>CM041782.1:149796447-150396447 GCA_023374045.1 Limonium bicolor
AAATTATAAACGTCGGGCTGCAAACAATTCCCGGTCGTAGTTAGTATAACAAGTGTCGTATCCACAGGGAGATTGTTCAATTACCCTAGTCTTGGTAGTTACCTAAAAACTGTAAAAAGGGGTTTAGCCGGAGGCAAGCTTGATTTGTTGTTGGATTAATACAGAAATAATAAAAACAGTAAAATGTGAATTAAGTGATGTGGATGGAAAAATGTATCCTAGGATAGCGGGGGAATTTCCTAAATTACTTAAACATATTTATAACCTTGTTTCAATTATTTATTGCCTATTAGAGTTAATAATTGTCAGTTACGAACTCTTAATAAAAGCCTTAATATTTTCCTGCTCAGTCCGGAGTGTAAATATCAAGATTAATTCCTTTGTGGTACCTAGACTATCTCAAAATCATATGTTGATAGTTACCAAATAAATGTAGTCGTTTGTCGCGCAAAACATTTAGCAATATTAGTTGAAAGGAATTAAAACAAGTTAAATGAGAGAAACAGGTGATAAATATTAATTTACGTAATATTAGAAATCAAACCCCCATCCTAGGATACAAAAGAAAATTACTCAGACATTAACGGAGATAAGAAGATTACACAGATAGATTTTGACATTAATTCAGAGGAAGAACTGGTCTGCTCTCCTCTCACTGCTGTTCTTCTATTTCTTTTGTTACTGCGTGAGTGTGGACTGATGTGGTGTTACGGGAGAGAATTAAATGGAAGCGAATGGATGAGTGTGGTGAACGAATTCTTCAGACTCCCGTCGTGTGTGGTCTCTTTTTGCAGTATTGGTGCTGGGTTTATATAGAGAATTAGCAGAGGCAGATCCGTACGTGATTGAGCATTGATTGCTCTCATTGATTTAGTTCATTGATTGCAGGGGACAGAGAGCTGGATGCGTGAGAGATTTATGGTAGGCGGTGCGGGAGTAGATAGATAACGGAATCAAGTTGAAGACGACGACTGCGCGAAGAAGAAACTGGTCGCGACTGTAATCAGCCTTGAGTCCGCCTGCATAACCGCCCAATAAGTGGCGGTTTGGTTCTTCACGTCCGCCTGGACAACCGCCCATTAAGTGGCGGTCTCCTCTTGTTTGTCCGCCTGGACAACCGCCCATTAAGTGGCGGTTCTATGTGTGGTGTCCGCCTCTAAGGGAGGCGGTTGAGTGTGAGACGTCCGCCTCGTGTACCGCCCAATAAGTGGCGGTTGCTTGTGTCTTGTCCGCCAGGCGGTTGCACGTGAGACGTCCGCCTGATATCGCGATGTACGGGTCGATGTACAAGCTTATTCTTCTACTAGCTCTAGATTCTTCGTTTGGGCTCCGTTTTCTGAGCCGTCTGCGCCTACGCGTTCGTCTCTTTGTCTACTTCACTCCCGCTTGGTTTTCCTCATGTTAAACCAATAATTTTGTGAGATAAACAATAAAACATAAACTAGAGGAAAACTAACCGAAGTGGAGAAATGAGCAAGAAAAGTGCTAATATTATACATGAAATACACCTATAAATCATGCTCATTTGGACACTTATCACACCCCCACACTTATCTTTTTGCTTGTCCTCAAGCAAAATCACGTACCCAAGTAGTAGGGAATGCTCAATAAACAAATATTATTATGAAGGGTAGGATAAAGAAGTCAATAGTACATGATCTTAAACTTTTTAGAGGAGTGTGATCCATCACCTACTGGTGGCATAGGTGTACTCAGGGCAAAAATAAAAATTAGAGTTTCGGGGTATGATCCGGAGTACTTCAATGCTTCTTGATTTAAGGTGACTTTGAGAACTTTTACCATGGCCAACTTCTCTCAAGAATGGGTATTGAGGAGAAAACAAAAGGAAAAATAGATTTATGCATTTTGTTTCACTTTTGCATAAGAGATGAGAAGATAATATGTAGGCATCAAGCCTTTGTATTTAAGAACACTCAACTCTCTTGTTGGTTTACCAATGGTGTCTCGTAAGTCCCTTATTTATTATATATTTTTCTTTTCTTTTTTTTTGACAGAGAAGCACCCCTGAGCAATAAAAATCCAACCATTGCAGATCATTTGGTCACACCGCATAAAAATGCTCCTCAAAAGTAATCAAAATTTTAAAATTTTTGTACCATTTATCCCACAATTCATAACAATATTTATTCCTAAAGAGAACAACCCACATAAAAAGGGTTCACGATATTAAATTTGGACAAACGCAAGATAGGCAGAGAGATTAAGCATTTTAGCATAAAATGTCACCGAAAAGGGCACACTCCCCCACACTTAAATTTGAACAACGTCCTCATTGTTCACCAGAAAAACAAGGGAAGGTTTCAGAAGGCCTTTTCGGTAAGTAGATAAAATAGAGAGAACACGAAGCTCACGAATATTCATTTAAGCACATAAACTCTCCTCTGCAGATTTTATTTAAATAAAAGCAAGGTTAAAGAAACTGGTACTCCCCTGATATTATTTTTGCTAGCGTGTATTGAACTTCCCCCACACTTGAGCTTCAGCCTCAAGTAGCGTAGCTTGGTTGCGGTGTAGACATGAAGTTGCACCTGCATAAGACACTAGAAGCAACCATACTATAAACGGGGTTAAGAGTTAGCAAAAATAAAATTCAAAGGGAACCTGAGAATTAAAACAGCATAAAAGCATATAAAAGATAAGTTCGTCCGGGTTGCCTCCCGGAAAGCTGCCCTTCTTTAACGTCTTTGGCTAGACGCTTTTGTGTTAGATCTATCCTGGGGGGTGGTTATGAGGAGTAGATCCAAAGCATGACTCGATGGTTTTTTTGAGAGTCCACCTGGATGCATGTTTTCTTTTCTTATCCCGCTCTTCGTCCGGGATTGGTGGTGGTATCTCTGTAATAGACATGCCGTCTGGAAGGGTAATAAACAGAAGTGGGGATGATGGTGATTGAGTATCCCGCACAAATTTGAGATCTTTAGATTTGTTATCTGGAGATCTTCCTGATGCAAACTCCAGTTTTTCGTTATAAGCTTGAAGGGTGATTTTCCCCTGGGCTACCCAAATGTGCACATCGGCTGTGGCAAGGAATGGTCGTCCAAGGATGAGAGGTGTAGTGGAGTTCTCTTCGATGTCTAGAATGACAAAATCGCATGGGAAGTATAAGTGCTCCACTTTGATGATAACATCCTCCACCACTCCGCTTGGGTATGTTACCGAACCATCTGCCAGTTGCAGGGTCATCTTAGTCTTTTTCATCTCTCCAATTCCCAGCTTTTTGAAAGTGGAAGGGGCATCAAATTAATGGAGGCACCCAGATCGCATAAGGAGTATGGAAATGAGGTGCTACCAATTGTGACTGGAATGGTGAAGCTGCCCGGATCATTGCATTTTGACGGTAGTGGTTTTTGTAGAGTAGCTGAACAAGCTACATTGAGAGGTACCGTACTGACTTCGGCCAATTTAGTTTTGTTGGATATGAGGTGTTTGAGGAATTTGGCATAGTTCGGCATTTTGGCAATGAGGTCGACAAACTGTATATTGACGTTTAGTTGCTTCAGCATTGCCAGGAACTTACCATATTCATTATCCAACTTCTGCTTCTGGAGTCGGTGAGGAAATGGTATAGGCGGTTCTTGTGAAGAAGGTTCTGAAGCTGGTGGAATAGTGAGGACGCTAGGAGATGTCTTTTCTGCTGGGGACTCACTTTTCTTCACTATCCTCTTTGGATTCTTCTGATGTTGCGGGATGTGAATCTCGTCGGTTTTCTTACCGCTTCTCAAGGTTATCGCCTTAACCTCTTCTCCTTCTTCTTCAAATTCGAGCTTCTCATTTTCATAACCGGCTACCAAGCTCAAGGTAGGTATTCTCAGATTGAATACGATTATTATAGACTTTGGCGGTGCTTTCAATTCAGCTACATTCCTTTTGGAAGTTTCGATTGCTACAACCCACTTGGAGGGAAGGGTGTAGTTCTGGAACTTTAGCTGTTTTAGCCACCTCATCTTTTCTTCATCGTGCTCCTTCACATAGATGCACTTGGCTTGCTCTCTTGGATTTGGTTCATTTTGGCTGGGGAGAGCCCCTGGCGGTCTGCGAGCAAGTTGTTCTGCGATTTGATTGAATTTACCTTCGATTTTCTGGTTGAAGGCTTCTTGCGCAGAAAGCTGGTTCTGAGTAATGGACATGAATCCCTTCATCATCTCTTTGAGTTCTACGTTTGGATCAAAAGAGGATGAAGATGGTTGTTGTTGTTGTTGTTGTTGGAAACCTGGAGGGGCACCTTGTGCTCTATAACCCACATTAGAGTTTGGTTGGGGTCTGTTCCCCTGATAGGCATTGGAATTGTTGTTCTGCCCTCCTTGGTTCTGATCATTGTTCTTCCATGAGAAATTCGGGTGATTTCTCCATGGATAGTTGTTGTTGATGTTATTGTTGTAGGAATTACCGGGGCGGTTTCCTATGAATGTACTTCCTCGTACTGGCCTTTGCCTTCGCACTGATGGTTTCATGAGGACCAGCGCATATGACACATCGTTCTGTAGGTGGAACTGGTGGTGAACTTGTAGGTGGGGAAGCTATTGTTTTTACAATTTCGTTCTGTGATGTTGTTAGCTTTTCCACCATCTTGCAAGGGACGAGATCTGAGCTGATAAATGATCTGTAGGCTCAACATGGAGTAGGCCTGCTGCTGGCGTTCTCCTTTGGATCTCGTCCACTGTCTGGTATTGCTCGTCATGGTTTCGAGAAGGTCCATTCCTTCTTTAGGAGATTTCATCATGAAACTTCCTCCTGCAGAGGAATTGACGAGTAGTCGGTTCCCATCATCCAGACCGTTGAAGAATGACAGCAGAGGGATTGATCGTCAAGACCATGGTGGGAACATTTCATTAGCATATCTTTGAATCTATCCCATGCGTCGTATAATGTTTCTCCCGGCTCTGACAGAAGTGTTGATTTCACCGATAATTGCCTTGTTCTACTGGTTGGGTAGTATTTGGCAAGAAATTTTTGGGCCATTTGCAGCCATGTGGTGATTGATCGGGAGGGAAGGCTTCGGTACCACCTGTTTGCTGAATCCGATAATGAGTGAGGAAAAAGTTGTAGTCGGATTCTTTCTTTGACATTGCCGGTTTGACCAAAGGAATTGCAGAAGTCTAGGAAGAGACTCAGATGATTTGGGGCTTCATCTGGGTTGCTCCACTAAACTTGCCTAGATCCCGGACGGCGGTGATGTAGTGAGTTTTGAAAACCCATCGTCCGGCTTCTTGCGGTGTTAGCTCGGGGAGAACTATAGCTGATGCTCTCCCTTCGGTATCCGGTTGGTGGTAGTCAGATAGGGCACGGTGTTCTGGTTGATTTGCCTGGTCTATTTCATTTATAACTTCGTTATTGGCCATGGCTTGATTTCTCAGGTTTCTTTGTGCTTGTAATAAAGTGCGCTCGGGTTCGGGGCTCGGACTGATTGGTGGAGAGCCTCGGGTTCGAGTATTTGGCATGCACAGAAGATAACTTGTGGTTTGTCAGAAACTGCAAAATTAGTTAGTAGATAGAATAAGAAAGGCAGAGATATTGGTTAGGCTGATAAGCAACACAGATATATTTTTTTTTCGTATTTTTTTTGTATTTTTTTTTATTTAAACAAGAGTAAAATGACAGAATATTAAATGACAAGGGAAAGAAATGACAGAAAATTAAAGTTAGGAGTTAGTATACAGAAATTATAAGTTAGTAGTTAGTATACAATGGAAAGAAATGTTAAGGACAATGGAAATGAAATGTTAAGGACAATGGAAAGAAATGACAGGAAATTTTAAGTTAGTAGTTAGGGACAATGGAAAGAAAGGACAATGGAACGAAATGACAATGGAACGAAATGACAATGGAACGAAATGACAGGAAATTTTAAGATGTTAGGAGTTAGATGTCCAAAGTCCGAAGTCAAATGTCCAAGTCAGGTCAGAAGTCCGATGTCCAATTCAGATGTCCGAGGTTAACAATTTAATAGTATTAACAGATTATTTTAATACAGCGAGTGAACTACCGGAAACTAGGGAAATTGATGGAATCAATCTCCCCGGCAACGGCGCCAATTTGCAGAAGGTTATTTTCTGAGTGGTTAAACTGGTGTAAAATTAAAAGAAAGGAAATTAAAAACTCAAATTATAAACGTCGGGCTGCAAACAATTCCCGGTCGTAGTTAGTATAACAAGTGTCGTATCCACAGGGAGATTGTTCAATTACCCTAGTCTTGGTAGTTACCTAAAAACTGTAAAAAGGGGTTTAGCCGGAGGCAAGCTTGATTTGTTGTTGGATTAATACAGAAATAATAAAAACAGTAAAAATGTGAATTAAGTGATGTGGATGGAAAAATGTATCCTAGGATAGCGGGGGAATTTCCTAAATTACTTAAACATATTTATAACCTTGTTTCAATTATTTATTGCCTATTAGAGTTAATAATTGTCAGTTACGAACTCTTAATAAAAGCCTTAATATTTTCCTGCTCAGTCCGGAGTGTAAATATCAAGATTAATTCCTTTGTGGTACCTAGACTATCTCAAAATCATATGTTGATAGTTACCAAATAAATGTAGTCGTTTGTCGCGCAAAACATTTAGCAATATTAGTTGAAAGGAATTAAAACAAGTTAAATGAGAGAAACAGGTGATAAATATTAATTTACGTAATATTAGAAATCAAACCCCCATCCTAGGATACAAAAGAAAATTACTCAGACATTAACGGAGATAAGAAGATTACACAGATAGATTTTGACATTAATTCAGAGGAAGAACTGGTCTGCTCTCCTCTCACTGCTGTTCTTCTATTTCTTTTGTTACTGCGTGAGTGTGGACTGATGTGGTGTTACGGGAGAGAATTAAATGGAAGCGAATGGATGAGTGTGGTGAACGAATTCTTCAGACTCCCGTCGTGTGTGGTCTCTTTTTGCAGTATTGGTGCTGGGTTTATATAGAGAATTAGCAGAGGCAGATCCGTACGTGATTGAGCATTGATTGCTCTCATTGATTTAGTTCATTGATTGCAGGGGACAGAGAGCTGGATGCGTGAGAGATTTATGGTAGGCGGTGCGGGAGTAGATAGATAACGGAATCAAGTTGAAGACGACGACTGCGCGAAGAAGAAACTGGTCGCGACTGTAATCAGCCTTGAGTCCGCCTGCATAACCGCCCAATAAGTGGCGGTTTGGTTCTTCACGTCCGCCTGGACACCGCCCATTAACGTCCGCCTGGAACCGCCCATTAAGTGGCGGTCTCCTCTTGTTTGTCCGCCTGGACAACCGCCCATTAAGTGGCGGTTCTATGTGTGGTGTCCGCCTCTAAGGGAGGCGGTTGAGTGTGAGACGTCCGCCTCGTGTACCGCCCAATAAGTGGCGGTTGCTTGTGTCTTGTCCGCCAGGCGGTTGCACGTGAGACGTCCGCCTGATATCGCGATGTACGGGTCGATGTACAAGCTTATTCTTCTACTAGCTCTAGATTCTTCGTTTGGGCTCCGTTTTCTGAGCCGTCTGCGCCTACGCGTTCGTCTCTTTGTCTACTTCACTCCCGGCTTGGTTTTCCTCATGTTAAACCAATAATTTTGTGAGATAAACAATAAAACATAAACTAGAGGAAAACTAACCGAAGTGGAGAAATGAGCAAGAAAAGTGCTAATATTATACATGAAATACACCTATAACATGCTCATTTGGACACTTATCACACCCCCACACTTATCTTTTTGCTTGTCCTCAAGCAAAATCACGTACCCAAGTAGTAGGGAATGCTCAATATTAACAAATACTATTATGAAGGGTAGGATAAAGAAGTCAATAGTACATGATCTTAAACTTTTTAGAGGAGTGTGATCCATCACCTACTGGTGGCATAGGTGTACTCAGGGCAAAAATAAAAATTAGAGTTTCGGGGTATGATCCGGAGTACTTCAATGCTTCTTGATTTAAGGTGACTTTGAGAACTTTTACCATGGCCAACTTCTCTCAAGAATGGGTATTGAGGAGAAAACAAAAGGAAAAATAGATTTATGCATTTTGTTTCACTTTTGCATAAGAGATGAGAAGATAATATGTAGGCATCAAGCCTTTGTATTTAAGAACACTCAACTCTCTTGTTGGTTACCAATGGTGTCTCGTAAGTCCCTTATTTATTATATATTTTCTTTTCTTTTTTTTTGACAGAGAAGCACCCCTGAGCAATAAAAATCCAACCATTGCAGATCATTTGGTCACCGCATAAAAATGCTCCTCAAAAGTAATCAAAATTTTAAAATTTTTGTACATTTTTGTACCATTTATCCCACAATTCATAACAATATTTATTCCTAAAGAGAACAACCCACATAAAAAGGGTTCACGATATTAAATTTGGACAAACGCAAGATAGGCAGAGAGATTAAGCATTTTAGCATAAAATGTCACCGAAAAGGGCACACTCCCCCACACTTAAATTGAACAACGTCCTCATTGTTCACCAGAAAAACAAGGGAAGGTTTCAGAAGGCCTTTTCGGTAAGTAGATAAAATAGAGAGAACACGAAGCTCACGAATATTCATTTAAGCACATAAACTCTCCTCTGCAGATTTTATTTAAATAAAAGCAAGGTTAAAGAAACTGGTACTCCCCTGATATTATTTTTGCTAGCGTGTATTGAACTTCCCCCACACTTGAGCTTCAGCCTCAAGTAGCGTAGCTTGGTTGCGGTGTAGACATGAAGTTGCACCTGCATAAGACACTAGAAGCAACCATACTATAAACGGGGTTAAGAGTTAGCAAAAATAAAATTCAAAGGGAACCTGAGAATTAAAACAGCATAAAAGCATATAAAAGATAAGTTCGTCCGGGTTGCCTCCCGGAAAGCTGCCCTTCTTTAACGTCTTTGGCTAGACGCTTTTGTGTTAGATCTATCCTGGGGGGTGGTTATGAGGAGTAGATCCAAAGCATGACTCGATGGTTTTTTTGAGAGTCCACCTGGATGCATGTTTTCTTTTCTTATCCCGCTCTTCGTCCGGGATTGGTGGTGGTATCTCTGTAATAGACATGCCGTCTGGAAGGGTAATAAACAGAAGTGGGGGATGATGGTGATTGAGTATCCCGCACAAATTTGAGATCTTTGGATTTGTTATCTGGAGATCTTCCTGATGCAAACTCCAGTTTTTCGTTATAAGCTTGAGGGTGATTTTCCCCTGGGCTACCCAAATGTGCACATCGGCTGTGGCAAGGAATGGTCGTCCAAGGATGAGAGGTGTAGTGGAGTTCTCTTCGATGTCTAGAATGACAAAATCGCATGGGAAGTATAAGTGCTCCACTTTGATGATAACATCCTCCACCACTCCGCTTGGGTATGTTACGAACCATCTGCCAGTTGCAGGGTCATCTTAGTCTTTTTCATCTCTCCAATTCCCAGCTTTTTGAAAGTGGAGAGGGGCATCAAATTAATGGAGGCACCCAGATCGCATAGGAGTATGGAAATGAGGTGCTACCAATTGTGACTGGAATGGTGAAAGCTGCCCGGATCATTGCATTTTGACGGTAGTGGTTTTTGTAGAGTAGCTGAACAAGCTACATTGAGAGGTACCGTACCGACTTCGGCCAATTTAGTTTTGTTGGATATGAGGTGTTTGAGGAATTTGGCATAGTTCGGCATTTTGGCAATGAGGTCGACAAACTGTATATTGACGTTTAGTTGCTTCAGCATTGCCAGGAACTTACCATATTCATTATCCAACTTCTGCTTCTGGAGTCGGTGAGGAAATGGTATAGGCGGTTCTTGTGAAGAAGGTTCTGAAGCTGGTGGAATAGTGAGGACGCTGGGAGATGTTTTTCTGCTGGGGACTCAGCTTTTCTTCACTATCCTCTTTGGATTCTTCTGATGTTGCGGGATGTGAATCTCGTCGGTTTTCTTACCGCTTCTCAAGGTTATCGCCTTAACCTCTTCTCCTTCTTCTTCAAATTCGAGCTTCTCATTTTCATAACCGGCTACCAAGTGCTCAAGGTAGGTATTCTCAGATTGAATACGATTTTATAGACTTTGGCGGTGCTTTCAAGTTCAGCTACATTCCTTTTGGAAGTTTCGATTGCTACAACCCACTTGGAGGGAAGGGTGTAGTTCTGGAACTTTAGCTGTTTTAGCCACCTCCATCTTTTCTTCATCGTGCTCCTTCACATAGATGCACTTGGCTTGCTCTCTTGGATTTGGTTCATTTTGGCTGGGGAGAGCCCCTGGCGGTCTGCGAGCAAGTTGTTCTGCGATTTGATTGAATTTACCTTCGATTTTCTGGTTGAAGGCTTCTTGCGCAGAAAGCTGGTTCTGAGTAATGGACATGAATCCCTTCATCATCTCTTTGAGTTCTACGTTTGGATCAAAAGAGGATGAAGATGGTTGTTCTTGTTGTTGTTGTTGGAAACCTGGAGGGGCACCTTGTGCTCTATAACCCACATTAGAGTTTGGTTGGGGTCTGTTCCCCTGATAGGCATTGGAATTGTTGTTCTGCCCTCCTTGGTTCTGATCATTGTTCTTCCATGAGAAATTCGGGTGATTTCTCCATGGATAGTTGTTGTTGATGTTATTGTTGTAGGAATTACCGGGGCGGTTTCCTATGAATTGTACTTCCTCGTACTGGCCTTTGCCTTCGCACTGATGGTTTCATGAGGACCAGCGCATATGACACATCGTTCTGTAGGTGGAACTGGTGGTGAACTTGTAGGTGGGGAAGCTATTGTTTTTACAATTTCGTTTGTGATGTGTTAGCTTTTCCACCATTTGCAAGGGACGAGATCTGAGCTGATAAATGATCTGTAGGCTCAACATGGAGTAGGCCTGCTGCTTGGCGTTCTTCCTTTGGATCTCGTCCACTGTCTGGTATTGCTCGTCATGGTTTCGAGAAGGTCCATTCCTTCTTTAGGAGATTTCATCATGAAACTTCCTCCTGCAGAGGAATTGACGAGTAGTCGGTTCCCATCATCCAGACCGTTGAAGAATGACAGGCAGAGGGATTGATCGTCAAGACCATGGTGGGAACATTTCATTAGCATATCTTTGAATCTATCCCATGCGTCGTATAATGTTCTCCCGGCTCCTGACAGAATGTGTTGATTTCACCGATAATTGCCTGTTCTACTGGTTGGGTAGTATTTGGCAAGAATTTTTGGGCCATTTCAGCCATGTGGTGATTGATCGGGAGGGAAGGCTTCGGTACCACCTGTTTGCTGAATCCGATAATGAGTGAGGAAAAAGTTGTAGTCGGATTCTTTCTTTGACATTGCCGGTTTGACCAAAGGAATTGCAGAAGTCTAGGAAGAGACTCAGATGATTTGGGGCTTCATCTGGGTTTGCTCCACTAAACTTGCCTAGATCCCGGACGGCGGTGATGTAGTGAGTTTTGAAAACCCATCGTCCGGCTTCTTGCGGTGTTAGCTCGGGGAGAACTATAGCTGATGCTCTCCCTTCGGTATCCGGTTGGTGGTAGTCAGATAGGGCACGGTGTTCTGGTTGATTTGCCTGGTCTATTTCATTTATAACTTCGTTATTGGCCATGGCTTGATTTCTCAGGTTTCTTTGTGCTTGTAATAAAGTGCGCTCGGGTTCGGGGCTCGGACTGATTGGTGGAGAGCCTCGGGTTCGAGTATTTGGCATGCACAGAAGATAACTTGTGGTTTGTCAGAAACTGCAAAATTAGTTAGTAGATAGAATAAGAAAGGCAGAGATATTGGTTAGGCTGATAAGCAACACAGATATATTTTTTTTTCGTATTTTTTTTTGTATTTTTTTATTTAAACAAGAGTAAAATGACAGAATATTAAATGACAAGGGAAAGAAATGACAGAAAATTAAAGTTAGGAGTTAGTATACAGAAATTATAAGTTAGTAGTTAGTATACAATGGAAAGAAATGTTAAGGACAATGGAAATGAAATGTTAAGGACAATGGAAAGAAATGACAGGAAATTTTAAGTTAGTAGTTAGGGACAATGGAAAGAAAGGACAATGGAACGAAATGACAATGGAACGAAATGACAATGGAACGAAATGACAGGAAATTTTAAGATGTTAGGAGTTAGATGTCCAAAGTCCGAAGTCAAATGTCCAAGTCAGGTCAGAAGTCCGATGTCCAATTCAGATGTCCGAGGTTAACAATTTAATAGTATTAACAGATTATTTTAATACAGCGAGTGAACTACCGGAAACTAGGGAAATTGATGGAATCAATCTCCCCGGCAACGGCGCCAATTTGCAGAAGGTTATTTTCTGAGTGGTTAAACTGGTGTAAAATTAAAGAAAGGAAATTAAAAACTCAAATTATAAACGTCGGGCTGCAAACAATTCCCGGTCGTAGTTAGTATAACAAGTGTCGTATCCACAGGGAGATTGTTCAATTACCCTAGTCTTGGTAGTTACCTAAAAACTGTAAAAAGGGGTTTAGCCGGAGGCAAGCTTGATTTGTTGTTGGATTAATACAGAAATAATAAAAACAGTAAAAATGTGAATTAAGTGATGTGGATGGAAAAATGTATCCTAGGATAGCGGGGGAATTTCCTAAATTACTTAAACATATTTATAACCTTGTTTCAATTATTTATTGCCTATTAGAGTTAATAATTGTCAGTTACGAACTCTTAATAAAAGCCTTAATATTTTCCTGCTCAGTCCGGAGTGTAAATATCAAGATTAATTCCTTTGTGGTACCTAGACTATCTCAAAATCATATGTTGATAGTTACCAAATAAATGTAGTCGTTTGTCGCGCAAAACATTTAGCAATATTAGTTGAAAGGAATTAAAACAAGTTAAATGAGAGAAACAGGTGATAAATATTAATTTACGTAATATTAGAAATCAAACCCCCATCCTAGGATACAAAAGAAAATTACTCAGACATTAACGGAGATAAGAAGATTACACAGATAGATTTTGACATTAATTCAGAGGAAGAACTGGTCTGCTCTCCTCTCACTGCTGTTCTTCTATTTCTTTTGTTACTGCGTGAGTGTGGACTGATGTGGTGTTACGGGAGAGAATTAAATGGAAGCGAATGGATGAGTGTGGTGAACGAATTCTTCAGACTCCCGTCGTGTGTGGTCTCTTTTTGCAGTATTGGTGCTGGGTTTATATAGAGAATTAGCAGAGGCAGATCCGTACGTGATTGAGCATTGATTGCTCTCATTGATTTAGTTCATTGATTGCAGGGGACAGAGCTGGATGCGTGTGAGAGATTTATGGTAGGCGGTGCGGGAGTAGATAGATAACGGAATCAAGTTGAAGACGACGACTGCGCGAAGAAGAAACTGGTCGCGACTGTAATCAGCCTTGAGTCCGCCTGCATAACCGCCCAAAAGTGGCGGTTTGGTTCTTCACGTCCGCCTGGACAACCGCCCATTAAGTGGCGGTCTCCTCTTGTTTGTCCGCCTGGACAACCGCCCATTAAGTGGCGGTTCTATGTGTGGTGTCCGCCTCTAAGGGAGGCGGTTGAGTGTGAGACGTCCGCCTCGTGTACCGCCCAATAAGTGGCGGTTGCTTGTGTCTTGTCCGCCAGGCGGTTGCACGTGAGACGTCCGCCTGATATCGCGATGTACGGGTCGATGTACAAGCTTATTCTTCTACTAGCTCTAGATTCTTCGTTTGGGCTCCGTTTTCTGAGCCGTCTGCGCCTACGCGTTCGTCTCTTTGTCTACTTCACTCCCGGCTTGTTTTCCTCATGTTAAACCAATAATTTTGTGAGATAAACAATAAAACATAAACTAGAGGAAAACTAACCGAAGTGGAGAAATGAGCAAGAAAAGTGCTAATATTATACATGAAATACACCTATAAATCATGCTCATTTGGACACTTATCACTCTCTCACTTTGTACAAAGATGGATATGTAAATTCTTATGGGAGAGCCTTGATGAACGCAATCTTTGTCCATAACATCGTCCAAAAAAGGAAACTTTTTACAATGGGCCATACCTTTTTGAGATAAGCATGGGAAATTGCAAGACAAATTGAGAAAAAACAAGAGAAGGATGGTGATGTCTAACAAGATGCCAAGCCGACTTCAAGGAGGACAAAGCATCCATGGAAAGAGTCATTTCCAGCAAGCAAATTCAAAGTATCTTTCTAGAGGGAAGCACAGCGGTTTTCACCTACTCGATTGAATTCACTCCAATGAAGCAGCATCCTTTCCGTTCTATTCGTTGTACTGTACTGTAAAAAAAGCAATGGATATCATAAGTCCACATTAGGATTCCCTATGAAAGAATCTCCATCTTGCTACTTCCACTTACTGTCCTAAGCTCCGGAGAAGGATGAAAAACCTTGTGGGAAGTAAAGGCTTTCAAAGTAGTTGACCAAAGAATACGTCTTTGACAAGTCATCTCGTCATAGAATTCATCACACATGTCAAAAGTAATCTTCGTCAGAAGACTAATTTGACTATTCTTGGACAACTTGACTACAACTAGGTTACAACTCATTGACAAAGATGTAGATGTAGATGACAACTAACTACAGCAAGACGTTCAGTGAATTCCTCACTCTTTGCTCGAAAGTTATCCTATCTTTCCCTGTCCCATCGATGTACGGACCAAAGCGAATCACAAGCTACCATTCAAAATACATAAAAGACAGGAGTTAGACTCACATTTTGAGCTCTATTTTTCTGAATCAATTGTAGATGAAGCCTTTGTTCGCTATTGAAATTTTTGACAACATGGTGGAAATAGGGTCGTTTAGATTGACGATAGCGTTCTATGGCCCAATATAGACAAGCATGCATGAGATGTATGCCTTTAGTAATGAGGTAAGGTAGTTCGTATGAGCTCAAAGAGGGTAGAACCCGTAGTCAATAGGGTCAACTACACCCAAATGAAAGTGAACTATATCAGGCTACAATGCTACTAATCTCAAAAAAGATTATACTATTCGAAAATGGCAACTAAAAATACGTCACCCTTACTCTTCTCCATTGAACCAGTCGAGGAGAGCATTCAGTGTCTTCGGCAGGCACATCCGGTCAAATCACTTTTTCTGCTAAACTGCACCAGCCAGTAGAATCAAGGTGTGGCTTCGACAAACAAGTAAAAGAGGACGCCTGCCAAGGGCGAGCGCCAACCCGGGTACTAGGAAGCTGAGCTGAAGAGTACCTTTTGCCCGCTTCCCATGGAAAAAGCTGCGAAGTACAACACTCGCTTTCGCCCCTGTAGTGCGAATCTACCGAAAAGAAGCCTATTTTGAGACAAGCCCCAACCCTATTACTCTTTCCCACGACACTATCTGGTTCAGGTAGTGAAGTTCCCCAGACTTAGGGGTGATTGAAGTTCCTACTCCTCTCTTATCGGGGCAGGGAAGAGGTCAGTCCTTTTGCTCTTGTTCAACTGACTGCCATTGGATGCTCCTCTTTCTCTTTCGCATGTTGGGCAAGCAATCTTGTCTGCTATCTATTCATCCCTCTTGGGCACGGCACTTTTGTATATTCAATCAAAACAATAAGGCCCGCAAGGGCATTCTCAATCCCTTTATTCCAGTCTGGATCTTTCCCACTGACCAAAGTACCAGCACTCATGCCGGAGTCAGAACCTTCGCATAGCCTAACTGCTGTGATAGCCAAGGTTGACTAGTCCATGCATGGGCTTACAGATCCCACTTCACTCCTACTGCATTGCCGAGGACAAGGAGTTCTCCTCGCATGCCGAGTAGCCCCCTTGTGAGGGCCTTTTTCTCTTCGAAGGAACTATGTGATGCAGTGAACTCCAGGACCTCTCGTCCAATTGGGACATTGAGCCCATAGTTTCTGACATCAGTTGCTTTCTTCTGTCTCATGCAGACTTAAGCTTCCAATATGCTCCTCGATCAGCAGCAAGCTCATCTCCTAGCCCAGTAGACAGAAAATCCTATTTGGCTGTGTCCCTTTCTTTACGTTGTATTCCCCCTAGTCTTTCTCTCTGTGATGTCGTATTGGTTCCCCGAAAGATGTACGTTTTGTTTATTAATAGAATTCACTTAGAAAAGAAAGGCTAATGAAAAGCCGAAAGAAAGGGACTGTACATTCTCTTATTCTTGACTCAAAGAGGAAAGGGAAAGGTTGTTCGGAGAGAAAGCTCAATCATAGAGAAAACAAAATAAGCCTCTTTTTGCTTTTCTTATTCAAATTTCAATGCTATACTTCCTAAAAAAGATTCCCATTGAATTGACTCTTTAGGGTCTTGCCTTGCTCTTGGCTCAGTTCTCATCTCACCCCAGAATCTACTTTTCTTATAGTTCCCGAGTTCGTAATAGACTTAGGTGGTGGAGAGTGACGGATGAAGACTTTCCGTTTGCGTCCTATGATCAACCTTATCAATCCACTGTCCTCCCCTACTAAGTAAAGAACTTGAGCCAACCTTGTATCAAAGAATGTTGAGCAACTCTTCCATGACAACCGCAAGAACTCCACTAGAGAATAAGTTACTTTTATCAGGATTAGGAGAAAGACCCGAAAGATCCTTGAATTGCTATAGGCAATCAGCAACCCTAGAAACCGAGCATGTATCAAGCTCCCCAAAAAAAGATCTATATAATCATCCGCAAAGCACAAGTTTACAACTTCCTTATCAAACTTCCAATAAAACTGGAAATTGCCCTCTTCCACATGCTGGTGATCAAACCAGAGAAGACTTCCATAGCTAAGACAAAAAAGAGGTAGGTGACATTGGGTCGCCTTGTCTTAGGCCTCTCCCTCCCGGTTTGAAACCATTTGATTCTCCATTCATGTTGATGGGAACCTGGTAATTGATATGCACTCCGAGATCCACCTGAGAATCTTATCCGAGAGAGCAATTACACTCCACACCAACAAACAGCCTTTTCTTTTGTCCATCTGGGCACAGCTTGTCGAACTTCGTAGAAAGGGTAGAAGAAAAAGTAAAGTCTGGTCTGGTGAGTTCTTAGACACAAAATCTGGTTGAGCATTCCTCTTTCAAGAGTCCGGAGCTTCTACTAGCAATAGACTACCACAAAAAGGAGTTCAGAAAGGAGAAGTGAAAATGGTGTCAGCTTCTAAGGTGAATCATACGCAAAAGCAAGCAACCTATGCTCAACCAGCTGTGACTCAGCCTTTTTCCTCATACCATCACAGGTACAACCGGTTTGGTTCCCCAAGTAAGCACAGTGGTACCAACAACCGGAGAACTGCTTGTCGCAGCAAGGAGTGCGAAAGTTGACCCTGTCACAACTTCTGCCGCAATTGAGAGCATGTTGGTCCATCCCTCCAAGGACAAGGCCTAATCCTTTACCAAGATGGTACAACTCGAGGTGTGAGTTTCATTCCGGCGGAGTTGGTCATGACACGGACAACTGCTACAATTTGAAACATCGGGTCCAGGACCTCATTGATCAAAAGCTCTTGATATTCCGAGGACAAGCCTTATCCAAAATCCTCTTCCCATTCATGAAGTTGGAAGCAGTAGTACCACTCCTGCCGTCAACATGATGTTCTCTCTTCTATGCAATTAGAAGAGCGAAGCGAGTCAGTCTATTAATGAGTATTCATAGTAGGGGGTGCAGAGTGAACCTTCCTATTCCAACGGCGATGTAAAGAAAGATTCTTCACCAGAGACTCTCGCACCGGGATATGAGTTGAAAACTGCTCGTAGGGAGAGTAGTTAGTTAAGCTTGACCAGTAGTTGGTATGGCGGAGTGAAGGCTTAGCTTTGAAAGAAAATTAGATCTGTGACAGGAAAGGGTCAATCTAATCCGGGTATTCCCTATAGTAAGCAGTCTACTTTGCAGTAAAGAAGGGAGTCGGCTTACCGCGTATATCAACTCACTGAGTCTTGGGGTGAACCAAAGGCAAGGGAATGAAGACTCGGCTAAGCCGGGGATGAGTGAAAGCATTCTCATGAGTTGGATAGGAACGAAAGTCACTCTTCTGAGCCAAGGGGCGTAGCGAAAGAAGCTCGGCAAAGACGGAGAGGATAGGAAAGATTCTTCAACCTCAACCGAATAAAGATCGGGATCAGAATCAGGAGAAAGAGAATAGGATATCCGCGATCGAAGGGAGATCCTCGACGTAAGCATTTAGTTCAGTATCAGCAAAAGCACCACCTAGTTCAGGAGCAGGAACTGAATCGGGATCAATATCAGGTTTAGTGGATCTTGCGGCAAAGACAAAGACAGAGAGGAACTCTTCTGAAAGAAGGTTTGTAGTTGACCCAAGAGGGGCGTAGCGATAGATTCAACCGAAACGGCACCTGAGATAGAGGGGTTCATAACCTCACAGATTCAACCGAAACCAGGGAATGCCTGAGAGAGAATGCTTGGTAGCAGGACAGTAGGAGTTCAGTAGGCGGGCCAGGGGCGAAGCGATTGCAATAGAGGTTTGCATAAGCTCCAAAATGGGAGCAGCGATGGGGATTTTTATTATTTGAGGACCTGGTGAGATCTCCCTCCCAGGGGAAACGTCAGTCCCCAACTGGATATGTTCGCCAGTTTCTTCTGTCGCTACGCCCCTCTTGTTCATGGCCCTCTGGGGTTGGTGGGGCACGTCAGGGCCCAAGTGCTTGCGGAGGGAAGAACTCAAAAAAGAATGCTGATCTCTCTCTTTTGGTTCCCCTTGACTATATGCTTCGCCCCTTACTCATTGCTTGATTGCCGTAGAAAGCGAGAGCAAGTTAGGTCTGACTCTACTTCCGTCATCATAGTCATTTGACTTTTGCAAGCAACCTTGGTTGACACAGCCCTACGATCGCCTCAACCTAGTCTTAAGGGACTGGCTTAAAGAGTCTATCCATTACCACGGAAAGACGTCAGATAGGAAATGCATCAATCCTTTCTGACTGGTAATGGGACTGGAACAGAAAGAGGCTCACACTCTGCTCATTCGCCTTTTGAATAGGGTGCTCGCCCAACCACGAGGGCTTACGCACTTCACTCGCTAGGGTCCCGTGAATCAAATCCATAAGTCCTCTTGTTATCCTACCTTCAGAGCTACCTACCCATGACTCACTCAAGTGAAGAGAGAAAATGGGGGACTGAACGCTTTCTTAAGGTTGCTTGTTATACGGGAAGAGTCCCTTTATTTCCCGAAACCTTCCCTTGGGTATCCCATATGAATCGTTAACCGTTGGTTTAGAAGTCAGAATGACGTTACATAGTGAGGAAAGTCTTCTTTATCTGATTTATTATCGTGAATTGACCTCAGCAGAGGAAGAAAGCGGGAATCGTATGGCTAAGTCAAAGCAGAAAGTCTTTTTCTTCTCGTTACAGTTCATTCCTTCCCGTGGGAAGACAGAGGTCAACGGGGGAGTACAGAGAGAGTACGATTTCTAAGCGTAAGCGAAGGGACGCGAGGGATGTAAGCTTTTTCATATAGTTGCAAGCTACAACTAAGGTATCGAATGATCGAATCTTTCTCCAATAAGAAAGATGATTGAGTCTCGTCACCCTTATTAGTAAGGAGGGGTCACTTCACTTTCCTATCATGTCTGCTTCCTCACCTATTGAGAAAGAAAGGAGAATCATCGCTCTTTCCTTTGCATGATGCCAACCGACTCTGACCTGGTAGCCGAAAGCATGTAATTGAGAAGGGGGCATGCACGAATGCAGACGTTATAATCTGAGTGGTTAAACTGGTGTAAAATTAAAAGAAAATAAATTAAAACTCAAAATAAACGTCGGGCTGCAAATAAATCCCGGTCGCAGTAGTATAGTGAAAATGTAAGCGACCGGATATCGAACCACGGGACTAATATACATATTATAGTACCTAAGCGTGTCACAAAGAGGGGGGATTAATTGACTTGTTTTTATAAATAAAAGGAAAGATAAAATAAACTAAATTAACAGATAAACTAAACGGGACTCTGGGTCAGATTAATATTATCTGCTCTTTCATGCTAGGTCTACTGGTTTAATTATAATTGTTTGGCAAGATTCCTGATATTTTCTTAAGGTCCGATGAAAACTCATAAGAACTCGTTCACCTGTAAAGCAAGGTCCGATGAAAACTCAAGCAAAAGCCTGCGAACGGCAGAGGAGTGTTGAGGGATTACATTTGCAACTGAGTACTAACTTAAACGATGAAAATAAGTTTCCCCCAGTTTTACGGCTTAATCAACCCATCTGTTTCCAACCGATAAAATCAAAAACAGACTTAGTAAAGCATTTTAACAAATTCATGAGGTTTATTAAAAAGATGGCGAGAAAACCTTTAACCGTAACAAACTTTATTAAAACTAAACCAGTAAAACATATTGCATAATTAATACAGATACATAATAATTATTCCCAGAGCATACGTAAACTAATGAAATGAAAAGAAAACAAATGGAGAAGCGGGAGATTAGAAATGGAATGAACGAGTGAGTGAAAGTGTAGTGGTACGAAGATGGAATGATGGTGTGAATTAGAACTCCAGGAGGAACCACGGACGGAACCTCTGGAAGGACACTGGAGAAGGTGGAACGAGCGTTGTATTTATAGAGGAAGAAGAATCAGCAGAGGAGCAGCTCATTGATTGAGCTCGTTGATTGAAGCCCATTGATTGCAGGGGACAGAAACAAATGGGCGAGTGATTTCAGGTAGGCGCCGACTGCTTAAACGATAAGGCGTAGTCAAGTTGCAGAGCGAGTCGGCGAAGAAGATAACCCGTTAATTTCCTGGACACTTACACGTGTCCGCTAGATAAGAGGCGGTTCTCTCATCTCCTCTCTTGTCCGCATGTTAATAGGCGGTCTCCTCTCTGTTTCATTGTCTCTTGTCCGCCACATAAGGGGCGGTTGCCCTATATGTTGTCCGCCTCGTTTGGAGCGGTTGCTCCCTTAGTTGTCCGTCTGTTATGAGGCGGTCTCCTATTAGTGATGTCCGCCTATATTGAGGCGGTACTGGTCCTCTACCTTGACCGCCCAAAATGAGGCGGTTGCCTTGGTTAAGGCAAATCGCGTGCCATCTCACGTGCCTCTCTGTAATCCTTTATACAATACGTGTTTATTTGGTATTTTTCCTACATTTTAACACATATAATACATCAGTTAATATAACAACATAATTATAGGAAAAAACCAAGATAAGTGAGAAACATTACTAAAAATGCTGCAATTAATAAGGTGATTAAACCTTAATAAGTCTATATGTTTTGCACTTATCAAACTTCCTCACACTTGACTTTTGCTTGTCCTCAAGCAAATAAGGAATATAATTATCTCTAAGCCATAATAATAAAACAAGATTAAATAAGTGTAGGAGGGAATTTAGACAAAGTGACAATTGAAAGAATAATTCTGCTCTTAGAAGTAGGTTTTTATAAACAGTGAAGAAGAACAATTTAATAAAAGCATAGAAAAACTAGACTGCAGAAAACAAGTTAGATTAACCTGGGATTTCCAACCAATTTCAATTCTCTAACCCAGGATGACAAGGGGTGTGAAGTAATGCCTTATTCCGCAATACCTTTCAACACCACGTACTCATGTTTATAAATATAAATTGCAATTTATTATCATTTTTTTTTTGAATGCAAAAATTGTATATACAAAACATCCAATTTTTAAAAAAATTGCATTTTTTTCTGTACCCCAAACTTTTCTCTCTATCCTTGTAGCGGTGTTGGGTCTTCTATCCCAGATCACGAGACCTTAGGTAGATAGGTGTTAAAGCACCCCAAAGAACTTAATAACTGGATAAACGAGGCCTGTTTTTGGTTAGAAAAATTCATAAACAGCGGAGTACCTTGTCTTTATCCTTTTCTTTCCTTGACTTTCCACATATTTCCATAATCCCAAGCTAAACTAAATTGATTTTTACAATTAGCAGATCTATCATATTTTGAGTGAAAATAGAATATTTTGATGGAAAATAATTTTATACAAACTCCTTTAAATAAAACCATCTTTCAGTTGTCACTTGACATAATTTCAGACACTTCTACAATTATTTTATCTCATTTTTATCAATTTTTTTAAATTTAGGCAGTTTAGAGTAGCAAAAAGCGAGCGGTGTGGCATTTATCGAACAACTGTCATATTTTCAGGGAAAGGTCTCTCCTTCCTCACTCTTAAGAGGAGCAATGTCCTCATTGTTCAAAATTAAAATCAAGAAAATGACCTTTCAAATTATGACAGACTCATAAAGGATTAAATATAGGTTGAACATTAATATAATAAAGGAAGAATTGAAACTCCCCTTGTATCGTAGATTGAGGAAGGTATCCTTCCTCACACTTAAAGCTTTGGTAGGGGTGAGACGTTCCTCACACTTAAGTTTGCGCAAGTATTCAACCGAAGGTATCAAATTTCCTAGAGCAACTGAGGTTGCTCCCATAGGCGAGTTCAGCTATATGTTGGAATATAGAATTTATTCTGAAAAGAAAACCATATATAGCCAGCAGAACTCAAATGGCACCAAAAGAAAATAATAATATGAAAAACATAATATAATTCACAAAAAGAAACATAAAGTAGACCAAACTGTTACCTTCCTGAATATAACAAAAGTTAGCACAAGGTTCAAACAGTAAGAGTCTACAAAAAGTCAGAGAAATAACAGAGAAATATAAAATACAATAAAATAAAATAAAGATAACAATAAAAATAAAATCACTGCGGTGGTGGTGGAGGCTGTGCTGGTCCCTGGCCTGTCTGAGCGAGGAGACGCTCCAGGAGCTGAGCGGTCTGTGCATGTAACCTGTCACCCTGGTCTAAGCGCTGTATCACTCGTGACTGCTCAGCCAGCATCCTCTGCTGAAACAAAGCCGTCGTCCCGAAGACAAGGTGCAGAAGAAGATGCACCGGGACAATCGCCACCACGAATACGAGGCATACTAATATATTTTTAAATTTAAAAGTAAACAAACATTAACAGCGTAACAATTAATATTTAATATTAGACAGAGTAATAATAACATGAAAATTAATGAACATAAAAACAACATAAAAATTAAATAACGACATAACATTAATATTTGACATAAACAACTTAGTAAATTAGCAAAAATAGAAAACAAGAAGAACAGATAATGTGAAATATAAACAGAATAATTATACAACATAAATTCTATCGAAAATTGGACAGAACCTCCCCTAAAAATCTTCGATTCTCCACAATTAAATTAGTCAAACACAAGGTAATTTAATACCGTTATCAGCATAAATCCACATATAATTACTATAATCATATATTTAATCGGTTAATGTAACAACAAGGTTTTATAGAATTCGAAAAATGCATTTTTGAACAAGTAATTCTCGTATCTACATATACCTAAATTTGAAATTCACCCAAAACAACAAATTTAAGTATAATCAGTGTAGATTAAACCTTGTGCATGTATAATCAATTATAGAAGAAGAATTTGAGACAAAAATCGCATATTATAGCTCGAAATTTTCGAACGGGTCGACCTAGGGTTCGAAAGTTCAGTCTCTTATTTCTCCTAGTGTAGTTCATCATTTGTGGATTTGAAGCTATAGAAACGTAGAGAATTGAAAAACGAAGATTTCGGCACTAACCTTGCGTGATTTGGTGTAGAATTGAAAAAGTTGTGTCGATTTGAAGGGGAGGGCGATTCGCGAGCCTGCTTGTTGTTCTTCTCTGTATCGGGCTCGAATTCTCTAATTTGGGGAAGAACAGATTGCAAAACGCGGCGTTTGTAACTCTTTTTTTTTTCTATTCTGAGACTTGTCCGCCTCGTTTTAGGCGGTCAGGGGGCGTGTGTGATGTCTGTGTGGAGTCCGTCTCCTTTTAGGCGGTCAGGTGTGCATGGAACCGCCTCGTTTTAGGCGGTCAGGTATGTGTGTAGTCCGCCTGTAAGGAGGCGGTAGGCCTTGTGTGGTGTCCGCTTCCGTTGAAGCGGACAGGACCTGTTCGTATTTTTTTTTTTTGATTTCAATAAATGAAACAATAACAAATAACAATTGAACAAATTAAACATTAGTAGACATAAATAATAATTAGTAGTTAGATTACATAAAATTAAAAGTTAGTAGTTAAATGTACAGAAAATTAAATTTAGAGACAATGGAAATTTAAATGTTAGAGACAATGGAAATTAAATGTTAAGGACAATGGAAATTAAATGTTAGAGACAATGGAAATTAAAATGTTAGAAAAATAAGAGTTAGAAGTTAGATGTTAGAAGTCAGATGTCCGTAGTCATATGTCCAAAGTCAGGTGTCCAATGTCATATGTCCAATTAATATTAACAGATTATTAGATAATTAATATTAACATAATATAGTAGACAATTAATATTAACGATAAACAAGATTATAGGAAAATTAACGAATAAAGAGAACAAAATATTTATAATTAACACGTGAATAATCCGGGGCTTAGGAACTAGAATAAATCTAGTCCCCGGCAAAGAGCCATTTTGCAGACGTTATAATCTGAGTGGTTAAACTGGTGTAAAATTAAAAGAAAAGAAATTAAAACTCAAAATAAACGGCGGGCTGCAAATAAATCCCAGTCGCAGTAGTATAGTGAAAATGTAAGCGACGACGGATATCGAACCACGGGACTAATATACATATATAGTACCTAAGCGTGTCACAAAGAGGGGGGATTAATTGACTTGTTTTTATAAATAAAAGGAAAGATAAAATAAACTAAATAACAGATAAACTAAACGGGACTCTGGGTCAGATTAAATTTCTCTTTCATGCTAGGTCTATGGTTTAATTATAATTGTTTGGCAAGATTCCTGATATTTTCTTAAGGCCTGAAAACTCATAAGAACTCGTTCACCTGTAAAGCAAGGTCCGATGAAAACTCAAGCAAAGCCTGCGAACGGCAGAGGAGTGTTGAGGGATTACATTTGCAACTAAGTACTAACTTAAACGATGAAAATAAGTTTCCCCCAGTTTTACGGCTTAATCAACCCATCTGTTTCCAACCGATGAAATCAAAAACAGACTTAGTAAAGCATTTTAACAAATGCATGAGGTTTATTAAAAAGATGGCGAGAAAACCTTTAACCGTAAACAAACTTTATTAAAACTAAACCAGTAAAAACATATTGCATAATTAATACAGAACATAATAATTATTCCCAGAGCATACGTAACAATGAAATGAAAGAAAACAAATGGAGAAGCGGGAGATTAGAATGGAATGAAACGAGTGAGTGAAAAGTGTAGTGGTTACGAAGATGGAATGATGGTGTGATTGGAACTCCAGGAGGAACCACGGACGGAACCTCTAGAAGGACACTGGAGAAGGTGGAACGAGCGTTGTATTTATAGAGGAAGAAGAATCAGCAGCAGGAGCAGCTCATTGATTGAGCTCGTGATTGAAGCCCAGTGATTGCAGGGGACGAAAAAATGGGCGAGTGATTTCAGGTAGGCGCCGACTGCTTAAACGATAAGGCGTAGTCAAGTTGCAGAGCGAGTCGGCGAAGAAGATAACCCGTTAATTTCCTGGACACTTACACGTGTCCGCTAGATAAGAGGCGGTTCTCTCATCTCCTCTCTTGTCCGCATGTTAATAGGCGGTCTCTCTCGTTTCATTGTCTCTTGTCCGCCACATAAGGGGCGGTTGCCCTATATGTGTCCGCCTCATTTGGAGCGGTTGCTCCCTTAGTTGTCGCTGTTATGAGGCGGTCTCCTATTAGTGATGTCCGCCTATATTGAGGCGGTACTAGTCCTCTACCTTGACCGCCCAAAATGAGGCGGTTGCCTTGGTTAAGGCAAATCGCGTGCCTTCTCACGTGCCTCTCTGTAATCCTTTATACAATACGTGTTATTTGGTATTTTTCCTACTTTTAACACATATAATACATCAGTTAAATAACAACATAATTATAGGAAAAAACCAAGATAAGTGAGAAACATTACTAAAATGCTGCAATTAATAAGGTGATTAAACCTTAATAAGTCTATATGTTTTGCACTTATCAACGAACGACCTAACAATGAATGTAAAGTAGCAGGATCTGTCCAAACCACAGAGTTATGAGCCGAACCCAAGGCCGCTGAACATCATTTGGATGGACCGAGGCTATATGGGCTTAGGCGGCCATTTGGGATATCATTTGCTGGGCTATTTGGATAGGCGAAGATCCTTTCATGTAGGAGAGTATTTGATGGGCTCGGATCCTTTGCATGATCTCATGTGCCTTTCCCTAAGGTCGAAGATTGACGCTCCTCTCGTCAGGCTTCATTCATCAATAAGAGTAACACTCTTTACGCTAAACTAAAAAGAGTCCTTTAGGGAGGTTCTTGTCTGATATTTTCATGTGAAGTACCTTATTTATACGGATTACATTATCTTTAACCCGATTACAACCTAACCCAGGGTCTATCAAACCAGCTTGTTTCACTCCTGGCCTGGCCCTATAAAGGATTTCATTCCTCTCTCTCTTTCCGTGTGTGTCAGCTTTCTCTGATGGACATGAAAATAGGCCATTCCCGGCCTTTTCCTCATAGAAATAGAAGACGCTACGCCCCTAACTTAAAGCCTGTAGATAGCATTGAGACTTTTCTGGGATTTCCTTAGCACCTTCTAAGGCTATAGGCTTGCTTCTTTCAAGGCCACTCTACTGAATTCCTGACAGCAAACGAGCGGAATACTTTACCCAAGTAGGATGGAAATGCAACGAGCACTAGCGCGCTTCGGCCTTCGAGCCTACGCTTGCTTTACGCGAGCAATGAGGATGCGCCTTACCTTATAAGGCTGACGGCTTGAGCTCTTGGAGTTGCTTGTTGGGAGTCTGCTGTTTCCAATGCTTGTCTTTGTTAGCGATCGAACCATCTCGAAAGCACTAGGATCCGGATCTGTCTTATTGACCGGCTTGGTCGAGAGCAAACCGCTTACATTATGAACAGACCCAGCCAAAAATGTGAGAGAACAAAAGGCCACAGCCTAGAGTTAAGAGTACTCGTCTATTTTCAAGGAAAGTGAGTCTCAGACCGTATGTAGTTCTCGGTCCTTTTTGATTAATATAGGGAGTTCCTGACAGGTGCTTTTGTTGCTCTTCACTCCAGCCCTGAAGTCTTCTGTGAGCCCAATCTGTTTAACGTGGGCCCCCCGTTAGGATAAACAAGTAAGGAAAGAAAGCGGTGAAGAGTATATCCTTACACCCATCTAAACCCCTTCATACGTCAGGGCATAGTGGAAACAATCGAGAAAGTTTGAAAGATCCTCGAATAACCAACTAGTGGCTCCACGTAAAAGAACATCATAATAGGTATCTTGGAGATTAACAGGTATTTTGAAAGCTTCTTTTCCCATGACAGCGCGAATAAGATCTGCCATGTTCCACTCCGGCGGTACTTGTCTATTTGACAGTAGAACCAACTCTTCGCATTTCTCGCAGAGTTGAAACAATAATCGGTCTAACTCAGGTGGAGCGCTTTGCGCGTCCGACCTTGTTGAAGAAGAAGAGAGAGTTCCAGGAGTACTTGAAGAGAAAGATAGACTCTCATCTACCATAAAATCTAAATCACTGGGCGTTGGATTCCCATAGAGTAGTATTTCATGTCTAGTCATTAGAAATACCTATGTTCTATTGCTCTGCTCCACCCAAAACAAAAAGGAGAGACGAATGGAGATTCCGGAAGAAAAAGAGTTGTGGTTGGTTGTTGACCAACGGAAAGCATGGGAAAAAGAAAGATGGACAAACACGCGTTCGCCCGCCCACCACCAGTGGAAGCAAGCTAGCCCCCTATGTTGGTTGGGGGAAGAGGGGGCAGCCCTTTCGGGGGTTTCTTCTTCTCGCATGCAGTACCCGAGTCTTGCCCATTGTTGGAATATGGAGGAGGTATGTGTCCTCTCGGTCGCCTTGATCCGTTACAGATCAGCTCGAAAGTACCCCTTTCTATTATGATAGGGGGGGATGGTAGGGCTAGAACAGGCATAATCGCTTTTTCGGCTAGAAGTCGGCCGACTTCCATAAAAATAGAACAATGGCAAACTTTCGCGTTTAGGTTATGACCTTAGGATCGGTTGAAATAAAGATCGGGCTATTCGGGATCGGCTAGGTGATCTCCTCCTCTTGGACCAATGTTGATCTTTTTATCTACCGATTACCACCCATAGAGGAGTATTCAAGTCCCTAAGGGAGGTCTGGTGAATGGTATCATTCGGAAAGAGATGCGCCTAAGGCAGGACCACCCTTTCTTCTCGCTAGCTTGTCAAAGTTGGAGGTTGGGCATTCTTTCTGTCCCCGAAGGCGAAGCAGGAGGAAGCAACCCGATAAGCCAACCGGGTATGCGAGCACTTCCACAAGTTCGTGTGCTCGAACAGGAAATGACTTACGATATCAAGAAAGAGGTTCTGAAAGAACTGACAGAAGGGTGTGCCTTGTGGTGGACCACGCGAGTTGAGCCAACGGCAAAGATACAGCAAGTGATGGAAGACTTAGCAAGAATCGCCCAAGAGGGGGGCCCACCATACTGTACAATAGGTTATTCAAAGACAGCCCGACGGCGAGGTCTCCCTTCGGAGGGAACCGGTTGATTTGTCGCGTTCGGCAAGTGCAAAGTGGTCGGCTGAGGAAAAGGCATAAGGTATTTTGAGGAATAGACAAGGCATGATTTTCGTCTTGATGAAGTGGCTTGTCTTTCCATTGAGCCGGGGAGACAATCCAAATCGTAGTCAGTGTCCATTATTTGAGCACGACGTGGTCTGCTAGTCGCGTTAAACCACCCAAAGGACGTCAGCCCCACCCCTCTTTCTTTCCCCCCTTTAATGAAAAACCCGAGGGCTTGGCTTTGAGCTTTCTTCGGCGGCCCGATGGAGCCATAAAAAAAGGTGAAAGTGAACTAAAAAGTAAGCTGAGCAAGACAATAAAGATAACGGATGAATAAAGGCAATGCCGAAATCTACGAAGAAGATGCGGTGATTTTTTTCGCTGCACTGATTTACGTTCCATAAATTTCAACATCCTTCCTTTGACGTTTCTTCTCGGCTGGAATCATAAATGGCTTGTCACTTTCATTATTCCTCAACTACGGTCTGGGGTTGCGTCAAAAAGCCAGAAGTGAAGTGGATGGTATAGTTGCTGTGGATGATGTACTTTTTTCGAAATCGCTACGCCCCTGACTCTGTGCTTTAGAAAGCCTAAACTCATTTATTCAATTACTATGCAAGAAGGAATAGCTTTAGTAACTACAGAACCCCTGTCTCTATTGCTACTGAAAACAAGGTAATTTCCTCGTGCCGTGCCCTGTCCATCAGGGATTCGTCTTTTGTCTCTCGTCTATACTTTCTTGTTTTTGAATGGTCTGCCTCTCGTCCATCGTCTCTGACTCTTCGGAGTCTCGCCAGCCTTCCCGCTGGAACCATCACAAGGCAAGGAACCCGATTCCCTCTCTTCAATCGGAAAGCTCTACGACTCGAACGCTACGCCCATCATCACGGGATCCTATGTTAGAACACCTTTTCCGGTCTATCTCTATGGTCCATGGAAAGAGTTCTCCTCTTGTCATCCCGGAAAGAATTTTGTTCACTCCCGCTGCGGATATGGTGTTTACCTAAATAGAGTGGAACGGCAGCACAAGCTCACTCGTCGAAGAGCATCCCCTTATTTCGTTTTAGTAGAAGAACCTAATCCAACATGCCAGTAGTCGTTTTTCTTTGTGTATTGAAGTGGAAGCTATCTTCTGCGGAAAGTCATTCAAATGCTTCGGTGGTCAGGCTCTGAATATTGTATTGTTCATGCTCCGACACCTGTTCCTATTGCTCCAGCTCCTGTTGCTGTTTGAGTTAGAGTTGACGGTCGTGTGGTACCTTTGAAAGCCTTACCTTCACGGACAACTTCTGTCCCCTAGACCACCAGGAAGGGCTATTGACCGAAGGTGAATTCCATAAGTCGACGAAAGATTGGTAACTAGAAGACAGAGACAGAGAAGGTTACAAGTGCAGTCGCTTATGCAATTGGAGACAGAGGTAAGGGACGGAAAGCCTGGGTCTTTCCTACGAAGAGAAAGAAGTACCAACTCGAGGATCTGCAAGACTCGAGTCAAAGAGATCCAGTTGCGGCGCTATTCTGATGCCCACCCAGTTTCGGATTACGCTACGTTTGCTACTGCTCTGACTCTGTTGGCTATGAGGATTCCAATGTTGCTTTTCTACTCCATATAAATTTCTCTTATAGAATGAATATGCTGGTTGGGCTAATGAGATCGTGTCACTCGTGCGCCTATGTTAAGTAAGGGGGGAAATCGTTCCATTATTAGTGCGTTTGAAGCTGGCCATCAGAACCAGACACTATCATACGGTAAGCGCTCATGAAAGAATAGCTTCTGCGGTGCATGAATGAATCACGCACTATTGGAATGCCTCCAGGGGATATTTCGCCTCTCAAGGGATATCTTTCGTCAAGTATGTACGTGTAGGATTCCTCGGATTCCTCTCCAGTAGATTGAGGGATAAGCACTTCCAATTCGCTTGGTCTCAACGTGGATAACAGAGGGGCGTAGCGATGAGCAAGCCTTTCCAGCAAGCATATTCCAGCCGGGGGATTCTTTCCTCGAGTTGTGGGAAGACCTTCTCTTCCAGAAGGAATAAGACAAGGGGCGTAGCGGTAGATAAGTTGGCGAAGCCTGCCAGGTTTCTCGGTTCTTCTTTTCCCCATTCTTCCAATTCATCACTATTCCCAATCGTCGGCATTTCTAATGTAAGTGAGACATCTCCGGCTGCTAATCCTGTATTTTCATGCACGATTAGAAGCAGACTCATAAGGTGGTCAGCTCATTCATTCTCCGATAGCTTCTATCCCTATCGGTCTCGAGGTCGAAACCCAGAAAGAGAAAATCGAAACTCCCCTTTTCGCTACGCCCCATGCTTCTACAATTGCTAATGTAAAACGGTGCTAAAGCAAGACCCGTGACTATGAAAAATGACTGCTCAATCGAGACTTGAGTCACCTTGAAGTCAGTCAAGCCACATACTCAACAACGTCTCTGTCTGAACTGTGGAATCCCTAAATCGAAACACAAACGAAAAAATCTGCACACTGATCTGTACTCACTACTGAGATTGTGAACGAGGGGATCGAAAGGCCAAAGGCAATCCTCCTTGCTGGTAGCTACGGACAATCTTGAATAGAAAGATAAATGGGGCGTGGCCAAGTTCTTCGTTGTGCCATAGAGTCTACTCCCTCTTCCGAGGGGCAAGAAAGGTCTTCTCGAGAATAGCACTTTCGTGACTCGGCTCCTCGTTCTCAATCAATGCTGAGCGATGCCGCTGCGGCATCTTTCAGTCAATTCAAAGCGCCACTCATAGTTGCGTTAGGAAGCCCTTCGCCAACGGAGAGAGGGCGATCTTTGAATCTGACTCGTAAGCGCAGAAGCTAGGATAGTAAAGGGGCTGGCTGGGCTAAGTCCCAATAGCAAGGTCAACCATGTTCTATTCTTTGGATTGCTAGGATGCCGATGAGGGATTTCGTGACATTTCTGATTGGCTGTCTTGTGTTTCACATAAATTGTTTCATAGTTGGCATGCTGAATCGTTTCCATAAGGGACTGGTTTAGATCAATCCTAACCGGATGATTATGCATTCTTTCTAGTGAATAGAATATTATACCAAGGAATAAGATCAAATAGAAAATCGCGTTAACTATTTGTATTCAACCGCTACAAGATCCAAAATTCCGTGAGCTTGGGCTTCTGTTGCTGACATAAAAACATCCCTTTCCATGTCTTCGGATACAACCCATAAGGGTTTACCGTTCTTTGTACATAAACCTTTGTGAGGGTTTCGCGCAGTTTCAATAGTTCTTCCGCTTCCAGGCTTGTCGTAGATAAGTTTGTGCATCATAAAAAGAACTCGCACACATTACCCTGATGATATAACATAAAAAAAGGTTCCTCTATCTCGCATGATGAGGCGAAGAAAAAAGATACAGAATAACAATCAAAAAAGGATAGACTTGAACAACCGTACGTGCTTTTCGCATTGCATACGGCTCTACAATGGAATTTACTTTTCTCTTCCATCGAAGAAAAAGTTGATCAATCAGATCCAGATCAGTAAATGATCCAATTACCACCCTTTTTTTATTAGGCTGCTAGCTTTACCGGCGGTAGGGGGGTTAAAAGGCGGTGCATGAGCGAAGTAAGATCCTCTTTTTTGATTTTGCATCCCATCGACAATATTCTTTGGTTTTGGTACATAACAACTTGCATAAGCAAAGTAGAATATCGCGTTACAAATATAGATCCTGCACTCTCATCTCTAGTCTGACGCTATCATCTGTAGAGTAGTAGTAAAGCTATATATCAACAACTTTCTTGGGCCTAACTAAGAAAAGAAAGAGAAGAAAGGCAAAAGCAAATAAGACTTTATTTAAGCCAGGCTGCTTCATTTTCAAGTGACGGACTTAGGCAAGACTTATAAATCGAGCAGTTAGGAAGCAGTTTAATCGCATTTCTCGTCTCTCGCTCTGATCTGGTGTCGTCGCTCACAGTCCAAGAAAGGTAGTCCTTTCATTGGCTCACGGGATTACGCTAAATGGGATAGACCGATCATCGCTTCCTTCCTCTACTAGTTCTGGAGTCAAGCCAGCAAACAAAAGACTTATTATAGGTCGATCCGGCCGGGGCTGAGATGCAAAGAAAAAGGAAGATGTCCGGGGCCGAATATAACAAGCAATCAAGGGAATCCAGGCCTTGGTAAGCGCAGAGGGGCTAGAAAGAGAAGGTAGGCAAGGGGGTTTGTTTGGCAACGAATGATGTTCACACGAAAACTCTTCCTTTCGTCTGGACTCAGCATTTGAATGCCACAGCACTTTTTTCTATAAGAAATGCATCCCTTCCGGGTGAACGTCTGAGCTCTATAATGACTATAGGTATCCCAGTACTCAAAAGGTAACCTATTGTCCAACGCATTCGGTGACACTTTTTGTTTTGCACAAGGGTGTGAGGATACCCGGGGACTCCCTGTACTGGTTACTGCTAGTGCGTTTGCAGTAGTGTACTGGTGTTAGTGGACTCGAGCTGGCAAGAGGCTATATTCTTCCGGGAAAAGCAAGCGGATCAATCAAGAGAGCTAGCTTCGGTCTCACGTAGGTAAGGACAGACGAGTAAGGATTGCTCTATCTCTGAATTCTGAATAAAGAATGATAATAAAGGGGCGTAGCGATGATGTGCGTTCTATTTCTAGGCTTCAATTCTTGAGGAAGTGATCGGTTTAACCCGCGTGGCGATACCCTAAGAAAGGACTATTTGATGCGCTTTTTTTGTACGTAGTCGCTAAAGCGAAGCTTATGGGAAGCTACTTTATTGATAATTCTAAGTAAAGGCGAACAGCTCATGCTTCTTTCATTAAGGAGAGGATGTTCAGGCTTGGCTGATAGGTCAAAGAAAGGCACAGGTTCTATGAAAAGCACTCAGTGATCTCGTTCCATTCTTTGACGCTAAGGACTGGGTTTATGACCGGATGTGGACCTTCCCCATTTGGTGTCTCCGCCCGTGCTGCTGATGCCCTTTAGATAGTAGCGACCGATACCTAAACGCCTAGGGTTCCAAACCTGCCTTTCTGACAAAGAAGACGAATCAAAGATCAGGTTCTTTCCTGGTCCTTTCGAACCAGCCTATATACCCTGGTAAGAGACTCCACTCCAACGGGAACTTCCACTCACACTGGATATCCAAGCGCCTTAGAAAGAGAGGGATTAGTTAGAAAGGCCTGGCAGAAGGGAAGAGAGAGAATCACATCTGCTTGGCTGGTCGACACAAGCAGGGTCGCTGGGAAGGATACAGATGGGGTCCATTGAAAGCAAAGTAAAGACGAGAAGGGTTGAACGGGAAGAACGGGTTGTGCTTTAGTTCGGCTTGGCTGGTCTTCATGACATGAAGCACTCGGATTCGACAAAAGAATCAAAAGCATAGCTGTGAGGCTTAACGGACAAAGAAAAGGGGATCCCACTGATCTTTAGCTTGTTGAAAATGATTCGGTACACTCGATTCAGCGTGGCTCTTATGCCTGTGTTGAAATCAATTGGGTGTTCTTCCCAATAGCTGAGCTTCACGCTCAATTACATCGATCCAATAGCTTCGCTTTAGCGACTACCGTACCTCGCATCGGGTCTAATGCTAGCATAAATAACAGAAAATAACCAGGATTGGGAAGAGCAAATCCCCTTCATTCTCGCATGGATCTCCTTCTCCGTCTTTCGTATTCGTAGGTTGGGCATCGGATGTAGTTCATGCTTTCCCGGCTTTCCAGTCTCTTTGCTCTTTGCTAGACTTCTAATCGCATCAGCTTTTACAGCAGCCTAATTCTTCTCCCCTTAAACAAGTATTGTATTGATTTTCATTTCTTTCTCAGTCTTGGATGTCTTGCTTTCCGTGAGTCTTTCATTCCTTCCTCAGATGAAGTTGGTGTAATATAATAGCCCCAGGAGGGCGCAATGCCTATGTCCTCCAGTGTTCCATCCCGCATTCTTAGTGAACCCATTCCCGAGTGGCTTTCTTATTCGGATGAGTGTCCATTTCTGTTGTCTTGAGACTCTGTCACTCCTCCAGTGAGGTAAGGGTGGAATTCCCTTTTTTGGTTTTCTCTCTTCCTTGAGCGATTCAATCTTCTTTGAGCTCTAGCACCATTGGCTGGCCCTATCGCTTATGGCCTACAAAGTCTCTCTCAGTCCAAGGTACTATCCTCTAGTCCGTCTTGTAGGAAATAACGTATGTAAGTCAAGCACTATCAAGTGACGCAAGTCAAGGGCGTTAGCGTGGCTTTTATATGGTTGAAGTATAGGGGTTGAAGTGACTTCGCTACGCCCCTCTCCCCCCGCTGCGCACCTTGCTCTCGGGTGAAGTCCAACTACTTGGCTTGGCCACTCTATCACTTGGGCTGGGATCGCTTCGCACCGTCATCCATTTCCCGTTCTCCGGGTATTGACTACTCTATGGCTATTACGCTTTTTCCTGCAACGGAAAGAGTACCAGCAAAAGCAGAGTAAACAAGCATCATAAGAGCAAAAGAGCAAAGCGAACAAGCAAGAGACAAGAGCTTCTTCTCGGCATCCTTAAGAAGTGTCTTCCCTTTCTGGGCTACTTGACTACGTTATTATTGTGAAAACATCAGGCACATGTTGAAGTTTTTTCTCCAGCCTTGAGGCGGTGAAAGTACCGGAAAGGGAGTTCCGGGTAGGACCTCCGTCAGTCAATAATTTTTGGATCCTCGGAGGAAATCGCTTCCTTAAGCCCGGGAAAGAAGAATCCCAGTCGAGGGCCCTCTTCCTACTGACTTTGCAGCGCTTACTCTAAGAGCGGCAACAGCAAGTGCCCTTACTCAACATCTTTTAACATTCAGGGATGGATCAACTACTTATTTAGTTACGTTACGATAGAACCAAACTCAACGGATGAAAGAACAGCAATTCTCTGTTCCCATGAAACCATGAACAGAGTGAACAGTCGATTCGGCAAGGAGAGGTGTTACGAACACCAGTGCAATCTCGATTCAAGTAGAAGGAAGACGATCAACGGCTGCTTTCCCTCCTCTGTCTTCTCGGAGATTTCCTGGTATTCAAAGGTAATTTCTTGAGGCCGGTTCCCTTTCAAAGATCTCGGGTTTCGAATTCTCTTGTTTCACTTACATTTCCAAATTTCCCCTCCTTCTGACCCTTTTATACTTTCAAAATATACGCTACGCTCCTGTAGTTCCTAAAAAAAGGCAGACTCTTCGCTACGCCCCTTACTCGGACTCAGTGCCAGCGAGGGAAGGATCGGATGAGTGGTAAATTGCCATTGCCCTATAGTTTGTTTTTGTCGTGTAACTATGTTTCTAAGCACATAACGTATAGGATAACTAAAAAGGCTTGTATGGCTGAGTTGAGTGGAGGGGCTAAGCGCTGCTGCATATTCGTCTTAGCCCTTCTTCCCCTTTCCCGTCCGTACTTTTTGACTGTATGTAGGGAGGACCGCCTATGAGAAGGTCTTTTCTCTTTATTTCCATGCCACCTGTGTAAATAAAGCAGTCTCCATGAAAGCTATGCTATGCCTTTTTATTTGACTTCTCCTATCTGTTGGGGTAAAACCTAACGGCAAGTGTACCGGTCAATTCTAGCAAGTTTTAATAGAGAGTATTCCCTAAGTATCGAACCAGAGGAGGCGATGTCTAGTTTAAATCTTTACTAACCGGAAAAAGAAATAAAAAGATTAAATAACAAATTAAAACAGGAAATTGGGGGTTTGATTTGATGACAAGAAAACGCTGTAAACAGAAAGTAAAACAATAAAAAGCAACAAAATAATTGTTTCGAAACTGATTTGGGAAAGAGATCCCGGTTTACTACTTCTCCCTAAATCTTGTAATTCCTATCCCTAAGTGATTTCCAAGACAATTCTGAGTAAAATCCTAGAACAAAGATAATTTACCTCTGGCCTCCCGCTTAGCAAATACTAGTTAGCAAAGACCGAATTCTAACTCTCGCTACGAACCCACTGTTTACTAACTGCCTTAAGAACAATCTAGATTATCGATCAATTAGCAATTTAGAGGAATTACCGTCTCTAAACTAACCGGTTATTTTTCTGTATTCAATTGAAAGCCGCAGTCGTCATATATAAGCTAACAAAACACTAATCTTTATAATTGGTCAGATTATAATGATTAAAGAATTTAAGCAAGGAAAATAACTTTACTCAATAGAATTGCATTAAATCACAAAGGAACAGGAATAGTCAATTTAGGGATACATAGCAAACTGGAATCTAAAGGGGACTACTCAGACATATCCATAATAACAATGCACAAGTTTAATAATAAAGACTCGGGGAAACAAGAACAAGAAGAAACTCTAATGTCAGTAGCCGTCGTGGATCCTCTGTTGTTCTTGCTTCAGCCTTCTCTCTGATAGTCTCCAAGATCTGCCCAAGACTCAGCCTTTCTCTCTCTTTCTTCTTTCTATGTAAAACTAAGCCCTGTGGTGTATCCAGGCATCTTCCTCACGTTGGCAGGCCTCTGCTTTTATAACATTCCAAATTCTATCTTTTATCTTCTCCTTCCACGCAGTCTCCAGCCGCGTTTTATCTAATTGGTCCGAGAGTTGGTCCAAGTATGAAGTCCCGGACCATTCTCTGAAATACGCCGAGAATCCATCTCCAGGTATGGTCCGGGACTTAAGATATGTATCAAGTCCTAGACCGGTCATTAAAACAAGTCGAGAGTTATGCCTTTGGTTGGTCCGAGACTTAGGGTTTGTATCAAGTCCCGGACCAGTCTTCAAAACAGATCGAGAGTAACTCCAACGGATGGTCCGGGACTTAGGGTCTGTACAAGGTCCTGGACCCATCCTAAAATTGAGAAATAGTGCAAGCCTTCACTCTATTCAACATGTTTGACAGTCCAGAATAACATTACAATGATCGGGAATGCGTTTTCTTGAGATTTTCGCCTGAAATAACACGTAAACCCATCATAGAAGACAATTGCAAATAAAAGCATAAAACTAACCATAAGGCGAGAATTTATTAACAGATAATGATGAATTAAGCACAAATAAACCCCATAGATATAGATAAATTCCCGACTTATCACTATCCCTATAAGCTGGCTGTATCGAGTGTATCGTCCATGTACGTCTAATCTAACGTAGGAGCACCTACAAAATGACTTGAAGAATATCCGTAATGGAATGCATCTCCTTTTTGAAGAATGGGGCGTCCAGGACATCTTGTAAAAGAAAAGCGGAGGCATCGGTTAAAACCTGAGTGGGATAATATGTTTCTTTTAATAGGACCCTTTTCAAAGTCTTAGTTCTTTGATCTAGATTGATAAGCTTCATTCCCAACCTATACGCCTGGGTAACCATCCCATACATAGTTGGTCTCGTTAAAAGGGTAAGGCCACTCCTCTAGTGAAGATAGCCAGTCAAAATCTAGTTATTGCAGTTGCGGAAGGTAAGCTCTTTCTCGTGCGAAAAGACTCAATTCAATAAGGCTTGGAAACATAGGTTTCTTTCCTTCTACTCCTCACTCACTTACAGTAGAGTAAGAGTACGGAAAGGATTCGTATTGTTGGTTGGAACTTCCTCTCTCTTCAGATCAGAGAATTGAAGTTAGGAGCCAATCACAGATTAGGATCTCGTCCCACCAATTGAATGAAAATGGCGTTGAAACTACCCCCAGAACGACCGGGTTGTAGTTAAACCATCTCCGGTGAGAGAGTAGGTCAACCGAGTCGAAAAAGAAGCACCTTGCCCTCCTTGATACCCCGTTTAAGGTATTCCATTTGCATATCGGTATCTATACGCCTCTACTTCGGTTTGATAGCTTGTTAAGGAGCCAGCACCCCGCAATTTCCTATAAGCCGGTAGGGGGGAGAAAGCAGTACTAATTGTGGGAACATCAGTTTATGCCGGAACAGGGGTGAAGAAAGCAGCATCTCCGCCACCATATCCATATTCAATCCCCCCGGCCCTCCTGTTTACCTCATTGCAGGGGTGAAAGCTGCACCATCACTAGCGACAAAGTCATTACGCTAAAAATCTTCTAGTTACGGATCGCTAAGGAAGGAGCTTACCTTGGATGACTTGTTCCTCATATCTTCGATCCTCAGGATCATCAACTGAAACTACTGATGCTTACTCATATGCTGGCCGGTCCGGTTAAATCCAATGGAATCCGCCTTCGCTACGCCCCTCTACGGGTAGTGCTATTCGGTTCAAGGGTTGCAGCTGAAGCAACTGCAGGGGGTACCTATCCAACTCTCTCTGCCGCTGGCATTCCTTGTTTGAGTTCCCCGCTATCACCTCGCCCAACATCCCTCTCCGGAGCTCCGAAGCCGCTTTGAAATTGAGCTCTTCCGCTTTGTAAGCCCTACCCTTGTTGGAAGGAAGGCTTACCTTTGGTTGTTGCAAGGGAATAGCTTTCCCCTTGTCTGCTAGCCTGTGTAATAGTAATAGCCCCCAGGGGCTTCTCTTCTTTTCTTCTAGCATCCCCCGTAGCTGAAAGAGAAGAGGTAAATGAACTATCCTAATGTAGTTTAGTGTACTAGGAAATTGAGCTATATTTGCTTAATAAATAACCTAAAGAGCTAATGGGAAATGAGATAGGAAAATACCCACAAGAAGATTATTAAGGGCATATGTGATGTTGTATGTATTTGCAGGTCAAAGGCATTTAATATGTGGGAAATTCAGTGTTTAAGATTAATACAATTTAAGGGCCCAAGATCCATGTTATTTAAGGGCCTAAGGGCCATGCAATTTAAGTTTATGCACTATATTGTGATGTAGTGTAGTTTATGGTGTAGTTGTGTGTAAAGAACATTCTTGGTGAAGAGGAATGTCTTTGATTGTTTAAAGGTGAAAAACTATGTGTTTTGGTGTAAGGAAGTGCTAGTGAAGCTATGTCCAAATTTGGTGAGTGGATAAGAAGTTTTAGGTGTTTAAATGAAGTTTGGTAACCTAGAAAGTGCTAGGAATGACTAAGTGTTAACTTGGTGAAAGAAAGGGAGTTAAGGTGTTCTTAGGTGCTAAAATGACTTAGGCATTGTCCTGTAGATTTAGAGACCAAATGAGTGAGTTGAGATACACCAAAGTCATGGTGGGAGTGTGGTTAAGCTTTGTGCAAATTTTTGGTAAACAAGAGAGGTATAATGCCTTGTGAAGGCTTAAGCATGAACTTGAGGAAAAATCTTAAGGAGTTTGTGTAAAGGAGGAGTGAGTGAGAAATAATGCATTTGGAGTAATGGTAGTGGTGGTGAGACAATACCTTGGTTAGTTGAAGCCTTAGGCAAGTTACAAGTTAAATGTGTAAGGAAAAATGTTCTAAGTGTAAAGGATTTGAGAAATGGTTGAGAAGTTTAGTGGTGGGTGAATTAAATGGGTTTGATGGATGTTATAAGGTGTGGTTAAAGTACCAAAATGATGTTAGGACATACTAGGACATGCATGGTGAGGTTTGGAGTGAAATAAGCAAATTAAAATAAGTTTCTGACTTCGACCAAACTTAGGACCGACCTTGGCAAGGTCGGTCGAGCCTAAATTAACCTTCCAGCAAACTCTCTAGAATGGACCAACCTTAGGACCGGACATGGCAAGGTTGGTCGGGCTTAAATCTTGCACACGTAAATATTTCTGGAATGGACCGACCTTGGGACCAAACTTGGCAAGGTCGGTCGGGGTAACATTTTCAAACGAAAAAGTGTTCTGGAATGGACCGACCTTGGGACCTACTTTGCAAGGTCGGTCGGCCTTGTAAAAAAAACAGAAAAGAAAATGTGGCTTAAGTAGTAAACCCTAGTGGGTACAATGAGGATAATTAAGTGTAAGTTTAAGTGTGAAAACATGTCTTAAAATCATGTAAAACACTTAGTTAATCGGAAGTTGAATAAGGTATTTAACTAACGTTATTAATTATGTATAGGAGTTGCATTCGGAGGAAAACAAATGCAGCAGGGACCAAGGTATGGTTTTCTTGCAGTCTGTTTGCTACCGGTTTACACCGGCTTGTGTGTTTGTTTGTTCTGAGTGTTTATGACTTAGTAAGACTTAAATCATGAAATGAGTTTACAATCATTGTTATTATTGAGGCGTGTGTGTACCGGTACCGTTAACCTCGATTACGTGCTAACCCGTTAGTGAACCAAACTAGGATACGTAAGAGAGCGGTACTCGGTTTTAACGTTTCAACTTAAGGAACGTTCTAACTACGACTATGTATGAGCTAGTTATGGTTTGTGTTATTTAAAGTGTATTCCATCTCCCTTGTGTGCCTAACTAGACTTAAACACCTATGGTGTGAATTGATGTGTTAAGTTCTAACTAGGAACTGCTAACAAATGAATAACCGGGGGGAGAGGACTCCGGTCGTTTCGGTCACGAGTGTATATACGGGAGTCGACATCTGAATCAGATTCGACTCTCTCCTCATGTTATGGTTGTTTTTCCTTCTTGGATTACAATCACCCGCAAGCCTAACCAAGGCTTACCTACCTGACTTTTGATCGGGCTAGGGGGGTTATATGTACGGTGCGCTTGGGTCACTATATCCGACACATCTTTGGGTTAAGTTATTCGTTCGACAAACAGAATGGTAACGAGTTATGTAACAAGCTTAACATGAGATTGAGATCATTCTCTAGGCTTACCAAGTTTGACTAAGTGTTTGGTTTGTTTCCTAAAGTGAAACATTCCTGTTATGTTATATGTTGTTGTTGCTATGCTATGCTTATTGTTATGCCTATGTATGTCGGATGTTAAATTAATGCCATGTTATCATGACAATTAGTTGTGTGTATCCCGGTAGCCGCCGGGCTGCACGTTAATCATACCATCCAAGGGTTGTTGAGCCCATTTGGGGCACCATATTTCATTTTGCAGCATGGGGATCGAGGAAGCAGAGTGGCTTTAGATTCTAAGTACATGAATACTTTTGTTAGTTTTTGGACTAGGGACCTGGGATGCGCCTGTGCTCCCGTGGTCGTATATTTTGGTAGTATCCGAATTACAGTGACGGTTTGTAAATATATACACTCGGTATTGTTGGTTTATATATATGTGGACGTTAATACTTATTGCTCGGGAGTCTGTGTCCATCAGACCCATACATATGTACGTATTCAGCCTTGTTAGTCATGTGGGTGGCTAACGGCGTGTAACACCGACCCGTTTTAGTTATTGTTTAAGTTATGAATTTCCGCTGTAGTTACTGTTATGCCCCATTTTTTTCTTGTTTCTAATTCGTGAAGGGAGTTTAACAATTCTGTTTGTTATTAGGGTCTTCAGTTTTGATTTTATTTACGTTAATAAAAGAATTACTAACTTCTTTTCTTTTCTTCCCTTCCTTATTTTAATTAATTATTCTTACTTCTTTTTTTATCTTATTTATTTTAAGTTAAGGAAGGAGTACCTAGTGTTTATTTTATTTTCCTCCCCTTCCTCTTTGACGCACCGGCGACAGTTCACACTCAATCTCCTCCTTCTCTTTGTTTCTTCTCCCCAAGTAAAGTTCCACACTTTGCCTCCTTCTCATCCAATCTCCCTCAAATCTAAATTGTTGGAATTATTTGCTTGTGGATCCGTTCGCCAGTCAGTGGTCTTCGAGGTTTGTAGTGGTGGATTTCGATTCCGTTTCTCGTTGAGTTTTTTCTCTCATTTTCTAATTTTGATTTTGGGAATTCTGGGATTTGTTCAGTCGAGAGTTCATTGTTTGAGAAGGGATTCGAAGAGAGCGATGTGTGGAGTTTGTAGAAGATATTTGCTTTGCGTCGGATGTGAGGTAGGTGGTAGATGGATTCGGTATAGGTGTGTTCACCCATGGGGATTCTAGATCTTGTTTCGTTTCTAAATGTGTTTGATTTGATATTTGATTTCGATGTGAATCTGGATTGATTTTGATTTACATTTTTCGCTCCGTTTAAACCCCATGGTGTTTTGTTTTATTTCCTACTTTGATATGGAAAGTGATATGTTAATTATAATTTTGATAAATGGGTGATCTTAATTCGGCGAGTACGCTTTTGATATAGTGGATTGCTACTACCCTCGTTCTGATTTTGTTTCTTGTTGATGTTCATAACTATATATATAATTCAGTTTTTTCCGACTAACAACTTCTATAAGTGATAAACTGACATGATTTGTGTGTATTTAGCCTAAAAATTTACTCTTCCGTACCTGTTTTATTGATTCTAATTTCGTTAAACTTAAGAGTATTTAAATTTAGAGAGTATTGGTGCCCCGTTTGATTTTGTTTTACCCCGTCGACTGGCTTACCTCGTAAACTCCTGTTTTACAACCTTATTTACGAGTATTTTTTCCACCGTTCTGATTTCTATGCTCTAGTTATGGTGTTGATCCACAGAGATATTTGTGTGGGTATGACTTCGCTATTCACTCGGGACAAGATTTCTTACTTTTCCTTATTCTGTGCATTATGATGAGCATGATTTATCTTGATTACAGTAGTGGTATGTGTGGCGATTAGTATGGGACAATATTTACGATTTGAATATACTTTCAAAGATTTCATAAGCTTTCGTGGAATACAAAATATATAATATTCTTCTTATGGTTTTTGTTTTACTTTCATAAATGTATTTTACAAGCTGGTACATATCGTGGTAGTACTGGGATTTGATTTCACTCGTATAATTAGCTGAGTTGTGAGCCTACTAAAATTATACTATTTCACAACGAGATTTGTCTCCTACCTACACACATATGTTTGCTGATGTGCGTATTATTCTTAAGCTATATGTCTTTGAAAGTATTTCAATATATACTTGCGCATGTAAAATTATATGGTTTAAGTTTTCTTGCGATCTGTTGTACGCACCCTATCTAATTTTCATAATATATGTGTCGTTAAATGCTTATGTTTAGTCCGATAATATGCGTTGGTTTTTGGATATTTAAAGTTTTCATATCAATTACTATATTTTATTTTTGTTGTGCAGTATATTTTCACCCCTAGGTTAGTTTAATGTTATGGAATTCATTAAAGTATTTTGAACGTTTCTCTGTTAATTTAAGGATTGTGTTTTGAATATTAAAAGAGTAATGGTAAGCCTTTTATTAATTTGATTAACAACTAAATAGTCAAACTTTGTAATGATATATTATTAATATTACGTTGTGTATAATACGATTAACAAGTATTGGGCGTAGATTTTGTCAGATGCGTACTACTCAATTACTATACTTATAAATAATCGGTTATATTTGCCGCAAATAATATGTTTCACATTATGGATTTTCTACGTTTGGGATCATCACTATCATATTGGTTATGTTTTTTTTCTTTTCACTTTGTCAGATACGTATGTGCAAGTTTATATATGTACATTGTAGTTGATTTTGAATATAAAGTTTGTGATTATGGTTTTGTGAATTATTTGTTTTGGGACCTAGTTTCTAGCTTTCTGAGTCGTGGATGACTGGGTCGAGTTATCCCGTAGCGTGCTGCGTAGGACATCCTTCTGTATCTGTATCGCGGGCATCTCCCGTTCTGTTATCTGGAGTCGACGGACTCATTCTGTATTTGGAGTCGACGGACTCATTCTGTTATCTGGGGTCTTCAGACCCATTCTATTATCTGAGGTCTTCAGACCTATTTTGTATGCTTTGAACTAGGGTCCCTATAAAACTTTGTTTTCGATAACGTTCTGATGTGTATAAGATTCTGATTTACTTCTGTTCAGTTTTGAGCGTTGGCAGCTTCTGACATGAGACCCTGCCTTGTGCTTTGTCTCATTCTGTGAGTGTGGTTTCAACTTCGTTCGTCTCCTCTGTTTTGTCAGCCTTGGTTTGTGGTTTCTGTTTTGTGAAGATTTAATTTGTACTGCAATTGAGCTTTGTAAAGAAACTATGCTTATGTTTTGTTTCCTTCTTCTGATGGTCTATTTGTGACTTATGATTTCTGAAAAGCCTTATGGTTTCTGTAAAAGTCTTCCATTGTCAAGCTATACCTTTGTAACCTTCGTTTCATTCTGCTTTGCATTTGACTTTGTATCGTTTTGAGGTGCTTCCGTTTGATTTTGATTTTGAATCTAATTTGCTAACTTATATCTATATAAGCAATGTTCGGTAAAAATGTTTTGAGCATGCTTATGCTGATGAAGTTTATCACTTACTGAGCTGTGGTTTGCTCACCCCTATTCACTTAACATTTTGCAGGTTTTAGCTCTATTTGAAGGCTTCCACTTCTGTTCTGCTTTTAGTTTTTCTTCATAGGCGCTGTAATTGTTTTTGGCTTAATAGCCTTTGTATTGGTTTTAGACTTCTGCTTTGTAATTCTTTTGGCTAGCCCTTTGTAATTTGTGAGACAAGTTGTAATTGTTATTTATTTAGTAGAAGAGCATTTGAATCTGTTTGGGATTAATCAAAGAGTAGCCTTGCGTGTCTTAGGTAGTAAGCGCGCGGCGTGTGAGGTATAATGTTATGCCCCAATTTTTTTTTCTTGTTTCTAATTCGCGAAGGGAGTTTAACAATTCTAATTGTTATTAGGGTCTTCGGTTTTGATTTTATTTACGTTAGTAAAAGAATTACTAACTTCTTTTCTTTTCTTCCCTTCCTTATTTTAATTAATTATTCTTACTTCTTTCTTTTATATTATTTATTTTATGTTAATAAAGGAGTACTTAGTGTTTATTTTATTTTCCTCCCCTTCCTCTTTGACGCACCGGCGACAGTTCACACTCAATCTCCTCCTTCTCTTTGTTTCTTCTCCCGAAGTAAAGTTCCACCCTTTGCATCCTTCTCATCCAATCTCCCTCAAATCTAAATTGTTGGAATTTTTTGCTTGTGGATCCATTCACCAGTCATTGGTCTTCGAGGTTTGTAGTGGTGGATTTTGATTCCGTTTCTCGTTGAGTTTTTCTCTCTCATTTTCTAATTTTGATTTTGGGAATTCTAGAATTTGTTCAGTCGAGAGTTCATTGTTCGAGAAGGGATTCGAAGAGGGCAATGTGTGGAGTTTGTAGAAGATATTTGCTTTGCGTCGGATGTGAGGTGGGTGGTAGATGGATTCGGTATAGGTGTGTTCACCCATGGGGATTCTAGATCTTGTTTTGTTTCTAAATGTGTTTGCTTTGATATTTGATTTCGATGTGAATCTGGATTTATTTTGATTTACATTTTTCACTCCGCTTAAACCCCATGGTGTTTTGTTTTATTGCCTACTTTGATATGGAAAGTGATATGTTAATTATAATTTTGACAAATGGGTGATCTTAATTCGGCGAGTACGCTTTTGATATAGTGGATTGCTACTACCGTCGTTCTGATTTTGTTTCCTGTTGATGTTCATAACTATTTATATATATAATTCAGTGTTTTCTGACACAACTTCTATAAGTGATAAACTAACATGATTAGAGTGTATTTACCCTAAAAATTTACTCTTCCGTACCTGTTTTATTGATTCTAATTTCGTTAAACTTAGAGTATTTAAATTTAGAGAGTATTGGTGCCCCGTTTGATTTTGTTTTACCCCGTCGACTGGGTTACCTCGTAAACTCCTGTTTTACAACCTTATTTACGACTATTTTTTCCACCGTTCTGATTTCTATGCTCTAGTTATGGTTTTGATCCACAGAGATATTTGTGTGGGTATGACTTTGCTATTCACTCGGGACAAGATTTCTTACTTTTCCTTATTCTGTGTGTTATGATGAGCGTGGTTTATCTTGATTACAGTAGTGGTATTTGTGGCGATTAGTATGGGACAATATTTAGGGTTAGAAACATTCACATCCTGAGGCCTCTCCAAAATATAGTAAGGGTAGCACTACCAGGTTAATGTAGATCATTCTCCCAGTAGACGATTTCTAAGGCGATTATCGCTTTCTTCCTTTCTCTTCTGCAAAAGCAAGGAGATTGTGTGGCTGGGCACTACCATCTCAATTTGGTAATTCCAGTCTAACTCTATCCCCCTACCTGCTGTTCAACCAGAGGTTTTTCCAGGTCTGTCGCTTTTGTGCAGTGGATTTTTGTGGTACGTCAATATTGGTCTCTGTTCTGGATCTCCTCGTCTAGAGCTTCTCTTATTAGTTGGTAGCGTCTTCTTTCTTCATTGTCTACCAGTTTCTGACGCCCGTCTGCTTTTGCCCGTTAATTGGGGGTGCGATTTGCTCTGGTGCTGATTTGGGGCTTTTTGGGTATTGTCAGTTTAATCCTTCCGAGGCTGCTCTTTCATAATTGGTATAATTCTCTCTCTACAGCTGGGGTTATTTTGTCTTCTTGATTGAGATTTGGCCTCCCGTCCTGCTGAGGGGTGTTCTCTGATTCCTCCTCTAGTGCGGCTGACTGGTTTCATATTCTGTCTGATTTTATGTGTCGTGGAGGACAGAAGTTCAGTGGTGGGTGGTACATTATCAAATTTAGTTGGTTGGAAGCCGTACCCAAGCTGAGTTTTGGGGTTTTAACAGACGTGTATGGGTTTGGTATACGATTCATGCTGTTGGTGGTATCGTTAAGGAAATTGTTGGTCTGATTCTTTCTGCTGAGTGACTAGTGAGTCTGGATTTGGGAGTTCTGGTGCCTTGTGCTCTTGTAGATAGGAAGTGAGTTGGTTTTATCTGCTGAGTTAGTAGATTGATCCAATGAGTTGTCTATCCCTAAATTGTCGTGGATTGGGTCTTCCTAAAGCAGTGACATGGGTAAAAAGTTTAATCACCAAGTTTAAACCAGATGTCATTTTCTTTAGTGAGACTCATAAATCCTCGATTGAATTGGATCAATTCTTTTGCAAATTCCCCCAGTATTTAGGTGTGGCCGTTGCTAGCAGAGGTAGAAGTGGTGACCTTTGTCTTATGTGGAAGAGCTTTGTTGGATGCTCCTTGATGTCCCAATCTCATCATCATATGTCTGCAGTCTTTACGTTCCCAGGTGATACTTAGTTCTTCTTTACCGGGTTTTATGGATGGGCAAATTGGAATTTGAAATTCCTATCCAGGAAACTCCTTCTACTGCTTAGTAAGCAAGTTTACCTCCCCTGGGTAATAGCTGGGGATTTCAACCAGATTCTATATGCCTCTGAAAAAATGGGGGGTAGAGTGAGACAAGAAGCACAAATGGCCCCCTTCAGGAAAGTGATAGCGGAATGTGATCTCCATGATATTGGTTTCTTTGAAAATAGCTCCACTTTTACTAATTGCCGTGAAGGGGTTTTTAACTCTCATAGTAGACTGGACAGGGTCTTTTGCTGTTCGGCAGGATTGAACCTCTTTCCAAATATTTCGGTGGAACATTTGCCTCGCGAAGATTCAAATCATTGTCCTCTCCTTATTAGATTCTTTGGCAATCACAAAATCCCAGCAAGAGTTTTCAGGTTTGAGAATGGTTGCTGTCTCGAGACCAAATGTGAAGAGATAGTCAGAGAAGTTTGGGGATCCCAGGATCCGAATATCACTATTCTACTAGCCCAATGTGCCAGAAAGCTAGATGAGTGGAAAGGTTGGTCTATTTCCAAGATCAAGTGGAAAATCAATGCAAAAAGAAAGAACTTGGGCTAATCCCCATTAGTAGCAACTCTCTGGGAGTCCTAAATAACAAAAAGAGATTATTAATGGAAATTGAGATCCTAGCCTTTCGAGAAGAAATCTGGTGGAAACAAAGATCCAGAGACTCTTGGATAAAAGAAGGAGACAAGAATACTTGTTATTTTCATGCTCGAGCCTCCTCTCTCAGGAGATCAAAAGAAATATTCGGTCTCAGGGATCCTGGGCAAGTAATGCAATACTCTTGGCATAATATTGAGTCCATTGCTAGAAATCATTTCCAGACTATGTTCTCCTCCTCTTACCCACAGATTGATAATGACTTTATCTCTGCCGTTGAGGGTAAACTCAAACCCAGTTTTATTTCAGAGCTATCTAGACCTCTTACAGTTGAAAAAATCTTTATTGCTGTCAAACAACTTGGGTCAGAAAAAGCTCCTGGACCAGATGGTTTCAATGGGAAGTTCTATAAAACTTATTGGCATATTATTGGCAATCAGATTGTGGAGGCTATCATGCCTATTCTCAGAGGTCAGCCCTTGCCTATTACAATGAATGACTATTTCATTACTCTTATTCCAAAGATCTCGGGGGCCGTGGATATTGATAATTCAGACCTTGCAAACGAGATTTTTGATCTACTAAAAACTACGAAATTAATCCTAGAAATTAATAATTAAATCCCTTCGGGTTGCAAAATACCCGGTCGCTATAGTAAATTAAGTAAGAAACCGAGGTCGAATCCACGGGGACTATGTGATTAAATCTAATCCTAAGAAAACAGCAAATGAAAGGGTTGTCGGTTGTTTTGGTTTTGAGATTTTAAATAACAAGAAAACTAGTAAATAAGCGAGCAAATAAATTCAATGAAAACTCTATGTGAAATGGAACTCCGGGTCAGGTTATCTTTTTCGACTGTCAGATTATGCAATTCCTGCTAGTTAGATTGAGATGTCGATTGGCAAAATTCCTAAAACTTTTCCAAAGACTAAATCCTAGCCTTAAGAACTCGCCTAGCAGAACGTACTAGATCTAATCCAGATTTAGCACAACATGAATAGATGGAATAGGCGCGAGGAATTAATGTTTGCACTTGAGGGAAAATCTAACCTATCCAGTATAATTTTCCACAAGTTTACAGGTTAATTGACCTATCTATTTATCACGGATCTGATTAAAATAGACTTCAAGAGCAATTCAACAAAATTAGCAAGATTTATTGGAAGCGCAAAGAATAAATTAATCTGTAACAATCGATAAACTTCTCAAACCAACGAGTAGCAGAAATTGCAACATCAAAACAGTCAGATAACCATCCCCGGAGTCTAACCCTCTTAGCCGAGCATAATCAAAGAAGAAATACAAGAAGAGAGAGTAGAAATCATCTTGATATTAATTCTGAAATTTGCCAGATGAAAGGTTAAGCAGTTGAGTGAATCTGGAGCAGAAATCTTCTTCTCCGGTGTTGAAGTGGTGGCGGCAGGACAAGGAGTCTGAGAGAGGATTTGAATTCTGATTCTGGCTCTTGAAATTGAATTGTCAATGTTCTGGATCGTGAATTGTGGATGAGTGGATGAGTGGATGATTTTCTTGCAAAAGTCCTCCATATTTATAGGTTAATTTAAGGCTCTTCACTTAGCTCATTGATGATTTATTTTATTCCCTTCAGTTTCTCGAAATAAATAAAGACCTTTCACATCTCAAACTCTTGGAAACCTTTGGAGTTCCTTTATTTTTATTTCCATCTCCCCCCTTCTTCTTCTCAATCCTTTCACGGCAGTTTCGTAAATATATATATAAATATATCGCATCGGACACAACTTTGACAGGGTCTAAATTCTTCATATGAGCTCCGATTTGTTCCCCGTTTGCGGCGTTGGAAAGCTTGTGAGAAGATCTATGCATTTTCACCATCATTTCCTGCTTTTAAAATATAAATTTGCATCAGATTTTACCCAAAGTAAGAGTCATGAAAAGCATATGATAAGTGTGAGAAAGCGCATAAAAATGCTACATAAAATAAGAATTTAGCACCTATAAATCATATCAATTTCACACTTATCAAAGTCACCCCACACACTTAGCCTTTTGTTTGTCCTCAAGCAAAACTCTCAAGCACATGTAATGCCAAGCTATTGGAACTCAACAGGAAAGGAAGAGCACAGAAGAAAGGAATTGCTAGCTTTACCAATCAAGGGGGCAATTCAAACTATTCAAAACAATTAATTCTTTCCATAAGCATGAAGTCATTCAAAGCTAACAAATGAGAAACAAAACCATAAGAGCCTTGTCTTTAACCTTGAGCCAATCCACCTTTTTCCTTCACAAACCACAGAAACGACAAGGGGCATGAAGTAAGATCATATTCCATCGTACCTTTCAATGCCACATACTCTTGATCCATAAGAGAAAATAATCTAAATTCAGCATAGCATGAGCATAAATATTTCAATTAAAGCGCTTTCAATTTCTTTCACCACAGACTTTTCTCTCCACCCATGTAGCGGCTTTAGGTCAACTATCCCAGATCACAAGGACCTTAGGTAGCTAGGTGATGAAGCACCCCAAAGGACTTAATAACCAAGTGGACGAGGCCTGATTTTGGATCGGAATTAAAATTAGCATGCTTAGGATCAGCGGAGTACCTTGCCTTGTTCTTTTTCAACCATTTCAAACCATTTCATTCCAAGGCTCAAAGCTAAGAACAAAGTTCAGATGGAGAATATTCTCGTTTGTTTAAGCATTTCTAGAACAAAGACTTCAATTCAGCAATTAAAAACCAGAAAAATTTCAAAATTTTGCACCCCAAGATCAGCTAACCAACTATACTTCCTCTATGACTTCCTTCCAAGTTGAGCAATCACATCAAGACTTTAACAAATGCAAGAGAAAAGAGCTCAGAGACGCACAAAAAACAAGCGGCGAAGGAGCTTACCCCACCCCACACTTAGAGTGAAGCAATGTCCGCATTGCTTAGGAAGAATTAACATTGTGCAAGCAATCCAACGGGGAAACAAAATCGCACACAGCAGATCACAAGGGAGCATGAAAAAAAAATTTAAGAGAAGAAAAGGTAAGAATACTCCCCAGAGTCCGCTCAGGGTGTGTAGCTAGTCCAACCCCACACTTGAGTTCAGCTAAGCGACAAAGTAAGCAAGATGAGAAATATAATCTGCAAAGTCAGGAGAACTCAAGTGGAACCAGACAAAACCATCAGTAGAAAAATAAGAAGAGCAAGGCTCTTGCAGTAAGCATAGCACCAGTCAACAACCACAAGCTAAAAGAGAAGAGAAAAAAAAAAGAAAAAACAAACAATTAACTAAGAAAATGAAAAGAGATACAAACCGGTGGGTTGCCTCCCACCAAGCTGCCCAGATTTAAAGTCTATGGCTAGACTTCCCAAGCTATTGATCAGAAGAAGAGGAAGTGTGGCTGGGAATACCACAACTTCCTAGAGCAAGCTTTCGAAGCTTCCTAAATGCATATCGAAGTCTCCAAGGGATTTTCTTTTTTTTATCGTTCGACTTTGAGAGGCTTGAAGCATCTGGGGCAGCTGGCTGATCCTGCACAAAAGAAACTGCATGCAAATCAATGTTAGCATCAGCTATACCAAATACTTTTTCAAGCGAGCCCCATTGACTTTAAACACTTCACCCTTTTTATTCTCAAGCTCGTAGGCTCCAAAGGAAGTGATACCAACAACTTTAAAAGGACCGGCCCAATGGGACTTAAGCTTCCCAGGGAAAAGCTTCAATCTAGAATTGTAGAGCAGCACCCAATCTCCAACTTTGAAGTCCCTTCTCTGAATCATCTGATCATGGAGCTTCTTGGTACGCTCTTTGTAGAGTTTTGCACTATCATAAGCTTGATCCCTAAGCTCTTCTAGCTCTAAGAGCTGAAACTTCCTCCTCTCACCAGCAGCATGAATATCAAAGTTAAGGGCCTTAAGTGCCCAGTATGCCTTATGCTCCAACTCCACAGGCAAATGACAAGACTTACCATAAACTAACCTGAAAGGAGACATCCCGATGGGAGTCTTGAATGCAGTTCTGTAGGCCCATATAGCGTCATCGAGCTTCTAGACCAATCCTTCCTGGAAGAACTGACGGTCTTTTGGAGAATCCACTTGAGCTCTCGATTGGACACTTCAGCTTGTCCATTTGTCTGTGGATGGTAGGGCAAAGCAACCTTGTGGCGCACTCCATACTTAGCCATCAGGGCATCGAAGGAACTATTGCAGAAATGTGATCCTCCATCACTAATGATCGCCCTTGGAACCCCGAAGCGAGTAAAGATGTGCTTCTTCAGAAATTTAACCACCGTCTTGGAGTCGCATGCTGGCAAGGAATAGCCTCTACCCACTTTGACACGTAGTCAACGGCCACGAGAATATACTGGTAACCCTGAGAAGAAGGAAAAGGGCCCATAAAGTCAATACCCCAGCAATCATCAATAATTCAACTTCTAAAATACCGTGCTGAGGCATCTCGTGCCGTCTAGAAGTGTTGCCTAGCCTTTGACAACTATCACACTTGGCTACAAAGGCTTGGCAATCCTTATGAAGAGTAGGCCAATAGAAACCGGACTCCAAAACCTTTGCAGCTGTCCTGTGGGAACCATGGTGACCTCCCACCTCTCTGGAGTGACAGAACTCTATGACACTAGCAACCTCATCATCTGGAACACCTGCGAATTAAACCATCTGCACAAACTCGAAAGAGATAGGGGTCTTCCCAAATATAATGCTTAGCGTCAGATAAAAATTTCTTCTTTTGAGCATAGGAAAAGTCATGAGGTACCACCCTAGAAACAAGATAATTGGCCAGGTCAGCGTACCATGGCTCGTGCACCTTATGCAAAACAAAAACAGTCTCATCAGGGAAAAATTCATTAATTGGTACACCATCATCAGGAACAACCAACCGAGAAAGATGGTCAGCCCACGACATTCAATTTACCACTTTTATCCCTCACTTCAATGTCAAATTCCTGTAACAAGAGAATCCAACGAAGCAAGCGAGGCTTGGCCTCTTTCTTAGCAAATAAATATCTAAGAGCAGTGTGGTCAGTATGAACAATTACTTTACTTCCCCAAAGATATGATCTAAATTTGTCTAGGGAAAATACCACAGCCAGAAGCTCTTTTTCAGTGGTGGTGTAGTTCCTCTGGGCGTCATTCAAAGTTTTGCTTGCATAAGCAATGACCCTGAGAATTTTGTCTTTCCTCTGGCACAGAGCTGCCCCCACTGCATAATCACTGGCGTCACACATAATCTCAAAAGGTAATGACCAGTCAGGTGAAACAACAATGGGTGCAGCTACCAGTTTTTGCTTAATCAAATCAAAAGTAGATACGCAATCATCAGAAAAAACAAATGGGGCATCTTTCAGAAGCAGGTCAGTCAACGGTTTTGCAATTTTAGAGAAATCCTGAATAAACCGTCTATAAAAACCTGCATGCCCTAAGAAAGCTCTTACCTCTTTCACACAAGTAGGTTTTGGCAATTTCTCAATTACCTCTACCTTCGCTTGATCAACCTCAATCCCCTTAGCAGACACTTTGGGGCCTAGCACAATCCCATCCTTGACCATGAAGTGACACTTCTCCCAGTTGAGAACCAGATTTGTCTCCTCACATCGGCCTAGGATTCGATCAAGCTGCGCCAAACAAACATCAAAGCTAGAGCCATAACAGAAAAATCATCCATAAATACCTCAATGCTCTGCTCGATGAAATCAGCAAAGATTGCCTGCATACAACGCTGAAAGGTGGCAGGAGCATTGCACAGTCCAAAGGGCATTCTTCTATACGCAAAGGTACCATAAGGACAAGTGAAAGTGGTCTTGTCTTGGTCCTCTGGCGCAATGGGAATCTGAAAGTACCCTGAAAAACCATCTAAAAAGCAATAATACTCTTGCCCAGCCAACCTCTCAAGCATTTGATCAATAAAAGGGAGAGGGAAATGATTTTCCTGGTGGCAGAATTCAAACGCCTATAGTCTATACACATGCGCCAACCAGTGATCTTTCTTTGAGGAATTGACTCACCTTTGTCGTTCAGAACAGCCTCAAACCCACCTTTCTTAGGAACCACCTGTACTGGACTCACCCATGTACTGTCAGAAATGGGGTAGATGATCCCATGTCCAGAAGCTTCAACACCTCTTTCTTGACAACTTCTTGCATGTTGGGGTTAAGCCGACGTGTGGCTGTCTGACAGGCTTGTAATCTTCCTCCATGTAGATATGATGTGTGCAGAAGGCCGGGTCAATGCCCTTAATGTCAGCTAACGTCCACCCAATCGCTCTCTTGCGCCTCTTCAAAACCTCAAGTAACTTGTTCCTGCCCAGAAGTCAAAGAAGAAGAAACAATGACAGGCAAGCAATTATTATCAGCAAGAAAGAATACTTAAGGTTAGAAGGGAGCTCCTTAAGCTCAAGTGTAGGTGGCTGCTCAACAGAAGGAATGGGCCTCTGAACCTCTCTATCAAGCCTCTCCAACGGAGGGCGATAAGCATGAAAACCAACCCTTCCTCTCTCCATATGAGCAGCACCTGCATTCACCTCAAGATTGGCAGTCTTTTCCTCCAAAGAAGCAACAAGAACTTGCTCCAATGGCTCAGAATCAGTAAGTGAAAAAGAAGTAAAAGCAAACATGTCATCATTATCTAACAAATCACAATCTTCTCCATCATCATTTACCTGACTTATCGACATCACAGAATGAACAGAATTAGAAGTTGACCTCATCATCTTTTTCATGTCAAACTCAATCTTTTCGTCCTCGTACCGCAAAGTAATCTTACCATCATGCACATCAATTACAGCTTTAGCAGTACTCAGAAAAGGTCGACCCAAAATAAGAGGAACTTCTACATCATCATCCATATCTAAAACAACAAAATCAGCAGGAAAAATGAAACGGTCCACCCCAACTACTAAATCTCGAACAATACCCATTGGTTTGATCTCAGATCTGTCGGCTAGCTGGAGCTTGAAGGGGACTGGTTGCAACTCTCCACCTCTTACCTTCAAGAAGGTGGCATAGGGCATGATGTTGATGCTAGCACCCAAGTCACACAAGCCACTGCCGCAGTCTACATCACCAATAAACAAGGGACAATGGGATTGCCTGGATCCTTTTGCTTAGGAGGAAGTGCTCGAAGAAGAGCAGCAGAGCACTCCTCTGTCAGGTGGACTGTTTCTTTATCCTCTTTCTTCTTTTCTTTGTCAGAAGATCCTTCAAGAATTTAGCATAATTAGGCATCTCGTGCAAAGCATCAATCAAAGGAATATCAAGTGTTAGCTTCTTAAAAATGCTCAAAATTTTAGCAAATTGTTCATCTAGATGTTTCTTCTTCATCCTATTGGGAAATGGGAGTTCAACATGCTTAGGAGAGGAAGAAGAGACATCAATAGTAATGCGAGAAGGAGATGGAGTAGGAAGAATAGGAGCCTGGATCTCCTCAGAATTTACCACAGGAGGGACTGAAGACCCTGATGGTACATCAACAATAGAAGGGTTGATCTCTTCACCCGTTTGGTCCTCAGCCACTTGTTCTTTCTGCTTATCTTCCAACTGCCTTCCACTCCTCAAAGTTACTGCAGCAGATACAGTATCATCTTCAAGATCAACCACAGGAGATATTACCTCTTTACAAACAATCAACACCTTAGCTGATTCCTTCGGGTTTGGATGAGGTTGGGAAGGAAATGTGCCAGGTTGTCGCTGTTGCTGTTGATTAAGGAGTATCTGGTTCATCTGATTCATCTGTTGCTGCATACTCTGAACCGAATTCTCTAAACTTTTCTGACCAGCCATCAAGGATTGATTGATATTGTTCTGCGTCTCAGTGTGAGTCTTCTGAGTACTCGCCATGGATGCAATCAACTCCTGAAGTTGGTCCATCTTTGCATCAGAGGAGGATTTAACAGGTTGTTGAGGTACAACTGGCTGATAGAAGCTTGGCCCTGCTGAAACTGGCTTTGTGGGCGGGCTTGGTTATAAGAAGGCCGAGAGAACCCAGGTGGTCCCTGCTGGTTGCCCTGCAAAAGGTTAGAATTCAAAGCATTGTTGGGATTACCATACCTGAGATTTGGATGTTGATTTTTGTTCCAAGGTTGGTAATTCCCCTGCCCCATAAAGTGAGCTTCCTCAGCTTGTCTCATCTCCTCCAATTGTGGGCACATCTCAAAAACATGAGCGCCCCCACATTGACAACAAAGTGGGTCTGATGAGCTGGTAGCTATCCTCTTCACCTGCTGCACTGGTTGTTGATTAATCATAAAATCATCAAATCTTTTAACCAGAGAGCTTACCAGAGTAGTTTGTTGTGCTTGGGTCTCCTCCATGTGTGCCATCCAAGGATCAAGATTTTGCACACCCTTTGCCCCAACTGTCATAGACCTGCTACCTTCTGATCCCCACTGGCGCACCTCATCAATATAAGTCTCCATGGCCGCCATGAAGTCAGTGCCAGATCGATTGAGGATGTCACCACCTAGAGCAGATCTCACCTCAGCCTTGTGTATATGGTGGAGCCCGTGGAAGAATGTCATAGCAATGCAGGTCATGTCTTGGCCATGGTGTGGGCACTGGCAAAGCATCTCTTTAAACCTATCCCATGCCTCACATATCGTCTCAGATCCTGTCTGTTTAAAAGCAAGCAAAGCAGCTACCAAGTCAATAGTTCGAGAAATAGGAAATATTTATCATAGAACCTGGTAGTCATCTGCTCCCATGTCATGATAATACCAGAAGGAAGACGATAAAACCAATTAACAGCCCTCACCAGATAGGGTATTAGGAAAGAGACTCAACCGAACAAATTCCAACAAACCTTCAAACACCCAATCTGATCAATGTGAATAAGGAAGCGATTTACATGATCTAGAGCGTCATTGGGATTAGTGCCATCGAATGTGCCTCCAGGTAGCTCCCGAACAACCTTGGACTGGTGGAAAGGTTTCAGGCCCTTCCACTCCTCTGTAAGTGCGGGTGTGAGCACAGGGAGGACTACCGGACTTCTTCTCGGCACAGCTTCAGGTCGATTAAATTGCCTCATCGCCTGAGCACCATTTACAGGAGCCGCCATTTCTAATCGTCTTTGAAATCTCTGCTGGCGTTGAGCTAGATGAAAGGTGCGTTCGATCTCCGGGTCTAGAACTTTGTCCCAATCAAGGTGAGTGTCTGACCGCGAACGGGTATGCACCATCAACTACCTGCAAAAGGTAAGGAGAAGAAGAAACAAAACAGAATAATAGAGAATTAGAACTAAAATAAATAAAATATAAGTAAAAATATGTAAAATAATGAAATAACTTAAAAAATAAAATAAAATTAAGCTAATAGATAAAATAAAATAAATTGAAAGAAACAGAATAAAGTAAAATTAAGGGGACAACTAAAACAAAACAAGATAAAATTTTGAAAACAAAACCAAAAAAAATTAATTTATAACGAAATTAAGACTAGAGAGAAATAATAACATAATAAACTAAAACCTGAATAAACTAAAATATAAACTAGATTGATATAAAATTAGGAGAATTAGTAAAAAAAGAAAAAAGATTAAAAAATTAGATAAAAATAATAACTTTAAAATATAAAGAACTAAATATAAAACAAGATAAACCAAATAAAAGAAAATCAAAACAATTAACAACCAAGGCTAAGGACTAGACAAAAATCTAGTCCCCGGCAACGGCGCCAATTTGCAAACGAGATTTTTGATCTACTAAAAACTACGAAATTAATCCTAGAAATTAATAATTAAATCCCTTCGGGTTGCAAAATACCCGGTCGCTATAGTAAATTAAGCAAGAACCGAGGTCGAATCCACGGGGACTATGTGATTAAATCTAATCCTAGAAAACAGCAAATGAAAGGGTTGTCGGTTGTTTTGGTTTTGAGAATTTAAATAACAAGAAAACTAGTAAATAAGCGAGCAAATAAATTCAATGAAAACTCTATGTGAAATGGAACTCCGGGTCAGGTTATCTTTTTCGACTGTCAGATTATGCAATTCCTGCTAGTTAGATTGAGATGTCGATTGGCAAAATTCCTAAAACTTTTCCAAAGACTAAATCCTAGCCTGAAGAACTCGCCTAGCAGAACGTACTAGATCTAATCCAGATTTAGCACAACATGAATAGACGGAATAGGCACGAGGAATTAATGTTTGCACTAGAGGGAAAATCTAACTTATCCAGTATAATTTTCCACAAGTTTACAGGTTAATTGACCTATCTATTTATCACGGATCTGATTAAAATAGACTTCGAGAGCAATTCAACAAATTAGCAAGATTTATTGGAAGCGCAAAGAATAAATTAATCTGTAACAATCGATAAACTCTCAAACCAACGAGTAGCAGAAATTGCAACATCAAAACAGTCAGATAACCATCCCCGGAGTCTAACCCTCTTAGCCGAGCATAATCAAAGAAGAAATACAAGAAGAGAGAGTAGGAATCATCTTGATATTAATTCTGAAATTTGCCAGATGAAAGGTTAAGCAGTTGAGTGAATCTGGAGCAGAAATCTTCTTCTCCGGTGTTGAAGTGGGGCGGCAGGACAAGGAGACTGAGAAAGGATTTGAATTCTGAATTCTGGCTCTTGAAATTGAATTGTCAATGTTCTGGATCGTGAATTGTGGATGAGTGGATGAGTGGATCAGTGGATGATTTTCTTTGCAAAAGTCCTCCATATTTATAGGTTAAATTTAAGGCTCTTCACTTAGCTCATTGATGATATTATTTTAATTCCCTTCAGTTTCTCGAAATAAATGAAGACCTTTCACATCTCAAACTCTTGGAAACCTTTGGAGTTCCTTTCTTTTATATTTCCAATCTCCCCCCTTCTTCTTCTCAATCCTTTCACGGCATCTATATATATATATATATAATATATATCGCATCGGACCCAACTTTGACAGGGTCTAAATTCTTCATATGAGCTCCGATTTGTTCCCCGTTTGCGGCGTTGGAAAGCTTGTGAGAAGATCTATGCATTTTCACACCATCATTCCTGCTTTTAAATATAAATTTGCATCAGATTTTACCCAAAGTAAGAGTCATGAAAAGCATACGATAAGTGTGAGAAAAGCGCATAAAAATGCTACATAAAATAAGAATTTAGCACCTATAAATCATATCAATTTCACACTTATCAGACCTATCGCGTTGTGCAATTTCATTTATAAAATTGCATCCAAGACCTTGGCTAACAGAGTGCAACACATCCTACCTCACCTTATATCTCCCAACCAATCTGGCTTTGTGAAGGGTAGACTGATCACATATAACATCATGATAGCTGGAGAGCTCCAGCATTTCTTATATAATAGTCAAGCGACAAAAAGAGGCTTCTTTGCTCTTAAGATGGATCTCAGTAAGGCTTATGATAGATTAGAGTGGTCTTTCCTCCAGCAGGTGCTCACTTCGATGGGATTCCCACCCAATTGGATTATCCCAGTCATGAATTGTGTTCGGTCGGTTAGATGCTCCATTCTCATCAATGGCAAGCCGGGTAAGCCTTTTGTCCAAGCTAGGGGTATAAGACAAGGAGATCCCCTCTCTCCTTTCTTATTCATTCTCGCTCAGGAAGCTCTTTCTAGCTTCCTCAATAAAGCTGATAGCAGAGGAGATTTTAAAGGTATTAAGCTCACCCCTCTCCGCCCTTCTATTTCTCATCTTGCATTTGTTGATGATATCCTTTTCTTTGGGGTGGCCAATCATACTATATATCCTTCTCAGACCAAACCTTAGCTAAATTCCTCCAAGCATCTGGCCACAAGATAAATTTGGAAAAATCTGAGCTTGTTTTTAGCAAAAAACTCTCTCCTACCATTAGAAATAATCTAGCCAATATGCTCAATGTCCAAGAGGTTCCCTCCTTCACCAATATCTCGGCCTTCCCCTCAAAATTGGTAGGAACAAATCTGATCTGTTCTCTTATTTATTAGACTCAATCCACAAAAAAATTTCCAACTGGACCAAACCTATGGCCCAAGCAGCTAGATCTATTCTTATCTCCAGTGTCCTCCAATCTATCCCTAATTACACCATGTCTCTGTTCTCTCTCTCGAAAGCATTATTAAACTCAACTCAGCTTTCTCTTCCTTTTGGTGGGGAGGCAAAGTGGAGAAGAAATCTCTCCATTGGTTAAAATGGACCAAGATATGTGATAAAGTGGATAATGGTGGGCTAGGTTTCAGGGAAGTTGAACATTTTAACAAAGTCCTCCTGGCCAAGCAACTCTGGAGATTGTTAATCTACCCTGAATCTTTGGTGGCACAAGTGATGAAAAGTATCTATTATCCTAATAGCAACATAAGGGATATTGATCCAGGCAAAAAAGGCAGCTCTATCTGGAAATCCATCTCCTCAGCGCGGGATCTTCTTAAGGAAGGCACTAGAATCCAGCAAGTTACTAGATCTTGCTCTTTTTCAAATGCTTCAGATACAGTATGGATAAATGGCTCTGGATGTATTCAAAAGATCAAACTTTCTCAGTCAAGTCAGCTTATAATCACCTCATTGATACCTCGGATGATGTCAGGCCTTCGAACCCTTCTCATTATGCTAGTAAAGTGTGTAAAAATCTTCCCCACTATCTGATGTCCTAGAGTCAAGCTTAACCTCTGGAAGTTCTTGCTCAATATCACTCCCTGCCAAGCTAATCTTGCCAGACGAGTTGGTGGTCCGCCTAACTGCTTTTTCTGTGGGGATAAGGATGATCTTGCTCACTGCTTTTTTCGTTGTTGTGCTGTTGTGGATATTTGGAAGGATATTGTTGAAGTCAATTGTATCCCTTCCGCTAATCCTGAGGCTCTCATTGATTGGTTCTGTCGAATGGCTAGTATGTGGGACAGAAAGAAACTTTCTTCTATTGCTAATAACCTATGGGTTATTTATGCGGCCAGGAATAAAGTCAAACACAATATGGAGCTCTCTTGGTGGAGAATAGTGGATGACAATAAAGCCTTTATTGATGCTTATATTCAAGTTATGAATAACAACAACTCCAACTCCAATGTCAAAGTCCTTGCTCAGTGGTCTCCCCCACCTCTTGGCTTCTCCAAAATTAGCACAGGTATGCATCGTAACCATACAGGGGATTTGATCATTGCGGGGTTGCTTCGTAATGAGATTGGTACCCCAATTGTTGTCTTCAACAGAAAAATTCCTAGCACTGGTAAAGTGCAATTTGCTGACATCAAAGCAAAAAGAATTACTATGGAACTTGCCTTGCTGGTGGGTAGCCATAACATATGCTTTGATTCGGCTTTGGAGCAAATCAAGAATGTTCTCCAAGATGGTCCGAGAAGTCAAGACATCTCTATTGTGGAAGAAGTATCGATAGTTAAGAATATTTTGAGTAGATTCTCTAATGTTAAGGTTAGTAATGAAACATCTTATGATAATTATCTTATTAGGTTGGTTTGTAATTTAGTCAATTTCGATATGAATAGAAATAAGTACTGGATAGGGGAGGATGTTCCCCTTAATATAATAACTGCCTGTAAACAGGATTTGGATTCTCCAGATTAAGTAGGGTCTCCCCTATTAATCTGGTTTGCTTGCTATGTGTTTGAAATATATGGTAATCTCAAGTGTTTTCAAAAAAAAAAGGGTGACAATATTTACGATTTGAATATACTTTAAAAGATTTCATAAGCTTTCATGGAATATAAAATATATTATATTCTTTGTTGGTGTTTTTGATTAGTCACTCTGTGTAACATATTGTGTCTGAGGTACAAACCCAGTAATCTAAAGTCAAAGAGAAGTGAAGAATGAAGATTACGTTCAGGAGAATCTTTGCTGGAGTAATTTTAGGGAGGTTTTTATTCTGAGCATTAACAAATATAAAAGTTGTTTAGATTTTATATTCTTATGCTTTAAAATAGTTTTTATCTTTTAGGTGAATATCTTACCTAGAGATAAATTACATCATCTATATAAGTAATATTGCTTGCTGGAGCAAATTACGTTTTTTCCATTAGAGATAAAACAGAGATTAAGAGAGAGCTCTTGAGAGAACTTGTAAAATCACTAGGTTGTGAAAGGATCTAGTTTTATTACGTGCAAGCACTTGAGTAACAACCTCACTAAGAACTGCTATTATAAGAACCTACAATTGGTATCAGAGCAAGGTTCCCTTTTTAAAACACCAGAAGAGAAATCTTCCAAGGGTGATCAACATGGGTTCTTACAACGTCAAAGCACCAAAGCTTACATAGTTTAATTACGCTTGTTGGAGTGAACAGATGGGACACCAATTGATGTCGATAGACTATGATCTATGGACTGTTGTTACAGAGGGCGATCACGTTCCAAAAATCACAGAAGGAGGCGTCTCCAAGCCAAAGAGAAGAAGGACTGGAATGATAGTGATAAGAAGTTACTCAGCAAGAACAAGCAGGCTTTGAGAGTCATAGTGTCTTCACTTTCGGAGGGAGACCAACAGAAGGTTCTGAGTATACAGACCGCCAAAGAAGTTTGGAATTTTCTCAAGGTTGCTTATGAAGGAACAGACTCAATTAGAAAGGCAAAGGAAAACATTCAGGAGACAATTTGATAATTTCAGAATGCTAGACGGTGAGTCGATTACTCAGACGCTTGAGAAGTTCGACAAGATTCTAAGTGACATGAAAACTGTAGGTGTTACTCTGGATAATCTCATCATCAACGAAAGGTGTCTTGACAGTCTTGGAAAGGATTGGATGCACTATACAACTTTGCTAGAAACAACCAAGGATTTGTCAAAAATGTCCCTCGAGGAGTTAGGCTCTGAGTTGATGGTCTATGAAGGTAAGATGAAGGGAGCATCTCTTCGCCAACACATGCAAAGATCTGGCCTTGAAAGCTTGGAAGAGTACTACTGGAACAAATGAAGAGGAATTGAGTGAAGAGAAAGAAATTATTAGGATAGCTGATGGTATTCGAAGGATTTTTGGAGGACGGCGAGGTCAGAATTCCAAGTTTAATCGTAACAAATCAAAAAAGGGACCATAATCTATTTCAGGTGCAACAAACCTGGACATGAGGTCAAAAATTGTCCCTTGCCACAAAGGGATAATTTTCAGGAGAAGGTCAAGAAATTCTCAACAACAGCTGCTGCGGCTTGGGAGAAGATGGTCCAGGAACAGACTCAGAACTAGAGAATGAGGATCAAGTATGCATGACGGCTATTGCTCAAGAAGATGAGTTCAGTGAGGGAACAAAATTCTATTTTATGGCCTTGGAAAAGTGGAAGAAGACTCTGCCAGATGATGAGGTAAGGTTATCTCATGTAAAAGAATCTCTTGAGTCTATGTCTAAGAAACATTTGTTTGAACTCTTATCTGAAGCTATGTTAAAACTTGAAACACAAAAACATGAGTTTGAGGATAGGATAGATGGATTGGAAAGGAAAATAAGAGAACTCGAGTATCCTAATATCTCTGAGATTCCAAATAGTCTCAAAATTCCTCAAGTTACTTTTGTTAGTCCCTTAATTTCTAGAGTAGCTACACTACCAAACTGGGCACAAACTGAGTTTAAATCGTTGATTGATCGAAATGAAAAACTTAATAAAGAAGTAGATTCTCTCACTGTGGAAGTTCTTAAGAAAACTAGAGAAATTGAGTTGCAGACTCAGAAGAATCCAGTCTGGTATACCGGCAAAATCAATCTCTGTAACATGCTAAGCAAGAAAAGAACCGACAAAGAAGGTCTAGGTTACCAATAAAACAATGTGAAACAAGTCCATCAACGAAATGATCAGAATCATGTGAAGCGTAGAACCATCTGTAGTTACTGTCGTCAACATGGTCATTTCATTAATCATTGTTACAAACTTAAGGAGAAGAACTCTAGAATTCGGCAATTCATAAGCACAACCTCAACGTTGATTCATAATAAGAAGAGATTTACTTCATACACCACAGAGCCCAAGCAAGTCTGGGTACCCAAAACTAACCTTTTTGTTTTGTCTTTTACAGGAACAAACTGAGTCACATACAGAACATTGGTGATTCATGGATAATGGGTGCTTAAGGCATATGAGTGGTGATAGGAGAAAATTCAGTTCTCTTACCGAGCAAAATGAAGGCAAGGTGAAGTTTGGAAACTTTGGAAAAGGCAAAATCGTAGACATTGGCACAGTTGGACATGCGGCATACTTCGATCAAGTCTGTCTTATCAAAGGATTAGAACATGATTGGCTTAGCGTCTTTTGAGTCTATGAATAAGGACCTCTAAGAAGATAGACAAGCACTCCGTGCTCAATACAACAGACTTACGAAAATTTCTGTTTTCCGCAAGAGTTCAGTAGAGACACAGTAGCTTGTACACCGGAGCACTTCACCTACCTTGATGGCTTATACTGCCGCTGTTTTTGGTGGCTAACTGTCTGATCGAAATAGTACATCTGGATTTACCAATTGTCAGGGTAACAGTCTCATATCATGATCATCACGAAAGCAAGCTGCTATCTTCATTGTCTCACGAACACACAAATAGATGACATCTTCACCGAACTTTTGAGTCAGGATCAAGCTCACTATCTCTGTTTCGAGCTTGGAATGATCAACGTTCCGTAAGGTATGGTTCCTGCATTCTATTAATTTCTTTCTTTTGTTGTTTCGAAAGATGTGTTTTTCATTGGTCAATTAGTTTTGGTATACGTTTCAGATTCGTGTGTTTGTTACTGGTAGTTACACAATGGTCTGGCAGCCATCTCTTCTAGTTATTTTGTTCATTTTTTTTCGTCTTTTTCTTACGCTCTGCTCTTATTTTCAAAAAAAAAGAAAGAAAAAAAATGAAAATAAAAAAAACAAAAAGGGAATACGAGCAGACTTCTGGTTGTCTCTTTTCTTTTTTTTTCCTTTGCAGCTTTGAATTTCACCAATTGTTCTTCTCACTGCACCCCAAATTTTGTGTTCTTTTCTCCGGCACCTTGCGCATATTCTTGACGTACCATTGGTTGGGTTAGCTGAGTTCCACTCTCAAAACTTGATGTTGTACCTCTTAAAGATGTTCATAGGCACTATGGTCTGACAAATGCTAGTACACGACTGAGAAATCACTTACAGCGTGATTTTGGAGTCCTCCCGAGATTGCTTCACTTGTTTGCTTATCAGGTCCTTACTCCCCGCAATGACATGATGGAGCGTGTTAATCCGGCAGATTTGGCTTTGATGCGGTGTCTGAACACAAGCTGGACAAAGGTCTGGCTGACAAAGGTCCTTCGGTTCTATAATATTCCTCTAGACCCAAGAAAAGTGTCTCAATGAAGGGTTCTTACTACTTAGGGACACACACACTAGCCAAAATGTTCATCGAGCATACTTACTCCGGTTGGCAGCTTAAAATTCCTCCATCCAACAGAACTTTTTCATCTATTAATTTTTTTTTTTCCTCTTTGTGTTTCTCTGCTGCTGCCTAGATTGTTGTGGTTCTGCTTTGTCACAGACTTATGTTTTTGGATTGTTGCTAGGCTTCTTTTGACTTGTGATTCTCCTCTTTTGGTTCGGCAAAAGGGGGAAGTTGATATGTGTGTCTGGAACTATGCCTGGAACTATGCTTATGGCTTACTGTTTGATCGTTATCTATGGTATTTCTAATGACTTTTCATCTTGTTACTGGATACTTCTCGTACGCACATAAGAGCATATATTGAGGGGGAAGTTTTTTCCCGTATGTCAAGATTACTGCAGTTATTCAGGGGGAATAACACAGACACACTATACAGAATTTGCCATAATCAAAAAGAGGGAAAATGTTGGTGTTTTTGATTACTCACTCTGTGTAACATACTGTGTCTGAGGTACAAACCCAGTAATCTGAAGTCAAAGAGAAGTGAAGAATGAAGATTACTTTCAGGAGAATCTTTGCTGGAGTAATTTTAGGGAGGTTTTTATTCTGAGCATTAACAAATATAAAAGCTGTTTAGATTTTATATTCTTATGCTTTAAAACAGTTTTTATCTTTTAGGTGAATATCTTACCTAGAGATAAATTACATCATCTATATAAGTAATATTGCTTGCTGAAGCAAATTACGTTTTTCCATTAGAGATAAAACAGAGATTGAGAGAGAGCTCTTGAGAGAACTTGTAAAATCACTAGGTTGTGAAAGGATCAAGTTTTATTACGTGCAAGCATTGAGTAACAACCTCACTAAGAACTGCTATTGTAAGAACCTACATTCTTCTTATGGTGTTTTGTTTTACTTTCATAAATGTATTTTACAAGCTGGTACATATCGTGGTAGTACTGGGATTTGATTTCACTCGTATAATTAGCTGGGTTGTGAGCCTACTAAAATTATACTATTTCACAACTCACAACGAGATTTGTCTCCTACCTACGCACATATGTTTGCTGATGTGCTATTATTCTTTGTTAATGCAAGTTTTGTTTGACCAAACTCAGTAACAGACACAGAGATCCGAGTCTTGAAGTTTTGATTGACCAAACTCAGTAACAGACACAGAGATCTGAGTCTTGACCTGACCAAGGGAGGTGCCGTCAATAGAAGATCTTGCAGTATCTAACCGCCTCTAGATATATTCTGCACAGTTTTTATCTTTAGTAGATTATCTAGAGAACATCTTTTCTGTTTGATATCTAAGTCGGTTACTAGGATTTTATCTTTAAAGAAATTATATCTTTAAAGATATTGTTTTATGTAAAACGATAACTATATATAGGAGATGTTAAGAGAAGGTAGAGGCACGTTTTTTAGGTGAGAGAAAAGAGGTAAAAGGAAGTATCTTTTGTTTAAACACCGGTTGAATCATTGGAGAGTTGTGAGATCTAGTTTTTTACGTGTTTGTACTTGGAGAGCCTGTTCTCCTAGTACGTGAGGGTGTATCAAGTTCTTGATACGTGCTAATATAGTGAGTATTCACGTGTATCTAATATCTCACTCTCTGTTGCTATTTCTTGAATATCAAGTTCGTCGTCAGACTGTTACTCAGCACCTAGTTCCTCGTGAGTAACAACCTCACTGAGAACAACCGTTGTAAGATCCTACAATTGGTATCAGAGCAGTTCCCTTTTGGTGTCTAGGAGAGAAATCTTCAAAGGGTGATCAACATGGGTTCTTACAACGTCAAAGCACCGAAGCTTACAAAATTCAATTATGCTTGCTGGTGTGAACAAATGGGACATCAACTGATGTCGATAGACTATGATCTATGGACAGTTGTAACCGAAGGCGATTTAGTCCCGCAGGTTACTGAAGATGGAGTTACCAAGCCTAAGGAGAAGAAGGATTGGAATGATAAAGACAAGAAGCTACTCAGTAAGAACAAGCAGGCCTTGAGAGTGATTGTCTCATCACTTTCAGAGGGTGATCAGCAAAAAGTTCTTGGCATACTAACTGCTAAAGAAGTTTGGAACTTTCTGAAAGTTGCCTATGAAGGAACAGATTCGATCAGAAAGGCAAAAGGAAAACAGTTCAGAAGACAGTTTGATAATTTCAGAATGCTTGAAGGTGAGTCTGTTACACAGACGCTTGAAAGTTTGACAAGATTCTGAGTGATATGAAGACTGTGGGAGTCACATTGGATAATCTAACTATCAATGAAAGGTGTCTGGACAGTCTCGGAAAGGATTGGCTGCACTATACAACTTTGCTAGAAACAACCAAGGATTTGTCAAAAATGTTCCTCGAGGAGTTAGGCTCTGAGCTGATGGTCTATGAAGGTAAGATGAAGGGAGCAATCTCTTCGCCAACAACATGCAAAGATCTGGCCTTGAAAGCTTGGAAGAGTAATGCTGGTACAGATGAAGAGGAATTGAGTGAAGAGGAAGAAATTATCAAGATAGCTGATGGTATTCGAAGGATTTTTGGAGGACGGCGAGGTCAGAATTCTAAGTTTAATCGTAACAAATCAAAGAAGGGTCCAATAATCTGTTTCAGGTGCAACAAACCTGGACATGAGGTCAAAAATTGTCCTTTGCCACAAAGGGATAATTTTCAGGAGAAAGTCAAGAAATTCTCAACAACAGCTGCTGCGGCTTGGGGAGAAGATGGTTCAGGTACAGACTCAGAACCTGAGAATGAAGATCAAGTGTGTATGACAACAATTGTCCAAGAAGATGAGATGAGTTTGGACACGGAATTCTGTTTTATGGCGGAAGGAAAGTTAAACAAGACTCTCCCAGAAGATGAGGTATGTTTAACTCATGTGAAAAAGTCTTTTGATTCTATGTCAAAGACACAGTTATTTGATCTTTTGTCTGAAGCATTGATGAAACTGAAATCGCAAAAACTTGGGTATGAGGATAAGATAGTTAGGATGGAAGACAAGATAAAGAGTCTTGAAAGTCCTACTAGCTCCGATGAGGATTTCGACGTAGATGAGTATGTTACTGAGATCAGAGAACTCAAAGCTAAAGTGGAAGATTTGAGTAAGTCTTCAACTGACAACAAAAACTGCGTCAAAGAGAGTCTGGATAAGCCAAGGATCAACTTTGTTAGTCCTTTGGAGACTAGAATTCTCACTCTTCCATGTTGGGCACAAGAAGAAGTGAATTCTCTTTTAGATCGTAATAAATCACTAAAAAGGGAATGTGAAACTCTCTCAGGCATGTTAGCTGATGCAAATCGGAAGTTAGAGCTTCAGACACAGACTAATCCCACTTGGTATACTGGAAAGACAAATCTGAATCAGATGTTGTTCAAAAACAACTCCAATAAGTGCGGTTTGGGATTTGAACTAGAGAAACCCACTCAATTAAGAGACGAGAAAGTTGAAGACTCAACCTGGTCATTCTAAGTCTACACTGAACTCGTGCTGGTACTGTCATCAACTAGGACACAAGATAAGATGGTGTCCCAAACTGTTGAGAAAACAATTACGGGAAGAATCATCAAGACAGAGCTTATATAGAGCCAACAGATTCCACACTAAAAGATGGGTTCCTATAATCCAGTCTAAGTGTGTGCCTACAGTTGAGCCTAAACAAATTTGGGTACCAAAGTCTAATCAGTCCTATCAGTTTCGTCAAGAAGGCATTCTACCTCTTTCAGATTCTTTATCTTGTTCTCAGTGATCAGTCCGTGACACACCATTACCCCCTACTTATGAAGATCATGCCTTAGTTTCTTTTTGATTCGGCAAAAGGGGAAAGATGTCTTGAACACATATGTGTGTGTGCAATAATTCAGGGGGAACGTTCTGTGCAATAATTCAGGGGAACGTTCTCAGTTCCGGACACAAGATTTTGAGTGACGACAATGGATGATTACAGAAAGCAATGAAGCAGCAGTTAAGGGGGAACATACATCAGTTCAAGACTCAGAGTTTGCCCAATCAAAAAGGGGGAAATTGTTAATGCAAGTTTTGTTGACCAAACTCAGTAACAGACACAGAGATCCGAGTCTTGAAGTTTTGATTGACCAAACTCAGTAACAGACACAGAGATCTGAGTCTTGACCTGACCAAGGGAGGTGCCGTCAATAGAAGATCTTGCAGTATCTAACCGCCTCTAGATATATTCTGCACAGTTTTTATCTTGTAGATTATCTAGAGAACATCTTTTCTGTTTGATATCTAAGTCGGTTACTAGGATTTTATCTTTAAAGAAATTATATCTTTAAAGATATTGTTTTATGTAAAACGATAACTATATATAGGAGATGTTAAGAGAAGGTAGAGGCACGTTTTTTAGGTGAGAGAAAAGAGGTAAAAGGAAGTATCTTTGTTTAAACACCGGTTGAATCATTGGAGAGTTGTGAGATCTAGTGTTTTACGTGTTTGTACTTGGAGAGCCTGTTCTCCTAGTACGTGAGGGTGTATCAAGTTCTTGATACGTGCTAATATAGTGAGTATTCACGTGTATCTAATATCTCACTCTCTGTTGCTATTTCTTGAATATCAAGTTCGTCGTCAGACTGTTACTCAGCACCTAGTTCCTCGTGAGTAACAACCTCACTGAGAACAACCGTTGTAAGATCCTACATTCTTAAGCTATATGTCTTTGATAGTATTTCAATATATACTTGCGCATGTAAAAGTATATTGTTTAAGTTTTCTTGCGATATGTTGTACGTACCCTATCTAATATTCATAATATATGTGTCGTTAAATGCTTATGTTTGGTCCGATAATATGAGTTGGTTTTTGGATATTTAAAGTTTCATATCAATTACTATATTTTATTTTTGCCGTGCAGCATATTTTCACCCCTAGGTTAGTTTAATGTTTTGGAATTCATTAAAGTATTTTGAACGTTTCTCTGTTAATTTAAGGATTGCGTTTTGAATATATGTTAACACACCCCATCCAACAACAACACACTTAACAACTAACTGCAGCGGAAAACATACTTCATCACATTACTTAACTCGTTGGTGTTACACGCCGTTAACCACCCACGTGGCTAACAAGGCTATTACATATACATTGTATCGGTCTGATGGACTAGATTCCCGAGCGACTGCACATCCTATCCCTTTCCATTTACGACAACACATACATATACCTTCCAACTGTACCGAGTATTTACAAACTAATGCCGATAACAATTTCGGTCTTACTACACCTACTGTACATATACAACTTAAATGACTACCCCATGTACAAACGACTACCCCGTCCTACTCTTGAACGGCTTCCAGCTCCTTGTACCTGAAATAGGAAAGAGAAGAAAGGGTGGCCCCCCCGGGGGCTGCAGCACCTTTGCTGGATGGTAGCCCACAGCCCCATGCCTACCGGGGTCCACGCACAGGACTATTTGTCATCTTATGCTATTGTAGCATGCGCTTGATTACATTTGAATCATGCATGTACTCCAATAACACAAAACACATTACAATCCCCAACAGAGGTCACAACAAATACAGACAAAACATCTACACCTAATAAATCACTTTGTGTTCTTTGACCCTAGAGTGTTTCTCCCTTAATGGAGCTATTTCTTAATAGACGACACTTACCCACTAGTCGGGTTTCCATAAACGTCTCTTTTACAAACTGGGATTCATATCCATGATCCACATATTTCACATTTAGACAACATATAACATCACATCGCAAATAACATTGCACTACATCAATAACACATAACATAACGGGTACGGATCTCTTTAGGAACCGCCCCAAACATAGTTAGTTCACTGGGAGAGCCTAGAGGATGCTGTCAAACTCATGCTAAGCTCGTTTACATAACTCATTACCGTCCTGTTAGACGAACGGATAACTTAACATAAAGATGGATCGGATATAGTGATCCGAACACACAACATAATCCCCAACAGACGTGAGTCAAAAGCCTTGGTTAAGCTTAGGGGTGATCGAATACCAATGAAGGAAGACAACCAACAGAGAGGAAGCTGAAGAAACTGTATACAACAACTCCCAAACAACGCGCGACCGGAACTACCGGATTCCTTACCCCCCCCCCCATAATATATAAATATTCACAGATAAAGACTCCGCTGTGGAACCTATCACATCAGCACACCATACAGTATTACAACTGAGTTAATCACGCAAAGGAGGGTCACACATATACAGCAACATCACACACAACATCACGCAACTAACTCACGCATAGCCGTGGTTAGAACGTTCCTTAGGTTGGAAACGTTATTACCGGATACCATTCTCTTACGTTTACCTAATAATGGTTAACTAGCCTTTCATACGCATTCGAGGTTACCGGTATCGGTACGCAAACACACAACAACAATAACGACTATAAACTCATTTCATGAATTATCTTATAACGTGGCAAACATACAGAAAAACACATTGGCAAACAAGCCGGTGTAATCCGGTAGGACACAGGTTGCAAGAAAACCATACCTGTCACCGGGGTTTCACTCTAACGTGCCATCACATGTTCCTCGTAACATCTTTGAACATCTGGTAACATTACATTTACTTTCATTAACACCGGGGTAACTTGATTGTTTAAAGTCTAATGCTCGTGACTTACTCCCGTTAATCAGTTAAATAACTTTACATTTTTAACTTGTTTTACTTTTACATTTTAACACAACTTTTCACCCACTAAATTATCATTATAACTCACTTAACATGTCCTTAACAATCTCATAACATCATTACTTATCAATCCCCATCATTAGATATCATTCTCTAACATTAAACAAAGTTTTTGGTCAAAACAGCACCTTGTCCGAACTTATGTCCAGACTTCCCAAGTTCGGACACTGTTCGAGACTCAAAAGGGTGCAAACTGACGAATGTCCGAACATGCGTTCGAGCTTCCCAAGTTCGGACACTGTTCGAGGCCAAACCAGAGAATAGAGATGGGTGTGTCCGAACTTCCAAATTCGGACGGTAGTTCGGACACTAGTCAAAGCTCAGAAAACTTAAACGCAACGGGGCATGTCCGAACATCCATGTTCGGACGGAAGTTCGGACGTGCCAAAAACCTTATTTTCTACTTCCTTAAACACTTACTCATTTCTTGCCAAAATGCCCAACACTTATAATATTTCCCCCTTAGGTTTATAGCATGTTCCCACACATTATTTAGCCCACCAAAATACTTTATGTCCTTCCAATAATCTTCTCCACAAGTTCACACATCTTCCTTACAACACCTTACTTCCTCATTGGTACCAAAACTCGTATAAATCCTTAACACAACTCACCATGATCTTGAAGTATCCTTAAAACATTAATTTGCATCCTAAATCCTCCAAGATAACGCCCAAAACATTTTAACACCTAAGAAGACCTTATTTCACCTTTTTTCACCAACTTAAACCTTAATCATTCCTAGTTCAACCTAGGTCACCAAACATCATTTTGAACATCTAAAACTCCTTGTTCATTAACCAAATTTTGACATAGTTTCCCTAGTATCACCTTACACCAAAACACATAATTTTTCACCTTATATAACCAAGAACCCTTATTCATTTAATACACACAAACATATTGTTTTTCATCCTTCAACCATCCAAAACACTCATCTTCACAAAGAATGTTCTTTACACACATCTAAATCCTTAAACTACATTACATCACAATATAGTGCATAAACTTAAATTGCTTGACACTTAGGTCCTTAAATAACATGGCTCTTAGGCCCTTAAATTGCACTAAACTTAAACACTGAATTTCCCACATAATAATTGTCTTTAAACTGCAATTACACACAACACATATATGCCTTTAATATACTCCTTGAGAGCATTTTACTAACTCATTTACCATTAGCTCCTTAAGTAGTTTTAGTGAACAACTTAAGCTCATTTTTCCTAATGCATTTAAACCACATTAGGTTAACAACATTTACCTCCTTTCTTCAAGATTTTTACTTGAACACCTTTGTTCTTCTTTGTTTGGAAATCGGCAAGAGGACTTGGCTACTTGTCAATGTTCTAATCAATACACAAGTAAAACCAATGAGCATTCAAGCTTCATGTTTAAACTCACTTACAAACCCTAGGTTATATATATTGTCTTAACACATTAGGATAGTTGTTTTACCTTGGAAACAAAAGAGAGCTTGAATAAGCATCAAGAGAGGACTCCACCAAGCCCTTGGAAGATTGAAATGGAGCTATGGAGGAACAAGAGAAGACACCATTAATGGTGAATTTTCGGACATATACAAAAACAAGGGGAAATATTGTTTTTCTTTGGTTTTCCTTACCTTGAAGCAAAGAAGAATGACAAGGCATGAAAATATGAGCTCAAGCTCCTTCAATGGTGAATCTCCATGGCACCGAAATGAGGCTTTTGAAGATTTGAAAAGATAGAAGTGTAGAGCTTGCTCCAACTAAAAGAATGGTGGTCTTGAAATTGAATTTGGACCATGGAGCTAGGAGTTACAAGCATTCAAAGATGGAGAGGGTATGGTTTGCTGTAGCAAACCGAGAATGGAGAAGAGAGGGAGGTTGGAGATGGTGGAAGTGAGTGGGAAAGGAAGAAATGAAATGAGGTGTTTGCTTTTACAAGATATTTATGTTATAAAGTAACTTCTTCTTTTTACTTACTTTTCCTTCCTTTCTTTAATTGATTTTTACATGGTGGTGACTCACCATAATAAAAATCTGCCCCATCATCTACTTAGGGGTAGTTTGGTCTTTGTTGACCAATTAACTTACTTATATTGACTTATGTCATAAACTAGCATATTTTGGTTACTATTCACAAAACAAGGCACATATTTGTGAAATTTTTGATTTCCCATTTATTTAGACCTCCTAATGTGATACTAAGTAGTACATATGTTAATTAAAGAGTAATGATGGGCATTTAGCCACTCAAAACTCATTTACAAGACAATTTTTCAAAAATGTGCTTTAAGACTCCTTAAAGCACATTTTGTATTTGAACTTGTTTTCAAGCTTGGTTTTCTTTAGTAATTGATTTTATATGTTCATTAACATGTAAATAAGGTATAGGTATGACCTTTAGGTATTATACATGGTTACACCAAGTCTAGAGCAAGTATTTGCTTAAATTGACTTTAAGGCGTTTTCTTGTGTTTGTTTGGTTTAACTGCCTACCAAAGTTTCCTAAATACTTAATTAGCCTTATCAAATCATAATTGAATGTTATTAAGTCTTGGTAGGCTCATTGGGTCCTAACCAAGTTCACTCCAAGCTTAGAGCATGTTTTTGCCCAAACTGTCTTTTAGTGCTTTACTGTTTTTACTATGGTTTAAATTGTACACTGATGTTTCTAAGGCACTTTTTAACCTTTAAATATCATAGTTTAGTATTTAAACAATATATCAAGGTTTGGGGTATTTCAATATTAAAAGAGTAACGGTCAGCCTTTTATTAATTTGATTAACAACTAAATAGTCAAACTTTGTAATGATATATATTAATATTACGTTGTGTATAATACGATTAACAAGTATTGGGCGTAGATTTTGTCAGATGCGTACTACTCAATTACTATACTTATAAATAATCGATTATATTTGCCGTAAATAATATGTTTCACATTATGGATTTTCTACGTTTGGGATCATCACTATCATATTGGTTATGTTTTTTTTCTTTTCACTTTGTCAGATACGTATGTGCAAGTTATATATGTACATTGTACATGATTTTGAATATAAAGTTTGTGATTATGGTTTTGCGAATTATTTGTTTCGGGACCTAGTTTCTAGCTTTCTGAGCCGTGGATGACTGAGTCGAGTTATCCCGTAGCGTGCTGCGTAGGACGTCCTTCTGTATCTGTATCACGGGCATCTCCCGTTCTATTATCTGGAATCGTCGGACTCATTCTGTATTTGGAGTCGACAGACTCATTCTGTTATTTGGGGTCTTCAGACCCATTCTTATTTGAGGTCTTCAGACCTATTTTGTATGCTTTGAACTAGGGTCCCTATAAAACTTTGTTTTTGATAACGTTCTGATGTGTATAAGATTCTGATTTGCTTCTGTTCAGTTTTGAGCGTTGGCAGCTTCTGACATGAGACCCTGCTTTGTGCTTTGTCTCATTCTGTGAGTGTGGTTTCAACTTCGTTCGTCTCCTCTGTTTTGTCAGCCTTGGTTTATGGTTTCTGTTTTGTGAAGATTTAATTTGTACTGCAATTGAGCTTTGTAAAGAAACTATGCTTATGTTTTGTTTCCTTCTTCTGATGGTCTATTTGTGACTTATGATTTCTGAAAAGCCTTATGGTTTCTGTAAAAGTCTTCCATTGTCAAGCTATACCTTTGTAACCTTCATTTCGTTCTGCTTTGCATTTGACTTTGTATCGTTTTGAGGTGCTTCCGTTTGATTTTGATTTTGATTTTGAATCTGATTTGCTAACTTATATCTATATAAGCTATGTTCGGTAAAAATGTTTTGAGCATGCTTATGCTGATGAAGTTTATCACTTACTGAGCTGTGGTTTGCTCACCCTTATTCACTTAACATTTTGCAGGTTTTAGCTCTATTTGAAGGCTTCCACTTCTGTTCCGCTTTTAGTTTTTCTTCATGGGCGTTGTAATTGTTTTTGGCTTAATAGCCTTTGTATTGGTTTTAGACTTCTGCTTTGTAATTCTTTTGGTTAGCGCTTTGTAATTTGTGAGACAAGTTGTAATTGTTATTTATGTAGTAGAAGAGCATTTGAATCTGTTTGGGATTAGTCAAAGAGTAGCCTTGCGTGTCTTAGGTAGTAAGCGCGCGGCGTGTGACCGTCTCAGAACCAGGGTGGTTTTGGGGTCGTTACATTTAGTGGTATCAGAGCTAGGTTTGGTTTTCGTTGGGTTTGTGGGTGTCTACATGTCTACACTTTCCTATCTTTGCTTGCTAAATGCTATGTGTTGATTGTTGCGTGATTTGTCTGCTATCTGATGTCTGTTATGTGAGTAGCGCAGAGGAAGCGTGGTGTTTGTCTGTGTGTATTCTGTGTTTTAAGTACGAGTCTGAGGGAGTCGGGTCCTTTGGGAAAGGATGCCAATGTGAGTTTCTGTTATGAGCTTTAGTGATGTGTTTGTGCTGTGTGTTGTGTGTTAGTCAGATGTGTTTGGGTTGTCTGATGTGAGCAAGAGGTGTGCTTGGTCCTTTTGATGAGAATGTCTTCCAAGAGTTGAGAGTTGTCAGGCATATAGGCTGAGCCTTTAGAAATTTCTGCTACGTTCTTATGTCAATCAGCAGCGAGTTTGAGCGTTGTTCCTGTTCCTTCAGGTGTAGCCTTTAATAATCTTCTACTTCGTTTCTTTTGTCAATTCTAAGAGTTAGCTTTTTGTGAGTTTCGAGCTTCTGAGAGGTGTGAGATTCCTTCCGTGTGTATTCGTGTTCGTAGTAGTATTCTGGCACTGGAAATGCATTTGTTCATATTATAAGTTTCATTGAATTTCGAGGACGAAATTCTTTTTAAGTGGGGTATAATGTTATGCCCCAATTTTTTTTCTTGTTTCTAATTCGCGAAGGGAGTTTAACAATTCTGATTGTTATTAGGGTCTTCAGTTTTGATTTATTTACGTTAGTAAAAGAATTACTAACTTCTTTTCTTTTCTTCCCTTCCTTATTTTAATTAATTATTCTTACTTCTTTCTTTTATATTATTTATTTTAAGTTAAGGAAGGAGTACCTAGTGTTTATTTTATTTTTCTCCCCTTCCTCTTTGACGCACCGGCAACAGTTCACACTCAATCTCCTCCTTCTCTTTGTTTCTTCTCCCTAAGTAAAGTTCCACCCTTTGCATCCTTCTCATCCAATCTCCCTCAAATCTAAATTGTTGAAATTATTTGCTTGTGGATCCGTTCGTCAGTCATTGGTCTTCGAGGTTTGTAGCGGCCTACTACAAATTTCATCTATTACTACTAACTAAAGACAACTGTTATAAAATAGAGTAGTTATTGATATGATTTTGATTTTTTAGGTTGGGTAAGGCAACTGTAGCTTATATGTAGTTGTATTAACTATCACCTCACTAAAACTGGAACGGAAGGAATTTAAAAAAAATTGGAGAACCTGAGTTCGATTCCTGTATCGTGCAAAAAAAAAAAAAAAAAAAATGTAAAACCTTCTAAATTAACCTCGCCAGTTCTCTCCCCGTTCTCACGCTCACTCCCAACCTAACTTGTGTTGCTCCTCTCACGGCGCTACATTGCTCCTCTCATGGCGATTCTCCTCCCGTTCCTTCCCTGCTGGTCGTGCTCAACTTCCCGGTTGAGAAGCAGAGTAACCAAAACCAGAATTTGTCACCTCTAGTTTCTTCTTCCATGAATTGTGAGCCCGGTAATGACGACTCGAGAAGGGATTAACTGAATGGATAAGACTTCCCCTTTTGCTGGTGTTTGTCATCAGTAAGATTTCTTTCATATCCTTTTTAATTATATTGGAGCATTAACATAATATTCAGGAAGAGTTGCCCCATACGAGCTTCCCCCGACCCCTAATGCTAGGTTTTGAGCTTTCCCTCTCACGTCGTTGTTCACATCAAATTCAGTCCCTCTTAATGAATGAAAGTATTACAGATATGGGTTGATCACTTGTTAAGGTGAGAAATATCACTGCTAATTCATCCCATCACCATCTTCGTGTTCTACTCTCGTCGCTCAAACACTTCCGACGCAGTCAGCCGGGGCAAGGGTCCAACCAGCGTTAATGTTCCTTTTAAATGCTGGTCGCTGGTGTGAATTAGCAGTGATTATGCTGGCCATTGTTAACTAAGTGTACACTTGTGCTTCCGCTTCTACCGTAATAGGCAAGACTTATTTTCATTCTCATTGACACTACAATAGTCATATATAATCTTCTATTGGATATCTGGTGAGACTTTTTTATTTCCTTTGTATGTGCGTATGTGCTGGTTGTTAGATATGGCTTTCAATTAATCAGAATTGGGGTTCTTAATGGATCATTCTGTTTATACTTTATGATTTCTTTAACCTAGCGGTGGGTATCGGATAACAACCGGCCATAGTTGTTTATGATTTCTTTTGTAGTGGTTTCATCCTTTATAATGAGATTGTTTTCATGAAATTTTTAATACCGTTGTACTATTAGATAGAGGTTGTTGATCAAAGCTTGGCACTTTGTAACAATGCGGTGAGTGAATCTACTGTCGTGGCAGAGACCATAGTTCCAAGGTAGAATAATGGAGGGAGAGAGAGGTAGGTGTGGAAGGAAATAAACAAAGACACATACCCTTTTGTTTAAATGCATCCTGATGATGATCATTACCATAGGAGCTATTAATTACCGACCTATATACCCAATTAATTTACAGCTTTTAGGTGAGAAAAGGTCAAGCTTTTTATGGTCTGTTGGGCAAGTGTACAAACGCTTGACAAAAAAATAAAAAGTTTTGTATCCATGTTTTTTCTATTGCTTATTTATACTCTTTATTGATGGTGTGTGCAGCAGGTTTACTTTATTTATCCATGGATGTCTGTACTATAAGCTTACAGATGAGAAAATTTATTATTCTTAGTTGTTTGTTAAACAAGGGGACTTCAATTACACACTATGTTGTAACTGGTGGCAAGACTTTTATATTGCTTCTTGTCGTGATATGCGGTTAGAATTAGAATATTGGTGTGAGTGTATATAGATTATAAGTTTTGGGTTAGATTGTTATTTCTTTATATTTTCATTAGAACTCTGTTAGTTAATCACACTCTTGGTACCTGGTGTTAAAGCTTTCCATCTTGAAGTTGTCGATAGACTAATGCTTTCTGAAGTGCGAGAATTATACCCAGTTTAGTTCCCGTTTGGCTATAATTGAGTGGCTTGTGTGCTGGTTCAACCAGGTATATATTATGATTGGTACATGGGCTACTGACTCACCAATGAAGATATATACCAATTCATTAACTAATTGCTTTGAAGTAAATTGTGGACATGCCTGCTTATTTTTATATTGTTATACATAATGATATATTAATCCTGAGTTTTCTATGTTCCAGTACGGTTTTGTTGCTTGGTTGCTGAGTACCTGTGTTGGTCTGCTTATGTCCTTCTTGAGGTATGCATCTGGTTATGCGCCATTTTTGGTCATTGCTCTGATGACTTTTTTTCTACATATTGTCTGTTTGTATGATTTTAACTTCTTGTAGCATTTTATCTCCTGTTTAAATAGTACCGTTTTCCTTCCAGTATACAAAAACTGTTGTACTCTGTGAATGCTTCTTCCATGGAGGGGTGCTATTCATCCATGAGAAAAACTTTTTGACATAGACTGAACTTTCCTGTAAACTACTTTTAACATTCCTGAACATAAAACACTAATGCAGTGTATATGTGTTTTACCTTCTCTATGTTACAATGATATGAACTTGTATTTTCTATTGATATATATATCTCAGTAAGCTTTATCCCTGATTTTATCTATGAACTGCTCTACAGATAAAACAGAAAAGCTTTCAAAAGCTATTGAATGTTTTATGTTTGTTATATATAATCTGGATGGTTGAGATAGTAAATATGATTTATGATTCTTTACTTGTCTAATTCCCATGATACTTGTCAGCTTATTTTGTTCTATTCAGCTCCAGTTTTCAGCTTGTAATCAATTGGAGGTTGTTTCTACTCTACTGGTTTAGTTTCATAGTTCGTTTGTATATGTTTTTTCCTCTCTCTTTGTCGGTTGACAGTAATGCGTAAGAGGTTATGAAGTACTTATATTCTTCTTGTTATCTGATTAACATAGTAAATTAAGTTTACTTCTTCTCGTTGAATACTATTATTTTGCACCACTTCCTCCTCTTTTTTGTTTGTTACATTTTCAAGGTCCTATTAGATGTAGTTTAGGGAACTTGTGGTTTTTACATAGTCTTTCTAACTATGTTGATGTAGGCAGACAATCACTGAGGAAACTTTTGGCTCATACAAACATTTCATACAAAAATAATGACCATGTTGCTAACCTCTATGCTTGAGTTTCATAAGTTTTGGCTCTTGCGATTTTGTTGTAAGGACATTGATTCTTATTGCTATACATCTTAGGGATGCACATTGCAATTTATCTTTGATACCTCTATGTAGATTTATGATTCTCAACTGCCTTTTCAGTTTAATATGTAATGAATGTGGTTTTAGCGTAGTCTTTCTAATTGGATGAATTAATAGATGATGTGGTTTATTTTCTCATTGAAATTAAATTTGTCAGTATTATGAAACTCCTACTAGACTAGCATTTTAAGGAAGAGATAACCAGCTCTCTGTTGCATTAAATGAATCACTGGAACTGTTGTTTGTTGCTGTTGCATCTCGTTCAACTGATTGAAAACGGAACTGAAACCTGTTTATTCAGGATTCGGTAATATAATCAACTTACTTCTTCTCTCTGCAGCCATAGATAAATCACTGGAACTTGCTTATTCTTGTGTGTCTGCGCCTCTGCAAAGATAAATCTGCTTGCTTAATTGATTGAAAACTGGACTGAAACCAGTTCATTCATGACTTGGTAATATACTGGAACTTCTTCTCTCTACTGCAATATATATATATATGCTCAATCTCTTGTTGTGTATCTCGCCTATGCATAGATGAATCACCAGATTTTTTGTTTGTTGTTGTTGCATCTCGCTCAATTGATTGAAAATGGGACTGAAACGAAATCATTAAGGAATCAATAATATACTCAACTTACTTCCAGTCTCTGCTGCAATAGATAACTCACTGGAACTTACTTCTTCTTTTGTGTCTGCACCTCTGTAGAGATAAATCTGATGTCTGTTGCTGCTGTATCTCACTCAAACTGATTGAAATAAAACCAGATCATTCAGGAACTGGTAATATACTGGAACTTACTTTCTCTTTGTTGCAATAGATGTATGCTCATTCTCTTCTTGTGTGTTTGCACATATGTATAGATAAATCATTAGAACTATTTTTTGTCGTTACTGCTGCACTTGCTCACCCGACCCCTTAGCTATGTGCTTGAAGTTTTTAGATTAGAAAAATACATTATTTTGTTTTTCACAAGTTCATTATAAGTTGAAGCATCTAATACATGTATATGCTAATGAAATAATAGAATTTGGTATTGTGTTTTGTAGTACTTTTGCGGGTACAACGGCTGAGCATACAAGCAAGACGAGGTAGATGTTATTTGAGAGAAGTGGGCATCATATGTTTAAATGCAATTAGATTCAGACTTTGAGTAGATTTTGCTACACATGTTGTTTTCCATGACTTGAGTAGAATGAGGAGGTACTGAATCATTTTCTATGTGGGTTGGAGATCTATGGATGTTGTTAAACAGAGTTGATACTATGAATGTTGCTAAACAGATTTGGAACAAGGAATGTTGATTCAGAATTATGAATGCTATGTTGATTTGGAACTATAAGTGCTGTTATGTGGGTTTGTGAATGTTATTGTGAACATATGAATGCATTTATTAACAGGTGAAAAAATAAATGAATATTATAGCAGTTGTTTAAGACATTTTAACAGTTGTGTATGGTAATTTTTTTTTCTAAAAAGATCAAAGACAACTGTTAAAGAACAGTTGTTGAAAGATAAGGAAAATTTGTTTTCAAGTGTGTCAAAGACAACTGTCCTCTAACAGTTGTGAAAAATTGAAAGTCTGGAAAAAACGATAGTATTATAGACAACTGTTAAAACAGTTGTGATTGGTGTCGAAAGTGAGAAATAAATAAGACCTATTATAACTGTTATTAACAGTGTTCTTATGTATATCTACTACAACTGTTAATAACAGTTGTAGTAGGTCCATTAACAGTAGTTGTTTGGTGTCATAAGACAACTGTTATTTAACAGTTGTCTAACGTAAAGTCTACCTAAGACAACTGGTTCTGTTACAACTGTTATTAACAGTTGTCTTAGGATTTTTTAACAGTTGTCTATAGCATTTTTTGTAGTAGTCTTCCAAGAGTTGAGAGTTGTCAGGCATTTAGGCTGAGCCTTTAGAAATTTCTGCTACGTTCTTATGTCAATCAACACGAGTTTGAGTGTTGTTCCTGTTCCTTCAGGCGTAGCCTTTAATAATCTTCTACTTCGTTTCTTTTGTCAATTCTAAGAGTTAGCTTTTTGTGAGTTTCGAGCTTCTGAGAGGTGTGAGATTCCTTCCATGTGTATTCGTGTTCGTAGTATTCTGGCACTGGAAATGCATTTGTTCATATTCAAAGTTTCATTGAATTTCGAGGACGAAATTCTTTTTAAGTGGGGTATAATGTTATGCCCCAATTTTTTTTTCTTGTTTCTAATTCGCGAAGGGAGTTTAACAATTCTGATTGTTATTAGGGTCTTCAGTTTTGATTTCATTTACGTTAGTAAAAGAATTACTAACTTCTTTTCTTTTCTTCCCTTCCTTATTTTAATTAATTATTCTTACTTCTTTCTTTTATCTTATTTATTTTAAGTTAAGGAAGGAGTACCTAGTGTTTATTTTATTTTCCTCCCCTTCCTCTTTGACGCACCGGCGACAGTTCACACTCAATCTCCTCCTCTTTGTTTCTTCTCCCCAAGTAAAGTTCCACCCATTACATCCTTCTCATCCAATCTCCCTCAAATCTAAATTGTTGGAATTATTTGCTTGTGGATCCGTTCGCCAGTCAGTGGTCTTCGAGGTTTGTAGTGGTCGATTTCGATTCCGTTTCTCGTTGAGTTTTTCTCTCTCATTTTCTAATTTGATTTTGGGAATTCTGGGATTTGTTCAGTCGAGAGTTCATTGTTCGAGAAGGGATTCGAAGAGAGTGATGTGTGGAGTTTGTAGAAAATATTTGTTTTGCGTCGGATGTGAGGTGGGTGGTAGATGGATTCGGTATAGGTGTGTTCACCCATGGGGATTCTAGATCTTGTTTCGTTTCTAAATGTGTTTGCTTTGATATTTGATTTCAATGTGAATCTGGATTGATTTTGATTTACATTTTCACTCCGCTTAAACCCCATGGTATTTTGTTTTATTGCCTACTTTGATATGGAAAGTGATATGTTAATTATAATTTTGACAAATGGGTGATCTTAATTCGACGAGTACGCTTTTGATATAGTGGATTGCTACTTCCCTCGTTCTGATTTTGTTTCCTGTTGGTGTTCATAACTATATATATATAATTCAGTGTTTTCTGACTATCAACTTCTATATAAATATTTAAATAAGTTTACATGATGGTTAAAATTCACAAAATAGGTATGAGATATAATATGTATATATAATTTTAAAAAAATTGTATTTTATAATTAGCATTTATATATTAAATATTTTAGTAAATTATAGTCTTTTTTTATAATTAACATTAATTGTAGCTATATGTACAATATATGTATTCTTATAATATTTAGCTTTAGTATGTATATAATAGATGCTTATTACATCTTACGATGTGTTACTAACTCTATTATAATTTATAGTGGAGTGAACATACGTTTGAATAACAATTAGAATTCCTATTATTAACATATTAAGTTATAAATGCTACTTACATATGTTTTGTTCATAAAATAAACAAGTTTGAAGTAATGGCATAGTGGTTAGGTAGTGCATGCAGGCGTGTGACTTCCCCATGGGTCGCGGGTTCGAATCCCAGAGACCACCCAAAGATTACAAAATTAATCTAGGCGGATTCACTTATTTTTGCGCTCAAGATCTTTTAAAGACGGTTCAATTAAAACCGTCATTTAATAGCATCTTAAAAGACGGTTTTCAAACCGTCGTTTAAGACGGGTGACAAAAAACGACGGTCGTTCAAGCGACGGTTCGGAACCGTCGTTTTTGAGCGGTTTGAACCGTGTTTTTTGCTCCGTTCTGCACCAGTGCCAAGTGTGTATCCATCAAGGTCTGATATTCCAAATTCATAGCAGCCTGCCACTCTGGGTAGGATAAAGCTTGTTTAAAGGTTGGCTTATCAGGAACATCAGTAGAGATATTGGTAGTAATAGCATGGATATTAAGTTGCCCATTCTAAGAAAAGATGCCATCAGTCCTAATAAGAGGCTTGTAGATATTATCTTTGGTTGTGTTACCATGGGATAGGTGGGTGGGGGTTTGATGAGAGAAGGATCTGGTGAAGGAATATCTGAAGCAGTTTTGGGTGGATAAGTAGAAGAACAAGGGCTAATGTGGTTAGGGTCGGAAATGAAAGTGTGGTTATTTGTGTTTTGCAAGGGAGTAGAGGAAGACAAATCTATCTAAGTAATTCAGAGAGGAACCAAAGTAGGTGTGATGATATTGGAGTCTGAGGTTATGGTATTTTAGGGTAGGTGTGCCATAGGAAAGTAAGACTCATTAAATGTCACATCCATGTTAATATAATCTTTTCCTGTAACGGGGGAGAAACAAATATAACCTTGATGATTTGAAGAATACCCAAGAAATATACATTAAACTGATCTGAGCTAGTTTTTGTGGATTGTGGGGTTGTAGATTAGGCCAACATGCTCATCCAATGGTTTTGAGAATAGAGTAATCTGGTGGCTTTGGAAACAACATCTCATAAGGTTTTTTTAAAGAAAAAACTTTGTAGGGGTTCTGTTAGACATAAAAACGGATGCATATAAGGCATAAGACCAAATTTCATAAGCAGAGAGGAGTGAGCCCTTTGTGAACAATGTACCTGTTTTTAATCTCCACTGCTCCATTTTGTTGGTACAAGTAAGGTCAGGTATGCCTATGAACAATAAAGTGCTTTGACAGTTAATGTTTTAAAGCTTGGAACTCGCGCCCACCATCTGTTTGTAAGGCCTTTATCTTTTCACTGAAAAAATTCTGCACGAGAGTAATAAATTGCCCAAAAACCAAATAAACATCTGTTTTCCGTGATATAGGAAAAATCCACACATACTTTTAGTAATTATCAGCAACCAACAAGAAAATATATAAGCATCAACTAAGGGAATAAAAGTTGATCCCCAAACATCAAAAATCAATAGTTTAAAAGTAGTAGAAGATCTAGAATCACTGATATAGTGAGGCAAAGCATGATGTTTGCTTACACAACAGGCATTACCAAATTCTCTTTTGGTTGACAAATTAATAGGGAGGGTATTTTGGTGTTAATAATATCTACCAGTAATAAGCATAGAGGGGTGACCCAAACGTTGATGCCATGTACCAAAAGAGGCCTTTGTTCCATGGACCAACTTAACTGCATTCAAACTGATAGGTAAAAGAGAAGGAAAAGTGTACACTCCATATTTAGGTGCTCCTTGTAGAACTATCTCCCTTGAATGAAAATACTTTAACACAAAACAAGTATCATAGAACCTAAAATAAACCCCATTATCTTTACAAAACTCGTTCACCGAAATTATTCTTATTAAGGGTTGGTGTATGATAGATTTTGGATAAATGAAAATCACCAGAAGGATAAGAGATATAACATGAGCCTTGATAAGATATGGACATAGCAGATTCATCACCAAGAGTCACATTGTCATATATTAAGTACTCACTTGCACCCTAGTTGAGTCGAGAGAAATCTTCTATAAAGTGGTGAGTGGCTGTTGTGTCAGACAACAACTCCGAGGCTGTATATTTTCATGTGGAATTGGCTGAGAATGTGTTTGAAGGATTTGGCTAATAGGTTTGACAACCCCCTTAATTTTTCCTAGGACATCACTCTCTTTGGGGAGTGTATCTTTATATTTGTGGTAACAAACAACTGCAACATGCCCCATTTTTTGACAAATTTGACAAGTAGGTTCAATGTCTGATTGTCTACTGAAAAAAAGTGGATCCTCTTCCATTTTTACCTCTCCCTTGATTCTGAAAATTGTATCCTCGACCTCTATTGTAGGTAGAACAAAAACCGGTTGTAGATCCCTGCAAATTACAAACCTTTCCACCTCACCACATGACCTTAAGTGTGCACAACCATCTAATGGTACTTTTGACCAATAGAAGCTGATCATAGTGGCTTAAACTACGATATAGTGGTCGCATCGCAAATTGTAATAATCAGTATACCACTGTATAAGTTCAAACAAGTGAAGTCCCCCTTACCAGAACACACAATCAAAGAATTCAATCATTCCACCAATTTCAATCCACCAAAACGTAGGTTACAATCCTCATAAAACACGAGAGCCATTCGGTACAGAGAACCCTTGGTTCATTCACATTTTGTGCCAAACTAACCACTTTCATTAAAACACAATACAACACAACCAAAGTAGGCATACAGATGAGCACAACAACTTACCTGGATTCTACTTCAACTTCCAACCAAATCTCACACGACTGAATCTCGTCTCTCAAGGACTCGACTCTTGAAAAACAGTAAGATATCTACTTGACAAGTTTGGCTTCCCTCAAACTCTAACTCTCTAAAAAAAGTGTTTGAACTCTTGAGTTTAGGCAGTTGATAAAATTGGTGCTTTTTGGGAGATTAGTAGTTTAAAAGAAGAGTATTTTTATAGAAGAGGTTCGATAGATATAAGGAATAAATTCAGGCCAGCGGTTACTCAGGAGAGTTTTGGTAGTGGCTAGAAAATAGAGGTGGTTACTAACGGTTACCATCTAGCCAATTCTACCAGAGGAATTTTTTCGGAAGAGAACCTCCAAAAGCAACTACTAGAGAAACCTACCGGAAGAAATGAAGTTTGCGTTTTATATGCTAAAATTCATGGGCATCACATCCTTCTCCCTTGAAACAAAGATTGGCCCTTGAAGATGGCACTCATCCAACTCTTAGAAGTTTCCAACTCAAGTCACTCATAAGTCTGACTTAAAATTCTCTTTCACAACCCGGTACCGATTCCACCAGATTATTGCACAATAACATTTTTGACACAACAACACCACATGGTTAAATTAACAAGTAATATCGTTAATCATCCAGATAGATTTTGGAATAATAACCAATCATACATACACCGACCAATGCATTATAAGAATTTAGTCAAGAAACAATCATTAACAATATATGCATAAAAGTAAACAATGAATCACATCCTAACTGAATTCTGGAAACCTCTACTAGAAGCAATTTGAAATTTACTTTGGAATCACTCCACCTCTTTAAAAGAAGTTACGTCCCGTAAATTAGATGATTACCTGGTCAAATAGATGAGGATATTTCTTCCTCATCTCATCCTCTACTTCCCAAGTAGCTTCTTCTACTCTGTGGTTAGACCATAACACTTATAAACTACACTAACTTGGAATGGGTCTCTCTACTCTTCCAATCCAAAATTCTGATTGAGTGCTCTTGATAAAACATTATGCTCAAGCTCCAACTCCTTCGGTTGCAAAACATGTGAAGGGTCTGGAACATACTGCTTTAGCTGTGACACATGGAATACGTTATGTACCTTTCCCAACTCCATAGGCAAGGCTAGTCTATAGGCTCCCTTTCCTATCCTTTCCATGACCTCATATGGACCAACAAATTTTGGAGCTAACTTATCCTTCTTCCCAATTCTCATCACACCCTTGGTTGAACTAAGAAACACTTTGTAGACAACCTCAAACTTTGCTGCTCTCTTCCCCAAATCAGCATAGGACTTCTACCTATTCTGAGTCATATTCATTCTATCATAGATCACCTGAACGTGACTCGTCGCGTCCTTAATCAACTATGGTCTAAGAACAATTGTTTCACTAATATAGTTCCACTCGAGTGGTAGCTATTATTGCATGAAAAACTTTATCAGATGCAGATGATCAATCTAAGATTTCTAGAAATTCAGGACACATCCCCGCATCATATCCTCTAAAGTTTGGATTATCCTTTGTGTTTGACCATATATATCTAGATGAAAAACAATACTTAAATGCACATTGGTGCCCGTGGCTTTCTGAAATGCAGCCGAAATCGAGCTAAGAACCGGGAATCTCAATCTGAAACAATGGTTTCCAAAATACCAAGATACCGGACCACATTCTTTATGTAGGTGTATACCTTTTACTCCAATGTCCACATATATTTCATCGGAATAAACCTAGCTGTCTTAGTCAGTCTGTCCACAATTACCCATATCAGATTCATACCTTCTTTGGTAGTTGGTAATCCAACCACCAAGTCCATGGATATGAAGTTTCACTTCCACTTCGGAAGCTCCAAAGGTTGTAACAGTCCTCCCATCCTCTTGTGTTTAAACTTAACCTTCTAGCTCATCAAACACCAGGAGACAAACTCTACAACTTCTCTTTTCATCTTAGCCCACCAATTTTTTTTCTTTAAATCCATATATAGCTTATCACCTCTTGGGTGCATTGAGTATGGTGTGTTATGTGCCTTCTGCATCAATTTTCCCTACTCTTCAGTACATGAAGCAGGAAGACACCACCTTCCCCTAAATCTCATAATCTATCCCCATGGACTGCGAAGTCCTTAGTTTTCCCTTCTTCTATCTTTGCTCTATTTTGTCCAACTTTACATCCTCTGGTTGCTGTTTGAGAATCTCACTGTAAACATCCAAAATTGTAGTAATACTATACCACTTAGCTTCTGTAACCTCCAACTTAAGCTTCTAGAAGTCCCAAACCAATTTGACTAGAAGAACCTAAATACCACCTATCGGATGACTTCTCTTCCGACTGAAAGCATCAGCCACTACATCGGTCTTACCTCCATGATACAGAATCTACAGGTCATAATCCTTTCCCAGTTCCAACCATCTCCTATGTCTCATATTTAACTCCTTCTTATTAAATATGAACTAAAGGCTCTTATGGTCTGTAAAGATTTTACATGACATCCTAAAGAGACAGTGTCTCCACATTTTCAAAGCGGACACCACTTTAACTAATTCCAAATCGTGGGTAGGGTAACACATCTCATAATCCTTAAGTAGCATGAAACCAAATGTGATTACCCTTCCATGATGCATCAACACTCAACCCAGCTCAAACTTGGATGCACCATTATACACATCAAAACCTTCTATTCCAGAAGACAGAACTAGCATCAGAGCTGAAGTAAACATTTCCTTTAAAGTTTGAAATTCCTTCTCGCATTCCTTACCCCACTAGAACTTAGTCACTTTCTTCATAAGGTTTGTAAGAGGCCTCACGATCTTAATGAAGTCCTTGACAAACTTCTTGTAGTATCTTGCTAAGCCTAGGAAACTTTGGACTTCATTCACATTAGTTAGTGTAGGCCAACTCTTTACTGCTTGAATCTTAGATGGGTCTACTGAAATCCCTTCACTTGTTATCACATTACCCAGAAAAGAAACTCTATCCAGCCAAAACCCGCACTTGGAAATCTTGCCAATCTCCTTTGTCTCCCTCCAAGTTTGAATCACTATCCTTAAATGGACATCATGATTTTCCCTACTTCAAGAATATACTAGGATGTCATCAAAAACTACCACCACAACTTATCTAAATAAGGATTAAAAAATCTAATTCATCAAATGCATAAATATTGTTGGTGCATTGGTCAATCAAAAGGGCATTACTATAAACTTGTAGTAGCCATACCTTGTCATAAATGGGGCCTTAAGAATATCCTTCTCTACCACCCTCAACTGGTAATATCCAAACCTGAGATCAATCTTGGAAAACACTTCAGTGCCATGCAACCGGTCGAATAGATCATCAATCCTTGGTAACGGGTGTCTGTTCTTCACTGTGACCTGGTTCAACTCTCTATAGTCGATACACAACCTCATCCCTTCATCTTTGTTTTTAACAATCAAGACTAGAGCTCCTAAGGTGAAACACTTGGGTGATTGAATCCCTTATCTAGAAGTTCCTCTAACTGAGCTTTTAATTCCTTCATCTCTATTAGTGCCTTCCTATATGGAGTCTTAGAAATTGGATTGTCCTTGGAACTAGATCAACAGTAAACTATACCTCTCTAAATGGTGGCATACCATAAACTTCTTTCAGAAAATGTCTGGAAACTCCCTTACTACCGAAATTCTGCTTATTTCATCTAGAACACTTTGATTCAACAATTCCCCCCTAAGTTGATTGTTGAGATCTCAAAATAGAATAGGAATGCAAGTTGCCCTTTCTTCATCTTAGTTAGAATGTCCATGACAGACACTACCTTTATCCCATCCTTACTGTCTCCTCCCCGGAAGGAAACTCTCTTCCTCAACGCGCTCTGCAGATGGGAAAATCTGAGGGGTTGGAAGTGACATATTTAAAATATTTGAAAAAGGAATTAATAACTCAAAATACCTTTCGGGCTACAAACAAATCCCGGTCGCAGTAGTATAGCAAAGTGGAAGCGACCAGATATTGAACCATGGGACTTATAGGGAAATTATCTAGTTCCTAAGCTTTGTCACAAAAGGGGGGAATTAATTAACTTGTTTTTATAAATTAAAATAGTAGATAAAATTAACTGAGTGAAAGATAAATTAAACGAGACTCTGGGTTCAGGTTTAGATAGTCTGATTAATTATGCTTCGTCTACCGGTTTTATTGTCATAGTTTGGCAAAGTTCTTGTATTATCTTAAGGACTAAATCATAGACTCAAAAGGCCTCATTTACCAGAACATGCTCCGTCTAATCCAGATTCGAGCAAAACACATGTAAACGGATTAGGTGCAAGGAATTATATTTTGCATCTGAAAATACTAACTTATTTAATCAAAATAAGTTTTCCACAGATTTACCGATTAATTAACCTATCTATTTGTCACTGATCTGATCAGAATAGACTTTGTAAAGAATTTTAATAAATTCATGAAATTTATTAAAAAGGCGAGAGATAAGCTTTAATTGTAACAAACTGTATTTAAATTAAACCGGTAAAAACATAAATTACATATTAAACAGGCTATAAATTAACCTTCACCTAGAGTATATCCTCTTAGCCCAACGTAGTTAAAAAGAAGATAGAATAAGGAGTAGAAGAAATCATCTGGAAAAGACTCTCAATTAAGCTCCTCTATTTTGACTGCTAATATTTTGGACAGAGGTTGGACAGAATAACGGTATGGATATGAGCTGGTTTATGGGATAAGGTGCTGTGTGGATTTTATGTGGAATATGTGTATATGGGGTGGATGATTTTTGGAGAGGTAATGGTAATTTTTTGGAGGAAAAATGACATGGGTTGGGGGTGGAATGAGATAGAGGTGAACGTGAGTGATTTGGAGTGTGTGTTCTCTCTGTATTCTCTTCAATCTCCAGTGTATGTTTAATGTAGAAGAAGCAGGGTTTTTATAGAACAGAGGAAATGAAGAAGATAAGGGAAGATGGGATAAAATGTAGGCGGTGGTGGTAGATGGATAGAATGTAGGCGCCATAGATAAGTAAAGAGGAAGGGCGGCACCGAAAGTTACAGCGCGTGAAATCTGAAATTCGGCGCCACATTTACACGCGTCCGGACTTGCGTCCGGACCTTGCTCATCCGGACGTCTCATGTCCGAGTTTCTGTCCGTGGTACGGACGTTCTTTAATTTGCGTCCGTAGTATGGACACACTTTAATTTGCGTCCGGATATTCGTCCGTAGTACGGACACACTTTAATTCGCGCCCGCGTTGGAGTCTGAGGAACAGACACACTGTACTTTAGAGCTGTCCGGATTTGCATTCGGGTCTGTTGATCCGGACGTGTGTATTTTTTTCCTCGTTTTTCTTCAATTTTTAACTGGGCTTAGATTCTTCGTTTTAGCTCCGTTTCACAGCCGTTTGTTGCGTTGGAAAGCTTGTGAAGTGAACTATGTGATTCCAAGACTTTTCACTACATTTGAGACATAAAACGTATCAGTTCATATCAAAATATAAATCTTAGGAAAAACATATGATAAATGAGTAATATTATCCTGAAACTAAGTGAATATAAGGTAAATTAAACCCTTAAATGTCTATGTATTTCTCACTTATCAACTCCCCTACACTTATCTTTTGCTTGTCCTTGAGCAAATCTTTTTGACATAATGTTTAAACAAGTTAAATAGACAATAATCAAGTAGGGAGAGCACAGAAGAGGTAATTACGAATCGTTTCAGATTTTAAAGGGTACTAAAAACATCATATTTCTAATTTTTTCCTCTATTTTTAAGAATAACCCTGAAGTCCTACAAAAGGAAGAGAAGCAGAACCATGAGAATTCTGCTTTTAACCATGAGCCAATCCACAATTTTCTTTGACATTTCCTTAAACGACAAGGGGCATGAAGTAAAATGTTATTCCATTATACCTTTCAATGCCACATACTCATGATCCATAATAAAGAAGTTTTAATCATTTTGGTACAGAATGCAAAGATACTTCAATTTTGAAGTTCATTTTTCCTTTACCTCAGACTTTTCTCTCCACCCTTGTAGCGGTTTTGGGTCTACTATCCCAGATACAGAGTACCTTAGGTAGCCGGGTGATGAAGCACCCCTAAGAACTTAATAACCGAGTGGACGAGGCCGGTTTAGGATCAGAATATGCCTGTCTGGATCAGAGGAGTACCTTGCCTTGTTCTTTTTCCACCGTTTCATTCCAATTCAAATCCAGGCTCAAAGTTAAAAAACAAAATTTTAAATGATAATTTTCTCAAACTTTTTAGCATTGAGTAAAGAGCAGAGTGATAAAAACAGTTGATTTTTTTTTGTACCCTTAAACCTGTTAATACCGGCATTACTCCCTCATGGCTCCTTTTTTGATTATTAATTAATTAACAAATTTAAACACAGTGTCAAAAAAGAAAAACTTAAGAGCAAGCTTATGAGGATACGAGTATTCTCTCCCCCCACACTTGAACCAAAGCAATGCCCTCATTGCATAGAAAGAATTAAATTAACAGGGCATGCAATCTGATAAAGGAAATTACATAAAACAAAGCAAAAGGGAATATGAAATATCAGAAGGGAAAGAGTGTACTCCCCAGAGTTCGCAGAGTGTGCAGAGCTCCCCCGTACATGAGTTCAGCTGTAGAAGTACATGAAATGTACCTATAAAGAATATTCTACACAGCTAGAAGAACTCAAGTAAAACCCAAATTTTATTATAACATATAAAAGGAAAATATAGTACAAAAGAGAAAACCAAATAAAAAGGAATGGAAAAGAATAAATAGTGGGGTGCCTCCCACCAATCTGCCCGGTTTTAACGTCTCTAGCTAGACCCATCTTATTAGATTCAGGGAGGAGAGGAGAAGGTATAACTCCCACAGCAGCCTAGAGCTAAGTTGCACAACTTCCTGAGTTTATACCTAAGCCGCCATTGGGTTCTCTTCTTTTATCCTTTGAAACAGGAAGGTTTGAATCATCTGGAGTATCCGACTGATCCTGCACAAAAGAAACTGCATGCAAATTAAGATTGTTACTAGCAAAACCAAGATATTTTTTTAATCGAGCCCCATTAACCGTGAACACTTCCTCCTTATTATTTACAAGCTCGTAAGATCCATAGGAAGTGATACCAACAACTTTGAAAGGCCCGGCCCAGTGGGACTTAAGCTTCCCAGGGAAAAGCTTCAACCGAGAATTGTATAACAGCACCAAATCTCCAACTTGGAAGTCTCGCTTTTGAACCATCTGATCATGGAGCTTCTTGGTACGCTCCTTATAAATCTTTGCACTGTCGTACGCTTGATCCCTGAGCTCATCTAGCTCTGAGAGTTGTAACTTCCTTTTCATACCCAGCATTAATGTCGAAGTTTAGGGCCTTAAGTGCCCAATACGCTATGTTCCAACTCCACAGGTAAATGACAAGACTTACCATAGACTAACCTGAAAGGAGACATCCCTATGGGAGTCTTGAATGCAGTGCGGTAAGCCCAAAGTGCGTCATCAAGCTTAAGTGACCAATCTTTTCTAGAAGAACTGACAGTCTTCTACAGAATCCACTTGAGCACTCGATTGGATACTTCAGCTAGTCCATTTGTTTGTGGATGGTAAGGTAAGGCAACTTTGTGGCGCACTCCATACTTAGCCAACAGGGCATCGAAGGACCGATTGCAGAAATGGGATCCTCCATCACTAATAATCACCCTAGGAACCCCGAAGCGAGTAAAGATGTGTTTCTTCAGAAATTTGACCACCGTTTTGGAATCAGCGTGCTGGCAAAGGGTAGCCTCTACCCACTTTGATGCATAGTCAACGACCACGAGAATGTACTGGTAAGCCGTAGAAGAAGGAAAAGGGCCCATAAAATTAATACCCCAGTGTGAGCCTCGATTTTAAACCCTATCCTATGTTGATTAAATGTGATTAGGATCTAACTGGGTTTTAGGTCCACTTATAACCTAAGATTAATAACTATGTCATATAACAATAATTATTAAAACCTAAGCTAGCTCACTGGAACCTATTATGAGTCGCCACCTAATTTTAACCTAGATCAAATTAGGAAAGGAGAGTTCGGGTTCGGGGGCTTGATATTCGACTTGATTAGGGTTCAATTACTTTCATTACCCCTAGAAGTCGTTTATCCTCTACTTAGTTTAGTTACGGCTTATTACGAGTCGTTTTAACCTACGTGCGCGAGCTTCTGTTTTTTTGTGTTTTTTAGCATTTTTTGACAGAAAATTAAAGTAAACTTAAAGATTCCTAAACTAGGGTTTTGGAGGCAGAATTAGGTCAAATTTTGTTTCCGTCCGTGGCTACGGACCTAGTGTCCGAACCCACGGACCCCAGTTAACCTATGTGAACATAAAACTCGAATTAAACAGAAAACACAATTTTGAAAAGTCTGTCCGTGGGCCCGGACATTATTTTAGAAAACCTAAATTTTGAAAATTTTAAAATACCGCCACCGTCCGGGGGCGTTCGGGCTTACGGACAAAGCGTCCGGGACCCCGGACATAGCGTCCGTGGGTGCGGACCGCCCTCGGACGGCGGCGTTTGGAGATTCCCAACGGTGTTTTGAGCTCAAATTTTATGGGTGTGTAGCCTGAAAGATGTACAAGACGTTAGTGATTGAATGTTTTCAATTTGACTATGAATTTAGGACGAAACTTATTAAACAAGTTAGTGGACAGAAACGCAAACAAATCTTAATTCAGAAGCAAAGAAAAGTCAATTCAAAGAGGAATCTCAACCAGGAGTGTATTGAGATCAGTGTAGTTAAAGAATTTGAATTTTAACCTGTTTTGGCTTCGAGATTTGGTTGTTTCTTCACGTCGGGAAACTTCGAACGCTTCGTTGATAGCCAATCTGGTTCAACTTCGACCCGAGCTTCTGACCCCATCTTACTTGTATGTTTAAGGACGGTTTTCTTCTGTATTTTTGGTGTTTTGGTGCTTGGAAGTTCAATGGGAGAAGAAAGGATGAGTTTTTGTTTGTGATTTCGGGGTGATTTCGGTAGTGTTTCGGTATTGATTTGAGGTTTGGAAGTGTTCTCCTCTGCCCTAGTTCATTTTTGGGATGTCCTTTTATAGAAAGAGCATGGTCGAATTGATAGAGCAAGATCTTCATCTAAAACGCTGATTTTGTGCTCTAAGGGAATATGATTTTTTAAAATATGTTTCAGGACGAGATAAATTATGATATTTTAACTGGAGGTAAAGTATGATTTTTAAGAATTTTTAGAGTTGGAATCAGGTAATTTTGATAAATAACCAATTAGATAAAAATCTAACAATCTGGAATCTCCCGTAATTCATAAATTATTATTGGAAGGTCGAAATAACGAAATTCCAACGGAATTAGTCTCTAAAACTCATCCTATATCTTGTGTTAAAATTTCATGACATTTTGTTTTGAGTTCGGTATTTTCCAGAGGAGAGAGAAAATTGTAAAAATGATTGAATTTCTCTTTTAAATTTTGGGCTAAGGTTCCAAATAAAATAATTTCAGGTTTATGACTGTATTTAGTCATGCTAACCATGTGACAATTTTATTTTAATTTTGAATACCTTTTTATTTCTATTTTGAGGCTATTTCATGTGTTATTTATTAAAGAAACTAGCTTATTAAAAGCTTAATTTGCAGAATAAATATTATCAGAAAATCATGAAATACCTTTCATAATGACTATGATATTTGGAAGTGTTTGGAGATAACGAACAAGTCATGTGAAAATAGAAAATCCCGAGAATGCCCTTGGAAAATCCTACATTGGTGCATTTTGACCATTTTGCCCTTTGTGACACGTATGCCTTAGAGACTACTCCGAGGGGGTTGAAATTTTGGGTATAACAGATTGCCCCCCGTCAACTAGACTTTGTAATGGAAATGAAAAGTCTAGTTGATGCCTGAGTGATACCCCAAAAGTTTGGATCTTAAAAGGCCCTATATGCAGATTGTGTCGAGCTATTCTAAGGCGTTGACTACCTATGAGTGAGAATGAAAAGATGTCAAGCGATTCTAAGGCGTTAACTACCTAAAAATGAATGAAATGATGTCAAGCTATTCTAAGGTGTTGACTACCTACAAGTGACTGAAAATTGGTGTGGGGTCGAGTTCTTCCACTCAGGTGAGTTCGTCTACTCGGGTGAGTTCTTCTACTCGGCTGAATCTGAATCTTCGGGGTGAGAATCTGTATCTCTGAAGAATCTTTATCTTCGGGGAGAGAATCTGTATCTCTGAAGAATCTGTATCTTAGGGGCGAGAACCTGTATCTCGGAAGAATCTGTATCTTCGGGGCGAGAATCTGTATCTCCGGGGCGAGAATCTGTATCTCTGAAGAATCTGTATTTTCAGGTTGAGAATCTGTATCTCTGAAGAATCTGTATCTTAGGGGCCAAAATCTGTATCTCTGAAGAATCTGTATCTTAGGGGCGAGAACCTATATCTCGGAAGAATCTGTATCTTCGGGGCAAGAATCTGTATCTCGGAAGAACCTGTATCTCAGGGGCGAGAATCTGTATCTCTGAAGAATCTGTATCTTCAGGACGAGAATCTGTATCTCTGAAGAATCTGTATCTTAGGGGCGAGAATATGTATCTCGGAAGAATCTGTATCTTTGAGGTGAGAATTTGTATCTCTGGTCTATGACGAGGAGTCTCGTACGGATGGATGCAAGGTAATTTTATGCAAATGATCATGATGAAAGTTGATTATGAAGGTGCCAAAAGTGGCAATGATGATGTACATGTCAAAATACAACCAAAGTGTATGTAGAAAACTTGTCCAAAACAAGAAATCGTTAGAAAATGTACCAAACATGGCAATGTTAGGGATCAAAAATTGTCCAAAGCAAGACATTTCTAGAAAGTATGCCAAATGTGGCCATGATGAGGTTTATGAAACCGAAGTGTTTAAAGGAATGTTGTTTAAGACAAAAAATTGTTGAAAGAGGTGCCAAACGTGGCTGTGTTTGAAGAAAATTTTGTTTACTGAAAAGGAAAGTAAAATTATCATTTCCTGATTATAGACTTCGACTTGTAATTTATCTCCTAGGAGATGAACATGCCATCGGTGGGGTATGGTGTATGATGTGAGGGTAAGGGCTTATGTGGGCCTGTGTAGTGGTGATGTGGAGGTGAGGGCTTATTTGGGCCTGTGTGGTGCACGATGTGAAAGTAAGGGCTTATGCGGGCCGGTGGTGTATGTTGGTGGTGGTGATGTTTGAGCTTTGGGTTCCAAATGGTGTTGTCATAGCAATTGTTGGAACCAACAATTGCCCCCAGTATTTTTCCCTTAAGACAATTTGAGTTAGAGTTCATGGGAATCAATCGGAACAATCGATTGCCCCCAGTATTTTCTTTGATTAAACGTGCGAACGAGTCTCGTCCTCACAGGGTCAAGGCTTATGTTTTGATGTGGTGCTTGCTAACCTACACTCAGTGTGTTTGATGTTTGTACTTGTTTCTTGCTTACAGTCACAACTTCTAGACCATTGAATTTGACATTTGATGGATTTACGCATTCGATCTGTTACTTTCACGTGATTAGATACACAACTATCAAGTCGGAAGTCTGTAAAGCTTATAATGTGGCCATAAGGTGTGATGAAAGACGACGGGATCATGGAGGGATATTTGAGGTATGTGGAGCTTAAATGGGTGACCGAAGCTGCAACTTGTGTCTTCTGTCAGATTCATCTTCCTTGTCTTGAAGTCGTCTAACTGCTTCATGTTGACGTTGTTTTCGAGCTTCTGGACCTAGACTTTTGAAGTTGTCCTTTACACCATTTCTCTTTTTGTCATTTGGATTTCTTCGAGGCACTTTGGGTTTGCCTTGTTGTTTTATCCTTTCTTGACTTTACCTTCGGGGTTCTTGTGTTTCCCGGTTTTGAGTTTTGAGAGTTGTTTTGATGTGAGCTCTCTGGATCCCGTGTCACTTTGGGACCATTTACGGATCGCTTTGTCATGCTGATAGCGGCATCGCTTCTTTGGACTGATTAGATTGTTATCTGAGAGCCGGATTCCTCGCTTCTTTGGTCACCGGGTCGGACATTCATCTTTGGCTGGGTTATTTTTGTGGAGTTCATAATATCGAAAAGGGATATATAAAGGCTCAGCGGGGGTGCCTAGGGTTTAATTTCAGGGTTCACAAGCTTTTGGCTGTGTGGTGCTGTACCTAGGTGCTTCGTCATTCCTGATAGTTGTGTATCCGCTCTTTGTTACTTTTCACAGGTCTAAGAGTAAATTTACAAATTATCTCCTTCGGTCGGAGTTATGCCATTTACCTTTAAATGTGGTCTCGCCGGAGTCGTGTAAAGATGACACGCTCGTTCACTCATGGTTTTTCCGTTCAAGTCACTCTCGTGAATTCTCACTCTAAGACTTGTTCACATATTTAAACGAAAGATGAAAGATGACAAACTTATACTCAGATTGCCCCCAGTATTAATCCAAGGTTTATAACAACAATTTGACAAATGTAGACTTGAACCGCTTCGTGGGTGGTTTGGATGTTTTGGAGAGAGTAGTGGTGTTTGGTTGGACATGTTCATCTTTTTAGAACAAAAGACAAGTCGTTTTGTTCAGTTGCCAAGAAATGACCGTTTCATGAACATTAGTTTTAAGAAATGTTTGCTAATGAGCAAGATGATTTGGTTGAAGGTGCAAGGTGAACGAACACATTTCCTTTATTATCATTTTTGTGATTACAAACTGAAAAAGCCGAAAAACTGAAATTTTAAAATCTAAACTTCATTAAAATAGAAATGTGATAAACTTCTCACAAAATTGAAAAGAGTAAACAAAACACTACTAGAATTTTGCCTACTCAACAAACTGGAGTCCTTGCTCGATAAGGTCCTCGATCTTGTGCTTCAATGCTCTACAGTCGTCAGTACTGTGTCCTGGTAGTTGATGAAACTGGCAGAACTGATGGAGATGTTCCCCGGCTTGGGTGATCCTATGACTAGGTGTGAGAGGCTGTAGTATGTCTAGCTCTTGTAGCTTCACGAGTGCTTGACTGAGAGGCCGGCCAATGTCGGTAAACTGTCTTGGTGCAGAGAACCTCTTGGATCGGGGTGAGGCCTTGATGCTCTGCTTTGCAGCACTGAGTTTTTGTATGGTGCTCACTTGGTATGAAACTTGAGATGCTTTGGCCGGTCCTGACTTAAAGGTCTCGATACTCACACCCTGGGCTTTGGGTTGTCCCAGCTTCAGCTCACCTTTGTGAATCTTTTCTTCCATGACTCTTACCTGTCCCATCAGCATGTCGAAATTAGGGAAGTATGTGCAACTCAGCTCGTTATTGTATTGTCTCTGCATATTGTCCACAATCATTCGAATCTGTTCTTGCTCATCCATTTTTGTAGGCATAGCAGCGGCCTTCATCCTCCACCGTTTGATGAAGTCGGACATTGATTCACTGTTTCCCTACCGGGTACTGGCTAGGTCGGACCTAGTGACTTCAAGATTCTTAGCATACTCGAAATGGTGCAGGAAAGCCTCACAAACCTCTTCATAGGTTTTGGTGTTCATCCTCTGGGTCAAGTACCAACGTTGAGGTATTTCATCGAGATAACGGGCGAAAACCTTGGCCTTATGCATGTCATTCAACCTGAGGATGGACATTTCCCTATCGAACATCGCTAGATGGACCTGCGGGTCTGAGGAACCCCTATATAGAGCAAGTGTGGGTAACTTCAACTTTAGAGGGAGATTAACCTCGGGGTACGATTCCATAGAAGAGTAATCGAAACCAGCTGGCTTGCTAGCTTTTTCCATGTGCTCGATCCTTTTCAGGGCCTTCCTTAATTCTGCAGTTAGTTGGTGGTCCGGGACGACTTGCCCTACAAATCTTTGGGCATCCTGGGCCTCAACAGAGTTAAATTCGATGTAGTCATGCTCGTTCCCAGTGTCAGCAATCTTTCTTGAAATGTTTTTCTGATGACCAACCTCAAGGGAATTGATTTTGCTTTTCAGCTCTTCGATGATGGTGACATACTTAGCCTCCATGTCATTAGTGGTGGACCTATGATTCTGTTCCATGGCATCAAAGGCAGCCATGTACCTTTGCTCTAAGGCTGCAAACTGGGCCTCCATGCTGACTGGGTTTCCTCCCTCTGCCATCTGTTGGAAAACAAAAGTGGATTAAGCTAAAATTATGGACTGTGAAGAAGTTTTAGGTAAAAACTTGTTTGGGCTGCAAGAAAAGCACTTGAGCTAGAGTGTTTTGAAGAGTGTGAGTAGGCACTAAGGCCCGAAATGAGTTGGAAGGGAGGCGCCTAGAAATGTTTGAAGAATGTAGCTCTTGGGCCAGAATATTTTGAGAATTGGGTGCTTGGGCCAGAATGTGTTTGGGCTAGAGGTAAAGCACATGGGCCAAAATGATTTCTAAACCATGCTCTTGATGTGAATTGGAATTTGGGCCAAGTATTTCTGATTGGGCCTAAAAGATGATGCCTGTGTCTAGGATCTTGGGTCATAGCCCAAGTGAAAAGTCTTCCTAGACTAGAATGAGCCTTGAAATCGAAAGGCCTGATGGATTTTCATGAACTGCCTTAGGTGGATTTGTTTTTCAAGGGCCTAGAACTAAATTGATAATTAAAATTGGGCCGAAAGAGAGAAATCACCTAAGTATAAACTTCTGGGCCGAAGCCCAAATGATTCACATATCAAACCAAACAGGGCCTCTGAGCCGCAAACAATAAAACCGTAAATTCGGGTTGGGCTGAGTTGATGTGGGAAAAGTTCCTATCAATTCCTAGGCTGGGTAGTGGACCGATCACACAAGCAGACAAGGCCCACACAAATTCTACATGTCCTTACTTGACGCTTATCCAATTCGGGTATGGATCGATTCCGAGAGGTGCCTAGGGCATGGGCCCAGGTCACCACAAAGGAATAGGGCTTTCACGCTATTCTCTTTGGGCTTCCCCACTTTTTTCACATCACTTGAAGGTGTGCGTCTACGGTCGGGTCTTTGACTGACCAAACAATGGGCTAGGTAAGGACACTGCCAGGAAAACACTTGGGGCTAAAGCCCAGGTATTAAGGGGATGTGGTTAGATGACATCCTCCTCTTTTTCCCCACTTATTCACATCACCTAAAAGGTGTGAGTCCCTGACAGGGGACCCTCAAACGGGTCCCAAGGTGAAATTGGTTTGCGTGGACCCTCGCTCTCATATGATGCAAAGGTGTAGAAAATTAAAGTGCGCACAAAAGTAACAAAACAAAGTAATAAAGTCATAAATAAACAATTTTCGAGTTAAACCCTCTTTCTCAAAATTAAACAAATTAAAATTAAGAAGTTGTCCCCAGCAGAGTCGCCAGTCTGTGAGCCTCGATTTTAAACCCTATCCTATGTTGGTTAAATGTGATTAGGATCTAACCGGGTTTTAGGCCCACTTATAACCTAAGATTAATAACTATGTCATATAACAATAATTATTAAAACCTAAGCTAGATCACTGGAACCTATTATGAGTCGCCACCTAATTTTAACCTAGATCAAATTAGGAAAGGAGAGTTCGGGTTCGGGGGCTTGATATTCGACTTGATTAGGGTTCAATTACTTTCATTACCCCTAGAAGTCGTTTTTACTTTACTTAGTTTAGTTACGGCTTATTACGAGTCGTTTTAACCTAAGTGCGCGAGCTTCTGTTTTTTTGTGTTTTTTAGCATTTTTTGATAGAAAATTAAAGTAAAATTAAAGATTCCTAAACTAGGGTTTCGGAGGCAGAATTAGGTCAAATTTTGTTTCCGTCCGTGGCTACGGACCTAGTGTCCGAACCCACGGACCCTAGTTAACCTATGTGAATATAAAAGTCGAATTAAACAGAAAACACAATTTTGAAAAGTCCGGGGCCACGGACAGGATGTCCGTGGGCCCGGACATTATTTTATAAAGCCTAAATTTTGAAAATTTTAAAATACCGCCACCGTCCGGGGGCATCTGGGCTTACGGACAAAGCGTCCGGGACCCCGGACATAGCGTCCGTGGGTGCGGACCGCCCTCGGACGGCGGCGTTTGGGAGATTCCCGATGGTGTTTTGAGCTCAAATTTTATGGGTGTGTAGCCTGAAAGATGTACAAGACGTTAGTGATTGAAAGTTTTCAATTTGACTACGAATTAAGGACGAAACTTATTAAACAAGTTAGTGGACTGAAACGCAAACAAATCTTAATTCAGAAGCAAAGAAAAGTCAATTCGAAGAGGAATCTCAACCAGGAGTGTATTGAGATCAGTGGAGTTAAAGAATTTGAATTTTAACCTGTTTTGGCTTTGAGATTTGGTTGTTTCTTCACGTCGGGAAACTTCGAACGCTTCGTTGATAGCCAATCCGGTTCAACTTTGACCCGAGCTTCTGACCCCTTCTTAGTTGTATTTTTAAGGATGGTTTTCTTCTGTATTTTTGGTGTTTTGGTGCTTGGACGTTCAATGGGAGAAGAAAGGATGAGTTTTTTTTTGTGATTTTGGGGTGATTTCGGTAGTGTTTCGGTATTGATTTGAGGCTTGAAAGTGCAAAAACATGGGGAGAAGGCTTGTGGCTGTGTTTTCTGACTTTGGAAGTGTTCTCCTCTGCCCTAGTTCGTTGTTGGGATGCCCTTTTATAGAAAGAGCATGGTCGAATTGATAGAGCAAGATCTTCATCTAAAACGCTGATTTTGTGCTCTAAGGGAATCTGATTTTTTAAAATATGTTTCATCCCGAGATAAATTATGATATTTTAACTGTAGGTAAAGGATTAGTTTTAAGAATTTTGAGAGTTGAAATCGGGTCATTTTGATAAATAACCAATTAGATAAAAATCTAACAATATGGAATCTCCCGTAATTCATAAATTATTATTGGAAGATTGAAATAACGAAATTCCAACGGCATTAGTCTCTAAAAATCATCCTCTATCTTGTGTTAAAATTGCATGACATTTTGTTTTGAGTTCGGTATTTTCTAGAGGAGAGAAAAAATTGTAAAAATGATTGAATTTCTCTTTTAAATTTTGGGCTAAGGTTCCAAATAAAATAATTTCAGGTTTATGACTGTATGTAGTCATGCTAACCATGTGACAATTTTATTTTAATTTTTAATACCTTTTTATTTCTATTTTGAGGCTATTTCATGTGTTATTTATTAAAGAAACTAGCTTATTAAAAGCTTAATTTGCTGAATAAATATTATCAGAAAATCATGAAATACATTTCATAATGACTATGATATTTGGAAGTGTTTGGAGATAACGAACAAGTCATGTGAAAATAGAAAATCCTGAGAATGTCCTTGGAAAATCCTACATTGGTGCATTTTGACCATTTTGCCCTTTGTGACACGTATGCCTTAGAGACTACTCCAAGGGGGTTGAAATTTTGGGTATAACACCCAGCAATCAAATAATTAAACTTCTAAAATACCATGCTGAGGCATCTCGTGCCGCCTGGAAGTGTTGCCTAGTCTCTGACAACTGTCACACTTGGCAACAAAAGCTTGGCAATCTTTATGTAGTTTGGGCCAATAAAAACAAGATTCCAAAACTTTTGCCATTCTCTTGTGGGATCCATGATGACCTCATGCCTCTCTGGAGTGACAGAACTCGAGCACACTGCTCACCTCATCATCAGGAAGACACCTGTGAATCAAACCATCTGCACATACTCGAAACAAGTAAGGGTCTTCCCAAATATAATGACGAGAATCGGACAGGAATTTCTTTTTTTGGGCATAGGAGAAATCATGACGAACAACACCAGAAACAAGAAAATTAGCCATGTCAGCATACCATGGCTCCTATACCTTAGTGATGACAAAGGCAGTCTCATCAGGGAAAAATTCATTAATAGGCACCTTATCTCCAGGAAGTACTAACCGAGAGAGATGGTCACCAACAACATTTAATTTCCCACTCTTATCTTTGACCTCTATGTCAAACTCCTGTAATAAAGAACCCAACGTAACAAGCGAGGCTTGGCTTTTTTTAGCAAATAAATACTTGAGAGCAGAGTGGTCGGTGTGCACTATTACTTTGCTTCCCCATAAATACGATCTGAATCTGTCAAGGGAAAATACTACAGCCAGAAGCTCTTTTTTGTGGTGGTGTAGTTCTTCTGGGCATCATTCAGGGTCTTGATTGCGTAAGCAATGACTCGTAGGATGTTTTCTTTTCTCTGGCATAATGCAGCTCCTACTGCATAATCACTAGCATCACACATGATCTCAAACGGGAGAGACCAGTCGGGTGATACGACAATAGGTGCAGTTAATAATTTTTGTTTTATCAAGTTAAAGGCAGAAAAACAACTATCATTAAAATGGAATGGGGCATCTTTCAGAAGCAGGTCGGTCAACGGTTTGGTGATTTTCGAGAAGTCTTGTATGAATCATCGATAAAAACCTGCATGCCCGAGAAAAGCTCGAATGTCTTTGATAGAGGTTGGTGCCGGTAATTTTACTATGACCTCCACCTTGGCCTTATCAACCTCAATTCCTTCAGCCGACACTCGATGACCAAGGACAATCCCGTCATTGACCATAAAGTGACATTTTTCCTAGTTGAGAACAAGATTTGTGTCCTCACATCAGCCTAGGATCAAATCAAGTTGCGCTAAACATTTATCAAAACTAGAGCTATAAATAGAAAAGTCATCCATAAATACCTCAATGCTCTGTTCGACGAAGTCAGCGAAGATAGCTTGCATGCATCGTTGGAAGGTGGCAGGGGCATTACATAGTCCAAAGGGCATTCTTCGGTACGCAAAGGTGCCATATGGACAAGTGAAAGTAGTCTTGTCCCGGTCCTCTGGTGCGATTGGTATCTAAAAATACCCTGAGAAACCATCTAAAAAGCAATAATATTCCTGCCCTGCTAATCTCTCTAACATTTGATCAATAAAGGGGAGAGGGAAATGACTTTCCTGGTTGTAGAGTCCAAGCGCCTATAGTCTATGCACATGCGCCAACCGGTGATTTTCCTCTGAGGGACAGCCTATCCTTTGTCATTCACAATAGCCTTGATGCCTCTTTTCTTCGGCACAACTTGCACAGGACTTACCCACGGACTGTCAAAGATGGGGTATATGATATCTGCGGGAGCTTCAAAACTTCTTTCTTCACCACCTCCTTTAGGTTTGGGTTAAGCCGACGTTGGGGCTTCCTGATAGACTTGTAATTGTCCTCCATATAGATGTGGTGTGTGCAGTAGGAGGGGTCAATTCCTTTAATGTCAGCGAGAGTCCACCCGATCGATGTTTTGTGCTTCTTCAACACCTCAAGTAACCTAGTTTCCTGCCCGAAATTCAGAGAAGAGGAAATAATGACGGGCAAATGATCATTTTCAGCTAAAAAGGCATACTTAAGTTTAGAAGGTAGCTCCTTAAGCTCAAGCTCTGGTGGCTGTTCTATTGAGGGAATAGATTTTTGTGGTTTTCTGTCAAGTCTTTCGATTGTAGGGCGGTAGGCTTGATAACCTGCCCTTCCTTTCTCCACAGACGCCAGCATGGCGTTAACTTTCGGATCTTCCACTTTTTCTTCCAGAGAAGTAACTAATACTTGCTCCAGCGGTTCAGTTTCAGCACTTGGGAAATAGGATAGGGAATATATGTCTTCATCTGTAGAAAGATTGCCTTCCTCCTCCTCATCATCTATTAAGCTCACTGTCTTAGCGTGATGAGCAAAGCTAGAGCTTTTCTTCATCATTTTCTTCATATCAAATTTGATCTTTTCATCCTCATATCGCAAAGTGATTTTTCCGTCATGGACATCAATAATGGCTTTGGTAGTACTCAGAAACGGTCGACCTAAAATTAGGGGAACCTCAACATCGTCTTCCATCTCTAAATGACGAAGTCAGCTGGAAAGATAAAGCGATCCACTCTGACAGCTAGATCTCAGACTATTCCCATTGGCTTGATCTCCGATCAATCGGCTAGCTGTAGTTTGAATGGAACCGGCTGGATCTCCCCTCCTCTTACTTTCAAGAAGGTGGCGCAGGGCATGATATTTATACTAGCCCCAAGGTCGCATAAGCCGCTTCCACAATCCACTCCACCTATAAAACACGAGATAATGGGATTTCCCGGATCTATTTGTTTGGGAGGGAGTGCTTGAAGAAAGGCAGCAGAGCATTCTTCCGTGAGGTGAACTGTTTCTTTTCCAGCTTCCTTCTTTTTCTTTGTCAAGAGATCCTTTAGAAACTTGGCGTAGTTGGGCATCTCTTGCAAAGCGTCGATTAGAGGGATATCGAGAGTCAGTTTCTTGAAAATGTTTAAGAATTTGGCAAACTGTTCATCTAGTTGCTTCTTCTTCATCCTATTGGGAAATGGGAGTTCAATGTTTTTAGGAGAGGAAGATGGAATGTCGATAGTTATTCGAGATGGAGAGGGAGTAGAAGAAATAGGAACTTGGATTTCTAGGGGAGATGAGGTTGGATTGGTTGTGCTCTCATCATTGATGTTGGCCTCTTCTTGGCTTTCCTTTTCTTTTCTGGTAGTAAGCTCTCTTCCACTCCTTAGGGAGATTGCACTCAAGTTTGTTGATTGGAAGGTGTCATCTTCTACGGGGATTGAATTTGTGTGCTCTCTTGGATTGGGGTTAGTTTGTGAAGGGAGTTGACCAAGAGGTTTTTGTTGGGTGAGAAGTTGTTGAATTTGGGATTGCAAGGCTTTTTGGTAATTGCGAAGGGCTGCGACCTCCTTTTGCGTGTCTCGGGACTATCCCATCATTGCCTTAAACATCTCTTGCATTTGGGACATTTCAGATTCGGGATTCGAAGGAGGTTGAGTCGGTTGGCTTGAAAAAGCAGCATCGCCATAAGGTGGTTGCTGATAATGCCTTTGGCCTCCTTGAAAATTGGACTGAGGTCTGAAATTTTGAGATGGTTGGAGTGTATGTGGGTTTTGGATATTGTCGGTATTTGAGTAGCTAAGATAGGGGTGCATGTTACGTTGCCAAGGTTGCTTGTACCCTATATTATTTCCAACAAAGTTTGCTTCCTCTGCTGCTTTTAATTCTTGTAATTGGGGGCATTGTTCATAATCGTGTGGCCCACCACACTGTGTACAAGATATATCAGGAGATGATAAGGATAGAGGAGCGTAACCTGGAGGGGTTGTAGATGATCGGGAAGTCATCGACTTCGCTTGTTGGGGGTAGAAGTTCATGGCCATCTGCTCGACAACTTTTTGCAAGGTGCTGACCTTCGTCGTCTGCTGCGCATTGCTTTCCATGAGTTGCTCGTGGCTTCTCATCAGCTGGTCAAACTTATTGTCACTTTCTCCTACGTGGTATAAGCTTGGAGTGACGCCTCTTGAACCACCTGTGGCCCAATCTCTGATCTCTTCACAGAGGGACTCTATCCCATTCAGAAACTGTTCCCCTGGCTTTTTCAAAATATCAGCACCTAGAGTGTAGAGTACCATCGTTTTGCATTAATTAATTAAGCCTTTATAGAACAATTGAGATAACTGTTCTTTTGTGAGACCATGGTGAGGACACGTCAGCAGCAGTCCTTTGAAACGGTCTGAAGTTTCATAAATATTTTCCGACCCTGGCTGTTTAAAATTGTAGATCTCAGTGATCATCTCCAACGTCCGGCTTGGGGGTAGGAACTTGTCATAGAACTTGGTGGCCATATCGTCCCAAGTACCAATGGTACTTGGTGTAGGGCTGTGGTACCATTTACTCGCATTTCCCGTCAGGCTATGAGGGAACAGGGATAGTCTCGCGTACTGGAGTACTGCGTTAGTCACGGTTAAACTGTTGGCATGCTGCAAAAACTTAGTGACATGCAACATAGCTTCGTCCGGACCTGAGCCATCGAACATGCCTAACTCCTTCACGCATCGGATCTGATGATATGGCTTCATCTTTTGCCACTCATCGTATTCAGTTGGAGAGAGGTGGGGAAGGATGATGGCGGGTTGTTGCCCTTGATTAGACGGTCTATTGATGTTACGAACTGTAGCTGGTAAAGAAGTCATGGCTGCTTCCTGGTTAGTCTCTTTTACCGTGGCGTTTGTGTTTTGTTGAGATCGTTTCTGCCTTAAAGCGCGCAGAAAAGTTCTCTCGATCTCAGGGGTGTAGCTAACCGTATGATTGTTAATATCGTCCGGAAGGCTTTGTGACCTGGTAAAAGGCATTCACCACTCAAAACAGCAAAAGAAACTATGATGTGATAAAATAAACAAAATAGAAAGAAATATGGGTGGGGAATTTAAACATCTAAAAAGAAACAATTAAAAAAAACATCTCATTTTTTTTAACAAAAGTAAATAAACCGAAAATAAATAAACTTAAGAGAAATAGAAATAAATGTAGTTAAGTAAATGAAAATAGTAAAATAAAAATAAAGAAAAAGGAAAGAATTAAATTGCTGGAAATTAAATGACAAGGGAATTTAAATGACAGAAATAAGATTACTGAAATTTAAAGGACAATAGAATTTAAATGACTGGAAAAATAAATGACTGTAATTAATACGATATTTAAAGTGCTGGAATTATTAAATGACAGAAATTAGTATAAATGAAATAAACAACAAACAAAATAGTATAAACAAAATATTATAATATATCAAGTGAATTATCCGGGGCTTTAGGGACTAGAATAAATCAAGTCCCCGGCAACGACACCATTTTGCAGATGGGAAAATATGAGGGGTTGGAAGTGACGTATTTAAAATATTTGAAAAAGGAATTAATAACTCAAAATACCTTTCGGGCTACAAACAAATCCCGGTCGCAGTAGTATAGCAAAGTGGAAGCGACCGGATATCGAACCGTGGGACTTATAGGGAAATTATCTAGTTCCTAAGCTTTGTCATAAAAGGGGGGAATTAATTACCTTGTTTTTATAAATTAAAATAGCAGATAAAATAACTGAGTGAAAGATAAATTAAGCGGGACTCTGGATTCAGCTTTAGATAGTCAGATTAATTATGCTATGTCTACCGGTTTTATTGTCATAGTTCGGCAAAGTTCCTGTTATTAACTTAAGGACTAAATCATAGACTCAAAAGGACTCGTTTACCGCAACATGCTCCGTGAAATACCCCAAACCTAGATATGGTGTTTAAGTGATAAAATAAGTTATAAGGAGGCTAAATAATGCCTTAGAAACATTAAGAAACATTCCTAACCAAAGAAAACATAAGGAAACACCAAAAGAGCAGTTTAAGCAAAAACGTGCTCTAAGCTTGGAGAGACTTGGGTGAGTACCCAAATATTGTTCTAAGACCTTAGTAATATCCTAATGGTCATTTTAAATCAATTAACAAGGAAAACCAAGCTTGAAAACAAGTTAAAACACAAAATGTGCTTTAAGGAGTCTTAAAGCACATTTTTGAAAAATTGTCTTGTAAATGGGTTTTGAGTGGCTAAATGTCCATCATTACTCTTTAATTAACATGTGTACTAATTAGTATCACATTAGGAAGTCTAAATCAATGGGAAATCAAAACTTTCACAACAATATGCCTTGTTTTATGAATAGTAACTAATTTAGTCTTTAGTTAATTAAGCTTAGTTAGTTGGTCAAACAAGACCATGACTTGCCTTAATTAATAGGGGCTGGTTTTTCTAAGGGTGTGACTCACCATGAGTAGCCAAATGATATTAGAAAAGAAGAGGGAAAAGTAAGGAGTTACTATTTACTTTAAGAAAACAAATATCTTACTTTACTTACCTCTCTCCTCATCTCTTCATTCTTCATCTTCTCCACCGGTTTTCTTTTGCTCTCTCCCTTCTTCCTCACGCAAACAAGCAGCTCCATGCTAGCTTCAACTTCCCTTGCACACATCTTGCTCATTTTAGCTCCAAAACCAAAACAAATTACATATTCTTCTTAGTTAGCTCAAGCTCTCTCTTTCTATCTTTTCAAAACTTCAAGAGCTTTGATTTGGTGCCAAGCCAAACCACCATTAGAGGAGGAAACTCAAGCTTGGAGACTCCATTGGCTTCTCCATTCTCTTAAGGTAAAGAAAATGTAAGAAAATCTAGGTTTCCATCACTTTTTCTTCATGACCGAGAATACATGCTCATGAGGCTTCATTTTAATGCCTTGTTCTAGCTTGTTTTCTACTCTCCAAAGGATAGAGGAGGTCCTTCTTGCTTCATATTCAAGCTTGTCTTGAGAAACCAAGGTAAAACAATCACCTTAATACCTTAAAGCACATTTTTAACCTAGGGTTTGTTCCTTAGGGTTAGTGTATTATCTAGAACTCATTGGAGTCATTGGATATTGGTTAGAACATTGGCAAGGAGATATATATTGGTGACCGAGATTGAGCAAGGAAAAACCTAAGGAAGAAAGTTTGTAAAGCTTGTAAAAGATCAAGGTAAATTACTTACCTTAAGGTGTTTTATTGTTTAAGGGAATGGGATTTAGATATGTGATGAGTTTAGTGTAAGGTTTACATTAGAAAAGGGCTATATACAACCTAGGAGAAACAATGACTATACCTGTGAACTAGTGACTAAGGAGCAAATGAGAAAAGAGATAGTCAAACAATATCAAGGTGAATTACAAGAAGCATTTTATTTCAATGGGAGCCTTGTTGTGTGTATTCGCAGGTTAAAGGCAAATATATGTGGAAATTCAATGGTTAAGATTATTGTCATTTAAGGGTCTAAGTGCCAAGCATTTAAGTTTATACACTATGTAATGATGTGGTGTAGTTTTGGTGTAAATTGTGTGTTAAGGTGTTGTGATGAGAATTTGAGTGATATTGGTTGTTTGATGGTGAAAAGCCAAGTGTTTGGGTGCAACAATATACTAGAGAACCCATGGCAAAATTTAGTGAAGAACTTAAGTGTTTAAGGGTGTTCTAAGGAGATTTCATGACTAAGGAAGTACTAGGAAGTTAGAGGTTGTCTTGATGAAAAAGGTTGAGATTAAGGTGTTTAAATGACTTATAATGACTTAGGCATCACTATGAAGGATTTAGGAATCAAGAGAATGTACTTGAGTATTTAGGACTTAGGCAAATGTTGGTAAACAACTAGGAAGGAAATAATGTGTTGATGGATGGAAGCATAAGCTTGTGAAGGAACTTTAAGTAAATGCATAAAAGAGTTTTAGATGGTGAAAGATGCTTGGGAGATGATGTTATAGTGGTGAGGAAGCATTTGGCATAGTGGTTACATTAGGTATGAACCACCACCTAGAAACCTAGTGGAAAATATTACAAGTGTTGGCATGATTTCAAGGAAAAATGCATAATGATTAAAGTGGATGTTGGTGAGTGATTTAAAGTGTTTAGTGGTTGGCTTAAGGTGTATTTGAGGTGCCCAAATGAGGTTAGAACATATTAGGATATATGAGGAGAAGTTTGAGTTAAATGGGAATTTAGAAACAAGGTTCTGGAGCCGACCGACCTTAGGGACCAGACCTGCAAGGTCGGTCGAGCTCAATTTACACTACCGGAAAGAGTATCTGGAATCGACCGAACTTGGGGACCGGACTTACAAGTTCGGTCGGATTATATTTTGTGTAGGAATTAAGTCTCTGGAATGGACCGACCGGGACCGGACTTGCAAGGGGTCATGCCTAGAATTTTGTACGGGAATTGGTCTCTGGAATCGATCGAACATAGGACCGGACTTGGCAAGTTCGGTCGGACTTAAATTTCCCACGGGGAAAACTCTCGGGAATGGACCGACCTTGGGGACCGAACTAGCAAGGTCGGTCGGGGTAGAATTTTCAAACGGTGATAGGTTCTGGAATGGACCGACCTTGGGTAAGGTCGGTCGGTAAGTTCGGTCGAGCCTAAAAATAAAAAAAAGAAATTTTAAATTCTAAGGATGATAATTGGTAATAAGGTATGCCATTGGTAGGGTAGTAATGATTAGGACCCTAAGAACCTAAGGGATTAAGTTAAGTTAAGTAAAACCTTTAAGTTAAAGTTAAGTTTATAAGGTTAAGTGGCAAAGACTTGAGAGGGTATTGAGTGGGAATCTTTAAGGACTAAGTGAGTTAAGTAAGGTACAATAACTAATGGCCTAAAAATGAATCAATGTTTTTAGGTTTGTGAGTGGGGACCCCGGAGAAGGTTAAACAAACGACGGACGACGGTGAACGGTACAATCTTTCTTGTGACCTGCTTGCTAACGAGGTGTCCCTCGTCTTGTGTGCTATCTGTTTACTTGCTATGACTAAGACAAGATAAAGCATGCAACCGGTTATATTTGTTCTCGTTGTGAATGTGTTTTCTTTACACTAACCCACGAGACTTGAGATTGTTACTAACTAAGTTTAGTACTTACTGAGTTAAGGATAAGAGTTAAGTATTGGTGAATGTTGGTTAATACCCGATAAGGTTTAACTAACACATGGTGGGTAAGATTTTTACTAACTGGAACTTGAGTGAGGAAACCTGGGACTGACTCCGGTCATGCATGCTAAGGAAAGGGGGACGGTATCTGAATCAGATCCGCCCTCCGCTTAAGGACTTGTCTTCGGACTTGTAGCCTAGGGCCGGTTGCCGGCTCAGCTACGCTGGACTCCCGTCCAGGGTAGGTGGCATTAAGATGGTGCGGTAGGATCACCTAAATCCTAGGTTTGAGATTAAGCTACAACCATTCCCTTCTAGGAAAGGTTTGTATACTAAGATTAAGTTAAGGTTAAGATTGAGGTAAGGTAAGGAATTGTGGTTAAGGAAGTCAGGACTAAGGAGGGGGTTACTAACCCGCTCAATAAGGGAACGCTTGTGTCGTTCATTGTGTGTGGACTATGTATGTTCATCTGTGGATTGTTGTTTATTGCACTTCATATCATGCTTGTGTACTTAATCAATTTCCATGCTATCGACAATTAGTCGCCGTAGCCCCGTTAGCTTGGGGGCCATGAGAGGGAGTACCAGCATTCGTGCTGACCCCCTTTGGGGGTTGTTTTTACACTTGCAGGTAAGAGGCCCATGAAGACGCACCACGAGAGTAGGAGCGGTTAGACTTAGGATGGGTTGTTTAATTTGAGTACGGGCTGCGCTTGTGCTCCCGTCTGTTTATATTGAAACTGATGTAAGTTTGTGATTATGACTTAGTACTTATACTCGGTTGGTTGGTGGTATCTTGGTTGGTGGTGTTTGGTCGGTTGTTCATTTTGGATAAGTGTTGTAATATTATAAGGCCGGTATGTTCTAACGATCAGACCGTGGCAAGGTCCAGGTGTTTGTTATTTCCGCTGCGATGAATTCGATTAAGTGTTAAGTTTTGCGATAACCACGATTGGCTTTGGACGGGGTGTTACACTCCGTCTAATCCAGATTCGTGCAAAACACATGTAAACGGATTAAGTGCGAGGAATTATATTTTGCATCTGAAAATACTAACTTATTTAATCAAAATAAGTTTACCACAGATTTACCGATTAATTAACCTGTCTATTTATCATTGATCTGATCAGAATAGACTTTGTAAAGCATTTTAATAAATTCTTGAAATTTATTAAAAAGGCGAGAGATAAGCTTTAATCATAACAAACTGTATTTAAATTAAACTGGTAAAAAACATAAATGACATAATTAAACAGGCTATAAATTAACCTTCACCCAGAGTATATCCTCTTTGCCCAACATAGTTAAAAAGAAGACAGAATAAGGAGTAGAAGAAATCATCTGGAAAAGACTCTCAATTCAGCTCCACTATTTTGACTGCTAATATTTTGGACCGAGGTTGGATAGAATAACGGTATGGAAATGAGATGGTTTATGGGATGAGGTGCTGTGTGGAATATGTGTATATGGGGTGGATGATTTTTGGAGTGGTAATGGTAATTTTGTGGAGGAAAAATGACATGGGTTGGGGGGTGGATCAGATAGAGGTGAATGTGAATGATTTGGAGTGTGTGTGTTCTCTCTGTATTCTCTTCAATCTCCAGTGTGTGTTAAACGTAGAAGAAGCAGGGTTTTTAAGAACAGAGGAAAGAAAGAAGATAAGGGAAGATGAGATAGAATGTAGGCGGCGGTGGTAGATGGATAGAATGTAGGCGCCGTAGATAAGTAAAGAGGAAGGGAGGCACCGAAAGTTACAGCGCGTGAAATCTGAAATTTGGCGCCACATTTACACGCATCCGGACTTGCGTCCGGACCTGGCTCATCCGGACGTCTCACATCCGAGTTTCTGTCCGTGGTACGGACGTTCTTTAATTTACGTCCGTATTTGTGTCCGTAGTATGGACACACTTTAATTTGTGTCCGGATATGCGTCCGTAGTACGGACACACTTTAATTCGCGTCCGCGTTGGAGTCCGAGGAACGGACACACTGTACTTTAGAGCTGTCCGGATTTGCGCCCGGGTCTGTTGATCCGGACGTGTGTATTTTTTTCCTCGTTTTTCTGCAATTTTCAACTGAGCTTAGATTCTTCGTTTTAGCTCCGTTTCACTCGCCATTTGTTGCGTTGGAAAGCTTGTGAAGTGAACTATGTGATTCCAAGATTTTTCACTGCATTTGAGACATAAAACATATCAGTTCATATCAAAACATAAATCTTAGGATAAACATATGATAAGTGAGTAATATTATCCTGAAAGTAAGTGAATCTAAGGTAAATTAAACCCTTAAATGTTTATGTATTTCTCACTTATCACGCTCTTGAGGCCACATTTATGCTTTGAATAGTATATTTGTCCCTTAAGCTTACATAACCAATTCATCCCAAGAATTACATAAAAATCAACGAGGTCAAACTCAACTAAATAGGCTTTAAAGTCTATTCTCTTTACACTAGTGATCAGTCCCTTAAGCAGGAGTTGTAGGACAGAAAGAATACCTAAGTTGAAATTTCCTTCTCGCTCAACCTCTGACTAGCTCATCATATTAAGGCGTCCTTGACTCCATTACTCCTTACTCCCATGACGCTCTTTGTTTCGTTCTCCCAGGTTTCCACCCTGACTCTCATTACCTAACTAACCTGAGGGTACCTCTGATTAACCTTACCAGATCAATTCGTCTTATAATAGTATGACTGACTACCTCCACCACTTTTCTACTCATTACTTCCGAAATGCCCTTTGTAACACTCAAAAGATCTATGCCCGAACTTCCCACAAATAAAAAATTTCACTACGTTCCCTTCACAGTCCACCCCCGGGTGATCTCTCTCACACCTCTTGCAGTAGTAGTGTCTTTCCTTCTGTTTTTGGTTCTTATCAGAAGTATACTATCCGCTACTAGAAGAATTTTGGCTATTCCCCTTTTGGTCACCCTTCTTTTACTTAAAGGATTTCTAATATCCTTCCTGGTTAGGCCTACACTTCCTATCCTACCCCTGTTTATGGATTACTCTTTCTCTCCCCGGTTACCACCATAGTCATTCTCCTTAGGCTCATATTTTCTATTCTGGTCTGACTAAATATCCTTCCTATTTTGTTGCACTTCGTTCAAGTTTGCATCCTTCCCATACATCTCTTGGAGCATAGGCATAGGTAGAACACTTAGAGCCTCTTGTAGACTCCAGTTTAACCCACCAACAAAATGTGGAACCTTGGATGCCTTGCCTAGAATCATGGTCAGCGCAAACCTAGCCAACTTCAAGAATCTACAATGGTAGTTCTGCACACTTAGAGACATCTACTTCAACTAAGATAATTCCAGACATTTCTACATCCAGATGTGCTATGGGTAAAAACGCTTCCTCACCGCTACCTTAAGTGCATCCCACCCAAAGTCTGGGTAAGCCACCAACTCCTCATTATAGGTAGACCACCAGATGTCTGCTTCCCCCTTAAAATAGTATACTACACCATTCACCCTCCTCTTGGATGGGCATTTCACCATGCCAAAGATTTATCAAAACCTCCAATCCAATCTTCTAGCACTTTTGGATGCTCCTTTCAAGAATAAAAGTCGGGTTTTGGATGAGCATATCCAATTTTTTAATGTTCTTACATAGTCTACATTCCAATCTTTTAGTTACTCAAACCTAACACTCTGATACCACTTTGTAACACCCCTATTTCTTATCGATATCCTAGTAGGAAATTAAAAACTCGCAGCGGAAATAACAAACAACACTAATGGGGCATAACCACCAAACTGACTCATAAGCTAAAATGCTTCCACTAACTTGTCATTAGTAAATCTTAATCTATCGAGTACAAAATACAGTCTTGATAAAATGCAACTTAATACCATTCTTTCGAGACAACAACAGAACAAAAATTCATCTAATAGAAACTAATCTAAGTCATGGCTAGTTTCCCATAACCCCAAAGCCAAATCCTTAGCCATCAACCTATAGCAAAAAAATCGTAGACAACACAATGAAGAGACTATGCAAATCAGGAATTGAGTAAGTCATTGCCTCACCATGTAAAATTCATTTCATTTGAAACCCATTTTAAGATATACTCATAACATCAGAAGGCATACAACTCCCACATTTCATCAACCATTAATCAGTGACAATCCACCCGAATCATAATCCAAATATTTCCAACACATACATCAACCAGGGTAAAGGTAGGAGCATTCAACCAGCCACCCTAAAGGGCTTTAGCCAATGGTTACCCAACAATTGAGGCCACAACTTCATCTATCTGAATACCCGTAATGGGGTTATAAACCTTTCCACCTCACCCTGTGTCCGTAAGTGTACACACCCTTCTAAGAGTGCTTTTGACCAATATAAGTTGTTCATAGTGGCTTAAACTACGATATAGTAGTCACAACGCAAAATGTAATAATTAGTGTCCCACTGTGTACAAGTTCAAACCAATGAAGTTCCCTTTACTGGAACACAGGATCAAAGAATACAATCATTCAACCAATTCTAATCCACCAAAATGTAGGTTACAATCCTCACACACTCAGAGCCATTCAGGTCATAAAGATCCCTTGGTTCATTCACATTTCATGCCAAACCAACCACTTTCATTAAAACACAATACGACACCACCAAAGTAGATATATAGATGAGCACAACAACTTACATGGATTCTACTTCTCCTCCCAATGAACTCTCACATGACTGAATTTCATCTCTCAAAGGACTCGGCTCCTGGAAAACAACTAGATTATCTACTCGACTGGTTTGGCTTCTCTCAAACTCTGACACTCTATAGAAAGTGTTTAACTCTCGAGTTTAGATAGTTGATAAATTGGTGCTTTTAAGGAGAATTGAAGTTTAACAGAAGAGTATTTACATAGGAAGAGGTTCAAAAGATGTAAATAAAGTTAGACCGATGGTTACCCTAGAGAGTCTTGGTAGTGGCTAGAAATTAGGGGTGGTTACCGATGGTTACCATCTAGTCAATTCTACCGGAAGAATTCTTCTTGAAAGAACATAAAAAAGCAATTACAGGAGAAACCTACCGGAAGAAATTAATTCAGGGTTTTATACGCTAAAGTTCCTGGATATTACACAATTTGGTAAGGCTACTACAGCCATATGAACAGATGATGATGGTGATTCAAGGCTTTAACTCAACTTGTACAAAAACAATTCAACACCATGTTACATGCCCTCACTCTCATTAGCTGAATTGTGTCGTTGAAAGTAAGATTATACATATTGTTGACTAGGGTCTTTCTCTTTTATCTCATACCTATATGTTTTTTTTTATTTTCTAGTCCTATGCCTTTAAAACAATGGCCTCTTTGATGAACAAAACTCTAGTAAATGCCATTTCATTTAACACACCCTATAAACTCCTCTACCACAAAGACCTAAACCTTACACACCTCAAAGTCTTTGGTTTGTACCGGCTACCAAATCTAAGACCTTATAATGCATACAAACTATCTTTTTGGTCTAAGAAGTGTGAGTGTTCTTAGGGTATCCCTCCCACTCAATTGGCTACCTTTGCATTGGCAAAGAAACACAACGAATGTACATCTTAAGGGAGGTCCAATTTCACGAAACTAATTTTTCATTTTCACTACAAGATTCTCAATCAGACTATCATGCATCATTGGAGCAGGCCACTAATGTCCTTATACCAGTACCTACTACTCAAATCGTTTTGCCATCACTCCACTCCTCCTACACCTCCACCCATAGCCTCTTCTCCATCTTCCTCCCCATCTGAAATTTTTATTCAAGAACTTGGAACACTTTCTCCAACAATTAAAACCCTTGTTAAACCCCTCTACCCAATCACTATGTGGTCACACGCACTCAAACAAATTCTCTCAACCCCAAATTAGAACCAATGTGTGAGCCTCGATTTTAAACCCTATCCTATGTTGATTAAAGCTGATTAGGATCTAACCAGGTTTTAGGTCCACTTATAACCTAAGATTAATAACTATGTCATATAACAATAATTATTAAAACCTAAGCTAGCTCACTAGAACCTATTATGAGTCGCCACCTAATTTTAACCTAGTCAAATTAGGAAAGGAGAGTTCGGGTTCGAGGGCTTGGTATTCGACTTATTTAGGGTTCAATTACTTTCATTACCCTCCCTAGGTCGTTTTTCCTCTACTTAGTTTAATTATGGCTTATTGCGAGTCGTCTTTAACCTAAGTGCGCGCTTCTTTTTTTTCATTTTTTAGCGTTTTTTGACAGAAAATTAAAGTGAAATTAAGAGCCACCTAAACTAGGGTTTCGGAGGCAGAATTAGGTCAAATCTTAATCACGTCCGTAGCCACGGACCTAACGTCCGAGACCACGGACTCCAGTTGAATTAAATGATTTCGAAAATATAACCAAAATAAAAACGCAAACTTGAAAAGTCCGGGGCCACGGACAGGGTGTCTGTGGGCCCGGACATGTATTAACAGAAACCCTAAAATTTGAAAAATAGAAAAATATAAAATCCCGCCACCGTCAGTGGGTGTCCGTGGTCACGGACAACCTGTCCGTGGTCCCGGACAATGAGTCCGAGGTCACGGACAACCCACGGACAGTGGGTTTTTGATGGCTCCCGACGGTGTTTTGAGCTCAAAATTTATGGGTGTGTAGCCTGAAAGATTATAAACACGTTAGTAACTGAAAGAACTCAATTTGAAATCAGAATTAACACGAAACTTGGCAAACAAGTAACATGGAAGTAGCTAAAACAATTAGTGATACAGAAGCGAAAAAGAGTTAGTTTGAAGCCAAATTTTGTGGCGAGACTGATAATACCATAGGGAGTTAGGAGAGTGGAATTTCTACCTGTTTTACCTTCGGGTTCACAATGATTCCTCACACCGGGATTCGTTGAGTGCTCCGTTGATGGCAGACCTGAAAGGTTTTCGAACCAAGCTTCAGGTTGTTGGTTGTTCTTGCTGTTCTTCACGTTTTGGTGATGTTTTGTGGGGTTTTGATGATTATTGGTGCTCTGGGGATTGGAAAATGAGTTTAGATGGTGATTTCGGGGGATTTTCGGTATGATTCGGGTGGCCGGGTGTTGAAAAACGTGAGAGGAAGAGAGGAGGCTGTGCTTTCTGTCTTCCTAGGGTTCTTGAGCTTATGAGATTCTGTTTTTATCAAAAGATCTATCCCTTTATATAGACTTTCTTAAAGATAAAGAAAATCTAGTAAAAGTAAGATTTTTTGGCATTTTAATTAAGTGACTTCCCAAAGGAATTTTGCTGTGAAATTTTAACCACGTGTCAAGGATGGAAATTATGAATTTTCTGAAGTGGAATCGAATTTTTCAAATGTAGGAATATTTTAAAATTCAATTTCTCGTCAGATTCAATCAGAAATTGCTAGAAAATTATTGGAAATTCGAAAAATCAAAATTCCAACGCCATTATGCTTAAAATGTAATCCTCTATCATGGGTTAACATTTCAAAAAATTTTGAATTGATTTGACCCTTCTTTGGAGGAGAGAGAAAGCCTATAGGGGGCTTAGGAGCCTTGAAAAATTGCAAAAATGCCCCTGGAGATGACTAAGCTGTCCTTACTACTCTAAAATGTGCCGATCAAACTGGGAACCCTCGCTACTAGCCTATTAGTAGAGACCCTCTTCCGGGAGGGTTGAAATTTTGGGTATAACAGATTGCCCCCCGTCAACTAGACTTTACAATGGAAATGAAAAGGCTGGTTGATGCTTGAGTGATACCCCAAAATTTTGGATTTTAGAAGACCCCACATGCAATTGAAATCCGACAAGTTGTGTCGAGCTGTTCTAAGGCGTTGACTACCTATGAGTAAAGCAGAAAGGATATCGAGCGATTCTAAGGCATTGACCACCTAAAGGTAAAAATGAAGTAATGTTAGACTATTCTAAGGCGCCGACTACCTATAAGGATGATATGATGTCAAGCTATTCTAAGGCGTTGACTACCTATAATGAATGAAATGATGTCAAGCTATTCTAAGGCGTTGACTACCTATAAGAGAAGTCTAGATGTGTTGGGCTATTATGAGGCGCCAACTACCTAAAATGTGAACGGTGGATTAAACTAGAATGAAAAAACTGGACCGAGCATCTAAGGTGTCGGGAACCTAAAACTAAATAGAATACGCCGAGCATTATAAGGTGTCGGAAACCTGGAGTTGAATGGAATGCAAATGTGGATGTCATACAGATGAAGATGATATAATATACTGATGATGTTGATGATGCTCGGATGCTTCTGGGGACCGAAACCCGTGCCAATGCTCTTGGCTGGACCCAATGTGGACTTATTGCCATCGCCCCCCAAGCCGGTGTGCAGGGATAACTCCTGGTAAAAACCCTGGGGACTTATTGCCTTTGCCCACCATTCGTTGATCCCAAAGTAAGCTGACATAACACAAGAGGATTTATTGTCATCACCTCACCAACTTTTCTGTCGCCAGGTCTTGTGACGCGCCTGTATAATGCAACTAGGTCTTATGACGAGCCTATATGAATGAGATGAATGCAATGTGTTTGATGAGAGTGGGTAAGCTAAAAGGTCTTACTACGAGCCTAAAGGAATGCAACTAGGTCTAATGACGAGCCTAAAGGATGGGGTCTAGGTCTTATGACGAGCCTAAAGATGGTTCTAGGTCTTATGACGAGCCTAAGGATGGTTCTAGTTCTTATGACGAGCCTAAGGATGGTTCTAGGTCTTATGACGAGCCTAAGGATGGTTCTAGGTCTTATGACGAGCCTAAGGATGGTTCTCGGTCTTATGACGAGCCTAAGGATGGTTCTAGGTCTTATGACGAACCTAAAGGTTGGATCTAGGTCTTATGACGAGCTTAAAGGTGGATCTAGGTCTTATGACGGGCCTAAAGATGGATCTAGATCTTATGACGGGCCTAAAGATGGATCTAGGTCTTATGACGGGCCTATGGATGTTTGAGTATGGAGGTAGGGCTTAGGACGGGCCTGAGGAAATTTGATGTGGAGGTAGGGCTTAGGACGGGCCTGTGTGATATGAGGAGGGTTTGATCCTTTGGGTTTCGGGTTTTTGGGCCTCAATCGGTGTCGTTGTTGCAATTGTTGGGACCAACAATTGCCCCCAGTATTTTTCCTTGAGGCGATCTGAGTTTTCAGGGCTTTATGGCAATCGAACGGAACGATCGATTGCCCCCAGTATTTTCTTTGATTAATTGCGCAAGAACAAGCCTCATCCTCACAAGGTCAGGGTTTATTATGATGTGGTGCCTTCTATCTTACACTCAAATTGTTTGATGTTTGCACTCGTGCCCTCCCTTTTGGTCAAGACACCTCAACCATTGAATTTGACATTTCTTAGATTTACGCGTTCAACCTGTTACTTTCACGTGATCGGATACACAACTATTAAGTCGGAAGTCTTTTAAGCGTATAACGTGGCTATGAGGTGTGATGAAAGACAAAGGGATGATGGAGGAATGTTTAGAATATGTGGGGCTATAAGGGTGACCAAAGCTGCAACTTGCACCTTCTCCCGGACTTGCCTTCTCTGTCTTGAAGTCGTTTGGCTACTTCGTGATGACTTCGCTTATGAGCTTGGAACTCTGGATTTTTTTTTGAGTTGTTCCTTGCATCTTCTCTTTTTTTCCCGATTTTGGATCTCTTCGAGGCTTTTCAGATTTGCCTTTCTTTGAATCTCTTTTCATTCGGGGTTCTTGTGTTTCCCGGTTTTGAACTTTGAGAGCCGTTTTTTATGTTAGCTCATTGGGATCCTGTGCCACTTTGGGGCCATTTACGAATCGTTTCGTCATGTTGGTAGCAGTTTTGCTTCTTTGGGCTTGTGAAGTTGCTGTTCAGAAGTCGGGCTCCTTGCTTCCTTTGGTCACCAGGTCGGTTGTTCATCATTGGCTGACTTGTTTGTGGAGTTTGTGATAAGTGTCCAAATGAGCATGATTTATAGGTGTATTTCATATATAATATTAGCACTTTTCTTGCTCATTTCTCCACTTCGGTTAGTTTTCCTCTAGTTTATGTTTTATTGTTTATCTCACAAATTTATTGTTTAAACATGAGGAAAACCAAGCTGGGAATAAAGTAGACGAAGAGACGAACGCATAGACGCAAACGGCTCAGAAAACGGAGTCCAAACGAAGAATCTAGAGCCGGTCAAAGTTGGAAGAAAATGGGTCACGACCACACTTGTGACCGCATGGATATTGGGCGGACGCAAGTGCGGACGCAAGAGACGACCGCATGAAAACCAGGCGGACGCTTGGCGGACAGAGGAACGGAGAAGAGACAGAGACGACCGCATGAAAACCAGGCGGACGTGGGTGAGGTTGCTGAGCGGACGCGAGAGAGGACAACAGAGACGTCCGCGCGGGACTAAAGCGGACGCAGAGGCGGACGCTTGTAAGATCTGAGACGCGAACAGTTTTCTTCTTCGCGCGCCGTCTGCAACTTGCCTTCGCCGACTTCTGCAACTCGTCCACTCGTCCACTGTCTGCAATTATCCATCTACTCTGCACACGTTCTGTCCCCTGCAATAAATGATCAATCAGTCTGCAAATCTTATCCAGCTTCTTCCACCGCCTCAATCCATCACGCGTCTGTTATCTTCATTTTCTCTGTTGCCTCTTCCCTTCTCTATATAAACCCACGAGCCTTCTGCTCAAATACACATCGACCACCCATACAATCCATCCACAACCCAATATCCACTTCACCTCACGCCATCTCATTTCTCTTCTCCCACCTTCTCCATTTTATTTATTTTACAGTCCACCATATCCACTTCTAGCCCTACGTATACAAAAAAATAGCAGAGCGAGCCGGAGTGATTACAGATGATTTCTATTACTCTTGTTTCTGTTTATCTATTTAATATGTTAGGCTAGAATACGTACGCTCTGGGAATGGTTATTATGTGTTTGTATTAATTATGCAATATGTTTACTGGTTTATTTATATACAGTTTGTTACGTTTTGAAGGTTATCTCGCCTATTTAATAAATCTCATGAATTTATTAAATTGCATTACTAAGTCTGTTTTTAATTTCATCGGTTAAAGCAGATGGGTTAATTAAGCCGTAAAATTGGGGGAAACTTATTTTCATCGTTTAAGTTAGTACTCAGTTGCAAATGTAATTCCTCAATACTCCTCTGCCGTTTACAGGCATTTTGCTTGAGTTTTCATCGGACCTTGCATTACAGGTAAACGAGTTCTTTTGAGTTTTCATCGGACCTTAAGAAAATAATAGGAACCTTGCCAAATTATTAAACCAGTAGAGATAGCTTAATTATGCAGATTATAATAACCTGACCCAGAGTTCCATTTAATTTATCTATTAACTTAGTTTATTTTATCTTTCCTTTTTATTCATATTACAAGTCAATTAATCCCCCCCTCTTGTGACACGCTTAGGTACTATTATATGTACATTAGTCCCACGGTTCGACATCCGGTAGCTTACAATTCACTATACTACCACGACCGGGATTTGTTTGCAGCCCGACGTTTATTTTGAGTTTTAATTTCTTTTCTTTTAATTTTACATCAGTTTAACCACTCACTTTATAACGTCTGCAGTTTGTAATGTTATAAAGAGGATGTTCACGAAAAGCTCAGCGGGGGTGCCTAGGGTTTAATGTCTGGGTTCACAAGCTTTTGGCTGTGTGGTACTGTACCTAGGCGCTTCGTCATCCCTAATAGTTGTGTATCCGTTCTTTGTTACTTTTCATAGGTTTAAGCGTAAATTTACAAGTTATCTCCTTCGGTCGGAGTCATGCCGTTTGCCTTACCTTTGAATGTGACCTCTCTGGAGTCGTGTAGAAATGACACGCTCTTTCGCTCTTGGTCTTACCGCTCAAGACGCTCTCACGCTATGTATGCTCAAAGACTTGTTCACGCGCTTAAACAAAAGAAACTATTATCTTCAGTCTTAAACTCAGATTGCCCCCAGTATTGCTGTGGGGTTTACTTAAGAAACCTTAGAATGCCCAAGTTATTGGAGGGTGATTGCATGTGCGATGGTAAATGATGGTGGGGTGTTCTTGTGAGGAGGTGATTACTAAATGATTCATTTTTCCTGTTCCGGGGCTTCTTCTAGTTTAAACTTTGGTGAAGTGGTGGAAAGGTAAAGTGGTAAGACACATGGGTGAAATGATGAGATGACTTGTTTTTTTTTTTACCTTGTTTCGACAACAAAGATGCATAACTAACTTGTGATAGTGGACAATGATTTTCTACATGCAAGAGTTTTCTCAAATAACATTAAATGAAACACGCAACAAATGTCAAAGCACAAAATCACCAAAAGAAAGCTCATGTCTGACGATACAAACGAAAAAAGACATGAAGTACCTAGAGAAGATACAAAATCCTAAGACTACTGCCCTGGAGGAGGTGGACGTGGGAAGACCGAATACATGTGAGTCATGAAAGCATCCATGCGACCCTCCATGCGCATCTGCCTACGCTCCATGCGACCCTGGGTGATGTAGAGAGACTGGATATCCCTCTGCAAGCTCTCAAGTGTGGCTGGCCGTGGTGGCGGAGCTGGTAAGGCGTAGTAGGAAGAAAGTGGTGTAGGGTACTCAGTACCCATGTGGCTCGACCCCTCACCCTGGTAGGCATATCCTCCTGACGGGTCCTCGTGGTGTGGGACGTCCTCAGGCTCTGGTGCCTGATGCCTCTTCCTGGGCCGGACTGGCCTCTGAGAAAAAACTCTGGCCTACTGTGGGAAGACCCAACCCTGATCGGCTGAGTAACCAAGGGACCTCAGCATCTCCATGGTGTAGGTGGGATATGGAGGCTCCCAATCGCCATCCTCCATCGGGACCTGTGCGCACTCGCATAGCCATTGGATGAAGCTTGGGCAGACTAAAGCATGGCGACCAACCCGAGCTGCCGTCATCAGATGGTCTCTCATCAAGACTGATAGTGGAATTAAACCCACCTCTGAATCGGGTGGATGCTGAATGTATCTCATGAGGAAGAAATAGCGGGCAGATACATCATTGTGTGCTTTTGGTAGCACATTATGGGACAGAACCTCCAGGAGTACCCTATCCAAAGCGGTGGGTAGAGCAGAGGGGAGGAGCACCTGCTTCCTCGGCTGATCCCTCGTAGAAGATCGAGCACGCTCTGACAAGGTGGAGTGTTGTAGATAAAACTGGCGTGCCTCACTCTCTGACGCTGCTATCATCTCGAACCCTCTATGCTCAGGGTCGCTAGGATGCAGGCCGTAAAAGTGCACAAAATCCTCTAAGCCTACAACGATGGGCTGACCACGCACATAGGATACAATGGCCCCAGTCTCATCCTGGTCCAAGTTAGCATAGAACTCTATGACTAACTACCTGATGTAACTCCTTGGGCAGGTTAGCAACCCCACCTAGTGAAGGTGATGAAGCAGGTGATCGAGATCAAAAGTGGCGATCACCTCATCGCTGAAGAGACGCTCCTGCTGGATAGAAATATCCTGATTCTCATAAAACCAGCACTCCTGTCGAGCTCCTCTGAAATGGGTATGGTTATTGGTAGGGGACATCTCTCTGCTGCGCCTGCGACGTGGCTGAGGGCCTGATGCCCCAACCTCAGCTACCCTACGGGAACTCCTATAACCCTCCATGATATGCCTAAGGATTCTAAAAAAAAAAATAAAAGACATATAATTCTACAGGAATTTTGACAGAGTTTCCCCTAAATTTTCATGAACCTCGTGCTTTTAAATGTACTCCACACCATATAATCTGTCCACTCATGCAAATTTCTAACATTCCACGAGCTAGAAACGCAAGGAACCTCATTTTGCACTTAAAACGCGCTAAACCGAAACGGGCAATTTTTGGCAATTACGAGCACTTTTAACCTTCCAAACGAACTTTTAACGTTTTAAAACGTCTTTTAAGAGCTAATTGGCCATTTAAAACATAAAAAATCAAACTTCGAAAATTTGACCCAAGAATCACCATTGTCGTCTTCTTCCTAGCTCCAAATTTCGTTTTTCTTCGTTTCTTCACCAAAATGGGCAAATGAGTAGTCAAAATGTAGAGAAAACTTACCCAAGTACAATGGTGGAAGAGTATTTAAGATTGGGAGTTGGGAAAAAGCTGAAATCGGACAAAAACCGTTCGCCCCAGACTTGATTTGGATGCAACTTTCAGCCTTTGTAAGTGATCGAAATGAGGAGATCTTGGTATGGAAATGCTCATAATTGAAAGAGGAATGTTTTGTGAGCAAAATGGCGGTGGAATGGAGTGATTTGGTCAAGAAACGAGTGAGATATGGAGGAGAGAAGTTAGGGTTTTGGAAATGGGGGTTGCTGGAATGAAAATGGTGAATTTGGGGAAGAATCCCGATTTGAATCGGGTGACTAAGGCCACTAATCAAAGCGGCACCATTTAGCGGTTAAATGAACGCGTCCGAGTCAACTTCCGGGGCCACGGACGGCGTGTCCGGGGTCCCAGATGCCCATTTTTTTTGTTTTTTGTTTTTTTTTGTTTTTGAAAGTCATTTGCTTGCCTCGAAAAGTAATTGATTAATTTAAAGGAAAACTAAACAAAACAAAAATTCTCTTTATTCATCTCGAAATTGAAAGAAATACAATTTATAGAGCTCTAGGAAAACAGGAAATGCCAGGACTAGATGTCTAACACGCGAGCTTCCGCTTGACAACTCTTGGCTCTGCTACCTTCTCCTTCCTTCGTTTGAATGCATCTACCTCCTCCTTTCGACCGCGTAGCCATTTCCGATAACTAGCAGAGAGCTCCAAGTCTTCAGGTGCCAGGGGCTTTACCACTTGAACTTCCCCTTCGAGTCGATCCATCATTATTGCACGGAGAGCTTCGTGACCGTATGCTTTTCTTGGTGCTTCATATAGCAAGCCTTTGGGTCGGTTTTGGGCTTGCCCGATTTGACGATTGGAGCGCCAGGGATGAATGACGTGAAAGTTCTCAAAACCAGGTAACGAGATCCCTCAATAGTAACCTCCACACATTCGAACTCCTTCAATTTTCCAAGTCGAGACTGTCCATCGGACCTGATGTCCCTACCGAATAGAGTCCAAGAAAGCTGGACATCCGTTAACCGGTTCCTCGGGGGTGCGTCTTCTAGGGAGATGATGAATCGTGAACATTTGGTTGTACTCAGGAATCAGCTTGAGCCGCTCGAAAAGCCAAACTTGCAGAAGATGAATGCTTCCTTCGAAGAAGTAAGGGGTATCCTTTGACTTGGGCCATGAATCCAGACTCTGAATAATTTGTCCAACTATCAATGGTCCCAAGGCAAAACCAGTTCGGACCTGTAGAAGCAAAGGGAAAACTTTTTGGTGTATGGCCATGTACGGGGTTCTGAAGAGGTAGCACTAGTACAAAAAACGTCTATTTCGGCGCCCCTATTTCGGCGATTGTAGATAAAACCGCCGAAATAAGAGCCTGAGATGTATTAGGTCTGTAAAGAAGGGGTCTATTTCGGCGGTTCCTAGATATGAACCACCGAAATAGGCCATATTTAATAATAAAAAAAAAAAGAGACCTATTTCGGCGGTTCCTTACACGAAACCGCCGAAATAGGTGTTTCTATTTTTCTTTTTTTTTTAAATTTAATCATCTATTTCGGCGGTTCTTTGTTAGGAACCGCCGAAATAGGTCTCTTTAATTTTTTTTATTATTAAATATGGCCTATTTCGGCGGTTTCTAACAAAGAACCGCTGAAATAGGTCATTTTAATTAACCCCCCCCAGCCCGCCCCGACGCAATTACGGTTTCATTAACCTAAACTAACCCCTCTTCTCTCTGTTATCAGCGGCGATTTGGAACCTTTGACCCTACCACCACCTACTACCGTCGCCTCCTCCTCCTCCCGCCTTCGCCGGACGTCGCGCCGCCGGTGGTTGTCACGTCGGTGGTGTCGCCGCCCTCCTCCCGCCCAGCAAACAGACACGCCAAGGTGAGTAACCCTAACTTTCATTTTCGGTTTTGTTTAGTTAATTGTTAATGTGTTGTTAAAATTGATAGATTGTTGTCACATTGTGATTGTGGATGCTAATATGTATTGTGTGTGTGAAATCTTTGCAAGATTTGGTTGTTAAACTAATAAATTTATGTATGCACACAAGGTGTTTGACGAAATGTCCGAGTGAATTTTTTTGCTGTTTTTGGCCCTTCTTTTAAGTTTAGTTAGGTTAGCTTATTTGGGCTAGATTTATTATGCTTATATATGAGGTGGAACAATGTTTGAGCATTATTTGTTTAAGTATAGTTAGGTTAGCTTATTTGTCCACTTAAAATTACTTGTTAATTCACATTTCATAAGTAAATATACATTGTAAATATACATTGGTGAGTAAGATCTCTGCTAGTTATTTTTACATAAATAAGCAACACATAAATCAGAAAAATTTCATAACTAAATTTGTTTTCAAGAAAAGGATTTTAAATATTGTATTGTTTATTTAATAGTAAAAGTGCGGTGGGGATCTTTAAATTATTTTTTCCTTATGCAATGAAAATGGCATGTATATTTTGTTTATCTAATTGCACAAAATTTGTACTAATCACAAATGTAAGTTTACTTGTTCGAACAAGTAATATAAGTTAAGCAATTAAGAGTTTCTCCTTGTCTTCATAAACAATGTAGTCGAGTTGATGAGCTATCATCTTTGACATTAAGTTCCCCACTCTCTGTAGATTGTATTAGAGTTATACTAAAAAAATTCTTATTGTGCTTGTTTGAATGAGCTAACGATAATGTTTATAATTTACATATTTGATTATGATATTATATTATCGTTAATACAAGAGTGTGATGCATAAGAGGTATATTGAAAATTATGGATAACATGTTAAACATGGATAACATGTTGCGCCCTCAATTCATATTTATTTTGCGTCTGCGTTGCCTCTGCAGAGATTGGTATTGCTACACGCGTCTCGCACGCCCGATTGAGAAGAGGGGCTGAAAACAATTCATTTAGGAACCGGTAATTTTTTTTTTAATTTAACTCTTCATTCTCTTCATTCTCTTCACTCACTGTAAATTTGCAACCTAACTGCATATAAGGAACAATCACAACTACTGAGTTTCTCTTGTGTCTATACGTATTTGTGTCTCTACAGATAAATACTTAAGAAGCTTCTTTACCATTTGATGGTAGATTGAAAGCGGAGCGGAGAACAATTCATTTTCGAACCGGTAATATAATCTAACTTATCATTTTTCTCTTTTGTACTTTGTATTTTATTTCCACAAATTATTGGAATTTCGTTTGATGAATAAATTTGGTATATATTAGTTTGGTTTATGATTGAAATTTGTGTTGTTGAATAATTGGTGAATGCTTAATAATAGGCATGGTTGTGTCTTTTTTTTACTTTGTATTTGATTTCCACAAATTATTAAAATTTGGTTTGATGGATAAAGTTGGTATTAGTTTGATTTGTGATGGAAATTTGTGTTGATGAATGGTTGGTGAATGCTTAATAATAAGCATGGGATAGGTAAAATTATGCAAAAGTCATGCCGATTTTTTTTTAAAATCTCTTCGTAATTAATATTGTTTGATGTATGTGTATATGTCTAACAATATCTAATTTTTTTTATCAGGTCTCACTACATTCAAGTCCGTGAATCACCTCTCTTGTTTCCCGCCTTCTTCCATTACTGTTGCACTTTCCTCCTCTGTGCACAAGTAAGTAACTAAACCTTATTTTTTGTTGATGCATTCCATATTTGTTGATGCATTCCATATAAGTGCTAGTACATAATTTAGCTTCATTCCATATTTGTTGATGCATTTCTTTTGTAATTTATTTTTTGTTGCTTCCATGCATAGACATATCAGAAGTGGTATTGCTGCATCGATCTCTCGCATAGAAGCTTACCTCTCAGGCACTAGTCTCCCCTCTCCATAAATCCTTAAAAAACAAGTACATATTTTGACTCTCGATTCTGTTTTAATCTCTAAACCGGTTTGAACTTATACAGTATAGAATTGAAAATGTTGGTTTGATGATCTGAATTTGCAATTGGTTTTCAGTAAGCTAGTAAAGAATTGATTTATTTTAATTGTTGGTTGCTGCCATTGTTGGAATGTTTGTGGTTGTGATGACTTTGGTGAGTGCTGAATAATAAGCACGGGATGTGTACAATTATGCAAAGGTCATGTCGAATTTTTTGTAGAAAAAGTATTTGTAATATTGTTTTAAACACCGTTTTCTGTTTTAGAAGTGCAACAATTTGTTAAATTTAAAATGCTAGTTTATTTTGTGTTTGCAACCTTAGAGTTAGGCTAGACTAATTGACAATCATCCCAGTCACGCTCCATTAAGAAATAAACATGTGCAACTTAATACAGACCATATTCTACAAAGGCTCTAACTCACACCTTTGATCTGTTGCACATATAGTATGGAGCGTGACTGGATGAATGGTGATAGAGGGGAACATTTTGACAAAATGCTGAAAGAGTTTTGCAAAGCTGCAGTGCAACACAAGGACAGGACAAAGGCGGAGAAAATTCCATGTCCTTGTGTTGATTGTGGTGTGGTTAGACATTATTCAAGCATCAACGTCGTACAATTGCATGTGAAGACCCGTGGTTTCATGCCATTATAAAAATGGATTTTTCATGGAGAACCTGTTGAAGATAATGCTTCATCTTCCTACAGTCACGATCGGTGTAACTCAAGAACCGAGCAGACATTCGATACTATTAACGAGTCAGAACTCCCAAGCGCTTCCGAAGTCAATGTTGACAGTGAGTCGACTTATCATGATGAGCAAATGGACGAGATGCTTAATAACGTTGAGGATAATTTTGTCGACCGGCCGGATGAGTATCAAAGGTTGTTGGACGCATCCAAAACGGCGTTGTATCCTACTTGCACTAAGTACACGAAATTGACAGCTATATTGAATTTGTTCAACCTGAAGGGAAGATATGGATTGAGTGACAAAGGTTTCACGGCATTCCTCGAGCTGATTCATGATATGCTACCGGATGAGAACGGTCTCCCTACCACCACGTATGAGGCAAAGAAATGGGGTGTCCAATGGGAGTAGAGTACAAAAAATTCACGCGTGTCCAAACAACTGTGTGTTGTACAGGGGTGAATACGAACATCTGGACAATTGCCCGAAATGTTCGTTGTCCCGGTATAAGCATAAAGATGGTGAGTACTCCTCCGTTCAGAAAAAAAGCCCTCCAGCAAAACTAGTTTGGTATTTGCCGATTATACCCAGATTCAAACGGTTGTTTGCGAATCCGAAAGATGCAAAGAACTTACGATGGCATGCGGAGGGTAGAAAGAGTGATGAGAAACTAAGACATCCAGCAGATGGGCCTCAGTGGAGAAACATCAATAGACGGTACAAAGAACATTTCGGACATGAAGATAGGAATCTGAGTTGGGTTATGTACTGATGGAATGAACCCGTACGGCACATTGAGTAGTCAACACAGTACATGGCCTGTTCTGCTAGTGATCTACAATTTGCCCTCATGGTTGTGTATGAAACGAAAGTACATCATGTTATCTCTCCTGATATCTGGTCCCAAGCAGCCAGGTAATAGCATTGATGTGTACCTTGCCCCTCTGATCGACGATCTGAAGCTATTGTGGAATGAGGGGACCGTGGTATATGATGCTTATGCAAGAGAGAATTTCACGCTCAAGGCTTTGTTGTTCTGTACCGTCAATGACTTCCCTGCGTATGGGAACTTGTCCGGTTACACGGTTAAAGGAACATTTGCATGTCCCATATGCGAGGAAGACACTTGTTCGGACCGTTTAAAACATTGTGGGAAGAATGTTTATATGTGTCATCGACGTCTTCTCCCCGAAGATCACCCTTATCGAGTAACGAAGAGAAAGTTGTTCAATGGTCAAGCCGAAACTCGTGTGGCCCGTCTACCTCTGAGCTCTGAGGAAGTGTACGAAAAGGTTAAGGACATTGCAAATGTATTTGGAAACACATCAAAACCGGCGAAAAACATTTGGAAAAAGTGTTCTATCTTTTGGGAACTACCTTATTGGCGTCATCTTTCTGTGAGACACTGCTTAGACATCATGCACATTGTGAAGAACGTTGGTGAGGCAGTGAGTGGGACTTTACTCAATATACCCGGCAAAACAAAAGACGGATTGAAAATCAGAAAGGACATGCAAACCATGGGTATACGAAAGGAGTTACACCCACAAGAGAACGGGAAACGAATCTACCTACCTCCTGCATGCTACACGCTCTCAAAGGCTGAAAAGATTAGTTTCTGCAAATGTCTGCACTCGGTAAAAGTACCGTCTGGGTACTCTTCAAACTGGAAGAACATTGTATCGATGAAGGATTTAAAACTTTTAGGCATGAAATCTCACGATTATCATGTACTGATGTTACATCTTCTTCCGGTCGCAATTCGAGGGATATTGCCATCTGATGTCAGAAATGCTTTAACTCGGTTATGTTTCTTTTTCAACGCTGTTTGCTCCAAGGCAATTGACGTAACCTCTCTAGATGATCTACAACGTGAAATTGTTATCACATTATGTCAACTTGAGATGTATTTCCCACCATCTTTCTTTGATATAATGGTGCATCTAATTGTGCACATCGTTCGAGAGATACAGTTCTGTGGTCCGGTATACTTACGGTACATGTACCCTTTTGAACGGTACATGGGTATTCTGAAAAGTAGAATGAAGAATAGGTATCGACCAGAGGGGAGCATTGTTGAAGCAACAGTGACTGAGGAAGTCACGGAATTTGTGACCGATTATTTGAGTGAGGCAGAGTCTATTGGATCCCAAAACCACGACACTATGGCAGGTTTAAGGGCAAAGGTGTTATTGGTAGAAAGATCGTGCAAGTTTCGCGTCTACTTATTCATCAAGCACATTTGTTTGTCTTACAACATCTTGAGGTTGTTGAACCTTATTTGGAAACCCATATGGTTGAGTTAAGGCATCAAAATCCTTTGAAAAGCCACATTTGGCTGACAAAGGAACAAAACCGAGTTTTTATCCAATGGTTCAAAGATCATGTGTTGACATTAGCATCATCAGATCCAGAAGCTGTAAGCGAAGAGATCAGATGTTTGGCAATCGGACCTGAAACTAATATTACATCATTTGAGGGGTATGATATTAGTGGGTATACATACTACACTGCACGCCAAGATGCCAAATCGATAAACCAGAATAGTGGGGTAAAAATTGAAGCTGCTGCCACTGAGTACCACAGCGGTAACCGATCTCAACCAGTTAGTAACTATAGTTGGTATTATGGTGTCATCGAGGACATCTGGGAACTAGACTATGACATTGATTCCTTTCTGTTGTTCCGGTGCAAGTGGGTGGACAACCGACGCGGGTACCAAAATGATGGAGGGCTTACCTTGGTTGATCTTTCACGGTTACACGGTTATAATGATGATCAATTTGTTCTGGGAAAGGATTGCGAACAAGTGTGGTATGTTGAGGATCCGAAAGACTGCAGATGGTCTGTTGTTCTTCCAGGAAGAAGGCCGGTTGTAATCGAAAATGAAAATGAGGATAACGATGAAAATGGGACTGTAGAGGAAACATCCTTGTTTCCTACTGGATTACCGGATTCGATTGATGATACCGAAAACGATTTGCTCTACGCACGATCAGACCATGATGAGGGTGTTTGGGTAGAAAATATGAAATGATTTATGTTTTTGTACGTGTCAGGTAATGTTGTTAGTAGAATGTAGACTGTAATGTCATCTTAACTGTTATTGTTATGCATCATAGTATTTATGTTATGAGTTTATCTGATGAAAATGCTTTATTATTTTTTTTGCAGTGGATGATCACCCTATGGATGACCCCATTGGACGGCTTCTCTTGACTGGAGAACCTGAGCCACAGCAGAATAGACCAAGTAAGCGGGTCACAAGAGGAGGAAAGAAGAAGAAGGACCAGTTAGCAGTACACGAGACTGAGGCTGGCCCTTCACAGCAGACCGAAGAGGAGTCAGTTGTCCCACCAGAGGCGAAGAAGCAAAAGAAGAGAGGTGCAACACGTGGGCTGAAGGCTAACAAGGGCCCTCCTACAAAACCGGTGGACTTCAATCAGTTCAACCAACCCCATGGAAATTGGAAGAATGACTTCACCGCTTACGGTAGCCATTTGGTGAAGTCATATTGCAACATAAACCACAACTGGAAGCAAGTGCCTCAATCATTGAAGGATACTATGTTTCAGCGTCTTCAGGTAAATCTCTACATTATTACTATGATCTTTTGTGAAATAATAGAACATTTATGTTTACTTTACTAACTGAATGATCATGTACGTAGTCTCGTTTCTCCGTGGATCCCGCACTTAAAAAGGATGTGCTATCAGCGATGTCGAAACAGTTCCGGGACCACAAGAATAAGTTGGCTGACAAGTTCATCTACAAGATGCCTGCTCCAGAAGATCCAGATGATCCAGATCATGGTGGAGACGGTGAGAGACCACCATGGGAGGTTTACGAGGGCATAACAGAAGAGCAATGGGTACAATTTGTTGAGAGGCGTCACACACCGGAGTTCCAGGTGCACTTTATTGTCATACATACATAAATTAATCTTAATTTCTTATGTTTTTTTGTGTTCAATTTCACTAAACATGATCCCATTAATTTATGCAGGCTCTCCGTGCGCAACAACAAGCAAATGCTAAGAAGAATCTGTACCCTCACCACTTAGGTGGAAAAAGTATTGCTCAAAGGGTACCAGAATGGGAGCAAAAGGGATATCTGCCCACGGATGGCTCATTGGATGCCAGTGGCAGAAGAATGAAAGTGTGGGAGTTAAGCCACATTCCGAAGAACTCTACTCCCGAAAATCCTCAATACGATGAAGCCACGAGAGCAGTTATTGCTCAAATGGTAAGTGATATCATTTCATTTTTAGTCAAACTGTTCATTTCATTTGTATATGAACTTATGTTAAACTAATAACTGTATTTGTGTGTTGTATTAGGGTGAATTAAGCTCTCAGCTCACCCAGGGCACCTGGACCTCACAGAGGAATGATGATCCTCTTACACGCGCTCTTGGTAAGAAGGATCATCCAGGTCGTGCCATTGGGTTTGGTGGGCACGTTGGTATCCGCCAGGCATTTGGCGTACCCGGGTCCAGAAGTGCACAGGGAAAGATATTAGCTATGAGGAGCACCTGAGAGCGTTGGCTGAGATGGAGCAGAGGATTACTCAGAGCGTCGACGAGAGGATCGCTCACGCTATGTCAAGGCTTCAGCCACAGCAGCATGACAGCCAAGAGGTTTCTCGACCACCAGTTGAGTCACCCATTCAGCAGCAGAGTGCACCGGTAGTGAGAAGTAGTGTCCACTCGGCTGATCCGTTTCCCTATGCATCTCTAAAGGTTAGACTAACATTTCAATTGAGTACATGACGATTAAGATTTTTCACTTGATCACTAATATCATCATAGAGGAATTCTCAATTTTTATCTAAACAAGTTCCACATAACACTCAGGCACCCACTGAGTGCCATCTGTTTTTACAAATTGGAGTAGAAGAGGTCATGGTGGCATGGGGAAAACTTTTCCCCTCTCTTCCAAGTGATATTGTGCACGGTGAACCACTCCGACATTACCATGCACGAGTGCTTCTGGACGAATTTGTTGTAGAGCATGCTGACGTCGGTTTACCGGTGCCGATCCAAAGACCTACCTTGCGTTCCGCACAAACTACGACAGTGCAGTGGCCTGTACGATTGGTCAGACTCCCTGGGCAGGTATTTACTCTTAACCGTTGCTATTAAACTATTGGTGTACCACCTTGCATCCATATACTTAATTAGACTAATATCATAGGATATGAGCCGACCGAAGACTGATAAGGGCAAAGGAAAAAGAATTGCTGCACCTGTGCAATCAAAGGCATCCACAACTTTCGTGCTTAGACCTGCTTTGGTGGAGAAAAGAATATTGGCCGGCTTGTCGACTAATATGCAGATTCTGCATTCATCGTTGTTGCTGCTACCACCGATTGTGATTCCCTCACTGTGGAAGATCCCGAGCGGATATTTCACTATATAGTTCAAGGAGAAGATATACATCGATTTGGGATGTATATGTCCGACTTCGAGGAGTGCTTCAGGAGGGATTGGTTGAATGTGTCGATTATCAAGTCAGCCGCCATGTGAGTGACTTCTACCTTTTATATTTTGAATTCATTGATTGGTGATGAATTAGATGTTTGAATAAAAAGTTAATGACTAATGATATTGCCTCATAGGTGGGTGCATGATAAGGCGATCAATGTCTATGAAGATCACAGATTTGGATTCCTGTGTCCTGCTATGTGCAGTGAAGTCCAGATGACAAGTGATATGGAAGGCCTTATGCAATATATGACGAATGCCCTCTTTGAATGTTCTAACAAGTCATTTATTATGCTGCCATATCATTCAGGGTATGATATTTGACTATTTCTCTTAGTATTATCTAAAACATATAGTTTGTGTTAGTTGCTTAATGATTTCAACACATTGTGTAATTTGTGGACAGTCGACATTGGTCATTGCTTGTGCTGGTGATGTTGAAGCACCCACGAATCTTGCAATTTGACTCACTTGGTACGGGTGCCAAGAGACCGAAGATCTCCACCGCAATACTGGGGTAATTAGTTTGTTATCGTAAACAACAATTATTATTACTTAACATTAACTGTTTCATAACTTGCTACTGATGCTTAAAACTATATATATTGCTGATGTATATAGTTCCATGAGAGCTGCATTATCTCTCCAGAATAAAACAAGACATCCCTTGGAACACTGTCAAGGTACTCTATTAATTGATAAATTTGTGTTATAATGTTTAAACTTGTTTATAACTGTCAATATGTGCGTTTGTATAGTGTCCGGTGCAGCCTGGGGGTTCAGAATGTGGATACTATGTCATGAGATTCATGAGTGACATAGTAGGAGCGTCGACCTTTTACCAGAGCACTCGTTAGACATGGTAACATTCTTTGAAAGTTTCAGTTTTGATGCTCTTTACATGTTGTTAGACTTGTACGTTTAGTTAATTTATTTTTTTTTTCAAGGCTTACGAAAAGTGTTCAAAGATGGTCAGTATGATGATGCTCAAATTGTTGAGATGCTTAGGAATGGTCGGAGTTCGTCTGCACAAGTTTAATGAATTGATGATCATGAAGATGTTTTGTAACTTTTTCGAGTATGTAAATGTAACTCTGTACACTTGTGGATGGTGTAATGGTAGATTTGAATTGTAATGGTTGTTTTTATTTGTATGAAAGTGTGAAAGTAAGTGTAATTGCATTGGTTTTGTTAACTCTCAAATTGTGGTGCGTCGTTGGTATTAATTGGGAGCTTTTATAACTTTTTAATGTGTGCTGGAGCTCCCTGTATGGATGAAGCTTATTACAGGTCTGATTGAACAAATGCGTGAATATAATATATATAAAGCTGGATGGAAAAAAACAAAAAAAAATACCCTATCTCGGCGGTTCTTAGAGACAACCGCCGAGATAGGCCCTGGGATTGACCGATGTGAGATTGACCATGGTCTATCTCGGCGGTTCTTAGAGAACACCGCCGAGATAGACTCATGGTCAATCTCACACGGTCAATCCCAGGGCCTATCTCGGCGGTTGTTCTCTAAGAACCGCCGAGATAGGTAACCTATTTCGGCGGTGCTCATTTCGGCGGTTCACAACCGCGAAATAGGCCCATTGGAACCGCCGAAAATAGGCCTTTTCTACTAGTGTAGATTGCCAGCAATGCGAGATCGAGAATGTTCCTCTTGTGCTCCAAGGAGGTCTCAGAGGTAACGAAGTCTGAAAGAGTTTCCACTGGCAATCCCTGGGCCCTACCATTCCTAGCAACTGGGTCGGGCTTAGCCCAAGTAAATGGGAATGGGCCTCGACCGGTGAGGGTGTCAAGTTCGGCACTACTGGGCTAGCTAGGGTATTGGCCCTTAGAAGTGCGTCAAATTCCTCAGGTAGTAAAGTTAGCTCGTTATCTCCAAACTTGAAAAGATGTTCAAACGGATCCCAATGGTTAATAGCTGCTCTCAGGAAATCTTCATGTAATCGCGTCTGGGATAAATATGCTAGAGTGTGGAGGATAGATAACTTATTGACCTTCTTTGACCAATTGAACACACCTTTCATAGTTCTGTCACAGGACGTGATGAATTCGAACCAGTGGGCCATGGACTTCTTCTTCTGTTTTTATCAAGAAAAGAAAATACATACAGAGTATCAATCAGCACTCAACTTTGCTTATGGGCCACAAACAACTAGGACTTCGAACCGGGTTGGGCCAACTGTGGGGTGATTCCTTATCCGTTCTAAGTCTAGTCATGGGCCAATCACAAGAGCAAACAAGATTCCACACAAATTCAAAATGTCCTCACCCGACGGCCTTGATTAATGGGTATGGATCGATCCGGAGAGGTGCTTGGGGCGCTGACCCGGGTCACCACAAAGGACTAGGGCTTGCACGCTATTCTCTTTGGGCTTCCCCACTTTTTTCACATCACCCGAAGGTGTGCGTCTACGGTCGGGTCTTTGACTGACCAAACAATGGGCTAGGTAATGGTACTTCCAGGAAAATGCTTGGGGCTAAAGCCCAGGTATTAAGGGGGTGTGGTTAGACGACACCCTCCTCTTTTCCCCCACTTATTCACATCACCTAAAAGGTGTGAGTCCCTGATAGGGGACCCTTAAACGGGTCCCGGGGTGAAATTGGTTTGCGTGGACCCTCGCTCTCATATGATGCAAAAGGTATAGAAAATTAAAGTGCGCACAAAAATAAACAAACAAAGTAACAAAGCCATAAATAAACATTTTTCGAGTTAAGCCCTCTTTCTTAAAATTAAACAAGTTAATATTAAGAAGTTTGATCCCCAGCAGAGTCGCCAGTCTGTGAGCCTCGATTTTAAACCCTATCCTATGTTAATTAAAGCTGATTAGGATCTAACCAGGTTTTAGGTCCACTTATAACCTAAGATTAATAACTATGTCATATAACAATAATTATTAAAACCTAAGCTAGCTCACTGGAACCTATTATGAGTCGCCACCTAATTTTAACCTAGATCAAATTAGGAAAGGAGGTTCGGGTTGGGGGGCTTGGTATTTGACTTATTTAGGGTTCAATTACTTTCATTATCCTTTCTAGGTCGTTTTTCTTCTGCTTATTTTAATTACGGCTTATTGCGAATCGTCTTTAACCTAAGTGCGCGCTTCTGTTTTTTTTATTTTTAGCGTTTTTTGACAGAAAATTAAAGTGAAATTAAAAGCCACCTAAACTAGGGATTCGGAGGCAGAATTAGGTCAAATCTTAATCACGTCCGTAGCCATGGACCTAATGTCCGAGACCACGGACCCCAGTTGAATTAAATGATTTCGAAAACAGAACCAAAATAAAAACGCAAACTTGAAAAGTCCAGGGCCACGGACAGGGTGTCCGTCCGGACAGTCCGGACATGTATTGACAGAAACCCTAAAATTTGAAAAATTGAAAATATAAAATCCCGCCACCGTCCGTGGGTGTCCGTGGTCACGGACAACCCATCCGTGGTCCCGGACAATGAGTCTGAGGTCACGGACAATCCACGGACAGTGGGTTTTTGATGGCTCCCGACGGTGTTTTGAGCTCAAATTTTATGGGTGTGTAGCCTGAAAGATTAAAACACGTTAGTTACTGAAAGAACTCAATTTGAAATAAGAATTAACACGAAACTTGGCAAACAAGTAACAAGGCAGTAGCTAAAACAATTAGTGATACAGAAGCGAAAAAGAGTTAGTTTGAAGCCAAATTTTGAGGCGAGACTGATAATACCGTAGGGAGTTAGGAGAGTGGAATTTCTACCTGTTTTACCTTCGGGTTCACAATGATTCCTCACACCGGGATTCGTTGAGTGCTCCGTTGATGGCAGACCCGAAAGGTTTTCGAACCAAGCTTCTGGTTGTTGGTTGTTCTTGCTGTTCTTCACGTTTTGGTGATGTTTTTGTGGGGTTTTGATGATTATTGGTGCTCTGGGGATTGGAAAACGAGTTTAGATGGTGATTTCGGGGGATTTTCGGTATGATTCGGGTGGCCGGGTGTTGAAAAACGTGAGAGGAAGAGAGAAGGTTGTGCTTTATGTCTTCCTAGGGTTCTTGAGCATATGAGATTCTGTTTTTATCAAAAGATCTATCCCTTATATAGACTTTCTTAAAGATAAAGAAAATCTAGTAAAAGTAAGATTTTTTGGCATTTTAATTAAGTGACTTCCCAAAGGAATTTTGCTGTGAAATTTTAACCATGTGTCAAGGATGGCAATTATGAATTTTCTGAAGTGGAATCGAATTTTTTAAATGTTGGAATATTTTAAAATTCAATTTCTCGTCAGATTCAATCAGAAATTGCTAGAACATTATTGGAAATTTGAAAAATCAAAATTCCAACGCCATTATGCTTAAAATGTCATCTTCTATCATGGGTTAACATTTCAAAGAATTTTGAATTGATTTGACCCTTCTTTGGAGGAGAGAGAAAGCCTATAGGGGGCTTAGGAGCCTTGAAAAATTGCGAAAATGCCCCTGGAGATGACTAAGCTGTCCTTACTACTCTGAAATGTGCCAATCGAACTGGGAACCCTCGCTACTAGCCTATTAGTAGAGACCCTCTTCCGGGAGGTTTGAAATTTTGGGTATAACACAATGGAACAATGAATTAGGTTAACTCCACCATAGTGACCTCTTCTGAAATCCCAGATGGTCCTACTTTCACTCAAGCAATAAAACACAAAGAATGGAAAGAAGCCATACAGAAAGAGTTTGATGCTTTGGAATAAACTTGCACTTGGAAAATTGTGCCCTATGAACCTCACATGATTGTGTTAGGTACCAAGTGGGAGCTTATGAAATGGCATGCTAATGGAAACATAAGGAGGGAAAGCTAGAACGGTGGCTCGGGGTTTCAGCCAATCCTCAGGTATTTATTAACATACAACTTTAATATAGCTCTTAAATCCTCTAATATTCATTTAATTCTAGTAGTTTCCACTGTTAAGCTGGTCTATTACTCAACAGGATGTAGACAACGCTTTCCTACAAGAGGATTTGGAAGAAACAAGCTATTTCAAACAACCCTCTAGTTTTCCTCACCATGTTTGTCACTTTATAAAGGCTCTCTATGACCTAAAGCAATCTCTGTGAGCCCAGTTTTCCAGGCTCAGTACTTACCTAACTCACATTGGTTTTAGTGCTCCTTTTTCGATCCTTCTTTATTCACTTAAAAAAATGACTGAGTCTCTGTTTTTATACTCATACATGTTGTTGATGACATTTTAGTTACTGCCTCTTCAAAATATCACATCACTAAACTCATTTCTAGTTAGTCACTGAATTCCTATCAAAAATTTTGGGGCTTTTTTTTCCTGGCATTTCTTTCTTCTATATTCCATGGGCCTTAAACTTTCCCATGTTCATTATATTCGAGTAATTCTACCAAAGACAAAGATGGCCAATCAAATCCAATTTCCACTCTCATGGCCGATTCTCAAACCTTAGACATTTTTATTCCCTAGCCCATGCAGATTGTTCTTTTTATCGAAGTGTTGTGGGAGCTTGCAGTGTTCGGCCTTAATAAGACCCAATTTACATTTTGTAGTGAATAAATTTAGTCAGTTTATGCATAAACCTCTTGACATACACTAGAATGTTGTAAAAAGAGTTATGACGTTCGATGCACCATGGCTACTGGACTCTCCTTTCCCGCATCCCCTCTTGGCAACTTGCACATATACACTAACGTTGACTGGGCTATTTGTCATCTTGACCATCGGTCAACCACCAATTTCTATGTTTTCATGAAGACAAGCTTGTGTCTTGGAGCTCCCACAAAAAAGGACTATTGTTCGATCTTCGACTAAAGCTAAATACAAAGCCCTTGCCACAGCCACAACAGAAGCAGTTTGGTTACAAAAAGTTCTGGTGGATTTAGGAATTTATCTACACAAAATTCCAGGAGCTACGTACCTGGCCGTGTATTCTACAACGATATACATTTCTTCTTTGTGAGGTAGCAAATCAGCAATGACAACTAAGATAGGAAGCAACTCGTCTTGAGATGGTAGTTATATACTAAGTAGGCGTTTGTTTTAGGATAATTAGGAAACGAACTGATTCCCTTTCCTCCAGTTTATTTTGTCAGTTTTTCCTATTTTTAGGAAAGGGAAAGAGAATAAAATTGTTCCAAAACCCTCTATCCTGATTCCACACCCCTACTAGGGAATGTGATTCTCATTACCTAGCACACTTTGATCGATGACATATTGACCGACGACTATTGACCATTGACCAATGACCGGTGAATGTTGCTCGACAATTAATGACTGTTGATCGGCAACCGGCAGCCGTTGACCATTAACCGCCAGCCATTGATCGAATTTTTATTTTATTTCCCTCAAAACAAACAATAGGAAAAAGGAATTTTTTTTTTATTCATCTATATTCCCTTTTCTGATCCATTCTGCTTCCCATCTCTAACAAATGCCTCCTAAGAGTATGCTCTCTTCTATGTGAGATGGCTGAAGCTTTCAGATGACGATCAGAGTCCAGAAAACAAAACCAAGTCCCATGTGGTTGGTTTTCTCACCTGCTGCTTATTTCTATTTTGAACAGACCATGGATATATTTAAGGGAATCTGCCAAACAATATGATATTGTGTCATTCGTGAGGTCATTTCCAGGTTGAGAAATGTTTTTTTATTAGTTTTGATATGTACTATAATTAGTGGTAGATCTAGAACTTTAAATTAAGTGTGTCAAACTTATAAATTTATATTTTTAAAGTTAACAATAAGTTTTTATATAATGTTATATTAAAGTTGTGATCATATTGACAATATATACTAGTAGTATAAGGTCTAAAGTAAATTAAATTTTAATTATATTCTTAAAAACAGTAAAAAACATATTATTATTTTTCAAAGTTAGTAAATCATCATTCATGAACAAACTAGAAGAATAAATTTAGGTTGAAAAGTAGTAAATGTTAAACAACAAATTAAGTAATTTACTTTAGGGCCTTCGTTGTTCTTAGAGATAAAAAAAAGGTGGAAAGGTGGGAGTGCATAATAAATCAAGATTAGAGAAAATAAACAATATTAGGTGAGGAAATAAAGATACAATTAAAATATATAAGGACTAACAAACTAAAAAAATTAAAATCAAATTTAAAATACACTAAAGAGTGATTTTCAAACTCAAATACAACTATTATTAAGGTCATTTTTTAGCCTTAAACTCAATTTATTTTACATATATTAGATCATATTTTGTAATGAAATAAACAAATTACATTAACCATATTTAAACTCAAGTTATATTTATCAACACATGAGTGTCAAACCACCTAACTAAACATGATTAGTTATAGCATATAAATAAATATTAGTTTTATTATGGATTGCATGTGCGTCAGTTGACGCACTACGTTCCACATTGAGTTCACCCCTGACTATAATACACCCATTCTTACACAAGTTGAAGACTCGTTATATCAAATCCTGTCTCCTCTTATATTCAATTCCCTTCTCATTATCTCTGAAGTATAACTATCTGCTTCCCTTTTCTTGGAAACAGCCAACAGGGATGAACATGACCTGCACTATCATAGCGGTAAATTGCTCGTGAACATGTCGTTATTCCAGCACATCTCAGCTGTATTTTTTGAGAGCTGATGCTTTGCACTTTCTCTGTTTCCAAGTCGCGTACGTGTAAATGGTGTTTTGAACGAGGTTCATATGCATAAGACAAGCTGCCGCAGCAGTATTATTTCATGTTTGTTTGATTGTCTGTGTCCCACTTCCTGCGGTGTAAACTCTTTGCTCAGAAATGGATGGAGATTTCAGACGACTGAGGGTCAGAATAATCTAGAAGAAGCTGGTTTTTTCAAATGACAACGACCACATATTCTAATTCCAAGTTGTAGCCACTATTGGATGCGGATCGAAGAATTTGAGAAGCGGCAGAAGAAATTCGACGAGAAGTCGATGAAAAGAGAGAGTCGGAGAACGGAGAGGAGACGCGAAAGAGAGAGATGAAAAGAACTGTTACTTCTATATTATCGCTTGTGTTTAGCATAAGCCACTAAACACTAATATATACAAAGAGAAAGAACCGTTTAATAACGGGAAGGAGAGACAAACACTAAACTAAAGAAGGAAGGAGGATACACGTAGGAAACATATAAGATAAGGTAATAGAAATATGTTTCCTAACACCCCCCCTCAAACCTAAGAAATGTAGTTGTTTGTTAGGTTTGAAGTGTTCATCATTCCCATGGATGTGAGTTGTTGTCGATAATCCTTTCCCGTCAATGGCTTGGTGAGCATATCCGCCTTTTGATGTGAGTTGGAGATGTGAACTACATCAATGAGGCCGGCTTTGATTTGATCCCGAACATAATGAACATCTATTTCAATATGTTTCGTGCGCTCGTGGAGGACGGGATTGTGAGCAATATAGACGGCCGATCTGTTGTCACACTTTAGAGGAACGGGGGTGATGTCGTGGATGCCAAGTTCATTGAGAAGACGAGAAAGCCAAGCCAATTCAGTGGTAACACGTCGAAGGGCCCGGTATTCAGCTTCGGCGGAAGAGAGGGAGACAGAGGCTTGCTTTTTGGACTTCCAAGAAATGGGCGACCCTCCGAATAGAATGTAGTATCCGCTAACAGATCTGCGAGAAATAGGACAGGAAGCCCAATCAGAATCGCAGTAAGCTAAGAGAGAATGATTAGAATTATTGTTCAGAAATATGCCATAACCGAGTGTTCCTTTAATGTACTGAAGGACATGGATGGCGGCATTCCAGTGGTTTTCACAAGGATGTTGATTGAATTGGCTTAGAAGTTGCACGCTGAAGTTGAGATCCGGACGCGTGTTGATGAGATAATTCAACTTGCCGATGAGACGACGATATTCGGTAGCGTTGGGAAGAGGAGAACCGTCTTGTAAGTGAAGCTTGGTGCCGGGAGCAAGAGGGCTGGCAACCGAACGTTTTGAAGAAATGTTGTAGTCGGTGAGGAGATCGGAAGCAAATCTCTTTTGTGTGATGCCAACTCCATCTGAGGTATGGTGAAATTCGAGCCCGAGGAAGTATGTGAGCTGGCCGAGGTCTTTGATCTTGAAGGAATTATGGAGGGTTTCCTTGACTTGAAGGATCTTGGTGTCGTCATTACCGCATAGAATGATGTCATCGACGTAGACCCCAAGGAAAAGGATAGAATTTCCATGATTCCATTTGAATAAAGAGTGATCATTATCTGAAAGAACAAAGCCAAGGTTAGTAAGACTAGTTGAAAGTTTATCATACCATTGGCGTGAAGCTTGTTTTAGGCCGTATAAAGATTTTTGCAATTTGCAAACTAAACCATTGGTGGGGACGGTCAAACCATCGGGAATTTTCATGAAGATTTCCTCGTGAAGGTCGCCATGGATAAAAGCGTTGTTGATGTCGAGTTGATGAATAGTCCAATGACGTTTGGTGGCCACACTTATCAAGGTTCGAATGGTTGTCATCTTGACAACCGGAGAAAAAGTTTCATGAAAATCTTCCCCTTCCTTTTGTGTGAATCCGCGAACGACCAAACGGGCTTTGTATCGTTCGATGGTTCCATCGGCTTTGTGTTTGGTGCGATACACCCACCGACATGTGATACACCTTTTTCCTTTTGGAAGCTTAACAAGCGTCCATGTGTTATTCTCTTCAAGTGCTTGAAGCTCCATTTTCATTGCGGCTCTCCATTCTGGGTGAAGAACAGCAACTTTGTAGGAGGAGGGTTCCAAAGGACATTGAACTTGGACCTGGGAACATAAGACACGAGAGGGAATAAAATCTGTAAGAGAATTCAAAGAAGGTAAGAGATTGGGCCTGGATTTCTCAAGCCGAGTAGAAAGAAGATTGGTAAAGGGGTCATGAGAAACTTGATTGCAATCGTAGTCAGCAAACTTTATGGGAGCCTGTCTTCTTCTTGTAGAACGACGAGTCACATGCGGCTCCAAAGAAGTAGAAATATCATCGTCATTCTGGACTTGATCATTGTCGGAGTGAGAAATGGCAAAGTCGTGTGACTCAGGCGGCCCAAAGTTTGATTCGTCTGCATCCGCGTTTCTATTTGTAGTATGATAAAGAGAATCATCATTGTCAGTCGAAGCAGAAGTGGGCTGGTCACCGCTGGGCTTCGTCACAACACTTTCAGGTTTGTCGTGACTTTTGTCGGAAGGACAGATGACAGAAGAATCGGGCCGCTTCACTGTCGGTCCTGACTGACGTGGGATGTTGATACGAGTAGAATCGTCATCGCTGTCATCGTCAACAGAGATAGGAAAAGAAGAAAAACTGGATTGGTCTGGGCCGTTCATCTCAGTGGGCCGTGTCTGCAAGGGAAAGATTTCTTCAAAGAAGGTTAAATCTCTACTAGTAATCACTTTATTTTCATTGATAAGAAGCACCCGATGGCCTTTCTTGCATAGACCAGGCCCAAGATAAACTCCTTTATGCCCGCGATCACTGAATTTTCCTTTATTGACAGTAGGCCCAGTATGGTACACCAATGACCCGAAGGTCTTAATGTTGTTCAAGTTAGGAGAATGACCATACAAGCATTCATAGGGAGATAAGCCATTCAAAGTGGTAGATGGTAATCTATTAATGAGAAATGTAGCCATAAGAATGCTTTCACCCCAATATGCAATGTTGAGACCAGATTGAAAAAATAAAGCCCGGGCGGTTTCCAACAAATATCGATGCTTTGTTTCGACAACTCCGTTTTGTTGCGGAGTATAGACACATGTGGTTTGATGCACAATTCCCTTTTTATTAAAAAAATCTTGCAAGAATCTAGACGATCCTAGCTCATAAGCATTGTCCGATCGGACAGCTTTAACAAGTTTATTGAACTGTCTCTCAACCATGCTTATGAAGTTTTGTATGTGTTGGGAAGCATCAGATTTAAGTTTCATAAGAATAACCCATGTGCATCTAGTAGCATCATCAACAATTGTAAGAAAGTATCTACAACCATCATGATTAATGGTGGGGCAAGGGCCCCAAGTATCAACATGAATAAGATCAAAGGGATGTTTAGATCTATTCTTAGAGTGAGGAAAAGACAATCTATGCCCCTTGGCTCTAAAACAAATATCGCAAACAAAGTCATCAGGAATGTCATGCTTTCGAATGAGACCCATCTGAACCATTTTATTCAAGGGAGGATGTCCCATTCTCCTATGTAAAGCTATCAGATGAGAACTACAGCAATAGGCAGATCCAGAAAAATTATTACAATTGTCAAAAATCTTGCGCAACAAACTAGTATCTAAGAAGTACAACCCATCTTCTTGATACCCAATTCGCTCCTTATTCCTCCAGGTATGGGCCTGCAAATAGCAGGCATTAGAATCGAAAGAAACCACACAATTGTTCTGCTGTGCCAACCTACTAACAGAAGCAAGGGATAATTTGAAACTAGGAACATGCAGAACATTTTCTAGCTTAAAACCGTCTGTAAGAAGAACAGATCCAACTGTATCAACAGTTTCAATTTGACCATTGGGCATAGTAACATGATGAACATCAGTAATCTGTTTTCTACTATTAAGCAAGGATTGATCACCAATTAAATGCTCACTAGCTCCAGAATCCAAAAGCCACTTATTATCAATATGACTTGGATGAAAACTATTACATTTAGGGTGGATAATACCTGCAAAGTGAGACTCATCTCTGCTTCCAGAAGCACTGTTGCTTGAAACGTTTTTCTCTGTCATTTTTCCTGTCTGTTCAAGCAAGCTGCAAAGTCTATTGAGTTTATCAACACTTAAAACAGATAAGCCTTTGATACCTTCTCCTTTCTTGTCGGCAGCATTGTTGACAGTGTTGTTCCTTGATCCTTTCCACCAGTCCGGATAACCCTTGAGCTCAAAACATCCACTTTTCAGATGTCCAGATTTGCCGCAATGGGTGCAGGAAATTGATCCTTTCTTACTGGTGTTATCTCTTTCCTTTCTAGACTTGCCTCTTTCACCAGAGATAGTTTCGGTTCTATTGGCATTGTTGGCAAAGGTAACATCAGAAATTTCCCTCTCACCCTTTCCATTAACACGCTGCCTCTCCTCTTGGAGAATCACGGCATATGCAGAGTCAAGACTTGGAAGGGGCTTTTTCATGAGAAGGTTACCCCTAATATTAACAAACTCCTCACGCAATCCCAATAAAAACTGAAACAATCTTTGATTCTCAGAATCTTTGGCAATTTTCTCACTATAACCGCAAATGCAAGAAGAAGTATTCGACATAGCAGATATATCATCCCAAATGCTTGTGAGTTTAGTAAAATATTCGGTAACTGAAGAACTTCCCTGTTCGATTCTAGACAAATCACGGTTTAATTCAAAAAGTCTCGTACCGTCTACTTGATCGTACCTTCGGATGAGTCGTCTCCACATATCGAACGAGGTAGAGCATGAAACAAGACTATCGCCTATGGTTGTTTCGACAGAGGCAAGGATCCAAGATCTCACCAACCCATCGCATCGATCCCAGGCGTCTCTTCGGCTTTTTGGGACTTTGGATTTCTTCAGTGAACCGTCTATCAACTTGATTTTATTTTTAGCTAGTAGACAGATTTCCACCTTTTTCTTCCAATTTTGGAATCCCTTTTTGCCGTCGAACTTAGTAGAGGTGAGTTGAACTCCTGGATTCTCCGAATTTGACACGGTGAGTGGATCTGCATCAATGCGCCTTTTGTTCCTCTTTTTGCGAATCGTCTCTTCCTCCTCCGAATCCGAGGATTCTTCTTCATCTTCGGAGAGCTCCCCTTCTTCTTCGTCAGATTGCGTCGACATTAGAAGAAATCAAATTGAGAAGCGGTCGTCACCGCTCTGATACCATATTGGATGCGGATCGAAGAATTTGAGAAGCGGCAGAAGAAATTCGACGAGAAGTCGATGAAAAGAGAGAGTCGGAGAACGGAGAGGAGACGCGAAAGAGAGAGATGAAAAGAACTGTTACTTCTATATTATCGCTTGTGTTTAGCATAAGCCACTAAACACTAATATATACAAAGAGAAAGAACCGTTTAATAACGGGAAGGAGAGACAAACACTAAACTAAAGAAGGAAGGAGGATACACGTAGGAAACATATAGATAAGGTAATAGAAATATGTTTCCTAACAGCCACTGGTTTGGGCCATTCCGTTTAATGCTGCATATAATTGATCACATTTCACAGTTTACTATGTGGTGTCGTTTCTTGCCCTTTTTTCTATTTAGGCACTAGTGACAAGCAAGCAGAAAGGCAAGATTGTAGTTCGAGGTTGACTGACCTCCAGAAATGAGAAAACTAGCAAGTCTGAGCGATCATATTTTGAAGCAAACCTAATAACTTGTTTATCAAAGAAAAAAAATTGGAATTTGTTGTGTGGAAGGAAATAATCGAAGAACCAAAAGAAGAAATTGACATAGAGATTTAACATTGTTTACTAACGATGAGTTATCTAATCCACATAAAGGACAATTTTATTATTGATCAAAGAGATAGATTTCAGGGTTTAAAAAAAAAAGAGATAGATTTCAGATATCACAGATTTTACCGGACAACATAATAGGAGACAACAAGAGTTTATATATAACTTCTTTGCTTAACCTATAAAAACCCCTACAAGGCCTAACTTGGCCTAATTTGCGCCTAAACATAAAACAGAAAAGTGAAGACCCAGATAACAGATTCAAGACATATCTAACAAATCTTCAACTTGACTTGAATTTTCTCACAAATAACAGATGCACCAGATGCAATAAGCATTATCAGATGTACTGAGATTTCACTTCTCCTTCTGACTTCCCCTAAAGGCCTTGATCAACAACTTTGAACATTCAGAAAGTCCACATAATGTTGGAACTTGCCATGCTGAACCTTAGATGATGCTACATTAGTAGAATCTATTAGAGTAGAACCCTATAAAATATACAAAAAACCTCGCTTCACACCTTTCATAACCACCATAGAACCCTTGCAGACACCTAGAACTCCACCTTTACCACTGAAACTAAAATTATAATTGTCAACTTAACGATATCAGATTTTTCGTCATTAATAGAACATGCCTAACATCATTCATGGTGCGAATAGAATCATCATGCACGTGTAAACTTTGTGAGCCAATTCCAACAAATTTGTAGAGTACATCATTTCCCATTGTACTACCTCCATCTATCTGCTCATATGTTGAGAATATGGTATGGCACACAGAGTTAAGAACCTACACTTCTTTATAATGTGACTATAATTGGCAACTAAGACCGAATCTTCTTTATAATTGATGTCTACTTCTACCACCGCGGCAAAACATTCTTTCTTTTGTGGCTTCCTTCTCTTATGACATTCATTTTTCCAGTGCCCATTCTCCTTACAATAGTTACCTATATCATTAGGTTTGGGCCCCTTAGAAGGCAAATTCTTAACAATTCAACTTCTCTTTACCGAATTTCCTTGTCTCTTATAGGTGGAGTAAAACCTAATGCGGCAAGTGTACCGGTCTTTTGTACCAAGTTTTTCTAAGATATTCCCAAAGGTTATTGAACTAAGGAGATAGTGTCTAGTTTAATTTATATCTAAATTAACTAATAAACTAATGAAATTGAATAACAGGAAATTTGGGGGTTTTGATTGTTGATTCTCTAAATTCTAGAAACAAATGAAATAAGCAAGAACAAGAATAATAATTGTAAAAAGGGAAATATAGGTTTTTAATAATTATAAGAGAAATCCTGGTTCAATATTCCTCATAAAAACTTGGTTTCCTTCTCAACGTGTTTACCAAATTCTAGATTAAAATCCCAGATCAATACTATTCCACGTTTGGTTTCCCGCTCGATGGAATCTAATTAACGATTACAAAACCCTCACTCTTATTATGAATTTTATAATTGTCCACAACTTTAAGAATAATCTAGTTTGATAATCAGTTAGTATTCTAGAGGAATTACCATCCTTAAACTAACCAGTACTGTTCCCGTAGTCTAGTGAATGCCACACTTCTTACTTGTAATTAGCAAACATCTAATAAACCCTAGTAATTGTCTAAATCACGAGAGAATAAATATGAACAAATAACAAGTACTTTAATCTTATTAAAACTAGTAAAATCACAAAGAAAATTGAACCTTGAATTTAGATTACATGGCAAACCGGAATTTATAACTACTACTCAGCCATAGACATGATTATAATGTAAAAGTCTTTTAAAAATAATGTTATAGAGGAAGAACAAGAGGAAACTCTGATTGAAGACTCCGTGGTAAAGCCTCTGCCTCGGATTCAGAATCTGTTCTGCTCAATCTCCTAGACGAATGTCCAAATCTCTCTCTCTAAAGTCAAAACTATCTCAAAACCCTAATTGTTGTCTAACTACTCACGGAGGTGAACAGCATAATGATTGAATTGATAACTTTTCTTTTTATCTCACAGAACTAAGTTCCGACCCTTTCTGATAATGGTCCGGAAAAACAACTAGGATACATTCCCGGACCATGTTTAACATGGAAGAATGATTCTTCTATGTGTGGTCCAGGTTTATACCCTAACACATATCCCCGGACCACATGTAAAAGTTGGGAGAACATGGTCCGGATTTATAGCCCAGAAACATACCCGGACCATCCCTAAAACTTGACAGAATGCTTTTCGAAGGGTTCGTCCGGGTATATATTCATGGGCAAAACCCATACCACTTGTAATTAGGCTTCTCCTTTTTCAAAAATTACCATTTGACTCCCAGTTTGACTTCCAACGCTTGACTCAAATTCCAAAGACTTCATTTAAGCACTTTCTTGAGCGTACTATCTTGAAAAATTAACAAACCAATCATAGAAGATAAATATAACAATAAAGCATAATCAAGCCAATAAGTATGGAATTTAAAGCCAAAATGTAGATAATTATGCAGGAGTTAGCCCCGTGAACTTAGGCAAATTCCTGAATTATCATTTACCTCCTATAGTCACCAAGATGCTTGATTGTTTATAATTGATCAGATGTTTTATGACGGACTTCCCTGGTATAAAGTGTGGATCATACTTCCTTCAGAGTCAGACTGTCTTTCCAACAAGAAAGGATTCCACAAATTTCTCATATGACAAGGGCAAAAATACCAACAGAATTAAGGCGGCATCCTCATCTTCTGCCTTGACATCAGTACTGTGAAGATCCAGTAAAATCATATTCAACTGATTGAGATGTTCTCTTAGAGACGTATGATAAGTGCGACATTTATTCATATTTATATGCTTAATTTGATTAATATGTTATAGGATTATGTGATAAATTCCCTTACTTATATGTTAATTTATGCTATATGCGAAGAACTCCCCTTGTGGTTTTATGCTTAAATAGGTACAAATACTGAAGAAAAGGGTCTAGAAACGCATCTCAAGAGTTTATCGATCAAGACGGGGCTGAACGGGAGTCAAAACAAAGTTTTGGAGCATTTTGGATATGGTCCGGGTCTTGGTCAGGACCTACAAACCCAGACCAGCCACAAAGAAAACTTTCTGCCTAAATTATGGCATGGTCCGAGTATGTGTCCGATTATACAAACCAAACCACACAGAGACGAAACCTTATGTTGCTTTTAAGACCTGGACCAAGTAATGGATCTCACGTGGACATATTCTCGAGAGTGGTGAGCGTAAACCTGGACCGAATCCTAGAAGTAGCACCCGTCGTTTTTTTAATGAAGAGTAGAGTATACATATGAATTTTTTTATCATAATCAGGGACATCTTCTAATATTGAGAATTTTGAACCCTAGTCATCACATTAGAGGGAGAGAGAGAGAGAGAGAAAGAGGGGGGAGATTTTAGTAGTTCATGGTAGATTAAAGATAGCGGAGCAGGACAAGGTTTCGACATCATTTCTTCACCACATATTTGATGGCGTCCTTCCCTGTTATTATTGTTGTTTCCATTTCTACCATGTTTGAGTAATCATATTGAATTCTAGTTTACTATGGAACTCTAGTTCATTATTTAGCTTCTTGAGTTGTTGAATACAAATTCTATACAGATTGCATTTTTATTCCTTGTTTAAAATTGAATTTTCTCGAGATTTATTATTGCTTGAGTAAATCTTGTTTGAATTTCTTACAAGTGAGAACTGTGTCGTTCATTAGAGTATAAGGATAATACCAGTGAAACTTCAGACGGTAACTCCTCGTGATTACCTTACTAGAAACCAGATGAATCGTGAACGCTACTAGTTAATTAGTAAATTCGTAATGAGAGTTAGTATTTAGAAATTGCTAGTAAGAATCTATCTTGCGGGCGACCGATTTTAGATTAATTTAGATATGAGGTTACAATCTAGAATTAGCAAAACACCTAGCAAGGGAATTGAAGAACTAGGGGATGTAGTAAACCACTGTTCCTTTTTAGAATTGTCAGAAGACCACTTTTTAATCGCTTTTATTTAGATAATTCATTTAGTTTCTACAATCAATACCCACAATTCAATATTATTATTTTTTCTTAGTTTATTAGTTAGATTAAAATAGAGATTCAAACTAAGCACTGTCTCCTTTGGTTCGATAACCTGAAGGGATACTTTAGGAAAACTGACTACAATAGACCGGTACACTTGTCGTATTAGGTTTATCCAATCAAGTTTTTGGTGCCATTGACCGGGAGGCACAATTACTTAGTTTAGTATTTATTCTATTTTTTATTTTTTTATTTTGCTTTGTTTTGTTTTGTTTATTTTATTTATTTTTACTTAGTGTTAATTTGTCTTTATTCAATTTGATTTTTATAGTTATTTTTGTTTCTGAGATTTTTATTTTATTGGATTAGTTTAATTTTTGTTTAGTTTATTTTTGTTTGTAGTAGTTTAATTATTCTTCTTTTTCTTATTTAATTTAGCTATTATATTTCTTGAAAATTTAGTTTATTTAATTTTTCCTATTTTAAAATTATTTTATTGTTTTTAAAATTTTTATTTTATGGTTTTTAGTCGTTGTGCAAGAGAACCAGAAATTGAGATAGACCCAAAGATTGACAGATTAGCTAGAATAATTCGTCAAGAGCTCAATCTAGAATCAGTAGGTGAAGAGAAAGAAGTTCTATAGTTGTCAGAAGAGGAAGAAGACTGTTGTTCAATAGAGCCGCCAGTTGAGCTAGAGGAACCAGAGGTAATCATCATGAGTGGGGTTATTAATCCAGAGAGGCAATTGAAGGACTATGCTCTTCCAAATGTGGATGAACTTACGAATCCAATCGTAATTCCTGCTCCCCCTACTGGTATAGAATGGTTGTTCAAGACATGGTACATTACAATTGTAACACCCTGGATTTTTACCACAAAACATAGCTTATGAAAATACAAATCTAACGGCGCAAACGGCATTTAAAACGGACTTCAAACGAGTTCTAAAAGGGCAAAACAGAGTAGGTCCGAACTTGTGTCCGGACATGGAAAGTTCGGACACAAGCCGAAGCGAAATAGACTAAGGAAAACCAAACGTCCGAACTTGTGTTCGGACTTCGAAGATCAGACACAAGTGGAGTTTCAAATCTTCGGAAAAATCCTTACGTGGTCCGAACATTGGTCCAAACTTGCAAGTTCGGACATAGGTCGAGACTTGCAAGCTGAACCCGTCCTCGCATGCTGTCCGAACATAGAAGTTCGGACAGATGTTCGGACACAGCCAAACAATCAAAGACCTTGAAACTTTCAGGGCCTGTCTGAACATTGATGTCTGGACGGACGTTCGGACAGGTCCTTAAGTGCAGCTTTTAAAAATGCAAACAGAAACCAAAAACCATTAGAAAATCTCATGTAAAACTCAATAACAACAGGAGGAACTTTTGAACAGAAAGATCATTATTAAATACTCAGTACAAGCTCAAACTCAAATAAAACCAATTCATAAACGCCAATAAATTCATTTAACCAAAACTCAGATGAACATAACCTTTAACTCAGCAGCGGATCTCAAACGTCCAGGGCATTACCGCCACACCAAATTCCCGTGGGTGCTCAGGCTAATAAACCAATTAACACTTAAAAACAAAGTTAACTTTCAAGTTACGCGGAAGCAAAACAAACATTTAATGTATAAAGCTTTGAGAGCATAACAACATCTCTCAATCACTGAAATTTGAAACATCACCTTAATTATTCGTAGTCCCTAAACTATATGATTCGTCGCCCCGATCCCCATAATCAGTCATCCATACCTGCGATCATAAAACATAGACACAACACAGAAAGGATCGCACAAATCAGAAAAAATTGAGTAAATTCCACCTCAACCTGTAAAATACATTTCAGAACTTATTTGCCTTTAATAAACAGATGCGAAGTTTTTACTGAACAGTTGATGAATTTCCAGAAAACATAACGATTCCGAAACCACAGTAGGGAGCTTTCAATAGGAGGTAACCACAATTCCAAACGGGGTCACCTAGGGGACCCCAAACAACAATTCCAGGACAGTCACCTATGGGACCGTCAAACAACCACCTCACCCTAAGTCCTTAAGTGTGCACACCCCCTATGAGACAGCAGTAACATAGAGTAGATCAGAGGGCTTAACTGCAACAATGTGTGCAGCGCAAATAATAATAAACATGGGGAGCACCTATGGGCTCCCAAACAATAGAATACAACCTGCGAAAGACTCCCAAAATCCATAACCAAAATCCACAGCACCATCCAATTCCTCAATTCCAAAACGTGGGGAAAATCCCCAATTCCAAAACACAACCGAGAATTCATAAAAGCACAACGAAACCTTTTCCAATTGTTTTACAAAACATCAGTCAATCAATCATTGAGCATAGAATTTACCTGGAACAATCCAAAATCCCTCAAGAGCCCAACTGCTCCAGTCTATCGATAGCGTTCGTCGATGTAATCGGCGTCTAGGTAACCAAAACAACAATCAGAAGAAACCAACAACGCGTACAACAATTATACAACCCTAGTTAGAATACATTACCCCACAATTTACTAACTGGCACCAGACAATTTGCTTAGACCTCGACGGAACCGGCATGGAATCACCAAGAATTGAAGAAGGAGAGTGTGAAGAGTCTGAATAGTGTATGAGTGCAAGAACGGCGTATTGAGGATGAAGATGGATGAGAGAAGGTGTTTTAACTAGAGAACTAATTCTAAAACAATAAAGAAAACATAAATTTAGTAATTAAAAGTCTAGTTTTTAAAGAGAGAAGATATTAAATATTAGAAGAGAAATCAGTTTTGCCAATATTCAAAAGGTGTAGAACTTATAATTAATTTAATGAATCCCCACTTGAAAATAGAAGAACGTGGGTAACCGTTGTAACAAGATGAGAATGAGAAATAAAATAATTAGGATGTTAATTAATAAAAATCTGCTTGGAAGGTAGTAGTTTGGAAACAAATAGATATATATTGTAAATGGTTTCAAAGTTCAACAGGAAGAAAGACAATCAAAATGCTAATAATATATTTGCTGAGGGAAAAAAATAAGGAGAGATAATAAATATTATTTTAAGTAGTCAAACAGAATTTGAACTCTTGAAATTAAATAACCACAAGGAGAAAGCCAAATTGAATTCGAACTCCATATATCTAAAGTTAATAAAATTGGGAAGAAGATTCAAGAATAGTATTTTATAGCTTAAATAAATAAAGCGAGGTTAAGAGGATAACGTAGTATCCAAATAGTATGACATCCGCAATATATATCAAAAATCGAATAAGGCCAAAACGTTATGAATAGTTGTAAACACTTTTAAGGAGAAGGATTAATTTGGGAGTAGTTGTCATTTAATTCTCTGGGCCAACCTAATACTAACCTCTGCCTCATAAATCAAACTATATACATAATCATTCCCAACCTGCATTTCCCGGGTATTTCATCTCATCCCCCTTAAAAGAAAGCTTCGCCCTCGAAGCTAAAACTCATCCTTACAGTGAAAACTGCTAACTAAGCACTGGCTGAAACGATTACCTGATTGAAGAGTTGTGGGTACTTCTTCCTCATCTCCTCCTCCACTTCCCACGTGGCCTCCTCCGTCCCATGATGGGATACTCCTCGTAAGAGAGATCCTGCTCTAGCTCCAAGACCTCTGGTTGCAACACGTGCGAAGGGTCGGGGTCATACTGCTTCAGCTGGGATACATGGAAGACGTTGTGAACCTTCTCCAGCTCACAAGGAAGTGCCAGGCGGTATGCCACCTCTCCAATCCTCTCTAAGATCTCGTAGGGCCCAAAGAATTTGGGACTGAGCTTCCCTTTCTTCCCGAATCTGGTTACCCCTCTCACAGGAGATACCTTCAGAAAGACTCTGTCTCCCACCTCGAACTCAACTGGTCTGTGCTTGAGGTCGGCATAGGACTTCTGCCTGTCCTGAGCTGCCTTCATCCGACTCTGGATCACTCAAACCTGCTCCATAGTCTCCTCAATCAACTGTGGCCCCAAAACAACAGTTTCACTAATGTCGCTCGAACACAACGGTGTTCTGCACTTTCTCCCATACAAAGCTTCATAAGGGGCCATCTTGATGCTGGTATGGTAACTGTTGTTGTACGAAAATTCCACCAAGTGCAGCATATCAGCCCATGAACCCTGGAAGTCCATCACACATGCTCGAAGCATGTCCTCCAAGGTCTGGATGGTTCTCTCGGTCTGGCCATCAGTGGCTGGATGAAAAGCAGTGCTCAACTTTAGCTTGGTGCCCATTGCTTTCTGAAATTGCTGCCAGAAATGGGCTAGGAATCTCGAGTCTCTGTCTAATATAATGGTCTCAGGTACTCCATGATATCTCACGACATTCCTGATGTAGGCATCCACCAACTGACTCATGGACCACGTCTTCTTCATGGGTATGAATCGTGCAGACTTAGTGAGGCGGTCCACTATTACCCAAATCTGATCGACTCCTCCTCTCGCCGGTGGTAAACCCATCACGAAGTCCATGGAAATGGAGTCCCACTTCCACTTTGGGACCTCCAGCGGCTGCAATAAACCTCCCATCCTCTTGTGCTCGAATTTGACCTTCTGACAGGTAAGGCACTTTGATACGAACTCTGCCACCTCCCTCTTCATCTTAGGCCACCAAAACATCCTCTTCAAGTCTTTATACAATTTGTTACCACCAGGATGGACCGAATAGGGAGTATTGTGGGCCTCCCTCATCAGTCTCTCCTTTACCTCGGCACACCCCTGAGGCACACACCATCGACCTCTGAATCTCAAGCTGCCATTGCTGTGGATCTCGAAACCCTCTGCTTTACCTTCCTTCATCTTTTCTCGGATCCGCCCTAACTTCGCGTCACCAGACTGCCCTTTGAGTATCTCCTCATAGATGTCGGAAGAAATACTCATGTGGTACAACTTCACCTCGCGCTCTACTCCTCCAGCCTCCATCACCTCCAGATTCAGTCTCTGAAAGTCACGAACTAGTTCGTCTGGAAGAACCCACATTGAATTCACAGAATGACTCTTCTTTCTGCTCAGAGCATCGGCCACTAGATTAGACTTCCCTTCATGATACAAAATCTCCAAGTCGTAGTCCTTGATCAATTCCAACCACCGCCTTTGCCTCATATTAAGTTCCTTCTGGGTGAAGATGTATTTGAGGCTCTTATGGTCGGTGTAGATCTTACAGGTGACACCGTAGAGGTAGTGCCTCCAGATCTTAAGGGCGAAGACTACTGCTGCAAGCTCTAAGTCATGCGTCGGGTATCGGGTCTCATATTCCTTCAGCTGTCTCGATGCATAGGTGTTGGGGGTAAAACCTAACGGCAAGTGTACCGGTCAATTCTAGCAAGTTTTAATAGAGAGTAATCCCTAAGTATCGAACCAGAGGTGGCGATGTGTCTAGTTTAATTCTTTATTAAACGGAAAGTGAAATAACAAATTAAAACAGGAAATTGGGGTTTGATTTGATGACAATTAGAAACTGTAAACAGAATGTGAAACAATAACAAGCAGGAAAAATAAATGTTGTGAAACTGATTTGGAAAGGAGATCCCGGTTTACTACTGCACCCTAAATCTGTAATTCCTATCCCTAAGTGATTTCCAAGATAATTCTGAGTAAAACCGTAGAACGTAGAACAAAGATAATTTACCTCCGGTCTCCCGCTTAGCAAATACTAGTTAGCAAAGACCAAATTCTAACTCTCGTTACGAACCCACTGTTTACTAACCACCTTAAGAACAATCTAGTTTATTGGTCAATTAGCAATTCAGAGGAATTACCGTCTCTAAACTAACCGGTTATTTTCCTGTAATCAATTGAAAGCCGCAGTCGTCACATATAAGCTAACAAAATACTAATCTTTATAATTGGCCAAATTATAACGATTAAAGAAATTAAGCAAGGAAAATAACTTTACTCAATCGAATTGCATTAAATCACAAAGGAACAGGAATAGTCAATTTAGGGATACATAGCAAACCGAAATGTAAAGGAAACTACTCAGCCATTGACATGTTTACAATAAGCAAAAGTGTACTGAATAGTAATAAAGAGCAAGAAGAAACTCTATTGAGACTTCTGGAGAAGTCTCCGTGATGAACTGCTTCCTCTGCTCCAGACTCCCAATCAGAATAAATCTCAAACTAAGCTAATCTCTCTGTGTTGTATCGTGACAATTGTGTGTCTAAGTGTGTCTTCTCACGTTAGCCAGATTCCCTTTTATAACAAACAGAAATCTATCTTTAATCTAGATAAAGAGCCGCTATCTGAAAGATAGAATAACAGATAAATAAAGATAGAATAACAACTCCGTTATTTCCGAAGCAAATCTCTGGCGCTCCGCTTGTATTGGTCCGGGTTTGCAAACAAGTATGCAAACCCGGACCGCGTCTGAAAATAGGCAGAAGGTTCTCGCTTGGGATGGTCCGGGTTTGCAAAGTAGGACACAAACCCGGACCGCGTCTGAAAGTAGGCAGAAGGTTTGCGATGAGATGGTCCGGGTTTATAAACCCAGCTCCAAACCCGGACCCTCAATACAACACGACAATGGTTAATACAAGTCTGGCTTTGACCCTGGTTTTACTTCCCTTGTTGCTCCAACCTCTAAAATCTTCATTTAAGCACTTTGTTGAGTATTTTATTCTGAAAACATATCAAATCGATCATTGGAGACAAATATAACAATAAAGAGTAAATAAATCATTACGGAGGGAAGTTAATGTCATAATGTAGAAAATTAAGCATGAATTAGTCTAGTAAACTTAGACAAATTCCTGACTTATCAATAGGCTATGACTTTCCCATGTTGCATCAAGACACACCCCAAGCCATACTTAGAAGCGTCACTGAAAGCCTCGAATCCATCTATCCCTGAGGGTAAGGTTAGCACTAGGGCTGTGGTCAACCTATCCTTCAACATCTGGAACGCCTTCTCGCAATCATCGTCCCACTGAAACTTGGTTACCTTCTTCATGAGGTTTGTAAGGGGTCTAGCAATCTTCGAGAAATCCTTCACAAATCTTCTGTAGTAACCCGCTAGACCCAGGAAACTACGAACCTCTGTCAGGTGGTTCGGTCTTGGCCACTCTTTTACTGCTTGGATCTTGGCCGGGTCCACTAAGATTCCCTTCTTAGTAACGATGTGGCACAGGAAGGCCACTCGGTCCAACCAAAAGTCACACTTGGACAGCTTGGCGTAAAGCTGCTGCTCCCTCAGGATCTGTAAGACTGATCTTAGGTGCTCCTCATGCTCTTTCTCATTTGGAGTAGATGAGGATATCGTCAATAAATACCACCACAAACCGGTCTAAATAGGGGTTAAAGATCCGGTTCATTAGGTCCATGAAGACTGCCGGCGCATTCGTCAATCCAAAGGGCATCACCAGGAATTCAAAGTGCCCATACCTGGTCCGGAAGGCAGTCTTCGGGATGTCCTTCTCTGCAACACGAAGCTGGTGGTATCCCAACCTCAGGTCTATTTTGGAAAAGACTCCTGCACCCTGTAGCTGATCAAAAAGGTCGTCGATTCTGGGCAAGGGGTACCGGTTCTTCACCGTGATCTGGTTCAACTCCCGGTAGTCTATGCACAGCCTCATGCTCCCATCCTTCTTCTTTACGAACAACACAGGAGCTCCCCAAGGCGATACACTCGGACGAATGTATCCCTTATCCAAGAGGTCCTCCAACTGAACCTTCAGTTCCTTCAACTCTAAGGGCGCCATACGGTATGGGGCCTTAGAAATAGGCGCTGCTCCTGGCACAAGGTTGACACTGAACTCCACCTCCCTGTCTGGCGGCATGCCAGGAATCTCATCTGGAAAGACGTCAGGGAACTCATTCACCACTCGGATCTCTTCTAATGGGTTTGGCTCTCGGCTCAGGTCCTGGACATGGCAAAGGTATGCCTGTTGTCCCTTCCTCACTTGGGAGAGAATCGACATAGCTGAGACTATCTTTACTCCCGGTTTCTTCTCTATGCTACTGTAGGAGACTCTTTGGCCCGATGGTCCTCTCAAGGTGATCTTCTGCTCACCACAATCGATCTTCCCTTTGTACTTGCTTAGCCAGTCCATCCCCAAGATGATGTCGAAGTCGGGGAGGATGAACTGGATCAGGTCAGTTACAAAAGTTTCCCCTTTTGTCTACCCCCACATCTTTCAATACATAATTACAAGAAATAATCCGCCCTGAGGGTATGGATACTGCTATGGTAGGGGATTTACAAGTTTCTACACCCAGTCTCTTAACAAAATTCTCAGAAATGAACGAATACGAAGCCCCAGTATCAAACAAAACACGAGCAAAAGTACCATGAACGGAAAAGGTACCTACTAACACCTCTGCTTCGGCCTCAGCTTCGGCCCACTCATAACATTGATTCTTCCAGGAGCTCGACTGTTGTCTCGGTTCCCCTTGACCTCTGTTGCCTCCATTTCCACCCCGCCATTCCCACGCTGTGGAGCATCCCCGCGCTGGTTCTGGCCTGGTGCTGATCTCTGCTTCGAGGCTGGGAGTCTGCTGGTCTGTAGGTTCGATCCCCGCCATTACCCCTCTGCTGAGCGCCCCCCTGAGGGTTCTAGAAGCACTCAAAAGCTCTGTGGCCTTTCCTGCCGCACCGGAAGCACGCCACCAGGTTTCCTTCACAGTCTTTCCCCGGGTGGTCCTTGTGGCATCTCCGCAGTGGAAGTGCATGTCTCTCCCGATCTCTCCCCTCTGAAACTGCCCCTGGGGTCTATCACTCCTCCTCTGGTCATTCCTCTGGTTACCATCGAACCCTCCTCCTATCATCTGAGTTAGGCCTCCACCTCTTGTCCTGGTTGGGCCTCTGATGTCGATCATCTCGACTCCGGGACTCCTCCACATCCTCTGTCTTCCTCTTTTGGCCCGACTGGACCTCCCTCCTCTTCTGCTGCACCCTAAACAGGTTAGCAGCCTTACCATACACATCCTGGAGGGTAGGTATCGTCAGTACGCTCAAGGCCTCCTGGAGACTCCAGTTGAGTCCCCCTACAAAACGCTGTACCTTCGACGCCTCGTCAGGGACCATCATCGGCGCGAACCTCGCCAGCTCTAGAAATCTGGAGTGGTACTCCTTCACACTCCGGGCCTACTGCTTGAGCTCAGAGAACTCCAGGTATTTCTGCATCCGGACATGCTCAGGATAGAATCGCCTTCGCATGGCCTCCTTCAATGCCTCCCATCCAAAATCAGGTCCCGCCAGGAGAGCGTCCTTGTTGGCAGACCACCAGATGTCTGCCTCGCTCTTGAAGTAGTACATGGTGGCATTGACTCTCCTGTCAGCAGGGCAGTTGACTACCTCAAAGATCTTGTCGAATTCAAGCAGCCAATCCTCCAGTAGTACTGGGTCCTCCTCCCCCTTGAATGCAGTCGGCTTCAGGTGGGCAATTCTCTTCGTGTAGTCTTCTGGCACGTTGTCTCGCTGGGCTTGGCATTGCACAATCTGGCCCAGGTTCAAGGCAAGCTCCTGAAGTTGTCTCATTGGGTCGTTGGCTGCCATGGTAGTGCTCCTGCTTCGACTTCTGGTGTTGTAGGAGGAATTCAGTCGGCCTGCCAGTCTACTCTATCGAGATAGACCCCTGATTATGAGTCACGCATTCAAGAAATTTAATTTCCTACAATATCCCTTTAAGTCCTACTATGCTCATACTACCCAATCCTCGGGTAGACAGTTAGAATGCATAATTAAACAAACGTGTTATACCATCATGTAATATACATATGTGTAACCGGTAAGCAATTATTCCCTTTATGACCTTCAAGCACCACATAGAGGTGTCCAATATAACTCAGCAGAACACAATATAATTCAACATAACTTTCCCAAGCGGCTTATCCCCACATTTTTAATCCGGTTTACTCAAATCTTATCTTATTTCGAAAACACGACTCTGATACCACCTTGTAACACCCTGGATTTTTACCTCAAAATATAGGTTATGAAAATACAAATCTAACGGCGCAAACGGCATTTAAAACGGACTTCAAACGAGTTCTAAAAGGGCAAAATAAAGTAGGTCCGAACTTGTGTCCGGACATGGAAAGTTCGGACACAAGCCGAAGTGAAATAGACTAAGGAAAACCAAACGTCCGAACTTGTGTCCGGACTTCAAAGTTCGGACACAAGTCGAGTTTCAAATCTTCGGAAAAATCCTTACGTGGTCCGAACATTGGTCCGAACTTGCAAGTTCGGACATAGGTCGAGACTTGCAAGCTGAACCCGTCCTCGCATGCTGTCCGAACATAGAAGTTCGGATAGATGTTCGGACACAACCAAACAATCAAAGACCTTGAAACTTTCGGGGCCTGTCCGAACATTGATGTCCGGACGGACGTTCGGACAGGTCCTTAAGTGCAGCTTTTAAAATGCAAACAGAAACCAAAAACCATTAGAAACTCTCATGTAAAACTCAATAACAACAGGAGGAACTTTTGAACAGAAAGATCATTATTAAATACTCAGTACAAGCTCAAACTCAAATAAGACCAATTCATAAACGCCAATAAATTCATTTAACCAAAACTCAGATGAACATAACCTTTAACTCAGCAGCGGATCTCAAACGTCCAGGGCATTACCGCCACACCCAATTCCCGTGGGTGCTTAGGCTAATAAACCAATTAACAATTAAAAACAAAGTTAACTTTCAAGCTACGCGGAAGCAAAACAAACATTTAATGTATAAAGCTTTGAGAGCATAACAACATCTCTCAATCACTGAAATTTGAAACATCACCTTAATTATTCGTAGTCCCTAAACTATATGATTCGTCGCCCTAATCCCCATAATCAGTCATCCACACCTGCGATCATAAAACATAGACAAAACACAGAAAGGATCGCACAAATCAGAAAAAACTGAGTAAATTCCACCTCAACCTGTAAAATACATTTCATAACTTATTTGCCTTTAATAAACAGATGCGAAGTTTTTACTGAACAGTTGATGAATTTCCAGAAAACATAACGATTCCGAAACCAAAGTAGGGAGCTTTCAACAGGAGGTAACCACAATTCCAAACACGGGGTCACCTAGGGGACCCCAAACAACAATTCCAGGACAGTCACCTATGGGACCGTCAAACAACCACCTCACCCTAAGTCCTTAAGTGTGCACACCCCTATGAGACAGCAGTAACATAGAGTAGATCTGAGGGCTTAACTGCAACAATCACTAGTACAAAAAGGGCCTATTTCAGCGGTTGTAAAAGGCCTATTTCGGCGGTTCTAGAACCGCCGAAATGGAGACCGCCGAAATAGGGATGAGACCCTATCTCGGCGGTTGTACAACCGCCAAGATAGAACACCTATGGTGGCGGTTCCTAGCTACAACCGCCGCCATAGGTGGTTGTTTTTTTTTGAAAAAAAAACACACCTATGGCGGCGGTTGTTAGCTAGGAACTGCCGCCATAGGTGGTTTTTTTAAAAAAAAACACACCTATGGCGGCGGTTTCTAGCTAACAACCGCCGTCATAGGTATTTTTTAAAAAAATAAAAAAAAATAGCTGCATCGTCTTCTTTCTCGGGAGCGAGATGCAACAGTTTTGCATCTCTGTAGAGGTGCAAACGCAAGAGAATGAACAGTGGCACAGAGCATGTAAGCTTCTTGTTTGCCTTGCAAAATCACTATGAGTGTGAAGAGATTGTAGTGGCGCAGACACTAGAAGAGAATAAAGAGACACAAACACAAAGAAGAGAATAAATAGGCGCAAAGCATGTATGTTTCTTGTTCTCCAAAAAGAAAAATATAAGTTTGAGTATATTACCGGATCCAGAATGAACTAATTCAGCCCCGTCTTCAATCTAGTGAGTGAGATGCAGTGGTTTCAGTGATTTGTCACTACATAGGCGTAGACACAAGAAGAGAATGAAGAGATGCGTAGACAAAACAAAGAGAATGAAAGGCGCAGAGCATGTGTGTAGCTTGTTCTCCAATGAGAAAAGATAAGTTCGAGTATATTACCGGTTCTAGAATGAACTACTTCAACCCCGTTTTCAATCTGGTGAGCGAGATGCAGAGAGGAGCGTTTAACAAGTACATTCGCCAGTTAGAGTTGCAAAATTACCGTGAGAGGAGAGAGATGAAGAGCAGTTGCGATATATATATAATGAAATAAAGTCTATTTCGGCGGTTGTTAGCTAGGAACCGCCGAAATAGACTAAAATTTTCCCGCGGTCCGAATTTTTTGAAAAAAAAAACCGGGAAAACAGGCTTCCGAAAATTTTATGTCTAATAAAAGGCACCTATTTCGGCGGTTCCTAGCTAGGAACCGCCGAAATAGGCTGAAATTTTCCCGCGGTCCGAATTTTTTGAAAAAAAAAACCGGGAAAACAGGCTTCCGAAAATTTTATGTCTAATAAAAGGCACCTATTTCGGCGGTTCCTAGCTAGGAACCGCCGAAATAGGCGAAAATTTTCCCGCCGTCCGAATTTTTTGAAAAAAAACCCGGGAAAACAGGCTTCCGAAAATTTTATGTCTAATAAAAGGCACCTATTTCGGCGGTTCCTAGCTAGGAACCACCGAAATAGGCTGAAATTTTCCCGCGGTCTGAATTTTTTGAAAAAAAACCCGGGAAAATAGGCTTCCAAAAATTTTAGTTTAAAAAAAGGCACCTATTTCGGCGGTTCCTGGCTAGGAACCGCCGAAATAGGCTGAAGTTTTCCCGCCGACTGAATTTTTTGAAAAAAAAAGGGAAAATAGGCTTCCAAAAATTTTATGTCTAAAAAAGGCACCTATTTCGGCGGTTCCTAGCTAGGAACCGCCGAAATAGGCGGAAATTTTTCCCGCCGTCCGAATTTTTTGAAAAAAAACCCAGGAAAACAGGCTTCCGAAAATTTTATGTCTAATAAAAGGCACCTATTTCGGCGGTTCCTAGCTAGGAACCGCCGAAATAGGCTGAAATTTTCCCGCGGTCTGAATTTTTTGAAAAAAAACCCGGGAAAATAGGCTTCCAAAAATTTTAGTTTAAAAAAAGGCACCTATTTCGGCGGTTCCTGGCTAGGAACCGCCGAAATAGGCTGAAGTTTTCCCGCCGACTGAATTTTTTGAAAAAAAACAAACGGGAAAATAGGCTTCCAAAAATTTTATGTCTAAAAAAGGCACCTCTTTCGGCGGTTCCTACCGAAATAGGATCCTTTTTTTAGACATAGAATTTTCGGGGCATCTATTTCAACGGTTGTTGTTACAACCGCCGAAATAGGGGCACCGAAATAGGCGTTTTTTGTACTAGTGAATGTGTGCAGCGCAAATAATAATAAACATGGGGAGCACCTATGGGCTCCCAAACAATAGAATACAACCTGCGAAAGACTCCCAAAATCCAAAACCAAAATCCACAGCACCATCCAATTCCTCAATTCCAAAACGTGGGAAAAATCCCAATTCCAAAACACAACTGAGAATTCATAAAAGACAACAAAAGCTCTTCCAATTGTTTTACAAAACATCAGTCAATCAATCATTAAGCATAGAATTTACCTGGAACAATCCAAATCCCTCAAGAGCCCAACTGCTCCAGTCTATCGATAGCGTTCGTCGATGTAATCGGCGTCTAGGTAACCAAAACAATAATCAGAAGAAACCAACAACGCGTACAACAATTATACAACCCTAGTTAGAATACATTACCCCACTATTTACTAACTGGCACCAGAGAATTTGCTTAGATCTCGATGGAACCGGCGTGGAATCACCAAGAATTGAAGAAGGAGAGTGTGAAGAGTTTGAAAAGTGTATGAGTGCAAGAACGGCATATTGAGGATGAAGATGGATGAGAGAATCGGTGTTTTAAATAGAGAACTAATTGTAAAACAATAACAAAAACATAAATTTAGTAATTAAAAGTCTAGGTTTTAAAGAGAGAAGATATTAAATATTAGAAGAGAAATCAGTTTTGCCAATATTCAAAAGGTGTAGAACTTATAATTAATTTAATGAATCCCCACTTGAAAATAGAAGAACGTGGGTAACCGTTGTAACAAGATGAGAATGAGAAATAAAATAATTAGGAAGTTAATTAATAAAAATCTGCTTGGAAGGAAGTAGTTTGGAAACAAATAGATATATATTTTAAATGGTTTCAAAGTTCAACAGGAAGAAAGACAATCACGTTAAAAGAAGGAATCAAAATGCTAATAATATATTTGCTTAGAGAAAAAAAATAAGGAGAGATAATAAAAATTATTTTAAGTAGTCAAACGGAATTTGAACTCTTGAAATTAAATAACCACAAGGAGAAAGCCAAATTGAATTCGAACTCCATATATCTAAAGTTAATAAAATTGGGAAGAAGATTCTAGAATAGTATTTTATAGCTTAAATAAATAAAGCGAGGTTAAGAGGATAACGTAGTATCCAAATAGTATGACATCCGCAATATATATGAAAAATCGAATAAGGCCAAAACGTTATGAATAGTTGTAAACACTTTTAAGGAGAAGGATTAATTTGGGAGTAGTTGTCGTTTAATTCTCTGGGCCAACCTAATACTAACATCAGCCTCATAAATCAAACTATATACTATATCATTCCTAACCTGCATTTCCCGGGTATTTCAACAATGGTCTTGAATGCGCCTTAGTCTAGTGGGACAGTTATGGAAGATCCAAATGTCCACCTCACATCTTTCCTACGGTTGGTTTGAGCTTGCACATCTCGAGCTATTCAGGATGTGGCCAGGCTTACTTTATTCCCATTTTCACTGAGGGATAAAGCTGCATAATGGCTGAATTTGCTAACACCTAATAGCATCACCAGTTGGACAGAACTAGCCAATGCTTTCCTTGTTAAGTATTTCCCAGCTTCTTGAATGCTGGCCATGAGGGAGGAAATTACAAACTTCAAGCAGCCCTCTGGTGATTCTTTATCTAAAGCTTGGGAATGATTCAAGGTAATAGTCAGGAAAATTCTGCATCATGGTTTGGCAGAAGAGGTAGTGCTTCAATCTTTTTATAAAGATATAGATCCTCAGATTCGCCTCTTGTTGGATACTTGTGCTGGAGGAAGCCTAATGGAGCTTCCTTGTTCTAGAATGAGAGAGTTACTGGATACAGTGACAAATTCAGCAAATCAATGTGGAGGTGCAAGAGCTTCTTCAGTGGGTTTCTAGCAGAGGACAACTGGTTTTTATAAAGTGGATCAGACCACTCTTCTTACCGCCAAGATGGATGCTTTCACTAAGCAGTTCGAGAAAGTGGTGAGTATGGAAACTCCTCAATTGAATGGTGCTTCCACTATAACTCTCTCTTCTGGTTGTGAGTTTTGTGGAAGGAATTATGGCATGTGTCAATGTGTACCCCAGTACGGAGAAACAGTGAATTACGTTGAGAATACGCTACACAATTTTTACAGTAGTCAGAAAAATCAGAGATACTAGCCTACCAACAGTAATTTTGGGCTGTAGCGTAATAATTTTTTACATTACCAGCCTCAGCAGCATCAGTAGTCAGAGCAGACTAGCAATAGTTCCTCTTCGAACCTGGAAGCTCTGATTTCCACATTTGTTGCAACAACTAAAAATGATTTTCAGCGCAGGAAAGTAAATTCAATACATTCATTGCACATCAGGAGTCGTTTAATAAAGACATGAAAAATCACATGGCCGAATTCTTACAACAGCTCGCCTAGTTTTCTCTAGGGACATTGCCTAGTCAGTCAAAGAGAAACCCACGGGAGCAAGCAGAGGCTGTTTTCATTATTGGAGATGAAGCTCCAATGACTACTTCAGTTTCCTCTTTTCAGGGTACAGTAGAGGGTGAGAATTATAATGCTTTTCACCCATTTCACATGGATTAGGTGATGTCTATCTCTTACGTTAGGAAAGTGGTGGGTAGAGCTGAAGTGAGAGTTCCTCGTTCTGAAGGGAATATGAAATAGGAGAGAGAACATCTCTAGAGACCACTCACAAATTATGAGAAGAAAAAACGTAAGCTTCATGCATAGTTAGAGATGAAAGTGTAGACACCAAAAATTCTCACCCCATAAAACAAATTCCAGAATAAGAAATACAATAAGAGGGGTCGTCGCCTTTCTTTTTCAAAAACGTATTGACGTGCGTGCCAAAATGAAGCCATCGTTTTATGACAAATTTCAAACCAATTTTCAAGCATTTTAGAAAAATCCAATTTTTTTGAAAATGAATTTTCAAACAATAATATGTCTTAGACTTACCCTTTTATTTAGTTATTTTCAATTTAATTTCCTTAGTCGTGGGCATTTCATTTACTTTATTTTACTTATATTATTTTGTCATTTTTCATGTTGTTATTTTGATAATAAAACATTTCATTTTCATTGACTAAACCTTTTAGTTTTATTCTGCACATACTTTTTTTAAGCATTAGCGTTTCTGATGATTTTACTCATGTCGAGTTATAGCTTTTTGTTTTCTTTCCCTAAGTTTTGTATGAAGTTCCATTGTAGTATTCTTTTCCTTTCTCATTTTTCGGTGGACCAAACTTGATCTTAACCCAATCTTCAGTCAAATCCAACAGCCCAAACCCAAGCTCATCCTATCCAAACTTAGAGCCCAAAATCGAAGCCCACATTAAAACCCAACTCATCTCCTAAACCCTAGAGTCCACCCTTGCTCTGTATAAAATGACAACAACAATAAACCCTGAAAAAAAAGAGGCAATAGTAGCCCACCCGATTCGCTGCCCTCGATCGTTCTCTTCTTCAATCAAGAACAGCAACTACCATTACCTTCCTCTCTGGATTGATCTTCTCCCTCCTTTGTTATTCTTCCTCCTTCGAATTTTTTCAGACAAAAGAAAATGAAACCTAACTGTACACAACAACACTTGAGCCTCATCTTCTTCTTCGAGCTGCCAATGATTGTCCCTGTTCGATTTCCCCTCCTTTTTGATTCTCTCTTCGATCTCTCTTGACATCATAGCCAACTCTAGTTCCTCACCCGAGATCATCCGGACTTGCCCTCACAGGCGATTTCCATCCACGCTCCCAGTCATGTATGATTAGCGTTGGAGCTTTCCCTCCGGCAAAAGGTTCACCGACAACTTGCTCATTTGAAGTATACACATATAATCCAAGGATCTCTGGTTGGTTGCTTCCCCTCCCTTTTTTTTCCTCTCTGCGCTCGAATATGCCCAGCTCTTTAGTTCAAGTTTAGCTCGGAATCGCCGATTAATTTCGGCCTGCTTCTGGTCCGATTACACCTCTGTTATCCAAGGTATTTTGATGTTGATGTCCATACCGATCGCCTCTTGTTGGCATGATTTGGGTTTGAAGGGCTAATCAGAGCTGGTTCACTTGATTTATTATTTGTGGGTGCGAATATGGTATAGTAAATTCTATACAGATTTGGCTAAGTATGCTCGAGTTAAAATGAAAAGATTTTGAGCTGCTCTGTCGATAGCATTGTTTGGTTTGATCTGCTGGCTCACTGTTTGGACTGATCAGGTACCTCTACTGGGGTAAAATTCATCTGGTTTTGCTATATGTTCCCTTCTTGCGCACCGGTGTGGTCGGTTTGACATTTGGTGGGGACTCCAAATTGGTCGATTTCCCTCTGTGAGGTCCATTATGATTCAAAGTTCTCGTGTTACTTACTTGACTGCTTGCTCACTGCTTGTTCGCTTCCCTTGTTTCTTGTTTGACTGAGGTACTCCTACTTGGAGCTGGGGGTGAATCAATGCTCAATGGCTCAGAATAGACCCTTGGTCTCGATGATAGGATGAGTTTGTGAATCTTCAGCTGACCACTGCTCTTTCCGGTTTGATAAATTCCACTTGACGTCTTCTGTTTAATCTATTGTTGCCGCTTGTGCATTTGTGATTGATGATTGGAGATTTAATGCGGTCACCTTGTGTATACGCCAACCCATTTTGTTTTGGAGTTGAGTTTAGCATTGCTGCTGGGTTTCAGTAAACTGATATGACGCATTTTGGGCTCTCGCCCCTTTCTGGCCTTTGGGAGTTGAGGCTCTTGCTGGTTACTTTTTTGAGCTTATAATAATTCGATGTTCTCTGATTATTGCCCCAGTTCAATATTTGGTTACACATTTTACACTATGTACATCATTTGATTTATTTCTAACATCTTTGACATCACTTCGAGCGATGTACATGAGTCCAATTGGACATGGCCGTGCCTGCTGACCTTAGACCATGTTGATGCGATTTGGGCTTGAGATTGGCTCGTTGGGTTTGGAAGTTTTGATTCTTCACTTTTCTTAATATTACAAATCAGTTATCCTTCGATACTTAATTGCCCCTTGCCCATCAATATTGGTTTGGAAAATAAGTTGAAACTAGCGTAACTTGCCTCATTGCGTTTAGATAAGAACATAAATTGAGTGATAGTTGCCCGAATATTGTGATTGTTAAGATAAATCACTCGTTGGCTGGTTGGTCCTTATTAATTCTTCATCTTAGAGGGAAATGATATAAACCCTTCTAGGTATGATCCCACATGACTCACAACCCCTATCTTTGATACTACACTTTGGTTGAGTTATAATCTAAGATGATGAATTAATTTGAGTAGCAACCCCAATGCTTGATTTATCTTACAATCTTAGCATTTGTTGGTAGCTTGTAACTCTTTTCTATGTTCTCGGTTGGGTGTGGGAGATGATTAGATTGCCCCCTTTCCTCCCATTGAGAGGGGCCGTATGATCCCATTGCACACATCTCAACCCTCTTCCGTTCTTTGACTAATGCATTTTGCCTCTCTTGGTTGTGTTTTGACATGTACATAACGCTCGTTGATAAGTGTCCAAATGAGCATGTTTTATAGGTGTATTTCATATATAATATTAGCACTTTTCTTGCTCATTTCTCCACTTCGGTTAGTTTTCCTCTAGTTTATGTTTTATTGTTTATCTCACAAATTTATTGGTTTAACATGAGGAAAACCAAGCTGGGAGTAAAGTAGACGAAGAGATGAACGCATAGACGTAAACGGCTCAGAAAACGGAGTCCAAATGAAGAATCTAGAGCCGGTCAAAGTTCATAGAAGAAAATAAGTAACGACCACTCATATGACCGCTTGGGGGCTGGGCGGACTGATAGGCGGACGACACACGCGGATGACTCAGGGCTGCAACCGCATGATGCCCATGCGGACGCTAGGGCGGACGCTTAGGCGGAGACAAGTTACAACCGCTTGATTCTTAGGCGGACGGTCATGCGGACAGAAGAAGTGGCCGGGCGGACAGCGAGTCGACAGAGACGTCCGCGCGGGATTAAGGCGGACGCAGAAGCGGACGCAGAAGCGGACGCATGTATATTTACACAAACGCGCCAGTTTTCTTCTTCGCTCGTCGACTGCGCTCGTCGACTTCGCCCGTCGACCTGTCTGCAACTTATCCATCTACTCTTCACGCTCTGTCCCCTGCAATTAATGAGCAATCAATGCTCTTCCACCTCTGTCTGCAGTCGTTCTTCTTCTTCCTCTCCTCTATAAAAAGCCACTGCTACTTCAATCAAATAGATACGTTCCACCCCAAACTCAACACTCAAAATCTCTCATTTCAGTTACAAAAATCCTACGTATGCTCCCACTCTTCTTCCTCTTCATTTTCTCCATTCATCATCCACGCATCCCGTATTGTCATTACGTCCAACCTCTGTCTGACTTATTACCAGTTAATATGTCAGGCTAAGGAGGATTTGCTCCGGGCAAGGGTTTTAATTATGGTTTGTTAGCTGTGTAATATATTTCTACCGGTTAAAATAAATTCAGTTTGTTACGATTAAAGTTTTGTTTCTCTCCCTTTTTAATAAATTTCATCGATTTATTAAAAAGCCTTACTAAGTCTGTTTTTAATTTCATCGGTTAGAAACAGATGGGTTAATTAAGCCGTAAAACTGTAAGAACTTATTTTCATCGTTTAAGTTAATACATGTTGCAAGAATAAAATTCCTCACACTCCTCTGCCGTTTACACGCTTTTTGCTTGACAAAACCTAACCTTATTTAAACCCAAGAGTTCATTACTTCCTCACGTTTTTTTTTTACTCCTACCTCATGTGATCTCGGATACTTAAACGCCAAGTTCTGTCCACGTGGCTATTACTTAATCTCTACATCGGATTTAGCTCCACGCTTACTTATTTTTAGTTACGGACTATAATCTGCCTATTTCACATAACCATAAGGAATCTGTCTATTAATTATCTTTTAAACTTTCTACCGCTTCATTAAAAATAAATCTCATCTATCGTACACTATCAATCTCCATTGTTAACGCTTTATCTAGCTTATGAACTTCGTATTAATCAACTCTTCATACAAACACGTTTCCCTAAACTAATCTGTGATTTGTTAGTTTATGAAAAAAGATCATGATGGAACTCTCAGGTTTTTGGCATGTGCATTACGGAATTAAACGGCAGTAAAAGATTTAACTCTACTTAGTCCACGTTTTCATCTTCGTTAGACGATGCTGAAAATAATGTCTTCGTGACTTGTTCATTACTGAATTACAAGTATTTTTATTTAGTCATTTTGCGATAGCAGCCAAGTAAGATTTAATCTCATTTGCATAACACGATTAGGATATATGAACTCTGCCGATTTTCTACTTTAGAGTACATTTCTTTTCATCGACCTTGCATTACAGTCAGTCATTAGTTTCATCGTTATTCTTGCCAAACTATTATTAAAGAAGATAACATGTATTATTAATCTTGAACCCGAGTTCCGTTTAATTCATCTTCATTCACTAAATTATCTGTTATTTATTTTCAGAAACAAGTCAATTAATCCCCCCCTCTTTGACACGCTTAGGAACTACTTATTTCACTATAAGTCCCACGGTTCGATATCCGGTCGCTTACACTTTTCTATACTACCACGACCGGGATTTGTTTGCACCCGACGTTTAATTTGAGTTTTAAGTTCTTTTTTTTAATTTTACACCAGTTTAACCACGCACTATATAACGTCTGCAAAATGGCGCCATTGCCGGGGACTTGATTTATTCTAGTCCCTAAGCCCCGGTTAATTCACCTGTTATATAATAATAATCTGTCAATATTATCTTGTTAATAATCTGACTTGGACATCGGACTTCTGATCTGACTTGGACATTTGACTTCGGACTTTGGACATCTAACCCCTACATCTTAATATTATTGTCATTTTTTTCTGTCATTTCATTTCCATTGTCCTTTAATATTCCATTGTCTCTAACTACTAACTTAAAATTTCGTAATTTCGTTCCATTGTCATTTCTTCCATTGTCATTTCAATTTCTGTTATTCTTTCCATTGTCCCTAACTACTAACTTTAAATTTCTGTCTACTAATTCCTAACATTTTTATTATTCTAACACATAACTAGTTCTTTTCTCTGTTTTGAGTGGTGAATGCCTTTTACCAGGTCACACAGCTACCCAGAAAATATTAATAATCACACGGTTGGTTATAATCCAGAGATCGAGAGAACCTTCTGCGTACCCTAAGGCAGAGACGAACTCAATACATTACCACCACAGTGATAAAATCTGACCCGGAAGCTAACATGGCATCTACACCAGCACAGTTCGAAATATCAACAGGCCGTCTAACCAAGGACAACAGCCTGCTATCATCCTTCCTCACCTTAGCCCATCCGAATACGATGAGTGGCAGAAGCTGAAGCCATATCATCAAATCAGATGTGTGAAGGAGTTGGGCATGTTTGATGGCACCAGTCCAGACGAAGCCCTGTTACATGTAACAAAATTCTTGCAACATGCCAACAGTCTTACTGCGACCGACGCAGTACTTCAGTACGCAAGATTGTCATTATTCCCTCACAGCCTGACGGGAAGTGCGAGCAAGTGGTATCATAGCCTGACACCAAGTACCATCGGTACCTGGGACGACATGGCCACCAAGTTCTACGACAAATTCCTACCCCCGAGCCGAACATTGGAGATGATGCTGAAATCTATAATTTCAAGCAACCTGGGTCGGAAAATATTTGTGAAACTTGGGATCGTTTCAAAGGACTACTACTTACTTGTCCTCACCATGGTCTGACGAAAGAACAAGTATCACAATTTTCTACAAAGGCTTGATCGGTCCGTGCAGAACAATGGTATTATCCTCCTTAGGGGCCGATATTCTGAAAAAGCCAGGAGCACAATTTCTGAATAGCATGGAGTCTCTCTGTGAAGAAATCAGAGACTGGGCCTCCGGTGGATCAAGGAGCGGTACTCCAGGTTATATCATGTTGGGGAAAGTGATAACAAGTTCGATCAATTGATGAAAAGCCATGAGCAACTCATGGAAAGCAATGCTCAGCAGGCAACAAAAGTCAGTACTCTGCAAAAAGTGGTTGAGCAGATGGCTATGAACTCCTACCCCCAGCAAGCTAAGTCGATGATTTCCCGATCATCTACACCCCTCCAGGCTATGCACCTCTTTCCCAATCGTCAACCGTTCTTTCTTGTACGCAATGTGGCGGGCCTCACGACTACGCACAATGCCCACAACTACAAGAAATAAAAGCAGCAGAGGAGCAAACATCTCACCAACAATTCAGGATACAGACAACCTTGGCAACGTAACATGCAATCCAACCTTCGCTACTCAAACACCGACAATATCCAAAACCCACATACACTTCAAACATCCCAAAATTTCAGACCTCAGTCCAACTTCCAAGGAGGCCAAAGGCAATATCAACAACAGCCTTATGGCAATGAAGCTTCATCGAGTTGACCGACTCAACCTCCTTCGAATCCTGAGTCTGATATGTCTCAAATGCAAGAGATGTTTAAGGCGATGATGGGTAAATCCCGAGATACGCAAGAAGAGGTCGCAGCTTTGCGCAAAGACCAAAAGCCTTGCAATCTTAGATTCAACAGTTACTCACTCAACAAAGGCCACCTGGTCAATTCCCTTCACAGACTAACCCCAATCCAAAAAAAAGCACATTCAATCCTTATAGACGACAGCACATTCCAATCAACAAACTTGTGTGCAGTCTCCTTAAGGAGTGGAAGGGAACTTGCCACCAGAAAAGGAAAAGAAAAAGAAAATCATAAGAGGCCATATCAATGATGAAGAAACTACCAATCAAGCTTCATCTCCCTCAGAAATCCAAGTTCCTACTCCTGCAACTCCACCTCCATCTCGAGTTACCATCGACATCCCAACTTCCACTCATAAAAACAGTGAACTTCCATTTCCAAACAGAATGAAAAAGAAACACCTAGATGAGCAGTTCTCCAAATTCTTGAGCATTTTCAAGAAACTGACTCTCGACATACCTATACTTGATGCTTTGCAAGAGATGCCTAATTACGCCAAATTTCTAAAGGATCTCTTGACAAAGAAAAGAAGAAACCTGGGAAAGAAACAGTGCACCTCACAGAAGAATGCTCTGCCCCCTTCTTCGAGCACTCCCTCCAAACAAACATCCGGAAATCCCGTAATCCCGTGTTTTATTGGTGGGGTAGGACTGTGGAAGTGGTCTATGCGACCTAGGAGCCAGCATTAATATCATGCCATATGCCACCTTCTTGAAAGTGAAAGGAGGAGAAATGCACCGGTTCCTCTCAAACTCCAACTAGCAGACAGATCAGAGATCAAGCCCATGGGCATAGTCCGAGATCTGGTAGTTTGAGTGTCTCGCTTTATCTTTCCAGCTAGACTTCATCATTCTAGAAATGATTGACGCTGTTGAGTGTTCCCTGATTCAAGTTCGAGCCGTTTCTAAGTACCTCCTCACCAAATCCCTCATTGACGTCCACGACGGGAAAATCACTCTACGGTACAAGGATGAAACGATCAATTCGACATGCAGAAAATGATGAAGAAAAGCTCAAACTTTTCTCCTCATGCTAAGGCAGTGGGATTCACAGATGATGAGGAGGAGGAAAGCGTTTTGCTACAGATGATGGACATGTATTCCCCATCTTCCATCTTGGAAGCTGAAACTGAACCGCTAGAGCGAGTATTATTTACTTCTCTAGAAGAAAAGGTGGAGGATCCAGAAGTTAACGCCATGCTGGCGCATGTAGAAAAAGGAAAAACTGGTTATCAAACCTACCGGCCACCAATCGAGGAACTCGACAGAAAACCTCAAAAATCACTTCCATCAATAGAACAACCACCAGAGCTCGAGCTTAAAGAGCTACCTTCTAAACTCAAGTATGCCTTCTTAGCTGAAGATGACCATTTGCCTGTCATTATTTCCTTCTCTCTCTGATTCCGGAGAGGAAACAAGGCTACTCGAGGTATTGAAGAAACACAGAACAACGATAGGGTGGACTATTGCTGATATAAAGGAATTGACCCCTCCTATTGCACACGCACCACATCTATATGGAGGAAAACTACAAGTCTATCAGGCAACCCCAACGCCGGCTAAACCCTAACCTCAAGGAGGTAGTTAGAAAGGAGGTTCTGAAACTCCTAGATGCGAACATCATTTATCCAATTTCTGACAGTCCATGGGTCAGTCCTGTTCAAGTTGTCCCAAAGAAGGGGGGCATCGAAGCTGTTATTAATGATAAGGGAGAGGCTATCCCTCAAAGAAGATCACAGGTTGGCGCATGTGTATCGACTACAGGCGCTTAAACTTGGCGACCAGGAAGGATCATTTCCCTCTCCCCTTCATTGATCAGATGTTGGAACGACTAGCAGGGCAAGAGTACTACTCTCTTTTTAGATGGGTTCTCAGGGTATTTCCAAATTCCAATCGCACCAGAGGACCAGGACAAGACAACCTTCACTTGTCCATACGGTACCTTTGCTTACAGACGAATGCCCTTTGGTCTATGTAATGCCCCTGCTACCTTCCAGAGATGCATGCAAGCAATATTCGCTGATTTCATCGAACATAGCATAGAAGTCTTTATGGATGACTTCTCGGTCTATGGCTCTAGTTTCGATAAATGCTTGGCACAACTTGATTTGATCCTAGGACGGTGTGAGGATACAAATCTCGTTTTAAACTGGGAGAAATGTCATTTTATGGTCAAGGACGGGATTGTCCTTGGACATAAAATATCCGCTAAAGGAATAGAGGTGGATAAGGCCAAGGTAGAGGTTATCGAGAAATTACCAGCACCAACTACTGTTAAAGACATCCGAGCGTTTCTAGGGCATGCAGGATTTTATCGGCGGTTTATACAAGACTTCTCAAAAATCAGCAAACCATTGACCGACCTGCTACAGAAAGATGCCCCGTTTCATTTCGATGAAAGGTGTTCAGCTGCTTTCAAAACTATAACACAAAAATTGGTATCAGCACCTGTTGTCATACCACCTGACTGGTCTCTTCCGTTTGAGATCATGTGTGACGCAAGTGACTACGCCGTGGGGGCAGCTCTATGCCAGAGAAAAGAGAAAATTTTAAGAGTGATTGCTTATGCCAGCAGGACACTTAACGACGCCCAGAAGAACTATACGACTACAGAAAAAGAGCTTCTGGCTATAGTTTTCTCTTGATAAGTTCAGGTCGTACTTATGGGGAAGCAAAGTCATCGTGCACACAGACCACTCCGCTCTCAAATACTTATTTACAAAACAAGAAGCCAAGCCTCGCTTATTGCGCTGGATTCTTCTACTTCAAGAGTTTGACATCGAAGTCAAAGATAAGAGCGGGAAATTGAATGTCGTCGCTGACCATCTCTCTAGGTTGGTGACTCCTACGGATAGTGTGCCTATCAATGAATTCTTCCCCGATGAGACTGTCTTCTCAATCACCAAGGTACAAGAGCCATGGTATGCGGACCTGGCCAATTATTTAGTCTCTGGAACAGTACCCTATGATCTATCCTACTCCCAGAAGAAGAAATTTCTTTCTGACTCAAAGCATTATTTCTGGGAGGATCCGTTTTGTTCCGAGTTAGTGCTGATGGGTTGATTCGACGATGTCTCCCGGAAGATGAGGTTTCAAGCGTCATACATTTTTGTCACTCACGGGAAGCTGGAGGTCATCATGGACCCACAAGGACCGCTGCTAAAATCTTGGCCTCGGGATTTTATTGGCCGACCCTTCATAAAGATGTATATCAATTCTGCAAACAATGTGATAATTGTCAGAAAATGGGTAATACATCCAGGAGACATGAAATGCCACAACAGGGATACTAGAAGTGGAGCTCTTTGATTGTTGGGGCATCGATTTCATGGGACCGTTCCCTTCCTCGCAGGGCCACCAATATGTTTTAGTGGCAGTTGATTACGTGTCGAAATGGGTAGAAGCCATACCCTGTCATCATGCTGATGCGAAGACAGTAACCAGATTCCTTAAGAAGCACATCTTTACCCGTTTTGGCGTGCCTAGAATTATCATCAGTGACGGAGGATCTCACTTCTGCAACCGTTTCATTCGAAGCGCTTATGGGTAAGTACGGGGTACGTCACAAGGTAGCTCTACCTTATCACCCCCAGACAAACGGCCAAGCAGAAGTTTCGAACCGTGAGTTAAAATGGATCCTCCAGAAAACGGTTAACTCATCACGAAAGGATTGGGCACTTAAGCTAGATGATGCGCTTTGGGCTTACCGCACTACATTCAAGACTCCCATCGGGATGTCTCCTTTTAAGCTTGTTTATGGGAAATCATGTCACCTACCTGTAGAGCTGGAGCATAAGGCATATTGGGCACTCAAGGCCCTAAACTTCGATTTAGAAGCCGCAGGAGAAACGCGGAAGTTTCAACTCTCTGAACTCGAGGAGTTAAGAGATCAGGCATACCGTAGTGCGACAATATACAAGGAGCGCACCAAGAAACATCATGACCAGATGATCCACAAACGCGACTTTAAGGTTGGCGACGGAGTGCTGCTTTATAATTCCAGATTGAGACTATTTCCTGGAAAACTCAAGTCTCACTGGACTGGCCCATTCCAAGTTGTTGGAACCACTCCTTTTGGTGTTTACGAACTCCAGAATCAAAAAGGAGAACGCTTCAAGGTCAATGGATCTCGTCTTAAAAGGTATGCCGGAATTCTTGAAAATAATAATGCTCTGTTCGCAATTTATTTCTTACAGGAATACGAGGAAACTTCGACCCCAAAGGAACAGCAGACAACACCTCTACATCCTAGGTTTGCAAAAGTGTACAAACTTCCTAACACCAGCAGTTCAGATACCTCGCCCTCAAACTCTTCTCCAACCTAAAGCTTGGTCAAATACGTCTAGCTAGAGACGTTAACCCGGGCAGCTTAGTGGGAGGCAACCCACTATCTATCTTTTGTCTTTCCTTTAATTTAAGCTATTTTCCTTTTGTACTATATTTCCCTTTTATATGTTATAATAAAATGCAGGTTTTACTTGAGTTCTTCTGGCTGTGTAGAATATTCTTTACAGGTTCATTTCATGACATTCCACAGCTGCACTCAAGTGTGGGGGAGCTCTACACACTCTACGAAATCTGGGGAGTACACTCTTTCCTTTATTAATTGCTTGCCCTATTAATTTTATTCCATCTACGCAATGAGGGCATTGCTTAAGCTTAAGTGTGGGGGAAGAGCCTTTTCAGGGCATTCTGTGCTTAAATTGTTTAAATCTCTCTGCTTATCTTGCATTTGTTCAAAAATTAAAATTATGGACCCTGCTAATATAGGTTGTTCTCTTTATAAATAAATAATATTATGAATTGTGGGATAAATGGTACAAATTTAAAAATTTCATTTGATCACTTTTGAGGAGCATTTTTATGCGGTGTGACCAAATAATCTGCAAATGGTTGGATTTTTATTGCTCAGGGGTTCTTTCTGTCTTCTCTCTTAGGGATTGCTAAGGGGTGCTTCTCTGTTAAGAAAAATACAAAAAAAAACAAGGGACTTGCGAGACACCATTGGTAACCAACAAAAGAGAGTTGAGTGTTCTTAAAATACAAAGGCGTGATGCCTACATGTTCTCATCCCTTATGCAAAAGTGAAACAAATGTATGAATCTATTTTTCCTTTTGTTTTCTCCTCAATGTCCATTCTTGAGAGAAGTTGGCCATGGTAAAAGTTCTCAGAGTCACCTAAAAGAAACATTGAAGTACCTTGGATCATACCCCGAAACTCTATATTTTATTTTTACCCTAAGCACACCTATGCCACCAGCAGTTGATTTTTCACACTCCTCGAAAAGTTTGAAGATCATATTTATCCTACCCTTCATAATAATATTTGTTAGTATTGAGCATTCCCTACTTACTTGGGTATGTGGTTTTGCTTGAGGACAAGCAAAAAGATAAGTGTGGGGGTGTGATAAGTGTCCAAATGAGCATGTTTTATAGGTGTATTTCATATATAATATTAGCACTTTTCTTGCTCATTTCTCCACTTCGGTTAGTTTTCCTCTAGTTTATGTTTTATTGTTTATCTCACAAATTTTATTGTTTTAACATGAGGAAAACCAAGCTGGGAGTAAAGTAGACGAAGAGACGAACGCATAGACGCAAACGGCTCAGAAAACGGAGTCCAAACGAAGAATCTAGAGCCGGTCAAAGTTCGTAGAAGAAAATAAGTAACGACCACTCATATGACCGCATGGGGGCTGGGCGGACTGATAGGCGGACGACACACGCGGATGACTCAGGGCTGCAAACGCATGATGCCCATGCGGACGCTAGGGCGGACGCTTAGGCGGAGACAAGTTACAACCGCTTGATTCTTAGGCGGACGGTCATGCGGACAGAAGAAGTGGCCGGGCGGACAGCGAGTCGACAGAGACGTCCGCGCGGGATTAAGGCAGACGCAGAAGCGGACGCAGAAGCAGACGCATGTATATTTACACAAACGCGCCAGTTTTCTTCTTCGCTCGTCGACTTCGCCCGTCGACCTGTCTGCAACTTATCCATCTACTCTTCTTCACGCTCTGTCCCCTGCAATTAATGAGCAATCAATGCTCTTCCACCTCTGTCTGCAGTTGTTCTTCTTCTTCCTCTCCTCTATAAAAAGCCACTGCTACTTCAATCAAATAGATACGTTCCACCCCAAACTCAACACTCAAAATCTCTCATTTCAGTTACAAAAATCCTACGTATGCTCCCACTCTTCTTCCTCTTCATTTTCTCTCCATTCATCATCCACGCATCCCGTATTGTCATTACGTCCAACCTCTGTCTGACTTATTACCAGTTAATATGTCAGGCTAAGGAGGATTTGCTCCGGGCAAGGGTTTTAATTATGGTTTGTTAGCTGTGTAATATATTTCTACCGGTTAAAATAAATTCAGTTTGTTACGATTAAAGTTTTGTTTCTCTCCCTTTTTAATAAATTTCATCGATTTATTAAAAAGCCTTACTAAGTCTGTTTTTAATTTCATCGGTTAGAAACAGATGGGTTAATTAAGCCGTAAAACTGTAAGAACTTATTTTCATCGTTTAAGTTAATACATGTTGCAAGAATAAAATTCCTCACACTCCTCTGCCGTTTACACGCTTTTTGCTTGAGTTTTCATCGGACCTTGCATTACAGGTAAACGAGTTCTTATGAGTTTTCATCGGACCTTAAGAAAATTACAGGAATCTTGCCAAACTATTTTATTAAACCGGTAGAGATAACACAATTAATCGGATCATATTAACTGAACCCGAAGTTCCGTTTAATTCATCTTCACTTCACTAAATTAATCTGTTATTTACTTTTCAGAAACAAGTCAATTAATCCCCCCCTTGTGACACGCTTAGAAACTACTTATTTCACTATAAGTCCCACGGTTCGATAATCCGGTCGCTTACACTTTTCAATACTACCACGACCAGGATTTGTTTGCAGCCCGACGTTTAATTTGAGTTTTAATTTCTTTTCTTTTAATTTTACACCAGTTTAACCACTCACGATATAACGTCTGCACTCGTGGAACGGAAAACTACTCTAAGACTAAGGAACGGGACCTTGGCTAGGACTACCGGGGTCTCCGCTTCAAACCATGTAACGGTTGGTGCACTTCTTGCTGATCCTATCAGCTCAAGTGAGGCGGCGTCGATGTGACCCCCCATAGCAGCTCTCTATTTAAGATTGTTATCTATGTTTATATTAATCTGAAATTTGTTTATTGTTCTTACTTTCGGTTGTAGTCTTAGGACTTATTCATTTTTGTAATTCATTCTTTGCACGTGATCAATTTCAGCATGCTATCTCTAGCTAGTTTTGGATTATGTTGTTCTAGCGTTTATTTTACCCCTTATACATATTCATTTGAGCTTGGAGATTAATTTGAAATCTTGTAGGATTTTCGTTAGTGTTCAATCACTGAATTTTTGTACATAATGTTTACACTTCATTTTGCTTCTCCAATGTTTGTACCCTACGTGAGATATTTGTTTTGCCGTTTTGTGATTTATGCCCCTTGCTTGTTGCTTATTAATGTTATAAGCCTTAGTTACTATGTCCTTAGGTCCAAGCCATTAGAATAGAGGGGTCCCCCTGGTCTGATAGGTCATGAACCAATCTCGTGGTGGTGACACCCATAAACCCTAAAACACACACCTAAAACATGTATATATATGTATATAGATTAATATTCTCCTTTTGGTTTTAGACCAACATTCTCATTCAAAATTTCTTTCTAACAAGCCCAAATAAAAAATCAGGCCCAAATCACTCAACCCGGCCCATTTCTAGCTTGACCCATTCAGCCCATCGGGCCCAATCCATGTGTGGCCCAACCCTGTAAATAAAATCAAAGCCCATTTCAAAACACAATTGGCTCATCAAGCCCGATTCAAGCCCAGTTTGACCTAAACCCATTCCGGGTCCAAATCCAATTCGGCCCATTAAGTCCAGACCAGCCCAAGCCCACAAAAGTCAAACCGATCTGACCAAGACCCAAACTTTGACCAAACCTTGACCTGAATGTCAAACTTTGACCAAACCTTGACCCGAATGTTAAACTTTGACCAAACCTTGATCCGAATGTTGAACTTTGACCAAACCATGACCCGAATGTTGACCTTTGACCAAACCTTGACCTGAATGTTGACCTTTGATCAAACCTTGACTTGAACTGTGACCTTTGACTAAACTCTGACCATGACCCAAGCTTTGACTAAAACCCAAACTTTGACCAATCCGAACTTTGACCAGCCCAAGTTGACCTTGACCCAACTGTGACTCAATCCCATTTTGACTTGGTCTAACTTTGACCCGCCTTGTTTTCCAACCCCAACCAAATTCAACTCAAACCAAATTCAATTCCAAACCCGATTCATTTCAGTTCAACCCAATTCAAAATCAATTCAATTCTTAATTCAATTAGATTCAATCTCAATTTCAATCCAATTCAATTCAATTCAAAATTCTTTTCATTCCCAATTCAATTCAACTTCATTTCAATCCCAAATAATTCCAAACATCATAAATCTCAAACTCTTTGAAACTCCAAACCCCATAGAACTCAAGCATCTCAAATCTCTGAACGTCTCAACAGCTCAACATACTCGAACGTCTCAGCAGCTCAACAGGCTCGACCGTCTCAGCAGCTCAACAGACTCAAAAGTCTCAACAGCTCAACAGACTCGTCCGTCTCAGCAGCTCAACAGACTCGAACGTCTCAGCAACTCAACAGACTCGTCAGTCTCAGCAGCTCAACAGACTCGAACATCTTAGCAGCTCAACAGACTCGACGTCTCAACAGCTCAACAGACTCAAACGTCTCAGCAGCCCAACAGACCCGAACATCTTAGCAGCTCTATAGACTTGAAAGTCTCAACAGCTCAACAGACTCGAACGTCTCAGCAGCTCGACAGACTCGAATGTCTCAACAGCTCAACAGACTCGTCCGTCTTAGCAGCTCAACAGACTCGACCGTCTCAACAGCTCAACAGACTCGAACGTCTCCGCAGTTCAACAGATTCGAACATCTCAGTAGACTCATCAAATTCAAACACATCGAAACCCTCAGCTCCTCAAAAGGTCGAACCCCTTGAAATTTGATAACCCTTTCAAGCCTCGAATATCTCACAAACCCGAGCGTCTCACAGACCACTCCATTATTTCAAGAATTCAAATATCTCACAGACCTGAGCGTCTCACAGGCTCTTTGCACCTCAAACTTCAAACGAACCCGACAATCTGTCAAACCTCGCAAAAATGACCACAACCTCTTTTTCCCTTCAAAGACCCAAAAGGTTAAAATCCCAATTCCTTTAAAACCCCCCCAAACTCCCAAATCCCCAAAGGCTGAACTATGTAAGGTCTGATCTCAACAGGGAGTTGAGTACGTAGGCAACCCACACAGGGTGCGACCTCACATCAATCAAAATGCCCTTTTTCCACTCAGCTATCTCACCTCCGAACAACCCTGTGCACTCCCGACCCTCGATTACCTCAAAAAACACAATCATCCTAAATATCGTGAACTACGTAAGGTCTAATCTCAATAGGGAGTTGAGTACGTAGGCAGCCCATTTAGGGCGCGACCCCATTCCAAATCAAAACCCTTTTCCCACTGTGAGACGGTACTTGTACCTCTCCTAGCATTCAAATCTCTTCTGACTCACTTTAGACCCTCAAACCTTTAGACTTCGGGTCTTCTTCATCCACTTAATCAATAAGCTTTCCCTTGATTTTACTATTTACATTCGATCAACTCTCAACCTGTCAACCCTTTCATTTGGTGCTAGCTTGGCAGAAAAGCTCGCCTCACCCACTCTCTTTCTCTCTTCCCTTCCTAATCCTATCTTTGGCTTTAGCTGAATCTCTTTAATAAGGTTTTGAAAGAAGGTAATCCCGACAATTGGAGACCGAGGTTTCCTCGGGCACCAATCCGAAGTCGTGGTCATTGCCACTTCTAAGGGGTGTAACCTAGTGTGAACCCACGATAGAATCTCTGCAAATGACCAGCTAAGCCTTATCCATAGGCAACAATCTCAGAGTCAATTAACGGTTCTTAGAACCCTTCTCCTCCCTTCCTAGTTCTTTAGGTCAAACTAGGTGGCGACTCTAGTCAATCTCCGCCCTTAGGGCATAAGTCCGCGTGGAGCCCATTGAGAGCGGGCGTAGTGTTCACTTGCACTCCCCTTATGCTTTCTGGGAAAGACGGACGATTTAGTAGGTATTTGAGGGATGCTAGAATAACGGGTTTTTCACCCCTCCACAGAATGGCATTTCCTAGGATCTAGGCGTTTTAGTCAGACCATATTTAGATAGACCCCCCTCATACCGAAAAATCACCCTCCACGGAATGGCGACTCTGCTGGGGAAAACTTGAGTAACTCAAGTTTTTCTCAAACTCTGAACTCCATTCAAAATTGTCGGGCTTTCCCCACTTCTTTCAAAACCTTCATGAGATTCCTTTCAAAGCCTTTAGGATTATTCTACTCCACACTTAGAGTGTGTATCTGATGAGGACGGATAGGACTTGATAGATCCTCAACAAACATTACAACAATTGGGTTAATCATTAGCTCACGGTTAGAAAGAGACATTTAGGATTGAATGAAGCTAACTTCCCTTTAGGTTAATAAACAACCAATTGGAATTACCGCCTTCAAGACAAAACAGTTAGTAAATAGGGTTGTTTGTTCTTCTCTGCTTTATTTACCACATTCATATTATTGTTACTTGTTGCGGGGTGAGACGGTCACTGACCTACACCATTACCGCTTTTACATTTACAAGTTGTGAGTGCATGGGTAGCATAGGACATGCATTCCTCTGTGTCACCCTTATTTCCATGAGTCACGGCATCCCAATCGGTCCACGATTGATTTCCCATGAGTCGGGTCACTCATTGAGTGGTTATGCCCGCGAGGCGAGACGGTCACCGACCTACGCCCTGAAGACTCATGATCCAAAATTATCCTCCATATCCGAGTCAAAGCCAGCATATAGTGAACTCTGAGCCTTCAGTGTCCAGCTGCCTAATCCGGTGTCTAGGACGGGTTTTATGGGTAGTCACCCCCTTGTATGCCGCCTGTCTGACCACCCTTCTGCCTTACCTTGAAGATTGCATGGGCTCAGTTCTCCATTGTTCCTTTGCACCACGGGTGTGTTTAAAGCCCAATGTCACGCTACACGTCCATAGAGGATCCCGTATTTACCGGATACCCATACATGGCATAAAGTAGTCAGTGAATAATTTGGACTTTAGACACACCTGACCGTGCAGATGACGAGAGACCCGTTCCCATGCAGTGCTTCCCCAAGTTTCCCAAAAGTGAGTATGTTGTGATAATCCCCGACTGTGGCTCGTGTGACTGTATCACTTCGGGTATCCTGACCTTTCGAACTTAAGCACTCTGGTCTTTCTCGATGACGTGCCCCACAAGGCGTAACAGAGATAAATCCCGAGAGATGAACAGTGAAGGGACGACGGTTCCCCCGGTGGTATGGAAGCATTAATTGACCTGGAAGGTGATTATCCCAATCATCATGCACACTCAGCTCCACATAAAATCAGCCACGATTTTATTTTGCACTTACATCTATCTGTGATCACGTTTCAAAAATTGGCAAAAATCAGAAAATGAATCATGTCAAGCGCTCTAATGAAATATCTTCAAAGTCGTCCATCTCGAATGATTTCAAAATTGTTATTTCCAAAGCGGTGTTCAAAATCATTTTCAATCAAATTCTTTCAAAAAAATAAACTTCGTCCAACGGTTCGTAAAAACCAGATTTCAAAAATCTATTACATTCAAATGATTTTCAATCAGTATTTCTCACAAATGTTATTTCAAAAACTATTTCCAAAAACAGATTTCAAAAACCTGCTTTTTACAAACGAATTTCAAACAACTTTTTTCACGAACATTATCTCAAACTTGTTTTTGAAAACAGTTTTCAGGTTGTTTTTCACAAATGTTTTTCATAAATATTTTTCAAAATAAATGATTTAGTCCCCATGTTGCGCCCGCTATTTTTGAAGTTCAACCCACCTTCAAGAGCAGCGGTCACTACCGTGGAGCGTACTAGTCATTTCGTGTTTTCACAAAAGTGGTGGATTTTCACAATGGTTTTGTGCTCGATCATTCACTTTTCCTTTCTCAAAAAAGAACGCCCCTCATTTTCCTCGTCGGAGCAAGTGGTGCGCATGAGGATCAACAACTGCAGTCTGAACCAAAAATCAGAGGTGCACCAACCCGAGTCGAGCAACATGAAGACCAGCAACGATTGTTCGAGTTCAAAATTTTTGGGAGTCAGAAGAACACCAACCGGTTTTGTTTGATCACAATACCGCTTCGCTACAAGTGCCCGAAGACGAGCAAGCAACCAGTCGAACGTCCGAAGACGAGCGAACGACCAACCAGGAGCCCAAAGACGAATGAGCAGTCAGTCAGAAGCTCGAAGACGAAGCAGAAGAATTCGGGAGAAGTTTTTAAGCTCAAACTCCCCCATTTAATGACTTTTAGAACCGATGTATAGGTTTTCCCTAGCATTCTTTTCTCTCTTGTCAAATTCTGAATAGACTTTGTGTATAGGTTGTACATTCCCTTTGAATTTATTTAGATCATGTGTATAGGGTTCCTCACTCCCTATTTTTATTTGTAAATGACCGAGCATCAAAATTCCTATTGAGAAAATCCACCACTCCGAAAACACGTATTTTCAAAACCTTTTTTCTAAAACTTGATTTCTTGTAGCACTTACGAATTGCTTCTTCCCATCTTCGGTCATTTCATATTCATTAATGATGCATGAATCACACCCATCTTAGAAAAATTGCATAATCACGAGTTGCATTACCAACACATCACACACAAGCATTCATCCCATTTTTTAAAGCATGCTAACGTTCACATTTGTCATATTCTTTTTTCTGTCATAATGACTGTGTTTGCAGGTGATTAACCGCATTTGCCCACGAGTGAAAGTGTGACCCTCAAAGCGATAGCAAGAAATACCAGAGATTCAAGCATCTTCCCATTCGGCATGCCATGTACATAGATACCAACAACCACAAAAAAGCATACGCAAAAAAAATTCCCAAAATAAAATTGTACATCAGAAAATCCAAAAAAAATCATACATAAAAAAAAATCCAAAAAATCACACATCTAAAATCCAAAAAAAAATCATACATAAAAAAATTCAAAAAAATCATACCTTCAAAATCCCAGAAAATGCAGCCCATGTCATATCAGTGGGTCACCATGCGGGAGTTGTCACTCCCTAAAAGTCCCAAGATCCAGGAGCCAATCACCAACCCGACCTCACCCGAGAATTACTTCTTCAACACCAATCACCACAACTCGACCACCTTCAGAGCTAACAATGACGGGATGAGCTTAATGAACCGGAAGCTGAATTCGGCACAAGCGAGACTAGTCACAACCTTACCACTCATGCATTGCATCCAAAAACAAAACAAAAACACAAAAAAAAACATTCAGTCAACCATCTCAATTCATCACTTTCAGCATTTCATGCATCTTATACATGGTAATTCCATATTACCACAATACATCGCATGGTAGATAATTGCATTTGCATACTCCCATATCGAAACGACATCTTCTGGAAAATCACGAGAGATTGATTGAACAGAGTGCATGAACCACTTAACTCTCGACCCGTCAATGAGTACAAGGGTCCAATCAAAATCAGCACCACAAATCAAGTGAGTAGTGTTCAAAGAGCGGTATTTTCCTTTGAATTTCAAATGAGTGTTTTGGACAATCCATTGAGTGATGAGGGAAGGTAGAGAGTTCCAATTGAGGTAAAACCACGAGCGACATGTGCATTCCTTCAGCACATGGAGAGGCACAAATCATAGTGAGAGCAATGTCGACAAACATGATACGAACTGTGATTCATGCAAAGATTTGAGAAGAGTATGAAAACAATCATTGAATAATGAGAATGACGAGGCACTTAGGATCAAGATCCCCACAAAACCAAAAAGCTTTGACTGCCCTGTACATAATCCCTTAGTGAGCCCCGCTGAGCCTTTCACGATAAACCTTTTTCTGTGAACTCCACAACATGCCAAACCCACGTACATATACTTGCCTTCCTTTGCAATAGAGGATTACTAATGAGCTGGAGCCTTGGTCTCTCCCCACCATCTTTCACAAAACACAACAAATGAAATGTTCAAAGGAATCAGTGAGTCAATGCAACTCCCAAGTCAAACACCAAAAAAAACACTGAAAATGTTCAAGAAGATCGATGAGTCAATGCAACTCCAAAGCCGAAAGCTAAAATACAAAGCAGAGAACGCTTGAGAAAGTTGATGAGCCAAATGCAATTTCAAAAAAAAACAAAACAAGGAGAAAGTTCAAATCGTACACCAGAAGAGGCAAGAAGAAGAAATCCAAATCAGAAGGACCAATGATGTCCCGTAGAAACCATAAAAGGTTATCAAAACCCGTCCAATCATTCCACCCATGGCAAAGGCGAAACACATCCTCTATTGCACAAAAGCTGCACAATTCCCAAATAAATCCCATAGTCCTGTGTGACATACATTATACCCCTCATCCCCTTTACAACCCAATAAAGACCTCTGACTCATAAGTTAGTGAGCGTTAACTGAAAGTACCAGATCTGAAACATGAATCATAAGCTTCGTACTTGTTATCAACATGTCCCATCATACCAAAGGGGACCGTGAGCGAATGAGTATGACCTAATCTCACAAGGTCTTTAGAGTACGAGTGACTCTTCGATTAAACTACCAAATCATAATCACCTACCCCATTGCAGGTGAGGAATTTGTGAGGAACGGAAAGTTCATAACCTCAAAAAGAAATTCTCAGGAAAATACTGCTCTGAGCATCAAGAGTATCATCACGACATTAGCACACACGGCCATACTCACGAGAGATTGACCCATATCCCTCCAAGAGAGTAAAGTGATTCATGCATTCCAGTTCATCAATCACTCAAATCAAAACTGAAGATGTCTTATATTCGTAAACCTCATATTAATAGAGATAGGACTGTACCTTCTCTCCAACTGCATGTGCATTTTGCATCGTGTCTAGTATTTAAATTTGCATGCACCAAAATCATTTCATCTTCAACATCCGACTAGTAAGAATTCTACCTAGTCTCGCTGAAAGTCGACTTCAATTGCCGCTATCAGAGCGTAACTTCCGATAAAAAAGTCAAAGCTGGAGCCATCCCACGGCCATATCCAGAACCAAACTAGAGCCATCCGGAGCCACACGAAGACTATTCCGTCCACTGTCATGCCCGAGCCTCATTGGAACCTCTCCCAAAGCCAAGCTAGAGCCGTACGGGAGCCATCATCCGACATTGAAACCATCCTTGGAACTACATAGGGTCATCCCAACTGTCCGAGAACAATATGGGAGCCACCTCAAATCCATATCGGAGCCATTTCATCACACCAGGGCCTTGCCTACCGAGTATCGAACTACGTATGGTCTGATCTCAATATGGAATTGAGTACGTAGGCAGCCCGTCCAGGGTGCGACCACATCAAAGGCGAAAACTTCCTTTTTCCCCTCGGTGTCATCGAATTGAACCAACCAATGCATCGTCATGCTCAATCAGCACGAGGTCATCCCGGAGCCATCCATGGAAATCCTGGAACCATGATAGGAACTCCCAATAAGTCATGCAACTGCGTTTCATTGATCACCCATGAAAAACCATTCACTCACTACAAAGTCCACAACAAATCCCGTCAAAAAACAATAAATCCATCATCGGAGCCATCAACCACCTTAAAAAAATCTCAAGGCAAATCAAAGCCCACAAATTGCCACAAAATCACCATCCATGTCAAACCCACCAACCCCCCGAGACCATTGGTCACACCGGAGCCATCAGTGCCTACCAGAGCCATCAGTGCATACTGGAGTCATCAACGCATGCTGGAGCCATCTCAGATCCTTGAAGCCATGTCAGAGCTATGCTAGAGCCATACCGGAGCCATCCCAAGGTTTTGATGTTACTATAGAGCCATCTGCTCACACAAAAACCTACATCCACAAACAGAGAGTTTAATTCAATTAATACATTGGTTAATCACCTCACATCACATATCATCTGCATATACCCACAAAATTTGCTCACTATTTGACGCATCTTCACACCTGCTAGGCAGCTATTGCGCTACTAGTACGGTCTCCTTTCATTTTACACACCGCTAGACAGCTATTGCGCTACTAGTGCGGTCGAATTTTTCATTTTACACCTGCTAGACAGCTATTGCGCTACTAGTACGGTCGCCTTTCGTTTTACACCTGCTAGACAGCTATGCGCTACTAGTACGGTCGCCTTTCGTTTTACACCTGCTAGACAGCTATTGCGCTACTAGTACGGTCGCCTTTCGTTTTACACCTGCTAGACAGCTATTGCGCTACTAGTATGGTCGCCTTTCATTTTACACCTGCTAGACAGCTATTGCGCTACTAGTACGGTCGCCTTTCGTTTTACACCTGCTAGACAACTATTGCGCTACTAGTACGGTCGCCTTTCGTTTTACACCTGCTAGACAGCTATTGCGCTTCTAGTACGGTCGCCTTTCGTTTTACACCTGCTAGACAGCTATTGCGCTACTAGTACGGTCGCCTTTCATTTTACACCTGCTAGACAGCTATTGCGCTACTAGTATGGTCGCCTTTCATTTTACACCCGCTAGACAGCTATTGCGCTACTAGTGCGGTCGAATCTTTTGTTTTACACCTGCTAGACAGCTATTGCGCTACTAGTACGGTCGCCTTTCATTTTACACCCGCTAGACAGCTATTGCGCTACTAGTGCGGTCGATTTTTTTCATTTTACACCCGCTAGGCAGCTATTACGCTACTAGTGCGGTCCCGTCTTTTTTCCTCCACTAGGCAGCTATTACGCTACTAGTGCGAGATCGTTAACTACATAACCAGCTAGGCAGCTATTACGCTACTAGTGCGGTCGCATCTTCATTTTACACCCGCTAGATAGCTATTACGCTACTAGTGCGGTCCCGCCGTTTTTCCTCCACTAGGCAGCTATTACGCTACTAGTGTGAGATCGTTCATATTCATAACACACTAGGCAGCTATTACGCTACTAGTGCGGTCCCGTTGTTTTTGCCTTCCTTCCTAGCAGCTATTACGCTACTAGTGCAAGATCGTTTCACACCTACCTGCTAGGCAGCTATTACGCTACTAGTACGGTACACAATGAAAAGTATTATAGGCTCATCATAAGTCCTATAGCTAGATGTCAAGAGGTCTAGTTGAGGCTCGTCATAAGTCCTCGTACTTTCAATTGCATTATAGGCTCGTCATAAGTCCTATAGCTAGATGTTAAGAGGTCTAGTTGAGGCTTGCCATAAGTCCTCGTGCACCCGAACAAACCCTATTGTTAGTATTCTAGGCTCGTCATAAGTCCTAGAGTTAGATGTCAAGAGGTCTGGCTGAGGCTCGTCATAAGTCCTCATACTTTCAATCGCATTCTAGGCCCGTCATAAGTCCTAGAGCTAGATATAAGAGGTCTAGTTGGGGCCCGTCATAAGTCCCCGTGCACCCGCACCCATAAAACAATTCATAAACCGCAGTGAGAATTTTTGGCGCCCTATCAACCTTGATCCAATTCTGCAAGGGCTTGCAAATTGAATCAAGGGGAGCCATCTGTAGACACCAAAAATTCTCACCCCATAAAACAAATTCCAGAATAAAATACAATAAGAGGGGTCGTCGCCTTTCTTTTTCAAAAACGTATTGACGTGCGTGCCAAAATGAAGCCATCGTTTTACGACAAATTTCAAACCAATTTTCAAGCATTTTAGAAAAATCCAACTTTTTTGAAAATGAATTTTCAAACAATAATATGTCTTAGACTTACCCTTTTATTTAGTTATTTTCAATTTAATTTCCTTAGTTGTGGGCATTTCATTTACTTTATTTTACTTATATTATTTTGTCATTTTTCATGTTGTTATTTTGATAATAAAACATTTCATTTTCATTGACTAAACCTTTTAGTTTTATTCTGCACATACTTTTTTTAAGCATTAGCGTTTCTGATGATTTTACTCATGTCGAGTTATAGCTTTTTGTTTTCTTTCCCTAAGTTTTGTATGAAGTTCCATTGTAGTATTCTTTTCCTTTCTCATTTTTTGGTGGACCAAACTTGATCTTAACCCAATCTTCAGTCAAATCCAACAGCCCAAACCCAAGCTCATCCTATCCAAACTTAGAGCCCAAAATCGAAGCCCACATTAAAACCCAACTCATCTCCTAAACCCTAGAGTCCACCCTTGCTCTGTATAAAATGACAACAACAATAAACCTTGAAAAAAAAGAGGCAACAGTAGCCCTCCCGATTCGCTGCCCTCGATCGTTCTCTTCTTCAATCAAGAACAGCAGCTACCATTACCTTCCTCTCTGGATTGATCTTCTCCCTCCTTTGTTATTCTTCCTCCTTCGAATTTTTTCAGACAAAAGAAAATGAAACCTAACTGTACACAACAACACTTGAGCCTCATCTTCTTCTTCGAGCTGCCAATGATTGTCCCTCTTCGATTTCCCCTCCTTTTTGATTCTCTCTTCGATCTCTCTTGACATCATAGCCGACTCTAGTTCCTCACCCGAGATCATCCGGACTTGCCCTCACAGGCGATTTCCATCCACGCTCCCAGTCATGTATGATTAGCGTTGGAGCTTTCCCTCCGGCAAAAGGTTCACCGACAACTTGCTCATTTGAAGTATACACATATAATCCAAGGATCTCTGGTGGTTTGCTTCCCCCCCCCCCTTTTTTTTTTCCTCTCTGCGCTCAAATATGCCCAGCTCTTTAGTTCAAGTTTAGCTCGGAATCGCCGATTAATTTCGGCCTGCTTCTGGTCCGATTACACCTCTGTTATCCAAGGTATTTTGATGTTGATGTCCATACCGATCGCCTCTTGTTGGCATGATTTGGGTTTGAAGGGCTAATCAGAGCTGGTTCACTTGATTTATTATTTGTGGGTGCGAATATGGTATAGTAAATTCTATACAGATTTGGCTAAGTATGCTCGAGTTAAAATGAAAAGATTTTGAGCTGCTCTGTCGATAGCATTGTTTGGTTTGATCTGCTGGCTCACTGTTTGGACTGATCAGGTACCTCTACTGGGGTAAAATTCATCTGGTCTTGCTATGTGTTCCCTTCTTGCGCACCGGTGTGTTCGGTTTGACATTTGGTGGGGACTCCAAATTGGTCGATTTCCCTCTGTGAGGTCCATTATGATTCAAAGTTCTCGTGTTACTACTTGACTGCTTGCTCACTGCTTGTTCCCTTCCCTTGTTTCTTGTTTGACTGAGGTACTCCTACTTGGAGCTGGGGGTGAATCAATGCTCAATGGCTCAGAATAGACCCTTGGTCTCGATGATAGGATGAGTTTATGAATCTTCAGCTGACCACTCTCTTGCTCTTTCGGTTTGATAAATTCCACTTGACGTCTTCTGTTTAATCTATTGTTGCCGCTTGTGCATTTGTGATTGATGATTGGAGATTTAATGCGGTCACCTTGTGTATACGCCAACCCATTTTGTTTTGGAGTTGAGTTTAGCATTGCTGCTGGGTTTCAGTAAACTGATATGACGCATTTTGGGCTCTCACCCCTTTCCGGCCTTTGGGAGTTGAGGCCTTTGCTGGTTACTTTTTTGAGCTTATAATAATTCGATGTTCTCTGATTATTGCCCCAGTTCAATATTTGGTTACACATTTTGCACTATGTACATCATTTGATTTATTTCTAACATCTTTGACATCACTTCGAGCGATGTACATGAGTCCAATTGGACATGGCCGTGCCTGCTGACCTTAGACCATGCTGATGCGATTTGGGCTTGAGATTGGCTCGTTGGGTTTGGAAGTTTTGATTCTTCAATTTTCTTAATATTACAAATCAGTTATCCTTCGATACTTAATTGCCCCTTGCGCATCAATATTGGTTTGGAAAATAAGTTGAAACTAGCGTAACTTGCCTCATTACGTTTAGATAAGAACATAAATTGAGTGATAGTTGCCCGAATATTGTGATTGTTAAGATAAATCACTCGTTGGCTGGTTGGTCCTTATTAATTCTTCATCTTAGAGGGAAATGATATAACCCTTCTAGGTATGATCCCACATGACTCACAACCCCCTATCTTTGATACTACAGTTTGGTTGAGTTATAATCTAAGATGATGATTAATTTGAGTAGCAACCCCAATGCTTGATTTATCTTACAATCTTAGCATTTGTTGGTAGCTTGTAACTCTTTTCTATGTTCTCGGTTCGGTGTGGGAGATGATTAGATTACCCCCTTTCCTCCCATTGAGATGGGTCGTATGATCCCATTGCACACATCTCAACCCTCTTCCGTTCTTTGACTAATGCATTTTACCTCTCTTGGTTGTGTTTTGACATGTACATAACGCTCGTGGAATGGGAAACTACTCTAACACTAAGGAACGGGACCTTGGCTAGGACTACCGGGGTCTCCGCTTCAACACATGTAACGGTTGGTGCACTTCTTGCCGATCCTATCAGCTCAAGTGAGGCGGCGTCGATGTGACCCCCCATAGCAGCTCTCTATTTAAGATTGTTATCTATGTTTATATTATCTGTAATTTGTTTATTGTTCTTACTTTCGGTTGTAGTCTTAGGACTTATTCATTTTTGTAATTCATTCTTTGCACGTGAACAATTTCAGCATGCTATCTCTAGCTAGTTTTGGATTATGTTGTTCTAGCGTTTATTTTACCCCTTATACATATTCATTTGAGCTTGGAGATTAATTTGAAATCTTGTAGGATTTTCGTTAGTGTTCAATCACTGAATTTTTGTACATAATGTTTACACTTCATTTTGCTTCTCCAATGTTTGTACCCTACGTGAGATATTTGTTTTGCCGTTTTGTGATTTATGCCCCTTGCTTGTTGCTTATTAATGTTATAAGCCTTAGTTACTATGTCCTTAGGTCCAAGCCATTAGGATAGAGGGGTCCCCCTGGTCTGATAGGTCATGATCCAATCTCGTGGTGGTGACACCCCTAAACCCTAAAACACACACCTAAAACATGTATATATATGTATATAGATTAATATTCTCCTTTTGGTTTTAGACCAACATTCTCATTCAAAATTTCTTTCCAACAAGCCCAAATCACTCAACCCGGCCCATTTCTAGCTTGACCCATTCAGCCCATCGGGCCCAATCCATGTGTGGCCCAACCCTGTTAATAAAATCAAAGCCCATTTCAAAACACAATTGGCTCATCAAGCCCGATTCAAGCCCAGTTTGACCTAAACCCATTCCGGGTCCAAATCCAATTCGGCCCATTAAGCCCAGACCAGCCCAAGCCCACAAAAGTCAAACCGATTTGACCAAGACCCAAACTTTGACCAAACCTAAACCTGAATGTCAAACTCTGACCAAACCTTGACCCGAATGTCAAACTTTGACCAAACCTTGATCCGAATGATGAACTTTGACCAAACCTTGACCCGAATGTTGACCTTTGACCAAACCTTGACCTGAATGTTGACCTTTGATCAAACCTTGACTTGAACTGTGACCTTTGACTAAACTCTGACCATGACCCAAGCTTTGACTAAAACCCAAACTTTGACCAATCCGAACTTTGACCAGCCCAAGTTGACCTTGACCCAACTGTGACTCAATCCCTTTTGACTTGGTCTAACTTTGACCCGCCTTGTTTTCCAACCCCAACCAAATTCAACTCAAACCAAATTCAATTCCAAACCGATTCATTTCAGTTCAAGCCCAATTCAAAATCAATTCAATTCTTAATTCAATTAGATTCAATCTCAATTTCAATCCAATTCAATTCAATTCAAAATTCTTTTCATTCCCAATTCAATTCAACTTCATTGCAATCCCAAATAATTCCAAACATCATAAATCTCAAACTCTTTGTAACTCCAAACCCCATAGAACTCAAGCATCTCGAATCTCTGAACGTCTCAACAGCTCAACATACTCGAACGTCTCAGCAGCTCAACAGGCTCGACCGTCTCAGCAGCTCAACTCAACAGACTCGTCCGTCTCAGCAGCTCAACAGACTCGAATGTCTCAGCAACTCAACAGACTCGTCAGTCTCAGCAGCTCAACAGACTCGAACATCTTAGCAGCTCAACAGACTCAACCGTCTCAACAGCTCAATAGACTCAAACGTCTCAGCAGCCCAACAGACCCGAACATCTTAGCAGCTCTACAGACTCGAAAGTCTCAACAGCTCAACAGACTCGAACGTCTCAGCAGCTCGACTGACTCGAATGTCTCAACAGCTCAACAGACTCGTCCGTCTTAGCAGCTCAACAGACTCGACCGTCTCAACAGCTCAACAGACTCGAACGTCTCCGCAGTTCAATAGATTCGAACATCTCAGTAGACTCATCAAATTCAAACACATCGAAACCCTCAGCTCCTCAAAAGGTCGAACCCCTTGAAATTTGATAACCCTTTCAAGCCTCGAATATCTCACAGACCCGAGCGTCTCACAGACCACTCCATTATTTCAAGAATTCAAATATCTCACAGACCTGAGCGTCTCACAGGCTCTTTGCACCTCAAACTTCAAACGAACCCGACAATCTGTCAAACCTCGCAAAAATGACCACAAAACCTCTTTGACCCTCCAAAGACCCAAAAGGTCAAAATCCCCAATTCCTTCAAACCCCCCCAAACTCCCAAATCCCCAAAGGCTGAACTACGTAAGGCCTGATCTCAACAGGGAGTTGAGTACCTAGGCAACCCACACAGGGTGCGACCTCACATCAATCAAAATGCCCTTTTTCCACTCAGCCATCTCACCTCCGAATAACCCTATGCACTCCCGACCCTCGATTACCTCAAAAACCACAATCATCCTAAATATCGTGAACTACGTAAGGTATGATCTCAACAGGAGTTGAGTACGTAGGCAGCCCATCTAGAACACGACCCCATTCCAAATCAAAAACCCTTTTCCCACAGTGAGACGGTACTTGTACCTCTCCTAGCATTCAAATCTCTTCTGACTCACTTTAGACCCTCAAACCTTTAGACTTCGGGTCTTCTTCATCCACTTAATCAATAAGCTTTCCCTTGATTTTACTATTTACATTCGATCAACTCTCAACCTGTTAACCCTTTCATTTGGTGCTAGCTTGGCAGAAAAGCTCGCCTCACCCACTCTCTTTCTCTCTTCCCTTCCTAATCCTATCTTTGGCTTTAACTGAATCTCTTTAATAAGGTTTTGAAAGAAGGTAATCCCGACAATTGGAGACCGAGGTTTCCTCGGGCACCAATCCGAAGTCGTGGTCGTTGCCACTTCTAAGGGGTGTAACCCAGTGCGAACCCACGATAGAATCTCTGCAAATGAGCAGTAAGCCTTATCCATAGGCAACAATCTCAGAGTTAATTAACGGTTCTTAGAACCCTTCTCCTCCCTTCCTAGTTCTTTAGGTCAAACTAGGTGGCGACTCTAGTCAATCTCCGCCCTTAGGGCATAAGTCCGCGTGGATCCCATTGAGAGCGGGCGTAGTGTTCACTTACACTCCCCTTATGCTTTCTGGGAAAGACGGACGATTTAGTAGGTATTTGAGGGATGCTAGAATAACGGGTTTTTCACCCTCCACAGAATGGCATTTCCTAGGATCTAGGCGTCTTAGTCAGACCATATTTAGATAGAGCCCCCTCATACCGAAAAATCACCCTCCACAGAAAGCAATCGGTGGTGAGTACAGAGGGACATATGTTAGAAAATGAGCAGAAGTGCAAAGATACCTAGTCTCCTTTGTTTTCACTACTTGTAGTTAAAGTTTCTCCTCCATTTCCAAATAGAACCAAGCGTTCCAAAAAGGATATCGAGTTTGACAAGTTTCTCACCTTGCTCCGCCAGTTATCGTCAATGTTCCATTTGTTGATCTAGTTACGAAGGTGTGAGTCCTGATTTTCAAACCCTATACAATATTGATTTAGGTTGAGAAGCTATCTAATTTACGACCAGTTTCGGGGGCTTGTTATACAGCTCTTCCAGGTTCAAATTACTTTCACTATCCTTCTAAGTTGTTTTGCTCTACTTATTTCATTTTGGCTTATTATACAGTCGATTTTAACCTAAGCACGCAACTTTCTGTGTTTTTTGGGTTTTTAACATTTTTGACAAAACATTATTATGGAAACTGAAATTACCTAAACTAGGATTTTGGGAGCCAAATTAGGTTAAATTTTAAATGTCTGTGGCCACGGACCTATTGTCCGTACCCACGGACCCTAATTAAACTAGATAAACAAAAGATCAAAATTGTAGAAAAATAAAATTAGGAAAAGAGTCCAGGGCCACATACAGGGTGTCAGTGGACCTGAACATGTTACAAAAATCCTAAACTTTTAAAACTAAATTTGTTCTACCTCCTCCATCCAAGGGCGTCCATGGCCACGAACAATCCATCCGGGACCCCGGACGGTGATGTTCTATGTGTTTTCTGGTGATGTTTTTGGCTCAAATTTTATGGGTGTGTTCCTTGAAAGATTTTAGACACGTTAGTAATAAAAAGATTTTAGTTTGACTTCAAATTATGGATGAAACTTAGCATACAAATTATTAGGCATAACATAATCTAAACCCTAAGTTAGTCGCTGGAAAAGTTGAATTGTTTCAAGATTGATATTGAGTGTATATGATGATGACAAGAGTTGAAGAATTTGAATTCAAACCTATTTAGACTTTGAAGTTTGGTTGTTCCTTCACATCGGGAATCTCCAAAAGGTTCATTGAGGGTCGATCCGGTTCGACTTAGACCTGAGCTTGTGATTCCTTCTTCTCTATGGTTTTAAAAACATTTTAATTCTGTATTTGTGATGTTTTGGTGTTTGGAAGTCATATGGGAGAAGAAAGATTGTGTTTTTGGTGATTTTCGAATGATTTATGTAGAGTTTCGTTATGGGAGTGTTGAAATCGTGGGAAGCTAGTTGGGAGAGTTGAGTTTTGACTTTGGGAAGGTTCTAATGTATGTTTAGGTCATTTTAAGAAGGTCCTTTTATAGGAAAATGCTGAGCAAAAGATAAAGAAAGATTTTATTACCAAAAATCTTTAATCCGATTTTTTAAAATATGTTACAGGCCGAGATTTTTTTTTGAAATTTTAACTACAGATTGAGGAAAAGTTTTATGAATTTGAGAGATAAAATTGAGTTACTTCAATAAATAACCAATTGAATAAAAATGTTAAAAATCATTCACCTCCCATAAATCATAAGTTATTATTGGAAATTCGAAATTATGAAATTCGAACGGGGTAGTCTCTAAAAATCATCCTACATCATGTGTTAAAATTTCATGACACTTTGATTTGATTTAGGTATTTTCCCAAAACGAGAGAGAAAAGTGCATGAATAATTTTTTGGCTACATCCAAATGTACCTATAGATAGCTACATATATGTATAAATGTTCTATAAAAACTGCACATTTAGTAAAAAAACTGTACAGATATATATATGTAAAGTTATACATTGAATTATGATATTACTAAGTTCTACTAGATGTACATACTAACTTCTGAAGTTGTACAAATAGCTTACAAAACTTGTACATATACCATATACAACTGTACAATTTTAAATGTAGCCAAAGATAGCTAAATCTACTTGTAGCCAAGAATGATTGATGTTTGAATTTCTTTTTAAAATATTGGGCTAAGGTTCCAAATAAAACTTTTCAGGTTTATGACTATGCGCATTCATGTTAAACATGTGACAGTTTTATTTGGATTTATGAAGACGTTTTCTTTCTATTTTAAGGCTATTTCATGTGTTAATTATTAACGAAATTAGCTTATAATATGTATTAAAAGCTATGTTTCCAGAACAAAAAATATCTGAGAATTATAAAATGCCTTTCATAATGACTCTTGTGTTTGAAAATGTTTTGAGATTATGAAGTCATATGAAAATAGAAAGTCCCGGAAGTGTCTTTGAAACCCGCCTTGGTGTATTTTGACCATTTTTCCCTTATGAAATACCCCGAAATTAAATATAGGGATTAAAATTAATCTCATATGTATTTAAGGGCCTAATGGTACCCAATTAATACTAGTAAGGAAAAAAATAAATCCAAAAGAAATAAATAAATGCTTAAAAAGCGGAAAATGCTAAATAAGCGTTAAGTAACCATAGGAGGAATGAGACCTCGGTTAGCGTGTTATATGGATTCTAAAGGTTTAATAAGACCTAAATAAATATGGGAACAACTCCCGAAGAAAACGGATCCAAATAATGAATTAAAACGCTAATAGAGTTTTAGAGCACGTTTTTCGAGGGAACCTGAAAACGTGACTTTAAGCGGTCAAACGAACCCGTAAAAATTATAAATCATTAAATAATAATTATTAAGCATTTATGAAAGCTTAATAACCAATAAAATAAAGAAACGAGAAAATTCCGGAAAACGGGCCCGGTTAGTGAACAGTACCTAAACCGGTAAAATAACGAGCGTTTTCTGTAAAGACAAAAAACGCTCCAGCTAGTGTGACAGTAAGGGGGCCGGTTTTCATCAGTCAAATAACTCCCTCACACACACATGTAACTAGCTAATTAAATAAGAGAGCCAAAGCAAAAACAATAAGTAAAAGGTTACTTTATTTCCCTTCCCTCTCACCTCACTCTCACATTTTCACTCACCTCTCTCTTTCCTCTTCCCCCTCCATCGTACTCTCCCTCTTCCTCCTCCCTTGGGCTGCGATTTTGGAGCTCCCCCAACAACAACAATGGCACTTCATCTTCTCTCCCATGCTCTACCTCCATTTGAGCTCCAATCACAAAAATAATTACATATTTGTAATCCCCTCATCCTCCTCTATGATTCTCTCTTTTCAAAATTCGAAAAGGATGAGTTTCATCTCCATGGGTTTTCCCCATTCAAAGAGAAAATGGCACCAATGTAAAGCTTGGAGTCTCCTCTTTCCAACAAGGTAAAAATCTACATGAAAAACTCATGTTTTCTCCACCTTGCTTCATAACCGATTTTTGCCTCTTTGTAATGCCTGTTTTCTCTCTCCGTTTTGAACATAATATCAACCTTGCAATGGTGGTGGATTCACCTTCTTGAACCAAGGGCTAAAACCCCTCTTAAAAGCTTCAAAAGGTAAACCCTAGAAATTTGTTTAAAATATCTCAATGAGTTAGTATAAATCTATGGGTTAGTATATTAATTATACTTGTTTTGTATGCTTTGGGTGATGGGAATGGAGTTTGGCAACTCCATTCCCCACAAATCGAATTGTACAAGGAAGAGAAGAGGAGAGATGAGAAAGAAAGAAGGAATTAAAAGCTCAAGGTAAGAGCTCTTTACTAATGTTAAATTTTGGTTCATTAGAGTAATGGGAATGGGTAAACCAATCTAAAGAAACCAACTAATGTACTAGTAATGTAATTGAGGAAGTTTGAGTATTTGTGAACTAGTATGTGAAGTGTGGGCCTTAGAGCCAAGTGTATTGTGTATGTGCATTAGTAATGTGGATTGAGGAAGTAATGATGTACTAAGATTTTGTATGTGTGCTGGTAGAACCCTTGTGGTTTGGCTAGATTAGGAAGGAGTTTGATGAGAAAACACATATGTGGAGAAGTAAGAAATGTAGAGGAACTATGGGAAAATTTTGGTAGGAATATGTACATGTAGAAATGACTTGGTGGATGGTAGAACCAAGGTATGTATTTGGATTAGTAGAGATGTTTAGTGGCAACGGAATGGTAGTTGTAGTATGAGGAATAAGAAATGTAAAATCTGTAACAAAGTGTATAGAAATACATTGGAGAAGTTAGGAAGAATTAGTGTGTAAGAAATGGGTGACAAGAGTGTTGGACTTGAAGAGGTGAGACAATGCATTGTAGGCCTTGGAGATGACATTAGGAGATGAAACTATGTATGGAGGAAGTAGGAACCAAAATCTGTAGCAAAGGGGTATCAAATTTGTATAGAAGGACTAGGAAAGATTAGTGTGCAAGAATTGGTAAAATAATGTTGGACTTGGGCATAGGTGGTATAATTGCTTAGAAATGAATTGGCATGGTAATATGAGATGTATTTGGGATGCTAGGAGTGACATTGGTAGAGGAAATATTGAATCGTAGGAGTTGTAGAAAAATCCGTAGCATTAGAGAATGAAAAACTGTTGTAAGTGTTGAAAGGAAGTGAGGGAAATTGTGTAAGTTGTTTGATGGATTTAGTAATGGATTTGGTGGATGAATTAAGGTGATTTAGAATGTTTAAATGGTACTAAAACATGTTAGGATGTATGTAGGAAGATTGGGAAACAATGGGTGAAATTGGGAAGGAAAAACAAAATCTGTAACAAGGTTCTGGAACCGTCCGACCCAGAGTCTGGATCGGACGTGGGTTGGACAGGGCTTAAACAACGAGATGTAAACTTTCTGGAATGGTCCGACCCAGAGCCGTGGATCGGACGTGGGTCGGACAGGCTAAAATTTTTCCGTCGTCGAAGTTTCTGACTTCATCCGACCCAGACGTTGGGTCGGACGTGGGTCGGACGGAGCTTGGACGACAGGACCAAAACCTTCTGGAATGGTCCGACCCAGAGAGTATGGGTCGGACGGAACAGTGCTGGGTCGGACAGGGTAATTTTCTGGGAACGAATCCTACTGGAATGGTCCGACCCAGGGCTTGGGTCGGACGGTGGGTCGGACGGCCCTATACTTACAAAAAAACAGTAAGCTTATAACTAGTATATATATATATATATATATATGTATACCCACCTATACATATGTATACATATGGGTATGTAAATTATGGGCAAGTAATGTAAAGTAAGTAAAATGAAATATAAGTGAGGAATGTAAAGCCTTAGTAAGTACGGATTAGCACACAAAAGTAGTCGAGTTAAGATTAATAATGGTAGATTAATCATTCAATTGTATGCATATCCTAGGCTGTGATTGTGAACACCGGAGGAACGTTGGGATACAAGTACAACGGTGAAAGGTATGATTTCTTCATGCCCTGTATCCTAATCTGGTTACCCCGATTTGTGTGCTTATTTGACCACCTAAATAAGATAAATGCATGAATCGGATTATAATGCACTTACCTGTGCTTGACTTATGTTGTGCTTGAAATTTATTGTCTTGAGCACTAGTTTGTATAATTCATGAAATATGAATGATGATGAATGGTATTCGAACCTCGTATTGTACTTGTGTAAAGTATTGTACCTCGTATGTATGTGTATATTTGTATTGTATTATTGTGGCTTGGATGTTGACTTGTGCTAATTCCTAACTATCTAACTCCTAACTTAAGTGAGTAAATTGGAATGAGTACAAGTCCGATATAGCTTCGGCCACGCGTGAGGATGCGGAGTCACAAGAGGTTGGCTGCAATTCCTGACTCTTAAACTGGTCCGCGGCCCAAATCCCTTAAATGGGTAGCATCCCGAATTAGTGAGTCAAGTAAATCCCGGAGGTGGGACGGTGTAGTCCCCAGGGCCGGAGGTCCCGACGACTTAACTTGAGTAAGAGTAAGAGTAAGTAAGTATGGATCCGTAAGTAAGTATGTGTATGAGTATGTTGACAAGGACAAGAATATGACGAAGACAAGAGGGTCAAAGCGGTCCAGGCCACAGATCCCGATCCAGACCCGGGACCCCTTCAGGACCTTATTCGGGCTCCAATTTGGGCACCAAACATCATTCCGGCTCCGCACTCCATGACCGGGTCCCATGTTCCGGCTCCGCACTCCATGACCGGATCCCATGTTCCGGCTCCGCACTCCATGACCGGGTCCCGTGTTCCGGCTCCGCACTCCATGACCGGATCCCATGTTCCGGCTCCGCACTCCATGACCGGATCCCATGTTCCGGCTCCGCACTCCATGACCGGGTCCCATGTTCCGGCTCCGCACTCCATGACCGGGTCCCATGTTCCGACTCCGCACTCCATGACCAGATCCCGCACCCTACACTTTCGGACCGGAAGGCTTTATAAGGAAGAAGTGCCAAAACTAGAAGGGTGGCTCCAATGAAGTAATACCACATGTACAAAGGTTAAGAGATAGACCTCACCCTCGAAAGTCTATAAATAGAGATGGGAGGCTCATTTGTAAGGGAGGACATTAGAAGAAAGAGAGAAAGAACAGAAAGAGCTCTCTAAGCTTGTAAGACCCAATACCAAAAGAGAATAATGATAGTATTGAGAAGTGGACGTAGGCTGTTTCCTGGGCCGAACCACTCTATTTCTAGGTGTACGGTTTATCGGTACTGGTCGGTAGATGTGAACGTATGGAAGCGAATCATATATTTTCATTTGGCGCCGTCTGTGGGAAACGAACGGCCGTGAAAAGCAACCACGATTCAACCACTGTTCACGATCAAAGAGTCCGGAATGAAGTAAAATAAGGATTTATGATTTACAATTCAAAGCAAAGCTCGTTGAGATCGTTCATTTTAATCTTGGGTACGAATGCGCGAAGTACCGGAAATTTACTTGGGGTGAATCTTCAAAATCGACAGAACTCTTCGATTCAACAAGAACGGGAGGCCTCAAAATCCTCACGAAAAAAGAAGTCAATGAAGTCACGTTAAGTCTGAAGTTCTCGCTAATCGTAGTTGCTCGATTAGCAACAAGCTTAGTTTTGCGGATCAAGATCAGAGGAGTCTTCGAAAGGAGAGTCGAATCGAAAGAAGATGATAGAGCTTACAGGAAAACCTAGATCGCGCCTAAATCCAGAATGAAGATCAAGAAGTTTTGGAGCTTAATCGAGATCGAAGGAGCTGGAAAGTATGATGTCTTCCCAGGTTAAGGATCGAAGCCCAGCCTATGCGCGTAATCGGCATCGATATTCGGATCCCAAAATACTCGAAAGCAAATCATCCTTGGATCCTCGCGAAAACATCTTCAATCGGGCGAACAAAGAGTTTGGAACTTCCACTGGCTAAGGGATCGAATTCCAAAGATGAATTCATAACAAAAAAACATCGAATTACACCGCCGCCCTATATCCTTTCTCGCTACTTTTAATATAATAATTTTACACTAATAGAAATATCATTTAATGTCGTTTACAGTCGAATCTTCTCACAAGACTCATGGCTAGATCGATCACAAGTCCATTTCTAACCAAGCCGCGTCGGGAGTGCAAATGAAGCAGTCGACGAAAAGGAAAGGAGGCCAGAACTTAGTCAAAGCAATGCTCAACAAAATGCGCATCATGCCCCCTGCGCTTCGACGGTTTCAAAGAAGGAGGGAAGATGTTACAGACCAACGAATGTGCAATACTTCGAAGATCGGCGTTAACATCAGCATACCTCATCTCTCGGAGGCAACGACTGGCCGGAGCAAAGCCGCAATTCCGGCTCCCGGGAGGTGCTTCCAGTTGCCAGGTGGCCAAGAAACATCTCAATTCAGCCGCAAGGCGTCAGCCGGAAAGCATGTCAAGCAACCAGCGGATAAGGCAGGAAGATGTGTTCGTCAGGATACGATGAATTTATCTCCAAGGATTTCGGCGTTGTTCATCCAGGTGCCACTTTCGATTCGGACCCGGCCGCAGTATCACAACACAAAGTCTCGACGCCATCTCCAAATTCAAGCCTGGGCAAAAGTAACTAAGGCATCTGTGACTCCGGCAAGTCAATTCATGTTGATCCGGGTAATGTTTCAACTCTCAGCAACTCCGGCCTCCGGCAATTCAATCCAGGAGCAATGGACGACGTTCCCGGCGAAAGCAACAATGGCCGGATGCTCCTTGATCAAACTTCATTGGCCGCACCGAATTTCTCTGGCCGCATCGGACTTCCTTGGCCGCAGCAAATCTCCTGGCCCGCACCACATCCCCATGGCCGCATCAGTTTTTGCCTCTCAATCCTATTTGCCGCAAACGAAAAGGTTTTGGTCAACCAAAATGGAAGACAAACTCCACCTCAAAAACCGAAGATTGGGAAGGGACATACTGCGGCGGCACTTGCTGCACCAAGCTTCCATTGCCGCACCAAGCTTCCATTGCCGCACCAAACTTCCATTGCCGCACCGAGCTTCCATTTCCGCACCAAGCTCCCATTGCCGCACTGAAACAAAGCCGGAATACTCAGGAACAAAGCCGGAATACTCAAACACAAAAACAAACGGCACCTTCCCTCCGGGCAGAACTGAGAGCCGATTAAAGCAAAAAAGGGAGGGCTAGAAGTCGTAGAGTCAACAGCTCTTAACGGTATAGGCATCCCCTCTCTTCTTCTCAAAATCAAGGTAACCATTCTAAAACTCCATTTAAAGAGCATTTAACATCAGTGGTAGTAATTCGAATCCTGAGTTAGTAAATTGAAGAATTTCTCGTCAAGTATCCTGATGGGTAGAAACCACATATGTGCACTTTAGTCTTAAAACTGTTTAATTTGCTGCACAATTTAGACTGTCGATGTGATCGAGCGGTTGATAGCCTAAATATCCCGTGATGATGTTACTGATAAGGATGCACAAGCTGCTATCGTTTGATTTTCTGTTGGAGCTTTTTGTGTGAATCTGGTCTCTGAATTTGCTGGCTGTTTTGAAACCTTTTAATATCACATTTCTATATTTCAAAGCAATTCACAAACAAGCCTTGCCTGTTATTATGATATTACTTTCAGTCTATCTGCAGGCCGCTTTAAGACTGCATTGGTTGAGCATAATACTTTCTCTTTTAGTCTGTTTTGAAATAAAAGATTGATCGACAAAGTTGATTATATGTTATATTCACTATTGCTGCTATTTGCGTATCGATTAACGAATTCTCTACGGCTCAATGATGTAAACTTAATTATGTTCTAACAAAGCTGTCTTCCAATTGTGCCTTTACCATGTTACAAGTCTCTGAAGCTCCTCGTTCTTAACTTGCCAGATTATTTGGCTGATTCTTCTGGAGTTTTTTCAATATATACCGGTTTCTGAATAAGACTATTACTTTAAATCCCGTTTTGTTCCAATGATTACTTTATGGAAAAAATTACAAATACAATCTATTATCTTTTATGATAGGCAGTATACAGGCACATGCCTCAATTGCTTCTGATTGTTAAGATGAAGCTAAATAGCCAAGAAGGTAGATCTGTTGGGATTTCTGCATTTTTACCTACTGTACAACAACCTTCCAACTTCAGCATTCCACTACTGTCAAACTCTGCTACCTCAACTACACTTTTCACAATTCTATTTTGCATCTGCAATAAAACAAGAAAAGGAGTACAAATGCTATGTTTTGTCGATACGGGTGGCATGCGTTTTGCCAGCTTTGTTCTCTAAGCTCACGATTTCTGCTCATCCTTTGCAACACAAATTACTACGGTTGTTGCAGTATAGATTGCTGCTACTGTTATGATGCAGTTTGACTTTCGTGTATATTTTCCTAAGTGCTATTTTACAGATATAAGATCTAGCAATTTTTTCTCTAACTGATATCAACCTTTATTGGGTGCTTTTCTAAATACAAAAATTCAAATTGTTGTTGTTATATGTGCATACTTATAAAAGTTCTGCCTATCTCTTCCTACAGCAATGTTTTGAAATTCTTGGAGTTGTCTTCTGTCGAGCTGTTTAAGTTGTTCGAATAACTGTCTGCTGCAGGTTATTAGGTGATTATTAGGTTAAACGGTGCAAATCTATGGGAACGTGAGCTCGTAAGTTGAAACAGCCATCAGGCTAGAAATATTAAGAATATGACAGGACCGCATGCTCTATCTACTTACGTATTATTGCTCGAGTAAGCTATCAGCAGCCTAGATAAATGTTGTCTCTAAATGATAAAATGCTGCTAGTACCGCTAAGGAACCGAATTATGTATTTATCCTCTGTTTTACCACTAATATGTTTTCTGTTTGAGTGTATTCGCTGTCACCTGCTTAACTGTCGACAGCTAAAGGGTATCTAGATTCCCTTTCATTTCTGATTATCCACGAGGAGTGTACTTCATCTAAGGCCAAAGATTCCTGTTTAATTTTGTTCCAAGCATGCTGTTTCTGAATTTTCAGTTTGGTTATGTCCGTGCACATAAAGAAACCCATTCCATCGCTCCAATTATCACACTCTCACTCTCGATTATTATTCAAATGCCATCAAAGTATAAAAGTGGCAGATACTTCTTCATAAATACACAATTTGTTACAACACAGATTGTTACAATACCTTTGATGCGGTACCTTGCGAAATATTTATCCGTATGCGTGGTCTAATTAAAAGATTTCTTTGCTGTCACAAGGGTATCTATGATCAGATTGGCCAGAATCTTGGCTATTTCCAGGTCTTATATTCTATGCACTTTTTCAAAACTTTTAGATTACAGCAGTTTACTTTTCAAAAGTCTAATCTGTCTTTGATTGAAATTACAAGAGTTTAGCCATACAAGTTGGCACTCGCTCCTACATATCTTGATGATTGCATAAACTCCTTTAGAATACTTTGCTTCTGACTCATTGATAAAGACTGATTAAGTCGGTAATTGATCAGAAGTTGTCCTCATGTCGCAGTAAAATTGATCATATGTGTTCATGTTACACTCCTGTTACAATCTTAAACTAGGTTTGGCATGTGATCATTTCTTGTTTCTGTTCCTGACAGGTTTTACTGCTGTTTAAATTCATGTTGCAGCGCACTTTCACATTTATAAACTGATACTGCTCTGCTTGTGAACACTTGTTCCAAGATCAAACCTAAATTTCTAATCCGATGATAACATCTGATTGTATTACTGCTCTGGTTTGAAAACGATCAAATTCCTGCTATTATTTGCTGTCGAAATCCCCGGTTTAGTAGGACTTGATTCTCTTTATCGCTTCAATTTTGCTTCCTTGACAAAGCTATGTTTCTCTGATAATGCTAAAACTCCAGCAGTTGCTGAATCTGTAAAATTGTAGTATGTAATTATAGACTATAATTACTTCTGGTGTAATATTTCGCTGCACTTCTAGGATCCAAGCAGCAAGCTGTATCAGCAGATTAAAATTTCCAAGATATGATCGTTTCTTGCTTCTGTTTTCCATCAGTTTTTACTACAATAATAATATCGAGCCTGAGGCCGTAATCCATCGTTTACGCGGGAGGGACTCGGCCCACCAGTCAACAACGTCACCATTGTGTTCTGCAGAGGATGATCTGGGTCTGTAGAATTCCCGCCAAAAGGTAAAACAAATGCTCAAGTAGACTACAACTACAACTGCAACAGAGGGGAAATCTGGAGGTTACAGGTACAATACATTACTGAACCGTACGAATAAAAAACAAACAGAATCAAGCAAGGATATGAAGGTATGCAAGCTCTAATTACTCCCATTTTCACTGCATTCGCAAAAACTATTATAGCAGTTCAAAGTTGCTCAATTTTTCCTATATCTACTTATAACAATCATGGAAAATGTGAAGCCAGGAAGTGATGAAATACATTTTACTACTGTTGCATAACCAGTATCAAGACAAAGAAATACTCATACCTCATCTACTTATTACGGTGGTATATAGACTTTATTTATGCCTCTGATTTTCGGCCGTTTAAACAGGTATGATGAGTAATTACCATCATGAAAACCAGTCCAGGTTAAGGTCTTGGTTATGACCTTTACACAGCCACTTTATTGCTGATAAATGATTCATTTCTGATGCAATATTATGCTGAACTTTAAGAAGTTATACATGGAAATACTTTACTCTCTTTAAATTGACACCTTCAGTCTGTTGGATGGTCGATATCCATCTGTTCTTGTTGTATGCCTCTGCCTTGTGCTGTTTAAAACAAAAGTTATTTCAGCATTCTACATTATTTACATTACATTGTTTACATTCTGGCCTCTGCCTTCACTACCAATGAAGCAGTGAATCTTGCACAATTACTCCTCTGATGTCTCTTAAGTCGCAGTCGCAGGATTTAGACAGCTTTGATGACAGCTTTGACAAACCCCACTCTGATTTCACTATATGCGCAGTTTAGTTTTCTTACACGATAGAGATCAATATGTTTCTTATCATCCATAACTATTGTTGTTCGGAACAATATGTGCCATAAGGGATCAAATGAAATCTGCAATTTATAGCTAAGTACTTCAGTGATTTTTGAAATTTCCAAGTTTTAATTCATTTCTGCATTTAGCACATGCTGCAATCGCTTCTGACTAATTGAATAAGCAGGCTCAGCAGTCACAAGCGGTGCCACTTAAGTTACTCATTTTCAACTTGCCACTTCTGATTGTGTTCAAACTTTGGGTGTCTGTATCAAGAACAAGGTTATTCCCTGCATGATATGCATTATCTGGAGTATTTTAAAATCTCAGCAGCCAGGCTGCGCAAAGTTGCTCGTCTGAGCAAAAAAATCTGGGCTATTGCGTCAATCATGAACGTATTGTATAATCTGTTCCGGCACGGTTTAAATTTATTATTACACATCTCTTTATGTTCTATTCTGATATGAGTACCTGCAGGCACTTGGTGACTTCATCACTAACATAAGGCACAAATGCACTAAGATGTCAAGCAGTAAGCCCGCCATCTTAGCATTCCGACTAAAAGGGTGAAGGCTCGCGACAAACGGAATCACACGGGAGGCAAGCTGAAATTCTTTCAAAAGTGAGTTTTGGGAGGTAGTGGAGCCACGAAACAGTCCGCGCGAGAACAGACACCGCTGGCAAAACAAAATGATGAAGGGATGATAAACTCTACAGACAGCTGAGGACGCAGATCGCTAAGATAAGTCCATTAATCTTAAAACTCAGAGGATATTTATGATATTGATGTGTTTGAAAGGTGCTGTTTCTGTTTAAATACCATAGCAAAGCTTTGTCTACTTGACATCTCAAGTAATGCTCATACTCATTCGTTTTCAACTGTCACTTTCTGCTGATTGTGCAAACTCCAATGCCTGAAATCTGAGAGTATTCAAAGAATTTGATGAAAAAGTTGAAAGACAACTAATGTGTTATTTCAATTAGAGCAGCAGTAAAATTCTTCTGATTAAGGCTTTGACCTTTTCTTTTTGCTTCTGGATTATAGCTGATCGACTGCTACAATATTACTTTGCTTTTGCATATACTGTCACACTTAAAAGAACATAAATGCAGAGCTTCAATCTACTGCTTTTCTTATATAATTATGCTGTCTTCAGAGATGCATCCTACCTGGATTACAATTTTAGTTGCCCCGTTTGGTTGATTATTTAGTACTAAGGTCAGCCTGATTCTTTTCGAGCATAGGCCATCTTTGTTGCATTCTGATAGGTTGTCACGATACTTTTCAAAACACAGAGACATCAACTTCAGGCACTTTTTCTTTTTATCTCATCATATGTTCAATCTGTTGTTGTTCTTTGCTGCTCAAGATGCTCCGTATTGAGAATTAAAATTTCGTACTAAACAAGAACACGACCAGAACCTCTCATCTGCTTCATTTCATTAAGGTAGTTGTTATGTTATGTTTCTCACACATTTCAGTACAACCAAAATCTGTTACTACTGCACAAAGAATTGAGCATGAGGTATGCTACTGTGTATATCTGTTTTGAGGCTCCACATGGCTTGCTAATGGATATTCAGGCCATAATTTATGACTGAATATCTGCCTAATACATTTTTTCAGATCTGAATGTTATTTCTTAGCAGTTTTTTGCTGTCAGCTCCCCCATTTTACCTCAACTTCCGTTCTTGTTTATATTTGCACATGTGTTGTTATTTAATTTGTGATAAAAAGTTTAAATCAGTGTGGCTTCGGATGTCTTGTGTAATCCCTATGGTTAACAGCATCTGCTATCAGATCATGCCTTTGAATTCTAGAATAATTACGGGCATCTCATGAGTGTTACCAGTTCCTCATTTACTTCAATCATGCTCTGTTCCAACTATTACTGAGACTTATAGAAGGGCTCATTCAAATAACACCTACGGAGCAAGTGATTTTGCATTCTACTTAGCTGTCTCCAAGTTACAGTTCGCATATATAACTGGTGATTGATTAAAGCATGATTAGAGCTTGTTATTCCAGTTTAGTTCAAGCCTGGATAAGTGTTACAGCTATGAATCGATAAAATGTTGCTGGTTAGGTGATATTCATTCCTGATATGTATCATGCTCCTTAATCATTAGAATAGAATCTCCTAAGCATTCCATCTGATAACAGATTGTCTAAGACAATCTATCTACTGTTTGCAAAAAGCTGTTAAGCTTAGCATCTGTTCTGCCGAGAAAATTGGGTGATGTTTCAGTTTCTAAACTTTCAACTAGTTTCTGCACAGCTTATCTGTTTCACTTGTCTTCGAGCTATCAGCCTATCTTGGAGGCTTCCGTCAAAAGCACACATAGTACATAACTGCTGATCCTGGTTGTTATAGCTTATTAACCTCATAAGCTTATATGTTTGATAATCAGAGCAGGCACGGTAAAACTACTTGAAATAACAGTTTTTCTTCGTGCTGCTACTCAATCTGACGCTCTCTGGCATAGTTAAGACTAGCATTTGTTTTACACTGATTAACATGAGACTTTAAATCATGTTATAAGATGATTTAGCTTCTGTTGACTATGTTTCCAGCTGACAAAAGGGGTGTGTTGAAAATATTTAAACTCATAAAACCACCTTGAATCAAGCTCCTGATTATTTCTGATTATAGAATGCTTCATTCAGCCTTAAGGGTATGTATGATACCCTCATCATGTCATCTGGAGGGGTAAACTGATTTGATGTCTTAAACTGGCACTGATCATATTGCAAATGGAAACTAGTAAAGAGAGGTCATAACATCAACCCGATGATGCATGATAAGGTTTTGGCACTTTATATACAGCACTCTTTCTAGCTGTATTCTGATTTAAATATGTGTCCTAGCCTCGATTAATTTTGTTGATTGCTTTGTTGCCTGATTTGCTCTGATTCTTTTCTGGAATTGGGACTGCTGTAATCCGAAGCTTCACAAGCCTCAGATTCTACCTATGATTATTGCTGCTCCTTTGCTTATGATGCGGCAATCTAAAAATAGAATTCGTATCCTGATATATGGCTTACTGCACACTGCTGTCATGAAATGAAAGATACGTTGCAGAGTAAAAGTTGCTGCTGTTTAAATTAGTATTCCAGAAAAGTCAGCATGAATTGAGCTCCCGGCCGTGAGTGGTTTTTAAGAAACTGCATCATTTCTGCACTATCATACTAATAAGTTTTTTAAAGAAAGTGCAGGTACCTTTTCCCAGGGGACTGATCACCCCCTGGAGTATTCAAAGAAAGCAAGAACAAAGGCCAACGAGCCGCAGGCTATCATGCCTTGAAAGAAAAAAGAAAGCACCGGCCAACGAGCCGCAGGCTATCATGCCTTGAAAGAAAAAGAAAGCACCGGCCAACGAGCCGCAGGCTATCATGCCTTGAAAGAAAAAAGAAAGCACCGGCCAACGAGCCGCAGGCTATCATGCCTTGAAAGAAAAAGAAAGCACCGGCCAACGAGCCGCAGGCTATCATGCCTTGAAAGAAAAAGAAAGCACCGGCCAACGAGCCGCAGGCTATCATGCCTTGAAAGAAAAAGAAAGCACCGGCCAACGAGCCGCAGGCTATCATGCCTTGAAAGAAAAAGAAAGCACCGGCCAACGAGCCGCAGGCACTTGTGCCTTGAAAGTAACACTTTGGGTTGAAATGAAACCCGGCCATCGAGCCAACAAAAAAAACCCATCTCTGGATCCATCAGGAGCTCTGGTCGCCTGTAATGGGTGCATTGTTAGGTGAGGGACGCCGCACCATACTTGAATCACAAGTACCATCCTTTGGCTAACATAAGCAAAGTTGGGAAAATATATTATCTTTATTCTCCCTTTAAGGGAATTATCATCCTTTGGCTAGCATAAGCAAAGACTTTGTCATCATATTATTTAGCCCTTTCAAAAGAGGGAATGTTTCTTATTAAAGGAACCGTTGGTCTTCTTTATGGAGACCTCAGGAGATTCATCCATCAAGATATATCATTTCAAAGATTTATGTCCCAGAATTTCCAATTCGTCAGAAGGAAGACACTTGTGGGACTTTGATTGCATTGTACCAACTTTCTTTTTGTAAGTTCATTTTTCTTTGTAAGAGCTAAAAGAAAAAGAACTTGTGGGACTAGAAGATAGGAAAAGGGAAGAAATAGAAAGAGGGTAAATTTCAATTTTTCTTTTTGTAAGTTCCACTTTTTAAGTAGCAAAAAGTAGAACTTGTGGGACTGATGACAAGGACAAGAATATGACGAAGACAAGAGGGTCAAAGCGGTCCAGGCCACAGATCCCGATCCAGACCCCGGGACCCCTTCAGGACCTTGTTCGGGATCCAATTTGGGCACCAAACATCATTCCGGCTCCGCACTCCATGACCGGGTCCCATGTTCCGGCTCCGCACTCCATGACCGGATCCCATGTTCCGGCTCCGCACTCCATGACCGGGTCCCGTGTTCCGGCTCCGCACTCCATGACCGGATCCCATGTTCCGGCTCCGCACTCCATGACCGGGTCCCATGTTCCGGCTCCGCACTCCATGACCGGGTCCCATGTTCCGGCTCCGCACTCCATGACCGGGTCCCATGTTCCGGCTCCGCACTCCATGACCAGATCCCGCACCCTACACTTTGGGACCGGAAGGCTTTATAAGGAAAGAAGTGCCAAAACTAGAAGGGTGGCTCCAATGAAGTAATACCACATGTACAAAGGTTAAGAGATAGACCTCACCCTCGAAAGTCTATAAATAGAGATGGGAGGCTCATTTGTAAGGGAGGACATTAGAAGAAAGAGAGAAAGAACAGAAAGAGCTCTCTAAGCTTGTAAGACCCAATACCAAAAGAGAATAATGATAGTATTGAGAAGTGGACGTAGGCTGTTTCCTGGGCCGAACCACTATATTTCTAGGTGTACGGTTTATCGGTACTGGTCGGTAGATGTGAACGTATGGAAGCGAATCATATATTTTCATATGTATGTGTATGAAGTAACGAGTAAAAGAGTAATCTCCACCCGATTAACCCGGGTGGACCAATGAAGCTAACAAGAATTGTATATTGTGTATGTAATGAGTATGTGTAATTCGGAAGAGGTAAGTATGTATTGGTTGGTTTATATCGTATCCCTTGCATGAACTGAATTGTATGTATGTATGTGTGTAAGTATTATGGTACTGTGTGTAAGAGCATGTATGCATGTATGCTTGTATGAAATGAACCGCATGTATTCGACCAAGTGGTCGGCGTACCCTCACTAGTACACGGGGTATGCGGTTATCATGCTCGGCGAAAGCTGACCCCTTCGGGGGGGGACTTTTTTAGTGTGCAGGTACCCGAAACGAATATGGTCAAGGAAGAGACCGGAGGCACACCCTGGTATTTGGAAAGTAAGTAGCGTGTGAGGAACGGGTAGTAAGTAGTCTCTTAGTGAGTATGTATGAACCTTGAAGAGATAGTACATTGTATAAGGATCTTAGTAAACTCGGTATATAGATTATATTGTATTGTACTTGGAGTATTGTATTGAATGGAGATTGTAGTAGCTTTTGGTAAATGGAGAATGCATTGTAGATTTGTAGTACTCGGGATTCCGGTCCATCAGACCGATGCTGTATGTAGAATCCGTAGCCTTGTTAGTCACGTGGGTGACTAACGGCATTGTATCACCCAATGTATGTAAGTAGGTATCCGCTGCGTGCATCTAATGAGTAAGGAGATTGGACGTTAATGACTGTAATAATAGTAGGGGTGTTACAAAAAGTGGTATCAGAGCGAAGTATCGCTCTGATGACTGGAAATACCGAGCTTAGGAATACCGAGTTAGTAATTAGAAGCTTAGGGCTAAGGGCTGAGTGTTAGCATTAGAGATCTGCTAGTTAGGAACTACCGGTGAGTACCGGATACCTACAATACCAGTCCCGCCCGCCGCAAACCCCACTATATAACTTGGGAAAGGACGCCAGAGAGAAGAAAAGTCTTCTCATACACGGGGAAACCCGATCTGGCAGTTGTGAAGCAATCACACGTTAGACAAGAACCGGCACATGGTAGATTCCAAGAACTGAAAGTCCCGGAGATGGATCCCGGTTGAACCACAACCCCGCACGTAATAGCGGTAGAATGAGCACTCCAACCACGAGGAGGCTATAACTTGCAACAGCATGGGGCGACCTGCTTAGCAGTCGTGAAACCTAGCTAGTCAACCAACAGCAGGACAGAAGCACTAACCGTGCAACGGAATGAAAAAGGGAGCAGTAACGGAACCCGAGACACAAGTCTACGGGATAGTAATACTTGAATAACACCACCAACGGTATGCTAGCCAACTAAGGACATAGTCGGAAGCGGTTAACTCCAAAACTACGATGCCATCAAGGTTGCAACACCTGGCCAATATAGCTCAGTCAACTACAAGGACAACCATGAGATATAAACCAATAGGACTACAAGCGTAGTGCCTAAACAAGGAAGGCTCAGTAACCACCACAAATGTGTGGGAACGAGCCACAAGGAGCGACACTAAACCAAATAGAACGGGAACCTCCAAGGAGTGGAGGAGTACCCAGATCTACGACAGCCATGTCTAGACCACCAAGAAGCTACCTAAAGGAGCGAGTATACCAAATATAGATCAACAAGATCGAGGGAAGCGTCAACGAAACTAACAAACACAAATGGAAACCATACCGAGATTGGCATAGAATTATCCAAAAACCACCGATACCACGCACTTGCCAAGGCAAGTGCAGTAAGGACAGAGGTATGTAAAGGAACACTAACATGTCACAAGTACATAGTAATGTACGGTGACTGTAACAAAACAACCACAGGATCACACACCCTAACAACCAGATGTATGGAACCTTGGAAAGGCCTAACAGCCCGACCACTGTATTTGGAACATACCAGTCAGCGAGAGGCTAGACTTGGTCAAGACCTCAAACGTGGCTATGCCATGAGAGATTTCTTTTAACACCGAACTATTGTTTTAAAACCCAAAATTTTCTTTTCAAAACCACAACCCTCTTTTAAAAACCCTTGGATTTTAAAACCAGACCAACAGTATTATGGTGAGTATCATAGGATGATACAAGAGGAGTTGGCAACAGAATACTTCACCTAGGCGTGTGACGAACACTACGAGTTATACCCGTTACGGGATGTGGGACAACCGCACTCCGAAGGAGCTTGTGGGCCCGACACATAGTTGGGTAAGTGGTAACGTATCAACATGGTACCCCACGTATGTATACATGTAGTGTACGACACACGGGAAGTAGTCAACTCCGTTCTACGGACCATCAGTAAGTTCAACCCCTGACAGCTGGATGGAATGCCCAGCCTAAACACATTAAGGCGAATGCCTAACGTGAACCTAACAATACTCAACAAACGGGGCGGAATTCCCAAGAGCAATCACAAAATTACTACGAAGCACAATCCATAATCGGAGAGGATATTCAAACCTAGTCTCAAGTACTAGGAACAAGCATAAACAGTCTACCCAAGGACGGGAGACGTCATGACCCAAAAAGGGACAACTCAAGAACGATACCACGAGATGGTACAGTGGACAACATATCATAACCATCAGCGGAAGTAACGACATAATTTAACAACACCCAGGAGCAATCCTTGAGGGTGACTAAATGGACAATAGTCGAACAACAGCGACATGATAAAAGCACGAAAGTTAGAACGAACACTCGGTTGGGACCCGAAGGGATTTCACTTAACAGGAAATGCCCTAAGATATTGAGAGACACCTATTAACATCAGATTACCTAAAGGGTCTCCTATGAATGGAAGCGTGATGTCACGACTTACCATGGAGCCCAATAATACCTCCAACCTATGACGGTATACAAGGAGTGGAAACATGCATAAGCAGCTTGCAAAGAGCATAGCTCGCAGCAGTACGGCTTAAAAGCCATCAACCAACTACGTGTGTAACCTTAAACGGTTGCAAAACCCACACCAATACTAACAAGACTTGCAAGAGGGATTGCCTCATACGACAAGAAATCAACAACTGGACCATAAATGCAAACCCAACACTCTGAGTGGCTTGGAGTAATGGCCAACTCAATGTCACTGTCACTAGAGCATCAGCCTAGTATACAGTTGACGGAGTTCTTAATTACCGCCATGCCTTCTGTAGCAATGGTAGCACAGAGGCATGAGAATCATGGTAATGCCAACATTGGCCTAGTCCACACTTGGACACTACGAGAAACCCAGGGAAGGTACCCCTCGTTAACCAAAGACCACTAATGCGGTGATGATGTGAACCCTTAGAAAAGGCTTCCATCTACTATAACAATAAAACCACGCAATAGATATTGCCAAGGGATGATGGGATAAGGAAATGAGATTTCCAAACCATTACGACTTAAGGGAGTAAGCATACTCCATATACACCCAAACATATAGTGGACCATTGTGTAAACACCAACATAGCAAACCCTGTCATTAGACCTATGAGTGGAGACAAACCCCTCAACAAGAACTTTCATTATCAATGACAGAGTAAACTACACAGCTAGAGCCTATCATTAGTGCTCAGCACTGGAAAGACAGTAATTGTCAAAACAATCAATGTGAATACACATTGAAACCATGAATGACCAACGCTCAAGAGAGCTAGTAACCCGATAAATTACTTCATCCATTGTCAACCAAGACACTTGGTAAATTGTATCACAAATGATGATAGAATGTGAGGTAAGCTAACCTACACATGAAACCTTATTGGAAACAGAACATCTCCACAATGGGAAGATGATAACGTGCGGTATGCTACAACAACCGTCATACACACGAACATTGGAAACCCCAGGGTATTCATACCATAAGGGAATGGTGCCAATGACAATGGCAATGAGTGAAGAGAAACTATCACAGTAACAGAAACAGTAAAAATGATGTTGTATAATGAGTAAGAATACGGTGCGCGACAAGCGACCGATATGAGAAGAAGTAACAGATAATGGCACGGAGTATAAGTACGAGATGACAGGCATAAATATTCTTTCCTATCACATAAGTGACTTACTGCCAAGCGTTTACGCCTCTGCACTCTGTATGACTGAGTGTTTTGGTATTGCACTTGTGCAGCTAATGATCTAATGGGATGGCTAGGGATATGGAGAATGTAAACCGTAGTAAACCCTTCTTTTCACCAACAAACATGGCACTAGCCAGTTAAGCAAGCTTAGCAACAAACCGTGCGGCCTAAGGCCAAAGAAGCACGAAGAGTGTACAACACACTAATAATCACAAGATGTGAATTCCATTGGAGTAAAAGGTGAAAGGAGACATATCAAAGTCACTAGGACCGACACATATCAATGCAAGGTCATACAAGTAAAGAACACTTGTACTGAACCAGGGAAACTGGTAGAATTCGGAAGCTAGTGACACCAGAGGAAGCACTACAACTAAGTCGTGACTTAACCTAACCCGACAATAAGTCGAAGGAACTTAGTGAATAACCCTGGAAGCACGAATAGCATGTGCAGTAGATTACCAGAGAGATGGTTAAAATCTTATACCCATTGAGTTCGAACGCGGTAAAAGAATACCGAATTTGTTCAGTAAACCTTATTTCCATAATAGACGGATAAAAGCTTATGTATAGCACATTAAGGATAACACGAAGGGTAAGTAACCCGAGTTATCAGGGTCGCGCAGCAGAAGCTAGTGGGCCCTAGCTAGGAGATACTATACCTGGTAAGTATAGTAGAATGACTATTAATGCCGTGAAGCCTAATAGGCTGGAACCAAATTAAATATGAGTTAAATAAACTCATATAGGAACTCTTGGTGCAAAGACTAAACCATTGGTATGGTTAAGACCCTTTGACCTGAGCATAGTATATGGTATACAGTAGTGAAGCTAAACGCTTCAGTTTGCCCAAACTGATTAAACCAATATTTAACAATAATACATGGTAGATTACGTGGGCGTAATCCCTTTTAAGGGGGGTAGAGCGAAAACCGCTTAACGTAAGTTTTATGAATAAAACACTTAAACCATAATGTGCATAGCACAAATGAGAACCAAATTGATGATTGATACTATGTTAAACAAACATAAGTACTCATTCACACTGTAATTATGGTAATTAGGCATTAGACATGGAAATACCATATGAGGAGTATACCCATCTTGTAACATCAATGTAAGAGTATTAGTAAAAGAAAAGTAATGAGTAGTGGACGGAGCTCTACAAGTATCGTAACCTTTGAAGAAGTAGTACGAAATGAACGAGGATAGTAGATGAATGAAGTTTATGAGTAGCGGAATCGTAAGTAAAATATTTGAAACAATTGTAGTCAACTAAATCTTATAAAGGTAGTATTCCTTAGTTAGAATATAGGATATGATGGTGAGTAATGGACGGAAGTAGTGAAGGTTGATGAAATGAGCATTAGGATTGAACCATGGAGTAAAGCATTTGGGAAATAGAGTGAGGATGATTGATGGACTGATTCCATCCTTTGGAGATGTATGGATTCGTAATCACTACTAGAAAGAATAAAAAGATAGAAGATGAAAACAATTAAATTATTGTTTGCTTGAACCTGATGTGGGAAGTCGAACTTGATCCTGATCAGATCAAGGGAAACCGAACACAAATGGGGTGGAAAGATAGTTCAACACTGATGCTGATCACATCAGGGTCGAATGATTCTCGAAGCTCCCCTCAAGTGGTCACAAGAATCACACATAGGATAGAAGTAATGAACATAAATTGGAATCTGGAGTTGTATGTTTTAGAAGGATTTCTATGTAGCCGTGAGGAAGGATTTTCCTTAGACTAGAGACTAGAGCATTTGTTGGAAGCTGGTACGGGAGAAGATAGTACGTAATATTATGTTGTATTATTCCAAGGAAGGCGGGACATAGAGGAGTCCCGTGTCTAGATGATCTGAGCGCCTACGGGATTGGAATGTGTACTGCATCGCTTTGGGGATAGCCTTACATTGTATGTATGTATAAATTTGGTAATGAGGAACCGGATGGTCGGTAGTAATGCGGATTGGAATAACTATAGTACATTGGTATGTGATGAGTGTGAGATATGAATGGTTTTGGTAGTCTTTAATGCCTAATTTGTGTACACGCATCAACAATATTCCACACTTATCTTACGTTTTCTTTGGTTTGCTGTTTGTTAAGGCTTGATACTCTTTTTCTATGTTAAATGCAGAGAAAAGCCAAGGAAACACTAGATTTACTCACAAGGGAGATAATGCAACAAACGGGGGTCGAATCGGAGTCAAGATAAAGAATTTGGAGGATTTTGAAGGTATGTCCGAGCTTGAGTCCGAACTTCCAAGTTCGGACGCAAGTCGAGGGTTTGGGTGCTGCGCCTGATGGAATGTCCGAACTTCAGTCCGAGCATCGAAGTTCGGACATAGTTAAGAAAAGCCGGAGGTCTGATGTACGGAGCATGTCCGAACTTGTGTCCGAACATCTAAGTTCGGACACAAGTCGAAACTTTCTGGCTTGAAGCGCTCAGAACACTGTGTCCGAACATTGAAGTCCGGACCAATGTACGGACAGGATGAAAAATTCAGCATAAACTCGGCGTTTTGAAGGGAAAAAGAGGGAGGAAAAGTCTATTTAACTGACCTAATCAGAGGAGAAAGGGGGTCATTCATCATCGATCATTACGACACACACTCTCACGCTGATAAACGAGGTTGTCCCCATTCATCCACACCAATTGCATCAGTTCACCTTCATTCACATTCATCAAGCTCATCACCATCGTTCTGGAGGAGCATCGTCAGAAGGGAGTGAAGCCATCGTCTTCAACCTTACACCTGCATTCATCGATCTGGATAGTCGTTCAATAGAAGGGTTTTTCTTCCTTTAGATGATTTCTATGTTGATTGTATTTATCTGTTTCTTGGCAATGTCTGGCTAGTAGGGATTTAACTCCGGGGTAGGGTTTGTTCAAGATGGATTCAATGTAGTTAAAGATTCTGCAGTTTGATTATGAGATTGTGATGGATTGTTTCCAGGTTAATGATTATCAATTTTCTTCTCTATTAATTTCGCGAGTTATAGAGTTGTTTTGCGAAACCTATTAAGATCAGACAAGGTGATTAATAGGGAGTTCGAATTAACCTGGGAATTTGGGGAAGGATTAGTCGGATAGATATCTTTCTTGCGAATGCTAACAATTCTTTGTGCTTATTCCACCTATATGTGTTTTGCCAACTGCTAGATTAGAGTTGTCACGTTCTGATAGGTGAGCTCTTCAATGAACTAGGATTTAGCATTGAAAGAGATAGAAAGAATTGGCCTTTCCGTTTCTCATAATTAAATTGTAGAAGTTACTAGATTCAATCAGTAAAGAACGACCTGAACCCGGAGTTCCACTAATATTATCAAACTCATCATTTATTTTCACCAATTGTTCATTTTAACTTTGATTTGCGTTTATTTAATTCAAACACGAAAACAATTCACAACCCCCTGAATTTCCAGTTTTATTAGGATTTAGGATAGGACTTAGGCTTATTTATTCAAGTCCCGTGGTTCGATACCTGGTTGCTTTACTTTCTATACTATAGTGACCGGGATTTTTTTGCAACCCGACAGACTCATTGATTTATTACTTTCTAGATTAATTGTTTAGTTTTAGTAGATCAATTTACCTGTTTGCAGTATGGTATGGTATGTAGAGACACTGAGTAATGGATTTGGGAATTGTAAGAAGGAAGAAGGTATGGCTTTGGTATTAGACACGTAAGAATAAGTAAGCATTGTAAACCTGTAACCTCGAACAACTTTGAGGACAAAGTTCCTAAGAGGGGTAGATTGAAATACCCCGAAATTAAATATAGGGATTAAAATTAATCTCATATGTATTTAAGGGCCTAATGGTACCCAATTAATACTAGTAAGGAAAAAAATAAATCCAAAAGAAATAAATAAACGCTTAAAAAGCGGAAAACGCTAAATAAGCGTTAAGTAACCATAGGAGGAATGAGACCTCGGTTAGCGTGTGTTATATGGATTCTAAAGGTTTAATAAGACCTAAATAAAATATGGGAACAACTCCCGAAGAAAACGGACCCAAATAATGAATTAAAACGCTAATAGAGCTTTAGAGCACGTTTTTCGAGGGAACCCGAAAACGTGACTTTAAGCGGTCAAACGAACCCGTAAAAATTATAAATCATTAAATAATAATTATTAAGCATTTATGAAAGCTTAATAACCAATAAAAATAAAGAAACAAGAAAATTCCGGAAAACGGGCCCGGTTAGTGAACAGTACCTAAACCGGGTAAAATAACGAGCGTTTTCTGTAAAAGACAAAAAAGCGCTCCAGCTAGTGTGACAGTAAGGGGGCCGGTTTTCATCAGTCAAATAACTCCCTCACACACACATGTAACTAGCTAATTAAATAAGAGAGCCAAAAGCAAAAACAATAAAGTAAAAGGTTACTTTATTTCCCTTCCCTCTCACCTCACTCTCACATTTTCACTCACCTCTCTCTTCCTCTTCCCCCTCCATCGTACTCTCCCTCTTCCTCCTCCCTTGGGCTGCGATTTTGGAGCTCCCCCAACAACAACAATGGCACTTCATCTTCTCTCCCATGCTCTACCTCCATTTGAGCTCCAATCACAAAAATAATTACATATTTGTAATCCCCTCATCCTCCTCTATCATTCTCTCTTTTCAAAATTCAAAAAGGATGAGTTTCATCTCCATGGGTTTCCCCATTCAAAGAGAAAATGGCACCAATGTAAAGCTTGGAGTCTCCTCTTTCCAACAAGGTAAAAATCTACATGAAAAACTCATGTTTTCTCCACCTTGCTTCATAACCGATTTTTGCCTCTTTGTAATGCCTTGTTTTCTCTCCCCTTTGAACATAATATCAACCTTGCAATGGTGGTGGATTCACCTTCTTGAACCAAGGGCTAAAACCCCTCTTAAAAGCTTCAAAAGGTAAACCCTAGAAATTTGTTTAAAATATCTCAATGAGTTAGTATAAATCTATGGGTTAGTATATTAATTATACTTGTTTTGTATGCTTTGGGTGATGGGAATGGAGTTTGGCAACTCCATTCCCCACAAAATCGAATTGTACAAGGAAGAGAAGAGAGAGAGAGAGATGAGAAAGAAAGAAGGAATTAAAAGCTCAAGGTAAGAGCTCTTTACTAATGTTAAATTTTGGTGCATTAGAGTAATGGGAATGGGTAAACCAATCTAAAGAAACCAAATAATGTACTAGTAATGTAATTGAGGAAGTTTGAGTATTTGTGAACTAGTATGTGAAGTGTGGGCCTTAGAGCCAAGTGTATTGTGTATGTGCATTAGTAATGTGGATTGAGGAAGTAATGGTGTACTAAGATTTTGTATGTGTGCTGGTAGAACCCTTGTGGTTTGGCTAGATTAGGAAGGAGTTTGATGAGAAAACACATATGTGGAGAAGTAAGAAATGTAGAGGAACTATGGCAAAATTTTGGTAGGAATATGTACATGTAGAAATGACTTGGTGGATGGGTAGAACCAAGGTATGTATTTGGATTAGTAGAGATGTTTAGTGGGAATGGAATGGTAGTTGTAGTATGAGGAATAAGAAATGTAAAATCTGTAACAAAGTGTATAGAAATACATTGGAGAAGTTAGGAAGAATTAGTGTGTAAGAATTGGGTGACAAGAGTGTTGGACTTGAAGAGGTAAGACAATGCATTGTAGGCCTTGGAGATGACATTAGGAGAGGAAACTATGTATGGAGGAAGTAGGAACCAAAATCTGTAGCAAAGGGGTATCAAATTTGTATAGAAGGACTAGGAAAGATTAGTGTGCAAGAATTGGTAAAAAGAATGTTGGACTTGGGCATAGGTGGTATAATTGCTTAGAAATGAATTGGCATGGTAATAGGAGATGTATTTGGGATGCTAGGAGTGACATTGGTAGAGGAAATATTGAATGGTAGGAGTTGTAGAAAAATCCGTAGCATTAGAGAATGAAAAACTGTTGTAAGTGTTGAAAGGAAGTGAGGGAAATTGTGTAAGTTGTTTGATGGATTTAGTAATGGATTTGGTGGATGAATTAAGGTGATTTAGAATGTTTAAATGGTACTAAAACATGTTAGGATGTATGTAGGAAGATTGGGGAAACAATGGGTGAAATTGGGAAGGAAAAACAAAATCTGTAACAAGGTTCTGGAACCGTCCGACCCAGAGTCTGGATCGGACGTGGGTCGGACAGGGCTTAAACAACGAGATGTAAACTTTCTGGAATGGTCCGACCCAGAGCCGTGGATCGAACGTGGGTCGGACAGGCTAAAATTTTTCCGTCGTCGAAGTTTCTGACTTCAATCCGACCCAGACGTTGGGTCCGGACGGAGCTTGGACGACAGGACCCAAAACCTTCTGGAATGGTCTGACCCAGAGATGGTCGGACGGAAAGTGCTGGTGGACAGGGTATTTTCTGGGAACGAATCCTACTGGAATGGTCCCGACCCAGGGCTTGGGTCGGACGGTGGTCGGACGGCCCTATACTTACCAAAAAAAACAGTAAGCTTATAACTATATATATATATTATATATATATACATATATATACATATATATATATATATAATATATATATGTATACCCACCATATATGTATACTATGGGTATGTAATTATGGGCAAGTAATGGAAAGTAGTAAAATGATATAAGAGTGAGGAATGTAACCTTAGTAAGTACGGATTAGCAAACACAAAGTAGTCGAGTTAAGATTAATAATGGTAGATTAATCATTCAATTGTATGCATATCCTAGGCTGTGATTGTGAACACCGGAGGAACGTTGGGATACAAGTACACGTTGACAGTGAAGTATGATTTCTTCATGCCCTGTATCCTAATCTGTTTACCCCGATTTGTGTGCTTATTTGACCACCTAAATAAGATAAATGCATGAATCGGATTATAATGCACTTACCTGTGCTTGACTTATGTTGTGCTTGAAATTTATTGTCTTGAGCACTAGTTTGTATAATTCATGAAATATATGAATGATGATGAATGGTATTCGAACCTCGTATTGTACTTGTGTAAAGTATTGTACCTCGTATGTATGTGTATATTTGTATTGTATTATTGTGGCTTGGATGCTGACTTGTGCTAATTCCTAACTATCTAACTCCTAACTTAAGTGAGTAAATTGGAATGAGTACAAGTCCGATATAGCTTCGGCCACGCGTGAGGATGCGGAGTCACAAGAGGTTGGCTGCAATTCCTGACTCTTAAACTGGTCCGCGGCCCAAATCCCTTAAATGGGTAGCATCCCGGATTAGTGAGTCAAGTAAATCCCGGAGGTGGGACGGTGTAGTCCCCAGGGCCGGAGGTCCCGACGACTTAACTTGAGTAAGAGTAAGAGTAAGTAAGTGTGGATCCGTAAGTAAGTATGTGTATGAGTATGTATGTGTATGAAGTAACGAGTAAAAGAGTAATCTCCACCCGATTAACCCGGGTGGACCAATGAAGCTAACAAGAATTGTATATTGTGTATGTAATGAGTATGTGTAATTCGGAAGAGGTAAGTATGTATTGGTTGGTTTATATCGTATCCCTTGCATGAACTGAATTGTATGTATGTATGTTGTGTAAGTATTATGGTACTGTGTGTAAGAGCATGTATGCATGTATGCTTGTATGAAATGAACCGCATGTATTCGACCAAGTGGTCGGCGTACCCTCACTAGTACGCGGGGTATGCGGTTATCATGCTCGGCGAAAGCTAACCCCTTCGGGGGACTTTTTTTAGTGTGCAGGTACCCGAAACGAATATGGTCAAGGAAGAGACCGGAGGCCACCCTGGTATTTGGAAGTAAGTAGCGTGTGAGGAACGGGTAGTAAGTAGTCTCTTAGTGAGTATGTATGAACCTTGAAGAGATAGTACATTGTATAAGGATCTTAGTAAACTCGGTATATAGATTATATTGTATTGTACTTGGAGTATTGTATTGAATGGAGATTGTAGTAGCATTTGGTAAATGGAGAATGCATTGTAGATTTGTAGTACTCGGGATTCCGGTCCATCAGACCGAAGGTGTATGTAGAATCCGTAGCCTTGTTAGTCACGTGGGTGACTAACGGCATTGTATCACCCAATGTATGTAAGTAGGTATCCCTGCGTGCATCTAATGAGTAAGGAGATTGGACGTTAATGACTGTAATAATAGTAGGGGTGTTACACCTTATCTTCGCATTTGTGCACTAGGGCCCTGCCCGAGGGTCAGACTTTTGGGTATAACTAAAGATGCCTAGCAAAGCCAAGTTCTTGAAGAAGATTTTATCTAACAAGGCAAAGCTAGTGAAGGTAGGAACTTCTTAGCTTACTGAGACGTGTTCAGCGATTATACAGAAGCGTTTTGGCAGAGAAATGTAAAGATCGAGGAAGTTTCACCATTCCTTGCATTTTAGGACCGTCAATCAGTCTTATGCCTTACATAGTATTCTAGAAGCTAGGGATTGGTGATCTTCAGCCCACATGGATAATGCTTTAGCTTGCAGACCGCTCGGTTGTGTATCCTCGCGGTGTTGTTTAAGATGTGTTGGTGAAGGTGGGGAATTTATACTTTCCATGCGATTTCTTCATCCTCGACATGGCAGTTGATCCCCCCATTCCTCTCATCTTGGGTAAACCTTTTCTAGCGACACCTGATGCTCGTATCAAAGTTGCTCAGGGTACGTAGCATCACTTTGAGAGCTAAGGGTGAGCAGAGGACATTAATGTTGTTTGATCCCCAAAGAATCTAATTCTTCCAGAGCTTCCAGTAGCTTGGTTTCAAAAGCAGCTGAATGTTCTAGAGTTTCCTAATAGAATGAAGTACGTCTAGCCAAAGACGTTAAAGAGGGACAGCTAGTTGGGAGGCAACCCAGTGTTATATTTTGTTAGTTCTACATTAATTTCTTTTTGTAGTTATTTCCCTAGTTTTATTATCTATTAATTTTAACTCTGTTTTGTAGTTTTGGTTACTTCTAGTGTATTACTTTTCAGATGAATTCTTCTTGATGATATTGTAACCAGGCTGCAACACTTGAGCGAAACTAAGTGTGGTTTGTTCTACATATGACCACAACAAAATCCAGGGGAGTTCTATTTTTAATTTCTTTTCATTTTAATTTTTGCTTCTGACTACTCTGATGTGTTTCCTTTGGACATAAATGTTTTTCTACGTGTTAAGAGTTTTTCTTCACTCCTGAATTGTCACACAATAAGGACATTGTTTAATTTTAAGTGTGGGGTAGGGAGTGACCTTCTGTTATCACTTCAAACCACTTGTTGTTGTTTTTTTCAGGTCATAAATATATGCTTCTCTAATGCCAACAATATTTAATTTTGGGTGATAATGTATGAGGGAGTTTGAAATTGAGCCTGGTGATAGCATTAAAAAAATTCTACTAAAAAGCTATCTAATTAAATTATTTTCCTCAATTTATTCTGTTTTTACTGAAATGTGATGGATTGACTGATAGTGGAAACTGAATGAGTTTAGGTTGGAACCTTGGGAATGTAAGGAAAGAAAGGACAAAGGCAAGGTACTCTGCCAGTGTTTTTTTTATCCTTAACCAAAACAGGCCTCGTCCACCAGTTATCTTGAAAATGAATAAACTACACCGAGCATCTAAGGTGTCGGGAACCTGAAAATGAATAAACTATGCCGAGCATCTAAGGTGTCGGGAACCTAAAAATGAATAAACTACGCCGAGCATCTAAGGTTCCGGGTCCCTAAGAATGAATAAACTACACCAAGCATCTAAGGTGTCGGGAACCTGAAGATGAATAAACTATGCCAAGCATCTAAGGTGTCGAGAACTTGAAAATGAATAAACTACACCGAGCATCTAAGGTGTCAAAACCTGAAAATGAATAAACTATGCCGAGCATCTAAGGTGTCGGGAACCTAAAGCTCTTGGTTGGTATACTAAGGGGACTTATTACCACTGCCCACCAACTTGGGTGCAGGGATAACTTCTAGACTACCAAGGGGATTTATTACCACTACATACTAGTTGTTACTCTCTAAAAAGTTGACATATGGATAGGGGACTTATTGCCACTGCCCCACCAACTTGAATCACATAGTGGTCTCGTACTTGTCCCCCACTAAAGTCTCGCACTGATCTTGTACTAGTCTCGCGTTGAAGTCTCGCACAGATTCTGGGTCTTGCACTGAAAAAGCTACTAGGTCTCACACTGATTCTGGGTCTCGCACTAAAAAAGAAACTAGGTCTCGCACTGATTCTGGGTCTCGCATTGAAAAAGATACTAGGTCTTGCATGGAATCTAGGTCTCGCACTGAACGAAGATGAAAATGCTACGCCTCGTATTGAAGTTGAATTGGACTCTCGTACAAAAGGTGGACCAAATTCTCGCACAGGAGGTAGATTGAATTCTCACACAGGAGGTAGATTGGGTTCTTGCACAGGAATTAGAATGGGTTCTCGCATAGGAAATGACATAATGATGAGGTGCATGCAAAAACTATAAAATACAATAAGAGTGCTTGTAGGGACCTAAACATGTCCAAAGTAAGAAATTTTTGAAAAAGGATCCAAACGTGACAATGTTTGAGGAAAAATCTGTCTGCTGAAAGGAAAGTGAAATTATCATTTTCTAACCAAAGATATCTGACTTGCGATTTATTCCTTAGAAGATGAACATGCCGATGATGGAAGTGTGTGGTGTTTGTTGTGGGGGTTTGTGGCTTTTGAGTGATGATCAGGGCTTATAATGAGTCTGGGAATTTATGTGGAGGTTAAGGATTATGATGAGCCTAGGAATTTATGTGGAAGTCAGGGCTTATTACGGGCCTTGAGAAATGATATTGGTTAGGGCTTATTACGAGTCTGGGGTCTTTTTGTGAAATTGAGGTTTGTGGGTGATGTTCAGGACTTATTACGAGCCTAGGGATGTTTGTGTGGGGGTTAGGCCTTATGACGGGTCTGCAATGAAGTAGTCTTTATGTGGTTGTGGTGCTTAAGACTTATGACGAGATTAAGCTTCAAGTTTTGGTTGGTGTTGTCATGGAAATTGTTGGAACAGCAATTGCCCCCAGTATTTCCTAAGACAATCCGAGCTAGAGCTCTGATCGATTGCGCCCAATAATTTGCTCGATTAAACGTGTGAGCAAGTCTTATCCTCACATGGTCAAGGTTTATGTTATTGATGTGGTTCTTTCTAACCTACACTTAACGTGTTTGGTGTTTTCACTCGTTTCTTACTAATGATCATAACTTTTAGACCATTGAATTCGAAGTTTGATGGATTTACGCATTCGATCTGCTACGTTCACGTGATTAGATACACAGGCCTCGTCCACTCGGTTATTAAGTCTTAAAGGGTTCTTCATCAACTAGCTTCCTAAGGCCGCACAACAAAATTTGGCCCAAAAGCTGTTATAGGGGTGGATAAAAAAGTTTAGGGAATGAAGGCGATCCCTGTATGCTTAATTTGTTAACTTTTTATGAATTGCAATTGTGAAAGTGTAAGTGCTTGCAAGTTTAAATTTAATGAAAAGGGATCATTGCTGGCTATGCGTATGTGGCAATGAAAGGTATTCTGGAATAAGACATTAATTTTTGCCCCTTGTCATGAAACTGGTAATGAAATTGGTGTAAGGTTTTAAGATAATCTGTGTTTCAGTTTCTACAATCTTGGTTATTCATGCTTTTTAGAAAGATTATCTCCCCACCAAAAGGCAGCAAATATACTATCAAGTTGATAGACAATCCCTTTGGGATGAGAATATAGAACATTACATACATAGGTAATGATTGAAGGACACTTGAAACCAAAATGGGTCTTGCACCCTTAGACATTGGCTTAGACCAAGAAGAAACTCCATTTGTGACAAATTGAATCAGATGGAGGAAGACATTCTCTTTACTCCTACCTAATTTGAGGAGGAGGACCAGATATTTGATAAAGCAAGGAACTTCTTTGATTCCAAAAATGTTGGAGATGATGGTCTTATTTTTATGGAAGAAGTTTCTTGTTGAAGATAAGTTTAGATTTATCGAGATTGACTATGTGGCAAACATAGGGACTAAAAGAATGTAAGAGATTATTAAGAAAAACAACATTTGAGGAATTAACCACAACAATGAATGTGATATCATTTTCAAATGCTAAATGGGATACGAGGGACATTAATTGGGGATTAATCTTGATTCCTCTGAATTGAAGGTTCTTTTTAGAAAGGTTCAGGCTAGCAAAAATTGCTTGTTAGAGGTTAATAAAAAGAAAGAAGAGAGAGGAACCCCTCGCCTAATTGCCCAGGTTTGGGAAAAAGGTTAACCTGGAGAGCCATTAATAAGTATCAAACACTTAACTAATGTGAGACATCTTATAGTAGGAGTGAGCCATTAATGTGGAAAAAACCTATTGAAAAACAATGTTTTCAGAAAAAGGACCACTTTCCCTATAACAAGCTTTTTAAAAAAATCAACTTTTAGGTCAAGGAATCCTTTTGTGGCTTGACTCTAATTAAGAAAATGGTGGATCTCCCCTACTAATGACATTATCAGTGATGTTTCTACCCTTGCCCTGAATGTTTCTCAGAGATACTAGGGGGGGGGGGGGGAAGGATTGGACTTTATTGCAGGACTTTGGAGACAATTTTGTAGGTAAGTTACATAAGGAAATAGGTCAAAATCTGAGATAAAAAAGGCTCCTAGGATCTATCCAAGACATTAGAAGTAACCCCAGTAACCCATAGAGGACCAAATTTAAAAAAAACAACTTACCACTAAAGCCATCGGTGGAAGGAGCATTGTTTCTCCCTAGTTCTTAAGAACCTTGGAAACCTCCGAATCCTGATATGGAATGGAAAGACCAATGATGGTCTAATGAGGAGTTTACTAGCAACAACTTTAACAAAAAGAAGCTCACTCATGGGAGCCTGAGAAGATAACATCTGATGGAAATGACTCCTAGCAATCTACTCGATCTGATTTTAGGAAAGATCATCTTTTTTAATCTCAAAGATATTCTTGAATGTGAAATTGACTAAAGCTCTACATGGAAAAAACTAGTATATTTATCTGCCCCCGAAATTCGTTTATCTTGGCTCTTTGCTTCCACCACACTTCAAGGAGTGTGGTTTTCTTCCTGTTAGAAATATAGAGATTAGAGTACCTACCTCTTGAGCGCAGCGGAATAGGTAGGATCGTTCTTTCTGTTCGTTGTCAACCGAATTGTCTTCCTTTGACAGCAACTGTTGAATCCTTCGCGTCTACCAGGTGGAGAAGACCACAACAGCACTCTCCACACTATCCACGACCTAAGAACCCTAACACTGCTCTCTCTGTGTATTCTGTGCGAACTAGGATTTCTGTATATTGTCTATCACTAGAAACTAATTCCAGAGTCTCTATATATAATAATAACAGAAAGAGATAAGAATAAAAAATTTCTTACCAATATTATTTGACGTTGGTTGTAACTAATATTTAACAAATAAATATTATCTTTATTTATTACTTAAATAAATATAACCAACATCTCCCACTCAACCAAAGGTCAAATACTCGAGAGCTTTCGTGTTTCATACAGGCAAATAGGCCGTGACCTGGCAACAAACCTGCAATGTGGATAACTCCAAACCAAACCTCTCAGGCCAGAATGAAGCATCCAAAAAAAAGTTGCCAGCACCTCAAGTCCAATTTCTGTTCGACTAATCCAAACTCAACCCAGATCCTTCAACATATGGATGAGCAGGATACTGTGACCAATCACTATAACTACTAAAGTTACTGGCACCAGCAATTGTCACTTCAGTCTGAACTACTCTTGTAAACTTTTCCTTTTACTTGGCATCGTATCTTAATGGCAATAACCGCTTTCCCAGAAGGTTACACTAAAACCGTAAAAATCATGGAATCTTGGTAATCCTTCCAAAGTAGCAGCATCATTACCACTATTACAACCCAAGTCAAAAGGTCAAAAGGTGCAAATAACAAACATTGACTCACACAGCGAAGGAGCAAGGATCAATCCATACGCTTCAATGAGGTCGCTAGCACGTACCGTATGAAAGTACGTTGTGGGGAGTTCTCTTACATAGAGGATGTCAACTCCCACCCACACGAGTCTAAAAGGTTCACATAGACACCTCCCACTCGGCTAAAAATGACTTACATGGGTACATGAACCTTTATTAAATATCCCATGTGGATTAACCAATAACCTTTTAATATAGACTACAACAGTCTCCCACTAACTTTGAGTCACTAAGACAAAGTTAGCATTACTTCATGATAACATATATCCAATGAAGCTGGCTACTTGTGTGAGAAAGTATGCCTTATGGTTCATTGACATCAATACACAACATGATATTTTGACAAACAAAATATTGAAGAGAATAAGCATTCTTATATCCAACAAGGTAAAAATTACCGTGGCCATAGCATCAGGGTCTGGATTTGTATGGAAACGACTAACAATTCCAACTACATAACAGATATCCAGCCTGGTGTACAAACATAGCATACATTAAGCTACCAACATCATTGAAATATGGTACATTATTCATATAGGCTACTTCTTTTGAGCTAGGTCCATACTCGCACTAAGCATAGAATCTTTTTGGTTAGGAGAGTCATTGGGTATACAATCACTAAGATGGTATATTTTCAAAATATTATTAAGGTAAGGTAATTTTCTTGAGACAAACCCAAGATCTTTATCTTCCTATTTCTAATATTTTGACTTCCAGTACATAACTGGCTTCACCCTTATCCTTTATGTCAAACTTGGATATCAAACTAGCTTTCTTAGTAGAAACTAGATCCAAGTTGTCACTGGCTATTAGGATGTCATCTACATACAAAGTAAGAATGACAAATCCTTTGTATGTATAACTTATATACATACAATTATCTTCATTTATAATGAAAAACTTGTCCTTGACCATTGCCTCATGGAATCTAATATTCCACTTTCTGGATGCCGGCTTAAGACCATAGATGGATCTACGAAGACGACATACCTTCTTCTCTTGACCCTTAACCTCAAACCCATGAGGCTGGTCCATATACTTCTCCTCCTCAAGATTTCCATTGAGGAAAGCAGTCTTTACATCCATCTGGTGTAATTCTAAGTCCAGACGGGCAACAATAGCCAAAAATAGTCGGATGGACCCAAATCTCAGTGCAAGTGAGAATGTCTCATCATTATCGACTCATTCCTTTTGAGTATAACCTCTTACCAAATAAAAGATCACCCAAGTTCCAAACTTTGGTTATTGTTCTTGGACACTAGCTCTTCTTCCATTGCTTTTATCCATTCAGATCCATAAAACTTGAGACAGCATCTCTAAAAGTCATAGGCTCATGTCAATTGCGTTCCTCCTCCTGAACTTGAGGATTCAAAAGAACATCTTCAACAACCATATCATTCTGATTACTTAAATCTGGTTGTTGATTAGGATCATCTAATTCATAGAACTCTTGATCCCTAGTTGCTCAATAAATGGATGAATAATCATTTACCAAGAATGTGGCATCACGAGAATCAGTCTGGTTCTTCTCCCAATTAACTTTGAGGGTTAATTTATTCTCTACTTCATTCACGTAACAAATTCGTGTGAAGTTACCAATGAATATTGTGATAAAACATCAATCACCAAGCTTGACAATCATACTCATTAGGCCACAAATATTTGAATGAATTAGCTGCAATGGTTGAGTAGTCCTTTCCTCAATAGAAAATGGTTTCCTAGTAGATTTTCCAGCTAAACAATGCTCACACTTAGCGAGTTATAGCTTCTTGAGTTCCACTAAGGAGCTCGTCTCTTGCTAGTCTATTCAACCGATCAATACCAATATGACCAAGTCTAGCATGCCAAAGGTCTGAATCATCAGAATTAATAACATAAATTGAATGAATATGATTACTTAACCAAATTTGGCATTAAATATACGAAACCATTCAATAAAGAGTTATTACTGAAAATGTACCAACATCAAACAACTCTAAAGTCGATCCTTCAAAACAAATTTGAAGCCTAACCTAAGAAGAGATGGGAAAAGCGACTAAATTTGCCTTATTTCAGGGGCATACAAGTCATTATGTAAATACAAAGATTGACCACTATGCAAAACTAATATGCGGGTTCCAATCTTGTGCACATCAATGCTGGTATCCTTCCCCATGTAAATATTTTGGCTTCCTCTTCGAGGAATCCGGTGAAACTCTACAAAAGATGTTCGATCCCAAGTCACATGCTCTGTTGTTGCTGTGTCTACAAGTCTACATAGAACATGTATTAGTTAACACATAACATGAAGCAACAAAACAAGAGGAAAGGTATGAACACCAAGTAAATACCTCAAGCTCTGGGCAATCTTTAATAAAGTGCCCTGATTTCCTACAATTGTAGCAAACACCTTTAGACTTGCCTTTAGCACCACCAGCTTTTGGCTGGTTCTTTGGATCTTTACCACCATTGGCATTGCCTCCCTTCCTTTTATTCACTGCCCTTTCTTAAAGTCACTGTTACCATTATTCCCTCTTTTATGCCTATGATTCTTATGACCTCTATTGTCAGAATCAATAGCATACACCTCATTAGCTGGTTTTTCACAGAGTAACCTATCCTCTTCCAACTCAAGATGACGAGCAACATCATCAAAGGTGCGGATGTTATCATCATGGGTTAAATTCTGCTTTATAGAATCCCACTCAACACTCCGAGGAGAGATCTGATCAGAGCTTGAACTTGCAGCTCATCAGACAACTCATGTCTTGCAGCTTTAAGCTCATTAACCATATTAGACATTACAGTAATATGTTCAGCCATAGTCTTATCAAACCTATTTTTGTAGCTATCAAGACGCATTTGCAATATCAGACCTCTTTTTGTAGCTATCAAGACGCATTTGCAATTGTCTTCTACGAGTAACAGTGCTTCCTCCAAAGTTCCGCTTGACTGCTTCCCATACTCCATTAGTAGTTTGATGGGTTTCGAAGCGCAGCATCAAGTCACTTCTAATACTACTTAAAAGTATGATCCGGGCAGTGCGACTCTTCTTCTTCCAGGCATTATAGGTTTCTAGCTCCCTACGTGCCTGGGCGGAGTGTCCATCACTAGAAGGAGCCTCCATGACTTGTAGAGTTGCATCCAAAAGCTCTTGGTCTTCCAAGACATACTGAACTTTACGACTCCACGTATCATAATTTCGTTCAGTTAATTTTTCACCGTTAAGATCTGCTACTATACTCTTCGATACAACATCCATCTTACAAAAAAATGATGGCATTAGTTGTTGTGTTTTACACGTGTACGTAACACTAATTGTTTATAGTATTGTTAAAATATTTATCAAAGTATAAGAAACAAAAATATGCTTCGCGCATACAATCAATTTTAGTACTTAGATTTATAAATTAGCATACCATAAACATGCAACAAATGCATTTATAATTTCAGAACAAATTTGAAATTATGACGGTTCCCATTATCAATGAAAAACAAATTTTCAGTATTATTGTTCCATTAATAAATTCCTACGAAAAGAATTATTTAATTAATTAGTGTCTACTAAAGACAATCTAGAAAAACTAGATTAATTGAAATTATATGAACAATTAATGTTCAAGTGATTAAATTATTTGATGTCTACTAAAGACAGACGATCTGGACAAACTAGATTAATTTAAACTATTTTGAACAACTTATGTTCAACTGTGATTAATAAAATTATTCATATAATAATAGGATAACAATTACTAAAAAAACATGGAACAATAATATTTGTCACAAAAACGAACATAAATATTAATCTTACCATTGTAAGAATTTAATGTTACAAAAACATTTTAACAACCTTTATATGTTACAAAAACATATATCTATGGTATTATATAAATATTATTATGTAACTTATATATATCCTCATTAGATTCGATATAATTACGCATTTATATTTAACCGAATATATCCATTTAAATCACCTCACAAAGAGAATAAATATGTCGCGTAATTGATAGTCATTTCGATCTATAATATAATAGATAATAATTCTCATAATATAGGAACAAATCCATCTTTGAGAAATAAGGAAACAAATTCCCAACGTTTATTCTAGTTCTTTTTATGTAAAAAACAATTTCTCTAGAATAAAAGAAATGCTAACAACAAATTTCTTGGAATCAATTATATTCTTCCTAAAATAATAAAAGTAGATCCACACTATGGGAACAAATCCCTCCATAATAAGATCCTTAATTTTCTTAAATTTTTCTATTGGAAGACACTTCCATTATAATTGATGAACACATCATCTGTTCTTATAACCATATAATATATCAGATAGAACGAATCGGTATAGAATTGGGGAAACACAGCTCACTGAAAAAAATCACGCAACAATAAATATGTTTATTCACACATAACGAGAAGATCGCAACTAATAACTAATATTATTCATGGCATTGCGACGGGGCTAAAATTATGTGTATTTTTTCATGGCAAATTCTTGCCTACAAGTACATGTATCTAGGATGGCTACATGTGGGGTAATTTAGTCAAATACAAATAAAAGAGAAGAGATAGCAGGGGGAGGGAGAGCGCGCGAGGTAGTATCGTTTTGTTTTTTTTTTTTTGCATTTTTCATTTTTAAAAGAAATAGATTTTTATTATTTTTGTTTTTTTATTATAAAAACTTTAACTTATTGTAACTTTTAATATATAAGTCCAAAATGAAAAAAATTATATCATTGTTCATCTAAATTCGAGCTCTTCAAACAAGACCAGTCATGGATATGTTTTGACAACTTTAAAAAAATTATTTTTACATGTATAGTGCACAAAACGTAAAAAAAAACTTGTACAGATGGTCATACAAACCTGTACAAATGTTCATAAAAACATGTACATCCACACGTAAAAACTTGTACTTCATCGCAATAACTCGATAGGTTTTTAGGGTTTGTGGTAGCGGGTTTAGGGTCGTTTGACCCTAAACCCGCCACTGCAAACCCTAAAAATGCCTTTGACGTTTTTTAGCTATCCTAGGGTGGGTTTTGGGGTGTTTTGGGGGGTAGGGTAATCTATTTGGAATTTTTTTCGTACTTTATATTGTAGCAACTAACTCGATAGGTTTTTAGGGTTTGTGGTAGAGGGTTTAGGGTCTAACCCTAAACCCGCCACTACAAACCTAATAATGTCTTTGACATTTTTTAGCTATCCTAGGGTGGATTTTGGGGTGTTTTGGGGGTAGGGTAATCTATTTGGAATTTGTTTCGTACTTTATATGGTAGCAACTAACTCGACAGGTTTTGACCCTAAACCCGCCACTACAAACCCTAAAATTGCCTTCGACATTTTTAGCTATCTTAGGGTGGGTTTTGGGGGGTAGGGTAATCTATTTGGAAACCGTTCTATACTCTAATGTGATAATGTACATGTTCTAATGTGAGAATGTACATGTTCTAATGTGAGAATGTACATGTTCTTTAATGAACATCTGTACATGTTTGTATGGCCATCTGTACATGTTTGTATGACCGTCTATACAAGTGTTCTTCCTTATATGTACATGTTTTAATCTAAGGATGTACATATTTAATGATTTGTACAGGTTTATATGACTATCTATATATTTTTAATGCGAGGATGTACATATCTTTATATGAGGATGTACATGTTTTAGTGAACATTTGTACAGGTTTGTATGACCATCTGTACAAGTTTTCTTTTATATTCTATTCTCCATACACGTACAAATAATTTTTTAAAGATGTCAAAATATATCCATGACTGGTCTTGTTTTGAAGAGTTTGAATTTAGATGAACAATGATATATTTTTTTTTTTCATTTTGGACTTATATATTAAAAGTTACAACAATTTAAAGTTTTTATAATAACAAATAAAAAATTAAAAAAAAAACAAAAAACAAAGCGTCGGGTGTGAAAAAAAAAAACGCCGGAAGGGGTGGATGTAGCCAGTTGGCTACATTCACGTGTAGCCCAGACTGGCCATTTTTTCATGGCAATGAAGAGCTACATACTCGGCATATGTATACATGGGAATCCCACAGATTAATAACAAGCGAGTGAATTGAATAAGTAGTCAACAATAAATATATTAACGACAAGAATTAACCCTTTATATTTTTTTTCAAAAGAATTGAAACCAGCAATCTAATATGAGTCTCTTGTGAAAAAAAAAAATATTAATCTGATTGGATTGCCGGCACTCCACGATAAGTCATTCACTTTCATATTGACATTAAAACAATTTGAAACTCGCCGATAAATTTTGCCAAGCACAGAAGATCAAATCTTTCACGGTCATCGGATTTGCGGACACATCAGCAACGGGAAACAACCAAAAAAGGACTGTATTTTCTACTCATATACACATATGTATATTCATCACGATCTAAATGCTTTCAATCAAGATATCTCTTTTTTCTTATGATCGAGTCGGTTAGACAAAAAACTAATTCTTATCGGCAACAAACGAACACTTAGAACAAATCAAGCTCTGATACCATTGTTAGAAATATATAGAGATTAGAGTACCTACCTCTTGAGCGTAGCGGAATAGGTAGGATCGTTCTTTCTGTTCGTTGTCAACCGAATTGTCTTCCTTTGACAGCAACTGTTGAATCCTTCACGTCTACCAGGTGGAGGAGACCACAGCAGCACTCCCCACACTATTCACGACCTAAGAACCCTAATACTGCTCTCTCTGTGTATTCTGTGGGAACTAAGATTTCTGTATATTGTCTATCACTAGAAACTAATTCAAGATTTAGTCTATATATATAATAATAACAGAAAGAGATAAGAATAACAAATATTCTTACCAATATTATTTGACGTTGGTTGTAACTAATATTTAACAAATAAATATTATCTTTTATTTATTACTTAAATAAATATAACCAACACTTCCCTACTTTTTTTCTGCACTAATCGCCTCTTCTTGCTTGCATTGGATTGGCCAATCTTTTCTATTACGGACTGATGTGGTCCTCCTCATGATGAATTTGATGCAATTGAGCAATATATTTATGATATTTCAATCATGCACTCTGGTGTAATAAAAAATGCAAATATAATTGCTAATCATTGCTCCTGCGTACAACCTGGACGATATATATAAATTCCAGTGCAAATGCATTTGGACTCCCAGCTTGGATACACATTCCAGCAGGAAACACATTCAATTACCACATATGGTGAATCACTTCTAGCGTTTATGTAAGTCCGCCACGATAAGCTCTTCATAGACCATATAAAAGAAGGGTCCGGCTCGGTAAGGGTCCGGCTCGGGACATCAAAATTTGCGATGTCACCTGAGCTGCTCCGATAAAAGAATATTACGTACTGGAGATATAGAAGCCAAAGATACCTTTTATTTCACACGCATGATACACGCACCACTGCTGAACCACGAGCCCTGACAGTGCGCGTCAACAAAAGACCCTCAAAGAAGCACATGCAGCAAAAAAGGGCAAATTCAAACTCAAATTGAGGAAGCACCTGAAAAGGGAGCATCGCTATGGTAGGAGCAGCAGCCACAGCAATAACAATAAACAAACGTTACCGATTACAATAAACAATTAGAAGGGATAAGAGCACCCTTAACTCGGCCCATACTGCGTACACAAAGAAAAGGGATAATCTGGTGGGTATTTGCTATATTTAGAAAGATCCCATGATAACTGCCTTACTACATGGGACCTTTTGGCTGAGGAATAGGTATAAAGTTTTTGTTTTTCTGGTAAGTTATTTGCAATGTTGGCTCATTAAATAGTAGTATGATTGCTCCTAAAATCTTTGCAGCTTGTCGGATCCCATGAGGTTAACGATCACTTTCCCTCCCCTTTTAAAATTATAAACTATGGGACCAAATCTGAAACTAGATTCAATTTCCTAGGAGAAAGTCTTGAATCTGGCACACCAAGCTGCACCTTCTACCACCGGTTAACCTGCCATTTTCAGCTCATGCCAGAAATGCATCTCGGAAGGAGGCCAGACCAGAATATCATCTGATATTACTTGGCTGCGTGTTGATCAAGGAATTTCTTCAGCTTGCGAAAGGGCGTCCTGGACCCAACTTACTAAAGTAGTGTTCTTTTTAATGCTTTTCTACACGAGTCTTTGGTAAAGAACACTATGGCTATTAGTATCTCATGTTAACTTTTTCGAGGGTGTGTTTGGCAGCAGCATTCAAGGCGGACATGGCCGGCCTTATTCTTTTGTCAGCTGAAACATATAGCTATTGGGGAATATATGGACTAGTATGGCAGTCCACGTGAAAATCTCAACCGAGTTGCAGCACGAGGATATTTTAGTTTGTTAATATTGATATCTAGTTTGTTAATATTATTTACCAAGCTTTGTACTCACCAGAATCTGTTTTTCCTTTTTATTAGCGCTTAGATAAAGGATTAGGTATAGCAATATATGTATATAAGTACATCAGAGGTTGTAAAGTATTGACATACTACTGAATGAAAATGTTACACTTTTCTTTCTATTCCACACACAAACTGAAACAAACCTAATTCTATTATGGTATCAGTAGCAAGGTTACGGTTCTAGCTTTCTTTGGTACCCGCGAGCATGACGAACATGGTGGTAGAAGACCCAAGCAAAGGAAAGAATCCAGAGTCTGATTCTTCCTCCAACAGCAGCGCCATTGATGTCAATGACCCGATTTATGTCCACGCAGCGGAAAACGCTAGATTAAGTCCCGTGCCTAAGTTCAATGGGACGGGTTTCTTGGGGTGGAAGTGCGACATGATTACTGGTTTGAAGGTTAAAAATAAGTTCGGCTTCGTAACAGGTAAGATTGCTAAACCTGATGAAACAAATATCATTCGTTGCAGTGCCTGGGAGAGGTCGAATTCTCTGGTTTTGTCTTGGCTAAAGACGGCGCTGGACCCGAGTATTGCCCAAAGTGTCCGGTTCTGTCAAGATCCAAAGGAATTGTGGGACTCTCTGTGTCGCAGGTTTGAGAAAAGCAATCTGGCTGTTATTCATAACCTGAAACATGAGTTAACAGATGTTAATCAGGGAGAAGACAGTGTGAGTGATTATTTTACGAAACTGAAAAGGCTTTGGGGAGAGTTAGAATCAGCTCGCCCATTGCCAAGGTGCAGCTGCGGAGGATGTACCTGCGACGCCAAGGAATCCACCAGAAAGCAGACAGAAGAGGATAAACTTCTCCAGTTTTTGATGGGATTAAATCGGAAATATGTTTCAATTAGGGGCCAAATTTTGGCTATGCAAACCACACCCAGTTTAGAGGAAGCTTACTCTCTAGTTGTTCAGGAAGAGGAGTAGCGGGGGGTGAGCAAATCAGAGACGACTCGATGTCGTTTTCCAGTCAGGCACAAATCACAACAGGCGAATCCTTAAAAACCCCTAACCGGAGAATTGAAAGAAAGAAGATTACATGTTCTTATTGCAGGAAACCCGGCCACAACTTCGACGAATGCTACCAGCGCCAAACCTGTACACATTGCAAACGTTCAGGTCACATATCGGCAGTGTGTTTTTCAGTTACATGGTAAAGACAAGGTGCTGGCACGAAAGAAGAAAAGTTTCGCAAAACGGCTAGGGTTTCAGAACAGGTTGAAGGAGATGATGTTGAGCAAGGGGATGGATTGACCCCTCGACATTTGCAGCAAATCACTCAATTGATTCGAAACGCTAATACAGAATCGAAGACAGAGGAGGTTGATTATTGAAATTTCTCAGGTAATCAACTACTTTGTGTCAATAACAAGTTTTGTTTCTTGAGTAATCAAGTAGATAAACGATTTAAGGGAAAATGGATCGTAGAGTCTGGTGCGACCGATCATATGTCGGGAGCTGGGGATTTGTTAGAGAGATGGATAAACTTGACAGAGAAAGGGTGGCTATTTTGCCAGATGGGATTCCGTAGAGCGTCACTTTGATTGGAGATGTTAGGGTTGGGAACGGGTTGTTGTTGGAAGATGTGTTGTTCATTCCCAATTTCTTGTTTAATCTGATTTCCGTGAAGAAGATGGTGACACAGTTGAATTGTGCTCTAGTTTTTGACAAACATGGGTGTTTCTTACAGGGCCTTTCTACAAGTCCAGTTGAGCGGCGGTTTGGGCTGGGCCAGGACAACTTGTATGTGGGACACTTCGGCAGCGGGCTTGATGACCGACGTGAGTTTAGGCTTGAGCGGTGTTGATTCAACAAGTGGTGCAGGTTTTCGTCAGTCTCCAGGCGTTCCAAGCGTAGTAGGAATAAGTCCAAAGGCTAAGGATATACATTAGACTTGGACACGTACCATTTCGCAAACTTGTAACGCTTGGTTTAATAAAAGAAGCAGATTTTTCTTCTGAATATGCTTGTGATGTTTGTTACAAATCTAGAGCACAACGCCTCCCGTTCCCGCATTTGGTTAGTACTACTAAGAATGTTTTGAGTTGATTCACATAGATGTGTGGGGGCCGTTTCATACCGATACTTATAATGGTTATAGATATTTTGTTTGCTTCATCGATGATTTTACACGTACGACGTGGGTTGTACTTATCAAGCAAAAAGGACATGCTTGGGAAACAGTTGTAAAGTTCATTCGAATGGTGGAGCGACAGTTTGAGGCGAGGATTAAGGTGGCCAGAACGGATAATGCCAAGGAGCTTGGTAGTTCTAACGAAGGGAAGAAGTTCTTTGCGCAAGAGGGTATTATTCATCAAACCTCTTGTGCATACACACCCCAGCAAAACGCGTCGTTGAACGAAAACACTAGTATCTTTTAGAGACGGCGAGGGCGTTATATTTTCAGTCACATGTTCCTTTGGCTTACTGGGAGAATGTATACTGCATGCTATATTTTTGCTAAACCGACTTCTTGCAAAGGCTTTACATGGCAAGACTCCGTTCGAAGGTTTGTACAATGAAAAGCCTACGTATGATGATTTAAAACCTTTTGGATGCCTGTGTTACAAAACAATTGTCGGTCCTAAGGAGGAAAGTTTGAGCCCCGGGGAGAAGCTTGTGTCAACCTTGGGGAAGATCCTCGAAAGAAAGGACACAAGATTTTGAGTTTGGTTACACAGGTTGTTGAAGTTTGCCACGATGTCAAGTTTCATGTTCAGTGTTTCCCTTTTGCTGAGCAACGGCGGGGGTGACGTTCCCGTAACGTCGCTTCATCACGTGGAGAGTAATATTGTTTCACCGGCACTTTTAGATGAAGGGGACGTCATGCCTAGCAGTCGTGCTCCTAGTGCCGAGATTGATGTGCAGAGTCCACCGTCCGAAGTCATGCTCGATCAGGATATTTCGCATGCTGAGTTATGTAGATCCAGTAGAGTGAGTCGGCCACCAGGGTATCTGACAGATTATGTTTGCAACTCTTCGTTTCAAGATATTCTGGATGAGAGAGTCTATAATGCTACTAAGTCTGATAATCTTCTACCAGGTTATGCTAGTTTGACATAAACCACTTCTACCCATACTATAGCACTTCTCTCCACCGAGTCTCTTGTTGATGGTGCTCTCGTGGAGCCTCGTGACTACAATGCAGCTGTGAGAGATGAAAACTGGCACATAGCCATGCAGAAGGAGTTGCGGGCTTTAGAAGAAAATGACACATGAGATATTGTTTCGTTACCGCGAGGAAAGAAAGTTGTGGGTTGCAAGTGGGTTTATAAAATTAAACTTAAGTCTGATGGCACGTTGGAGCGATACAAAGCACGTTTAGTAGCTAAAGGGTTTACGCAGCGACATGGTTTAGATTGTCATGAGACCTTTTCGCCCATGGTTAAGTTGACTACAATTCGTTCTCTCATTGTTGTTGTTCTTCACAACGGGTGGATAATCAATCAGTTAGACGTTAACAACACCTTTTTGCATGGTGATCTTGATGAGGAAGTTTACATGAGGCTACCACCAGGATTAGAGGTAGCAGGAACCAACAAAGCGTGTCGTTTGAAGAAGTCACTGTACGGTTTGAAACAAGCTTCTCATCAGTGGTTTTCTAAGTTGGGCAGTTTTCTTAAAACTCTCAACTTCGTTCAATCCAAGAATGATTATTCCCTTTTCCATAAAGAAGGCCCAGCAGGCAAGATGTTTGTAGCTGTTTATGTTGATGACATGTTAATTGTGGGTCCACACCAAGATGAAATCAATGTTATCAAACAGGCTCTTGATGACAACTTCAAGATCAAAGACTTGGGCACTCTGCATTACTTCTTAGGGATAGAATTTATTCGTACCACGTGAGGATATGTTCTTTCCCAAAGGAAGTTTTGCAATGAGCTTCTCCAAGACTTCGATTGTAGTGATCGCCAGAATACCAAAGGACCAATGGTAGTAGGGAAGTCGTTACTAGCCACGGATGGTGTTCCTCTTCGTGATCCTACTCCTTACAGAAGATTAGTGGGCAAGCTCAACTATCTCACCAACACCAGGCCTGATATCTGCTTTACTGTTCTGGTTCTTAGCCAGTTCATGCAACATCCAAGTTATGTCCATATGGAGGCAGCAATGCATGCGTTGTGTTATATCAAGGGAACTGTTAACTATAGGATTGTTCTTGCTTTCAGTTCCAAACTTGACCTTGTGGCCTATTGTGATTCTGACTGGGCAGCCTGTCCCAACACGCGGAAGTCCATCTCGGGCTATTATATTTTCCTTGGCGATAGTCCTATTTCTTGGAAGACCAAGAAGCAAGGATCTGTTTCTCTTTCCAGTGCTGAGGCGGAGTATCGCTCTCTGTGACGTGTTACTTCAGAGTTGACTTGGCTTACTCGCTTGTTACATGAGCTTGGTGTGCGCAATGTCGTTCCTATACCTGTCAAGTGTGATAATCAGTCTGCCATCTACATCGCTCACAATCCTGTTTTCCATGAGCGTACTAAGCACATAAAGATAGATTGTCATTTTGTGCGGGATAAAATCCAGCAGGGATTCGTGGATATTGTTTATACTCCTACGTCTACTCAGCTTGCAGATATGATGACGAAAGTTCTTCCCGGGACCAGATACAAGGAACAGTTATCACAGATGGGTATGCATCATGATGACTCTTCAAGCCTAGGTAAATTTCGATCACCTATAGCTTGAGGGGGGGGGGGTATTAGGGAATATATGGACTAGTATGGCAGTCCACGCGAAAATCTCAACCGAGTTGCAGCACGAGGATATTTTAGTTTGTTAATATTGATATCTAGTTTGTTAATATTATTTACCAAGCTTTGTACTCAACAGAATCTGTTTTTCCTTTTTATTAGCGCTTAGATAAAGGATTAGGTATAGCAATATATGGTATATAAGTATTGACATACTACTTAATGAAAACGTTACACTTTTCTTTCTATTCCACACACAAACTCAAACAAACCTAATTCTATTAATAGCTGATGTTAGTTGTCAGCTAAAATTAGAAAAAGTAGAGAGAAAAAAATTGATATGACAATTGATATACGTGACATATAGAGAGAAAAAACTAACTGATCAAAACTTGTTTGATAATGTGACAAAAGAATGGGGCCTTAATCTTTTGCGTTTGAGAGCTGATAGGCGATAGTTTATACGGGTTGATATGGACTGGTGACTAATTTAAAAACTAGATGATTGCGTAAAAGCCAATATAAGTTGTTCTTTTTGTATTAGATTTTTGAACTGATTAATCAACTGATAATACGTAAATCAACTGATTAATCAACCGATAATGCGTAAATTAACTGATTAACCAACTGATAATGCTGTTTTGAATAAGCTTCATGGGTAGATGGTACCTGATCCATAATACGCCAAAAAGAATGGGCTGATTTGATCGACCAACTGATAAAACGTAAACCAGCTAAAATTTGTGTAAAAGAATGAGACCTATATCTACTTTCAATTAAAGGTGACTCGAATAATCAGTTAGTTAGAACTTGACACGTGTCTTTTTTGTCAGATCAGGTTAAACAAGACCCAATAAAATATTAGACATTTGTCCTCAACTTTCGTTTTAAAGTAATTAATCACTCTATCGTGGTTCGAGAACAGGAACTAATTGTGATTCCTAATTAAGATAGTGCTAAAATGATTAGAGTGGTAAGGCCGCTGGCGTTTAGTAACTAGTACCTATGTGGTAACTAAAATTAGACTTGTGAAACACATATCCGTCTGTAGGCTGACACTCCAGTCAGCTTTTCTGTGGGGACCCATCCGAGACTCACCTTTTTTCCTCTATTTTACTTCTTCTTTGTTTTCAACAGCTAGTCTAACAGCTGGCCCGTATAGATTTTGGGTCATATTTGTTCACATTAAGACCCTATGGGTCAATAAAATTTTATGTTGTTTCGGGTTCAGAAAAAGTCACGTCCGAGTTGTAACAATTTCAAATAGAATTGAGTTTCTGTTATTTCGGGTCATAGTTGGTATTTATTTAAATAAAATTAGTAAATAAATACTACACCCAGACCTTGTCTAGGGCGCCCTGTGCCTTATGCTGCAGGGTGATGGTGCTTGGGCACTATCGCGGGCAGCTAGTGCCCATCTGGGCACTATCTGCAGGCACCCTGCTGCAGTCGATGTGAAGTTGACTCAAAACATGTGGCACTTTGATATCTTTGTTGGGCACTTAAGAAGGCCAAATGTTATCCCTGATTAATAAGGGATGTTGGAAAAGTTTCATGGTAATTGGAGCTTGCATATGCTTTTAGTGAATTTTCTAAGTGTCCCAAGACTATGGCGGGTGTTGGTGAGTGCACTACGTGGCCCACGCTAGTGCGTCCCTACTGAAGGTGCCTTGGCACTGGGGTTGCTCAACTAGGGAAGGTGTTCATTCAGTGGCGTGCGCTGCACATCCATGTCTTTAGGCAAAGGGGTGTGAGGATGTGGCAACTCACCATGGGGCGGTTCAAGACCACCCTTAGTCATGCTTGTGGCACAAGGATTGGTTCGGTTAGGCTGGTCGGCCTTCGCCCGACACTGATCATGAGTGTTGCTTGTTGGTTTCCTATGTTGTCCCGTGTTGTTTGTTGTGTGTGCTTGCTCGAAATATGTGTGCTATGCATAGAGCTGGACTTGGTTTCCAAGCGAAATTTTTTATTTTGGAAATGTACTCATGACAGAAGTGCTCTTATCCGGATATACTTATTATCGATCAATATGTAATAACATATTATTTTGTTGTCTAACATACATATATTTGTATAAGAAATAAGAAAGAAACCTCAATAAGAACAAGTAGTTTCTTGGTCCTAGTATATACTACTACTAGGTTATAAAAAAGAACAATAAAAATTTTAAATTGATTTTCATTCTGGTTTAATCGTGTTATTCTTGTATTTTTTTGTCATTGTTATTCTAGGTTACTCGGATTTATAACACTTCATCACTCTTATCACCTCCTTTTCTCGGCCTTAATTTAATAAAAAGGCTAAGTTAGATTGTTTTCCTAAAACATAGTATTAAACCATGATTAAAAAGTTCGAGGACTTAGTTTAGTCACTTACCCTCTAAAAGTTGATTTTTCCAACTTGTTTCCTCCTCTTGGTCTCGCACTTAGGGATTTTGAAAGACCAATTCAGTCTTGGTTTGAACAAAGAAGAAGAGTGTAAAACCCTGCATTTTAGACCAGCTAAAACTCAGAACAATGTTGCGAAAGATTTACAAACTCTACCCGGGGGTGCTACCGCCACACTCACATACTAATGAGTGCTAAGGCTAGCTACCACTACTATATCAAATTTAGTTGAACTCTTAAACTCTTATATATATATATGCTCAGTCTAACCGCGAATTTCAACAGCTTATACATCCAAATCATCTGTCAACCTTCATTAATTCCCACTAACAACTTCCTTCATAGCTAGTCATTAACTTATAACATCATTAGTAGCATACACAAAAAGGTTAAACCTAATACATAAGTACTTATAATTACATCACCCTTTAACTTCAGTCTCTAGTCCTCTTTAGCTCCACTCTCTCACACAACTTCATGAGGGAGAAACATCTTATTTTCCTATACCTGTGGTCATTCATACAATCACAGAAAAAGACCACAAGGCATAACGCCAAAATCAGCAACACTGAGTAACTCCCATCACAACATGTAAATTACATTTTATCCTTATAAAACACCAAGAATACATAAACATAGCAACAAAGATAGTGGAACAATACAACCATGTCAACAAGATTGAAATGGTAATTCCCTAAGTTCCCAACGATCCTCTATCCAATTCACTAGTTTGGTCCCTAGTCTGTCGCTAAGTTCTTTGAGTTCCACACAATACCTAGCTACCGAATAGACCGAGCTCCGAGAGAGAGAGAGAAAGAGAAGAGATTAGCAATAGCAATGTAACAGTGAGAATACTCAAGTTCAGATCGCGTGTCCTTTATTGAGGGGTGAACCCCTATTCATAGTGTTTCTTACAGGCTTTCTGGTATATCACATTGTGCCAGCCTAGCACATAAATATCTTGACAAGCCTACAAAATATCTCATAAGTATCTTATCCTAGTTTCCCTATTTTCGATCGCTGCCTACACTCGCTCTGTTCTCCTATCGACCGGTCACAGACGACCGGTCGTTATTCGTGCCATGTTTGGCATATTTGGTGACCGGTCACAGGCGAACGGTCGCCTCTTAGATTGTATCTCGCATTCCTGGCGACCGGTCATAAACGACGGTCATGGCGACCCTTTTGGTGACCGGTCGCACTCTCCATGTTAAGTGCTAGGGCCTCTAGCGACCGGTCACTGCTTGCGGTTTGATTGGGGTCTTTTGTGTCCAGTCAGGAACACCCGGTCGCTACCTTGGCCTTCCTCTTCCTTTCCCCTATCTTCTCTGGGTGTTGCTCTTTCTTTGAGGCCCCTGCACATATTTTCCCCTATTCATTAGTCCCTCCAAGTTCTACTTTTGGCGTCCTAACGAAGAAAGTAGAACTTAGAACCTGACTCTTCTAGTCTGGCTTGGAGAATAAAAATTTTGCTTTTGCGTACGGGCCTTGTCTCTTTGTTCCCTATCTCCCAGTCCCACAAGTTCCACCTTTTTCTATTGGAAAAAGGGGTGGACTTCTTTCGGTCCGTGCGATGCTCGTGCCACACTCGTGCCTGTGTTTGTACGGAGTAGAGCCGTTGCAAAATTTTTATCGCCTTGCGCGTGCCAGCTGTCACTGCAGAATGTGCAGAGTCTCTGCACTTTTCCCTGCAAAAAGTGCTTTTTTGTTTGTTTTTATATTTTAAATATTTCCGAAATTGTTTTACCGCTTTTAAAGGGTTTCGGGAGGGCACACCTTCTCTCTCCTTCTATCTTTTACGCTCTCGTGAATTTTTCCTGCCTTCCCTGTTCTTCTCCGTTCTTTCGTCATCTCCGATTATTCTGCTTCTACGCTCCCTCGCTCTAATGGCGCCGTCTAGCTCAGAGGTAGCTCGCTCTTCCACTCTTGACGCCATCGAAGGTTCGAAATCGGGGGTAAGTTCCGCCCCACCTATTTGAAACCTAAATCTCCTCTTTCCAAAAATCGGAGTCGTTGCCTAGCATCTTGGATGTTAAGGCTCTCGATTCTCTTCTTGCGAGAGTGGAGGTCCCTGTAGGGACCCAAATTTTCCTTTATTCTGCCGATTTGCACCCTCTTGACGACTTCGGTCGTGGCTACGTCGTGTATGCCGATTTTTTTCTTCGAGGAATGACGATTCCTCCTCACCCGTTTGTGTTGGGCTTTCTGATTTGCCGATGTTGCACGCTCGCCCAGCTTCACCCAAAGGCTATGTGCCAACTCCACCCCTTCATCGCTCTTTGCGCCGAGGCCGAGGTTATGCTTTCCGCCATAGAGTTCGTTCAGTTCTTTACTAGTAGGGTCGATACTGGTAGCTTGACTATAGCTAGTCGGACTGGGTACTCACTCTTTGAGTACAAGAAGCTCGCTCAGCGGTGGAATGCTCGGTGGTTTGTTATCGTTCCTCCTTCTGGGTGATTTCTCGGGGCTGCGTACTGCCCTTCAATTATCAAAGGCTCCCTCTACTGCCTTGCGTCGCCCAAGTCGAAGCTTCCGATGTCGTGGGTTCTGAAGACAGAGAGCGAGCGTCATCCGAGTGTGGAGGAGTTTTTTACTAACGCGCGCCTGGCCGCGCTTTCACATACCGAAATTAAGGGCCTTGTCCTCTGTTTCTCGATCGTTTTGGCTTCTTACGTCACTCATGCTCTTTTTCTTGCTGCAAATTTTCATCGGCTTGGGGTGAAGGTGGGCCCCTTCTATAGTTGGCAGCTGGTTTCCTTTAAAATGGGGAACGAAAAGGTGGATTACTATGCCACCCTGGACGTTGTAGAGAAAGCGGCCCTGTGCGAAGAGGAAGCACTGCCTCCTGGCAAGTAGAGGTCTGGGAAAGAGATTGAAAATTCAGTGAAGAAACAGAAACTAGAAAAGTTCAGAGAGGAGGGGTCTCCAAGGACACCGAAGACCCGGTCACCTGACATTGCTAACCAGCCAGGTACTTGGTATACTAGTTCGGTTTCCGGCCGTCGGGTGTTTCTTTCTCTCACGCCTGGGTCAGATCTCAATCTTAGTCCATGGGGGGAGAGAGAGAGAGAGCTTTCGTGTGCGGTCCCGACCTCTGTATCTTTGTTGTTCTAGCCTTGTCGTTTCCGTTCCCCTGTCCTTTTTTGTCATTGCTTTCGGTCGGTTGTTTCTCTTTCGGTGCCTTTCTTCGTTTTTGAGGTTATTTTCTTATGTGTGTGTTTTGCTGCCTCGCAGCTCCCGAGGCCGAGGGGGTGGATGTGGGCCAGCCTGCCGCGGGCTGGCGACCGGCCAACCAACTTACACTCAGCAACGCCGGAAGGTCCTCGCCTCGAAGACTACTGGGAGAGTGAAGCATGTTGCCAAGAGGGCGAGGGCCTCCGATATTATACACATTGAGGGCTCAGACGCTGCGGAAACCGCTGCTAAACAGGATTCTTCGAGGGAGACTACTCCTACTGGGCCGGGGGCTTCCCTTCCTGGGGTAAGCGGTTGCGAGATGGGCGCGGCGCCGGGCTCTGTCAAAAGGGTGGAGCTGCTGATGGTTCGAAGTACCGGGCCGTGTCCGAGAGCCCGGAGCTACGTATGAAGATGAAGGAGGACGCTAGTGCTGCCTCGTCGTCTTCACCTCCTCCGGCCACTAGCGGTTCCTTCTGTGGGCCGCCTGAAAAGGATGGTGGTTTTATCACCGCGGCCAGCCTCTTCCTTTACTGCCTGTGACATAATCGTCTTCTTACTTCGAGTTGTGGAAGGAGGCGATTCGCAGATCCGGCGCGCCTGGCGGCCTCTTTGCGCCTATGAAGACCGTGACCACCGCCAAGGAGAGGCTAAGGATTGGGAAAGGTGGAGCGGACACCATCATGCGCCACTCCTTCCCGCTGGACAATTCACTCGATCTCATGTGCCAGGGATCTACCGGGTGGGTGACTTGTCCTGGTTTAATCCTGGTGTTGTCCTTCTCTTAATCTTCTTATTCTAGTCGTTTTGTTCTGTGCAGACGGTGGCTTTTGCTCAAAGCGTGGAGGTGCACACGCGGGCTCTCCATTTGAAGCTTCACCTCGAGGAATGCCGGGCCCGCAACGCCCAAGAGGAGCTGAGAATAGAGCGGTCTTCTCACAGCACCTTCGTCGACACCGTTCAGGATGAGATTTCCAAGAGGGTGCGTGAGCAGACCGCAACCATAAAGAAGGAGCTGGACGACGCTCGCCGAATGTGCACGAGGCGGAGTGATGAGTACGAGGAGCAGTTGAAGAAGCTGCGAGAGGAAAACTTCTCCCTTAAGGGTCAGATCCAGCCGCTGGAGATGGAGGTTGCCTCCTTAAAAAAGTACGAAGTGAGTTTGGTGATGCCCGGTTGCATGCTTTTTCTGATTTGGAGTCATTGGTGAGGCAGGCCCAGGCTGCTCACGACCAAGAAGTGAAGGGTCTCCATGCTGGGGAGGCTGCTTTCGCGCAGGAGAAGGCGTTGCTTGTTGAGGACAAGGCTAAGCTTGTGCAGGAGCTCAGGCCCGCTTCCGAGGTGAAAGCATTGCTTGAAAATGAGCGGTCGTCCTCCGAGGCAAGGGCGACGGAGGCGGCCCGAGAGGGCGCCGGCCTAGCTGCCGAGAAGGAGAGGCTGTCTGGGGAGCTTCACGCGCTGTCCACAGAGCTCGTGGCTTCTGAGGAGCGGCGACTTTCGTCTGAAGAGAAGGTGAAAACGCTGGAAGAGGACTTGGCTCGGTTGCGACTTGAGAACTCCGAGCTGGCCATGAGGGGTAATTTGTACTTTCCTAATTGTGTTTGTGGCTCTTTCACTCTACCTCTAATAACAACTTTTTTAGGTCCGAGGCCTAGGAACTCAGTGGAAGGACTAGAGAAGTTAAATCAGCGGATCGACGACCTTGAAGAGGAGCTGATTACCGCGAACGCCAATCGTTACCGATATTGGGCTTTCGCCCAGACCCTCGAGCAGCAGGTTGCTAGCCTTGAGGCTTATTCATGTAAGGTGCGAGAGGACTTGCAGAAGCAGAGTACAAAGATCGCCTACCTGAAGGAATCCTTCACCTCTCAATGCGGGAGAATGGTTAAGTCGTGCCGTCAGATCGTCTTGAGGTTCTTCACGAGCAAGGGCGAGGTTATGGACGACGGCCTTTACCGAGAACTAGACTTCAAGGAAGTGGCGTAGAAGAATTCCTTTCATGAGGTGCTCGAGAGGTTTGGGCACCTTCCCGGGGAGACATGCTTTGTTCCTGGCCAGACCTCCTTTCTTCCTCCCGGGAGCAACGCGCCTCAGGGTGATGTGGGCCTTCGGTTCTCTGCTGGAAAGTCTCGATCCTTAGAGAGCGTTTCCCAACCCGGCGAGCAGCAGGCTGCACAGGAGGCTGGTGCTATAAATTTGGATCCTGCAAAGGAGGCTTAGATAGGCCTTAGTTTCTTTTTATGTGTGGGTTTTCTCTCTCTTTTTTTTATCATGGATGTACATACTTTTTAATGATTAATGAAGATGGTTTACATGTTTTTACTTCGTTATCGATAGTTATTTTGTTGGTTAGTGTGTTCGGTGTGTGATCGCCCGGTAATTTTTGTTCGGACTTAGCGACCAATTGTCTCTTTAAGAATGCGACCGGTCGGACTTAGCGACCGGTCGTTTCTCTCTTCTTTTTTTTTTGAATGCGACTGGTCGTTTCTTTTTGAGGATGTGACCGGTCAGACTTAGCGACCGGTCATTTATTTTTTGAGAATGTGACCGGTCGAACTTAGCGACCGGTCGTTTCTTTTTAAGGATGCGACCGGTCAGACTTAGCAACCGGTCGTTTCTTTTTTGAGAATGCGACCGGTCGGACTTAGCGACCGGTCGTTTCTTTTTGAGAATGCGACCGTCGAACTTAGCGACCGGTCGTTTCTTTTTGTCCTTTCCCAATCCTTGCTTTTAGTAGCCAAGCGATGGTACTTGTGGTGGCCCTTCCTCCCTTTCTCTTTCTCCCAAAGGGGAAAGAATTTTGTGGGAGTTTTGGCCAAAGTACGGTGTGGCATCCCACACCTAATGATTCACCCATTACAGGCGACCAGAGCTCCTCGTGTTCCTGGAGGTGGGTTTTTTTTGTTTTGTTCTTGTCTGGGTGCGACAACCCGTGACAAAATTTTCCAGGGCATTGCATCCTGTAGGGCGTGGCCTGGGTGTTTCTTTTTGAGGCTTTCATAGCCGCCAAGACGTAGCCCGGGTCTTTCTTTCGATGCATGGATCCTTTCGAAAAATAATCCCATTTTATTGATGTTTGCAAAGCATTACATCAATTTTCACACATAGAATTTCTTGAGACATTCTGCGTGCCAGGAATGAGGCAACTCGTATCCTTCGACATTCTTTAGGTGATATGAGGCTCACCCGACCCTTTGATGCACAATATAAGGGCCCTCCCACTGGGGGTCGAGTTTTTTGGGCTGCTTTACCTCTCTCAGAACCAGCTCGCCGGGAACGAAGCTCCGCTCTTTGACCCTACGGTTAAAGTATTTCTCTACTTTCCTTTGTCTTCTACCATCCGTGCCGCCGCAGCGGTTCTTCTTTCTTCGAGCAGGTCTAGACTGTCTCTTATTCCTTCACTATTGAGCTGCTCGTCATAGGATTCCCAGCAGATTAATGGAATTATGATCTCGGCTGGAACGACTGCCTCCAAGCCATACGTTAATCTAAAAGGTGTTTCTCCGGTCGGTCCTTTTTCGTCGTTCGGTAGGACCATATGGTCTGGTTTAGCAATTCTGCCCAACTTCCCTTTTTGCCTCCCAACCTTCTTTTCAAAGCTTTTATGATCTGCCCATTTGCATTTTCGACTTGTCCGTTAGCCTGGGGATGCGCTACCGATGCGAACCTTATCTCTATCTTCCACTGTTCACAAAATTCCCGGAAACTGACACAATTGAGCTGTGTTCTGTTGTCAGTTGTTATTGTTCTTGGCAATCCGAACCTACACACAATATGTTATTTCCATACAAACTCTTGCAATCTCTTGGTTGTGATGGATATTGTTGGCATTGCCTTAACCCACTTCGTGAAGTAATCAATGGCTACATATGTAAACTTGAACCTCCCGGGAGATGCTTCTGGGAACGGGCCGATGATGTCCAGCCCCCACATCACGAAGGGTACTAGAGATAAGATGGCCTTTTGCACGGCAGGGGGGTTATGTATCCTGCTGCCGTGTTCTTGGCATCTGGTGCATTTCCGGATGTACTCTTTGCAGTGGTCCTGCATCTTTGGCCAGTAGTAACCAAGCCTCATGATCTTGTGGGTCGTGGCCCTATCTCCTTGGTGGTTTCCGCAAACCCCCTCATGCACCTCCCTTATAAGCTTGTTCCCCTCCTCATTAATGACGCATCTGAGGGCGGGTCTCGCAAACGACCTTTTGTAGAGGTACCCTTCTTCGAAGAAGAATGATGCCGCTCGTCTTTTCACGGTCCTAGCCTCTTTATCTTCTGGGGCAACTTCCCTTCGAGGATGTACTCCACGATCGGGGTCATCCATGATTCTTCTGGTGCGAGGGGTTCGGCTGCCAAGACTTGAGCTTCATCGATGCTTGGATTGGTTTTAGTTTCTAACCACACCTTGCTCGGTATTTTTTCGGCCATACTTGCTAGCTTTGCTAGCACGTCCGCCTCGGTGTTCTTCGTTCGGGGGAGGAGTTTCAGCTCGCACTTCGAGAAGCTTGCCTTTCGCTCTTGAACTCTGAGTAAGTACTTCCAGAGTTTCTCTTCCTTCACCTCATATATGTTGTCGTTCAGTCGGGTGACCAGCATGGAGTCTGAGTATATCTCTAGGTCTGTTGCGGCTTGGGCGATGGCGACCTCTAGACCCTGAATGAGGGCTTCGTACTCGGCCTCATTGTTTGTTACCTCGAACTCCAATCGGAAGGCATAGTTAAGGTCTCGCCCGTCGGGGGTTTGGACTACAATCCCCGCCCCTGCTCCTCTCTTACACCGGGCCCCATCCACCTGGATGATGAAGGGAGTGAGCGTCTTTCCTTATTCTTGATCAAAGCTGGTCTCTGTTATAAAGTCCGCTAGGGCCTGTGCTTTGATCGTCGTTTGCGGTAGGAAGTGGATTTCATATTGGGTGAGCTCGACTGTCTAGCTTACCATGCGTCCGGACGTGTTTAGGTTATTTGTTATCTGCTTTAGCGGCCAGTTGGTTCTTACAAAGACTCGATGCGACTGGAAATATGGTCGTAGCTTCCGAGATGCCATCACCAGAGCGAAGAGGATTTTCTTGATGTTGGTGTAGCGTCTCTCTACTGGGGTTAGGATTTCCCCGGTATAGTAGACGAGAATCTCTTTCTTTTCTTCCTCCATAATCAGGACTGCTGCTACCGCCCATTCTGATGCGGACAGGTAAAGGTACAGGTCCTGGCCGGGCTTCTCTTTCTTTTCCGGTATAGTAGACGAGAATCTCTTTCTTTTCGAAGGCTTCTTTGCATTCTTGCCCCCACTGGAACTTATTGTTCTTTCTCAATATGTTGAAGAACGGGATTGTCTTTTCTTGTAGCTTTGAACAGAATCTGCTTAAGGCCGTGAGTCTCCCATTAAGGGCTTAGACGTACTTGATGCTTCTCGGAGGACTAAGGTCGAGGACCGCCTGGCTCTTTTCTGGATCCACCTCTATTCCTCATTGTCCGACGATGAAACCAAGGAATTACCCCTTGGTTACCCCGAATACGCACTTCTATGGGTTCAGCTTGATCTGAAACTTGTCGAGTGTGGTGAATGTTTCTTCTAAGTCTTTCATGTGCTGCTCTTTTGACGGGCTTCTCATGACTATGTCGTCCACATAGGCCTCCACGTTTCTCGAGAGTTGTTCCCGAAACACTTTGTCAATCATCCTTTGGAAGGTTGCACCAGCATTTTTTAACCCGAATGGCATTACTTTATAGCAGAAAGTTCCCGCCGAAGTGACATAGGAAGTTTTCTCAGAATCCTCTTCATTCATCTTTATCTGGTTATACCCAGAGAACGCGTCCAGGAAACTTAAGACGGAACTCTGGGCCGAGGAGACGACCAGCCGATCTATTGATGGCAATGGATAAAAATCTTTGGGACACGCCTTGTTTAGATCGGTGAAGTCTACGCAAATTCTCCATTTTCTGTTAGACTTCTTTTCCATGACCACGTTTGCCAGCCATCTGGGGTATGACGCCTCTCTGATGAAACCCGTCTGTAGCAGTCTCTGGACTTCTTCCCGAGGGGCTTGGTCCCTTTCTGCTCCAATTATCCTCTTTCTTTGGCGGATCGCCGGGTGTGCTGGGTCCATGTGGAGGTTATGCTGGATAACGCTTGGGTCTATTCCGGGCATTTCTGCTGTGCTCCAAGCAAACGTGGCCCTTCTTTTTTCCAGGAATCTTGTTAGATGGGTTTGTTCTCCGCTGTCAAAGGCATTTCCAATTTTAAAGAATTTGTTGGGGTTAGTTCGTAGAGGTACCTCTTTTGGGATATCTGTGGGAGCCTCATACCGCTCTGCTATCTCGTCAGGGAGGGGGAGTTTTCCCTTGAACACCATCTAGGACCCCCGGTCTTGACCGTCTCATCTCCTGGAAGGTCTTCCATGATTCGCACCTCACATACCCGCGCTACTTTCTGGCTTCCTCTTACTGTAACGAGTTTCCTAGATCTAGTCAGGTACTTCATCTTCAGGTGGTGGGTGCTACATATGGCTCTGAAAGTGTTTATCCCTGGCCGCCCAAGATACATGTTGTATCCGGAGAGTCCGGGGAGAATGAAGGCCGTCAGTTTTTCCGTGCGCCTCTCATCCCCCTGCCCTAGGGTAATGGTGAAGTCGATGCTCCCTGTAGACTTAGCTGAGATTCCTTCAACAAAACCCCCCACACGGCTGAGTAGGGTTTGATCTTGTCCTCTGTTGTGTTTTCAGTTTTTTCATCGCCTCCACAGAAATGACGTTTGCCCCTACTCCGCTGTCGTCCAAGATCCCTTCCATCATACGGTCGTTCACCCAGCTCTTATGACAAGCGGGTCATTATGCGGGTACAGGACTCCGTCCTCATCATCCTCGGTGAAGTAGATTGGGGGGAGCTTTTGATGCTTAGCAATCTTTTTGTCCGGAAGCTCTCGGTGAACCTCGTGGACGTGTCTTTTCCTTTCATTAGGGGTTAGGGGTCATACCTCCGAGGATAGTCCTGTGATTACTCCAAAGGACTTACTGTGATCCAACTCGGGGTGGACATCCTCTTCTGACTTGGGCCGGGAGGACTGACCACCAGAGTGCTGTCTGTGCTGGCCTCCCTTTCCTTTCTTCTTGTTCTCCTCAATCAACCTTAGCTCCTTGGTGAGGTTCGCGCAGTTGATAGTCCGGTGACTGCGATGTCCATGGTACTCACAGAAGGCTACCGGGACTTCTCCTGGGTGAGGTTTTCTTGGGGGAGGCAAGCGTCCTTCTCTCACAGCAGCAGCGTATTTCCCTGGGTCTATCTCAACTATCGGAAAGGTCCTTGAGCCCGAGGCCTGCAGACCCTGGGGGGCTGGGGCCTTGGAATAAGGCTTGTACCATGCACTCCCCTGGGACGAGCTTCCGGTCGTGACCGCTCCTCCCGCATGTCCCCCTTTTTTCTCGATTGTAGTAGGAGTTTTAAATTGTTGAGCAATTCCTTAGCCTTATTCTCCTCAACTTCTGACTTGAGGAAGTCGTGGATCATCTCGGCTAGCTCCCCATGTGACTTAGGCGCCTTGGTGGCTATTTATTCCAGCGAGATGAGGGTGTGCCAAGCCATTACCAAAGGCTTTAATCAGTATCTTCTCATCGATGTCGTCAATTTCTACCACTTGCTTGTGGAAGCGTTCACTGTACTCCTTCACGGTCTCCCCTTTCCTCTGCTTTACATCCATGAGCTCTATCGTCTCTCTCTTTACCTTTTTATTGGCCGTGAAGTATTGTTGAAATTCCTCGGTCAGTTGCTTGAAGCTGGAGATAGACTGAGGTGGCCTAGACGAGATCTAGCTCAGTGCCCTTTTGGAAAGTGTCCCGGGGAATAAGTTGCACAAGGCGAGAGAACTAATTCCCTGGGTGTTCATGGCGAACATGAACTTCTTAATATGTTGAGCAGGATCCCCAGTGTCGTCTTACTTTTCCACCGCCGGGGCGACAAAGTGGGGCGGGAGCTTGGCTCTTCGGATCTTCTCAGAGAATGGATATAGACTCATGTCGATGGAGTCATCTTCTTCCTCCTCCTTGATGGTAATTAGGGTCTCCCCTCGGGTACCCTTCTTTCCGTCGTTGCTTCCCACCGTGTCTCGATTTTTCAGGAGATCGATTGCCTCCGACATTTCCTCCCACTTTCACTGGAATTCCTCATCTCTCTGCATCAATTCCTGCTGGAAGAGCTTGTTTCCTTCCACGATCTTCTTGTTGATGGACCTGGTGAGGCTTGTCAGCATGTCTTCCAAATCCTTCTTGGAAATGGAGTCGTGGGTTGTCGTCTCGGATCCAGCGCCCCCGTCGTTGGCTTGCAAATTCTTCCTAGTTCTGGGTGCCATTTTCGTACCTAACCTGTAAAAACATAGTACCAATCTCAGATGTATCGATTTCGCATGTTTCCCAAAATTATTACTCTCATCTGTGGATTCATGGTTGCTGGATCTGAGCTGTTCGTTTCCCACAGACGGCGCCAAAATGAAATGGTAATTCCCTAAGTTCCCAACGATCCTCTATCCGATTCACTAGTCTGGTCCCTAGTTTGTCGCTAAGTTCTTCGAGTTTCGCCCAATTACCTTGCTACCGAATAGACCGAGCTCCGAGAGAGAGAGAAAGAGATTCGCAATAGCAATGTAACAGTGAGAATACTCAAGTTCAGATCGTGTGTCCTTTATTGAGGGGTGAACCCCTATTTATAGTGTTTCTTACAGGCTTTCTGGCCTATCACATTGTGCCAGCCTGGCACATAAATATCTTGACAGGCCTACAAAATATCTCATAAGTATCTTATCCTAGTTTCCCTATTTTCAATCGCTGCCTACACTCGCTCTGTTCTCCTATCGACCGGTCACAGATGACCGGTCGTTATTCGTGCCATGTTTGGCATATTTGGTGACCGGTCACAGGCGACCGGTCACCTCTTACATTGTATCTCGCATTCCTGGTGACCGGTCATAAACTACCGGTCGTGGCGACGCTTTTGGTGACCGGTCACAGGCGACCGGTCACTCTCCATGTTAAGTTCTAAGGCCTCTGGTGACCGGCGTAAGCGACCGGTCGCTGCTTGCGGTTTGATTGGGGTCTTCTGTGTCTAGTCAGGAACGCCCGGTCGCTGCCTTGGCCTTCCTCTTCCTTTCCCCTTTTCTTCAATGGGCTGTTGCTATTTCTTTGAGGCTTCTGGACATATTTTCCCCTCTTCAAAGATAATAGAATAGCACAACCATAACAGGGTCAACACATAAAAACCACAGAATAGCACCACCTGTTGCTTACCTTAGCATAAGGTGCATTAATATTCTTCCAAGATATTATCAAGTATCACTCACCAAAATAATCAATATCAAACAGTAGGCAACATAGTCAATGTCAAAATCTACCAAGTACAACATCCAACATCATGATACAAGTTCCACCTCAAGTACAACAACAATGGTCGTATGCCTGAATTTATAGAGTCCGACCTCTTCCAATGGTCGTATGCTTAGATTTATAAAGTCTGACCTATTCCACCTCACCCCATGTCCTTAAGTGTGCACACTCCCTATGAATAATCAGTCCATAGAGTATATCATGATGGCTTAGATCCAATATATTGGTAGGAGGAAATAAAAGACATCAATACATTGGTAGAGGCAATCACAACAAACTCTAATACATTGTTAGGAGTAAATAATCAACAATCACTTTAACAAATGGTTAGGCACTTCCTTGCCTCACCCCCACACTTCCATATCAGTATAGCACAAGTTATAGCATCACAAAGATCAATATAACCAGACATAGCAACTGCTGGACAGAAACAACACAAACAACATTTACAATCCACCACTCTAACAATTTGTGCACTAATGTGCATCCTAGCAATTCCACTAAATTACATTTGAAACAAGCTGTCAACCAGCTTCATATAATCAATATAAACTCAACTGATCACTAATACACATAAGAATCAACTCATATAAACACTTCCGCACTTGGCTATTGAAAACAACAACAATGACGATGACAATTTTACAACTAAATCCTTAGGTGACTTACCTAGAGTTTTTAGCCATTCTTTCTCACCTTTTATACTCACCTAATATGTGTTAATAAACCACCTTTAATCAAGGCTAACCCATGTCCAAGCTACTGATCCAAACAGCAACTAAATCATCCATTGCTATTTAACAACAATTATGTACTTTTACTACCTTTTTTGGTACAATTTGTGTAACTAAGTTGTTTAACCTAGTCCACCTTAACTTAGTGATCATATAACCTTACTTAGACTATATAAACCTCATTGATTCACTAAACTTAGAAAAAAAAAACTTATACAGCCATCTCCAAAATCGGCTGAAACAAAGACAACAACATTAACATTTCCAATTTGTACACCTTAGTATATCTTGGCTATTTCATTAGATCTACTCAATCTAAGTGATCAAAAAGCTTAATAAAAGACACACCAACCTGGTTGATCTAAAAACACCAGAAAAACAGCTTACACAGTCCTCTTCCAAACCGGCTGAAACAACAACAACAATAGCATTTCCATTTTGTACAGCTTTATACATCTTAGCATATGTTGGTAATTCCATTAGATCTAATCAATATAATTTTTCTCCTAGATCAATATAAGATAGAACAACCTCATTTATCGGTAAATCCAAGAAAAACAACCTAAACTACTCCATAATCCAACCGAATTCATCTAGTACAAGAGCAATAACTTCCTTGGACAGATTTGAGTTTTCTTGTCATTCTTGCCTAAGAAACTCATGAAACCTGCGTCCCACTTTTTCATGGATGTTCATACACCTAATTAGCTTCCTTTCCCCAGATATTAAAGCTAAAAACTCAGATAAAAACAATTCAAAACATTAATATACAGAACCGAATTCTGTTAGAACAACAATTTGACAGATCTGAATTCTTTTGCTTTTCTAGGTTATGAAACTCATCAATTTTGATTCCAATTTCTCCAAGAATGTTCAAACACTCAAGTAACTTATTTTACCCACAAATGTCAGTTAGAAACACAAAGAAAAACCATCCAAATTTTCATTATACAAAACCAGTTTTCAATAGAATTCTTAGAGCACATTTTTCTTGTCACTTTAACCTGCTCTTCTTGTCTAGCTTACTTCCTATGCATAGCTATGAATTTAGATAGTTAAAAGGAGAGGTTTAAAATCCAAGATCCAAATAATTACAGGCTTAACCGATCAAGGAAAGACAACAAGAAATCAGCTCCATTTGAAACCGCAAAAACAGCACTTAAGGAATCACATTTTAAAGGTTGTGATCAAGGAAGTTACCTGATTCCTCCTTGACATATATTGCTAGTTTTCTCTAAGATATTACAGCTACAAGATCCTTATTCTTTCTCCTAACTAATACAAGCAATAAAGCTTCATTTTCCACTCCTAACTTGCGCACCAAGCAGCTCCCAAAGATAACACAAATTTTTCAGATTTGCTCATCTTCGTTTGATGTTGTTTTCTTTCTAATATAACCTTGCTCTTGGTACTTGGGGCTCACGAAATGGAAGAGGGTGAAGAGATTTTATGAAGTGTGTGAAAGTTCTTGGGAGATGACTCCTTATATAGGCAAAAGGAATGACTCATTAAATAAGGTAACAAATGAGGTGATGACACCTAACCCACATAGTACTCTCTTCATATTGGCTTATCTATGCTGATTGTATTAGGTGAAGACACATAACCTCCCTTTTTAACCAAGGAAATGATGGACAAGCTAGAGATAAGCAACAAGGAGAGTCATAAATGCTAGAGGACAGAGATAATTAATTGCAAATAGTAAAACAACATAGTAAAACTAAATAGTGAAACTTGTACTTTCCTAGCATTATTTGCCACTACCATTGGTAACTCCACATGATAAAATCGGCTGGATTTGTTATTAAATGAGAATAATGTCTGTTATACTCATATATACAAGATAGCTAGTTAATCAATATACTTATGCAAGTACAACACCAAAAACACATGTTAAAACATGCATTAATTCATAGCAATGTAAGGGCTTGTTTGGCTTGGTTTTTACTTTGGTAATTATGGCTATAAATTTAACTATATTAACACAAGCATGGATAATCTAGTTAAAGAAGTTTTCTAAGATTACCTTCATCATCCTCCTAGAAAAGCTTAAAGCACATTTTTAGCTCTACCAAGTCACCAAATGATTTCCAGCTTATCCACCACCCAAAACGTTAAACATGTGTCATTTATAAGCTATTAAGACCATAAGAACAAGTATAATCAACCACTAGTTGTCGCACCCTCCTAGGAAAGCTTAAAGCTCATTTTCAACCTTGAAAGTTGTCTAGAATATAACCCACTTTCCAAAAGTAATTTCTCTTGATTTTATCATAATAGAACAAGCATCTTGAACTAAGATCACTTTCAAAGTTTCAAGCAAAAACAAGATTGGGAACCTAACAAATTAATCTCAAAGTTATAAGGTCAAAAACATGACTTTTGAAAGAAATTAGTGCACCTAAAGGTTACCTTTGGATCTATGGTTTTCTGGGGTGTTTTAAAGAGATCAAGTTATGGTCTTTTATGAAAATATTAACAAGACAAGGAAACGTAAGGCATCAAAATGAGCTTTAAGGAGATGAGATTTACCTTGGTGTTCTAAAAGGAATTTCTTTCTACAGGAATACATGTTAAGAGTTAGATCTGTTATGGATTTATGGATATTAAGTAGATCTAGGTACTTAGAAACCTTAAAATAACTAACCCTTGAAGTCTCTGGAAGATGATTTCTTCATAGAGTTTTGCCCAACAAAAGGAGGTAGAACACCATTCATTTCATATGTGAAATTATGGAGAAGAAAGGTGTAAGAACTTGAACATTCTCGGCTGAATTTAAACCAAAAAAAAATATGAACTTTAAGGCTCCATTTTTACCTTAAGCTTGAAAGGATCTTTCCTTTCCCTATGTTTGATGATTGCCAAATTTTTCTCTAGAAATCTCTTGGTTTCAGCCTTAGTTGTAGAAGAGTAGTGTTTGTCAAGATCTCCATGTTGATTTGATGTAGAAATGAGGAGATTTTAAAGGAAAATGATGTGTGGGTTCAAGCCACCATGAAGGTGTTCTTCAGCTCAAGAATAGCTAAGGAATAAGAAGATGAAGTGAAATCTCGGCTGGCTAGGAGAGACGAAGGATCAAAGTGAGATATTTTACATTCTTGAGTGATAAGTAAGGAAATGAACTTATCTTCTTATTTGACTCTTATCTAAGGAAGGATTCATGACTTATGAAGGTGATTCATCAGCACATTTCAGCCTCATTTAGGATACTTTAGAGGGTTTAGTTTGACCATTGACCAAGCTAAGAAGATTAAGGCCTTGTTTGACACTATTTGGTACTATTCACAAATTGGTGCCATATTTTTGATTCTTTTTTAGTCTTTGAATTAGCTTCCTAATGTGATACATCATAGTACACAAGTTAACTATGATGTACTGATAGGATCGGGGTGCTGATCGAGTAGGTCTGAGGTGTTAGTCTTAGACCAACTCTGCCTGAAGAATAAATGTATGTAGAAAATAATAACGCGGAATCTTTTGTTTAAACTTAACAAGATAGGATTCTGCTTTTATTGAACTTCAATGTTTTTTTGATAATTCAAGCTGTTAGGCCATTATTATAAAATGATAGGTCCTGGAAATCCAGGTGGACGGGTTTGTAACGGGCCTCATTAAAACCTCACTAAGCAAAACCCAGCGGAAAAAGCCTAGTGAGGAAAAAGAGTACCCACCACGTCAGGATACAACCCTAACTAACAAGCAATGAAAAGAGTAACGAAACATTCACGACACTAAAGACGACAGACACCTAACGTAACACCAAGACAAAGGAGTACAGCCCGACCAAGCCCCCCATCTAAACATAGTCCTTCAATGACTAGCTTAGGATGAGATAGAGTACCGCTCTACTCTCGGCGTTGATCAATGTGTCACAAGGAGTAAAGGGGGGTGTTCTATGTGTGCTCTCTAGGTAATAAATACCTAAGCTAATTGACACTATCTCACTAAGATCTCTCAAGAATACTTTCTCTCTCAAAGCGGTGTTTCTCTCTCTGAATAATCTAGAATGCATACCTAAACTAATTACAATCATATGCTTATATACTTGTTTTAATTGTTTCCTAAATCTTCGGTGGAGTCTTCATCTAGCGGCTCTTTGATTTGTTTCCGCAAGTATCGGAGTTGTGGAGCTGTTTGTGCTTCACGTTTTCACGTTGCGCACGCTCCCATGCATCCGAAATTTCCGCAGCCACTCATTAGCGTCATGCCTCTTGGCAGATAGGGATAAGTCAATAGGTGCTTCTGCAGAGATACTCGAACTGGTAAGTTGCGACGACGCCAAGTCTTTCTGCATCACTACTTTGACTGAGGAGGCAATCATCTGCAAAACTTAAGTCTCCAACGAATTCCCCCTTTTTGCTGATGATGGCAAACTCAGTGTATCCAGCGTAGACTTTGTGGTTTTTAATGAATGTACCTGCAAAAAGGAATAAACAACAAGGCAGAGCAACTATCTCGGGAGAACAACTCACTGTTTGTTCCCCTTTAAACACATATTCCCTCTTAAGCTAATGCAGTTGATAAGAGCAGATAAAAACCATAGTATGAAACAACTTCAAATACTATGAAGCAGAGATAAAACCAATCCAAAACATGAGGCCTTCAGAGGCACTCAGCATCCACACATAGTTACCCGCAGACACCAGCCGCGGGATACACCGCTTACCCCGTTTGCCAACATCAGGGGAAATGCACAAAATATCCAAGAACATAATCCAAGTCATTAAAACAAACCACCAACGTAAATCAAGAGTATTCAAAAGTCAGTTCTTCCTAAGGGTTAAAAAGGGTGGGGTAAAGGGTTAGTCATCTCCTCGATCCATTCCTGTGTCCTCATCTCGTGCTCCATCTTCCCCCGAAGTCCCAGCGCCATCCATTGCCTTAGCCGCTTCCAGGGTTTCAGCAAAAGTTTCCCTGAACTCCTCCGCCAGCTTCTGGACTCCTCCTGCAAAGATGTTCATCGTCTGTTTGTGGTTTTTATTGAGGACGTCGATGAGCATGTCGATCTTCGTGGATAGAGTGGCGAGGTTGTTCTCGATCGCTGCTACCCTTTCAGAGAGAGTTGTTGTATCAAGAAGTGATGCGGGTTTTGGAGGGGCTTGCTTTTTGGAGGGAGGATTTGGCTTGGACATCGACTTGATCTGGAAAGATGGGGTTTTGTTGTATAGTGTCTGACCAAGGATGTCAGTGTCTGTGATGCGACTAGCTTTGGAGGGATCAAGGACAACATCACAGTGGGTGAGGATTTTTGGGAGCCAGAAGATATACCCTAGGGAGTGTCGGGATGAGGAGATGGTTGAGGCTATGTGGTTGAGGATGAGTTTTGGGAGGTTTATCTTTTGTTGATGGATCAAACAGTACATGATTGCAAGATCTAGCGGGTGAACAAACTGGTTTCTTTCCTTTCTAGGGACTAAGTTTTCTATCACCAAGGTATGAAGCATTTGGTGTGTATTTGACAGAGCTGGTCAGTCTAAAGAGTGACCAACTCTGTTGTTCGGTAAGAAGAAGTCATAAACCTCTTTTGCACTTATGAACCCTAGATCAGGAAAACCAGCCCTATCATAGAATTCTAGTCCGCTAGTTGGAATTGCTAGATGAGTTGCAATGGAGTTTGAGTCAAGGATTATAGCTTTGTCATGTACCTCTGTCATAATTTTGCCCATGCGGATGACGCAATTCTGGTAGAACTGATAGGCCTCTACTTCATGGTATGTCTGAATGTCGTGGAAGAGTTGAATCCAATTTTGAAAACGGAACATTTCTTCGAACATGTCAAACTCCATCGAGTGGAGCCAGTCCAGGTTGAGTAGCTTTCCTTTCACCAAGTTTCGAGACTCGGCGGAGTCATCGGCTGGTAGGGAGTAGACGGCAGAGTGAGTGTCGATCAGACCTAGCCTTGGAGCAGGAGACGGTGGGACAGACTTAGAGCGAGGACAGAGTCACTTTCGAGTAGAAGTGGTTGTTGTGTCGGAGTCTTCCTGGGTTGAAGAGTTGGTGGTGCTGCGCGGCTTATCGGCAGCTGGTGTTGCCGTGACTACAGGGGATGGTGCATGAACATGAACTTCAGGAGTGGGTTTTGAAGATGACGAAGGGCACTTGGCCCTAGATCGAAGAGTTCTTGTGGCTGGAGGTCTTGGGACATTTGATTTAGCACGGCAGGTTTTCTTTGGTGGAGGGGAGTTTTCAGGAGTAGCAGGTTGGGTTTCGAGGTCGTGGACCTCTATAGGTTCTTTGGCAGGGGAGTTGGGTTGTGGGTTCTGGGTTTCTTCATCTGTGGGTGGAAGGGATCCAAACTGGAGTTTTGTCGGGGATTTTGTTATTGTGTCGGGGTGGGTATGATCGGGGTGGTGGGTGGTGACGATTGTTTGGTTGGAGATGGGGTGTTTTCTGAATGTTAGGATGCCGTAGTGTTGACAATGGTGGTGGGTTCAGTTGACACGGTGGTAAAACGGTGGTGATTGGTTGGGTGTCGATGGACATGGCGGGGGCTACGGTGGTGGAGTCGGAGGTGGAGGTGGGTGTTTGTTTGGCTTGGAGAATGGTTAGTTTGTTGATGAGAGCTTGGAGAAGTTGTGGGTCATTTGGTAATTCAGCGTCGGAAAACATGGGGGTTTGCTTAGGGTTAGGGTTTGAAGCCATGACAATCGGTGTTGATGGTAGTGGGTAAAGGTTGCAGAAGGCAAAGAGAGGCAATGAAGTCGGGATGGGAAGGATTGGACGTGAGGAGGGAAAGATATTGACGTCGGAATAAAGGCAGACGTGTTGTGTCAGGGTAGGTGTGGTCTGATTGGTTGAGCTGGGTTGTTGCGGATTATTGGGCGAAAATTCGCGGGTGGTTTTTCAGAAAACAAAGACTCTTGTTTTTACGCCGGTGTTTTGTTTATTTGACAGACAAACTAGGTCATCAGATGTATTCATGCATTTCACCTAGATATTGAAAAAACAAGAGAAGGAGATACAACCTTAGCTAAGTCATACAGGTCATACCTAGTTGTGAACGTAGAGCTTCGAAGGGACCTCGTTGCAACGGTTTGGTGAATATGTCTGCAAGTTGATCTGAAGTAAGAACATATTCTAGTGCCCTTTTTCAACACAATCCCCTAAGAAATGGTGACGAATTTCAATGTGCTTTATCCTGAAATGATGAACAGGGTTTTTAGATAAATCAATAGCACTATTATTGTCACAGAAAATTGTAGTACAAGTAGGAGGAATGAGATAATCCTGTAATTGTTGCTATATCCAGAGTATCTGTGCACAACAAGCAACTGCGGAGACATATTCGGCCTCGGCAGATGACAAGGCTACCGTGTTTTGCTTCTTTGAACTCCAGGCGACAAGACAAAGTCCCAGAAATTATGCAGTACCAAACGTGCTTTTTCTGTCTAATAAGGAGCTTGCAAAATTAGAATCACTATAACCCATTAGAGTGAAATCAGGAGTACTTGGGTACCAGAGGTACATGTCCTGGGTGCTTTTCAACTAGCGAAAGATTCGCTTTCCGCTTTGTAGGTGGGATTCTTTTGGGTTTGCCTGAAATCTTTCACAGAGGCATACAGCATAGAGAGTATCAGGCCTACTTACTGTTAAATAAAGGAGAGAACCTATCATACCTCTGTATAGTGTAGCATCAACGGCAATTCCTTTTTCATCCATATGTAGTTTCTCTGTTGCGGACATTGGAGTGGGTGTGGCTTTCGAATCCTGCATCTTATATTTGAGTAAGAGCTCGTGAATGTATTTCTGTTGATGAATATGAGTCCTGTTTTCTTGCTGAATGATTTGAAGACCTAAAAAGAATTTTAATTCTCCAAGAGCGCTCATTTCAAACTCTTTACTCATGAGATCAGAAAAGAATGAACATAATTCAGGAATAGTGGATCCATAAATTATATCGTCCACGTAGATTTGCACAATGAGTATGTCTTCACCTTTGGTGAGAGTGAAAAGAGTTTTGTCAACTTTACCTCGAATGAATCCATGGGACAATAAGTAAGATGAAAGACGCTCATACCATGCCCATGATGCCTGCTTCAGGCCATATAACGCTTTATCTAACTTGTAGACATACTCCGGGTGATGTGGATCTTCGAACCTGGTGGTTGAGCGACATAAACATCTCTGTCAATGTATCCATGTAGAAATGCAGTTTTTACATCCATTTGGTAAAGCTTCATCCCTCGATGAGCCACATAGGCCACAAGTATTCGAATTGCCTTGATTCGAGCTATAAGAGCATAAGTCTCATCGTAATCAATACCTTCAGCTTGAGCGTATCCCTGAACTACTAGTCTTGTTTTGTTGCGAGAGATATTCCCTTGATCATCTAACTTGTTGCGAAACACCCATTTGGTACCAATTGGTTTATGGTAGGTTGGATAGGGAACAAGTCGCCAGACGGAATGTCTTTGCAGAGAATGTAGTTCTTCTTGCATGGCGAGTATCCAGTCATGATCCTGTAGAGCTTGTTGGACATTCTTAGGTTCGATTGTGGATAGGAAGGCATTGAAGGCACAGAGATTCTGATGTATCTCACTACGTGTTTGAACGCCTTTAGAGGGATCACTTAGGATTTGAGTAATTGGGTGAGCGGAGGCTTGTTGAAATTTTCTTGCGGAGGTAGATGGAAGACTAGTGGAGGGATCTGGTGTTTGGTGATTGCTAGGTGTGGTTGTGGTTGTGGTTTGTGGAGGAGGTGGTGGATCATGTGTGGGGGTAGGTGAGGCATCCTTGAATGAGTCATCAGGGTCATCGTCGCTGTCGGAGGAAGAGTCTGTCGTAAGAGGTATTTGTGGTGCAGGGATGGTCGCTACTGGTATTTCAGTGAAGGTAGTATTTGAGGCATCCTCATGGGGCTCATTTGGATTGTGCTCACAGTCGCTAGAGTTAGAAAGTTATTCAAACGGATATGAGGACTTTCTTCAAGACATGATGTGCGTTTATTGAGTACTCTATAAGCTCGACTGTGGGATGAGTATCCAAGGAAGATTCCTTCATCACTTTTGGAAGCAAACTTGCCGAGATTATCTTTTCCATTATTGTGTATGAAACACTTGCATCCAAAGCGCCGTAGATGAGTTACTGAAGGAGGGCGACCTTTGATAATTTCATATGGGGTTTTGCCCATGAAGGGATGAATTGATGCTCGATTCAAGATGTATGCTGCAGTGTTGATAGCTTCTGCCCAGTATGAAGTTGGGAGGTACTGTCAATGAGCATTGTTCTTGCCATTTCTACCAAGGTGCGATTCTTTCGTTTGACTACTCCATTTTGTTGTGGAGTATGAGCAGCTGATGTTTGATGCATGATTCCCTTTGTCCTGCAAAATTCTGAAAATTGGAAATTGCAAAATCTGTACCGTTGTCAGAATGAATTGTCTTGATAGTAGTGGACAGTTTGTTAGTAATCATTTTGAACAGAGTTTCGAATGCAGAAAATGTCTCCGACTTGTTCTTAAGATCCAGCGTGAATAGTCATCGACGATGACTAGAGCGTACTTCTTACCACTCTTGCTTTGAACACGCATTGGTCCACATAGATCCATGTGCAGCATGTCCAGTGGAGATGATGTAGACATTTCTGTTTTACCTGGAAAACTTGCTCTCGAATGTTTCCCTTGTACGCACGCAGGACAGAGGGTGTCGGTCTGGAAGAAGTTTGTCTGAGGAAGTCCTACTACAAGATTTTGTTTTTTTGATTTTGTTTAGAAGTTTGTCGTGTGCATGACCTAAACGAAAGTGCCATATGGAGATATTTTTGTCCTGTACACTAAGACAAAGAGTGTCATCTAGGTTACGGTTTTCAAGAGATAACTTGTAAAGATTGTTCACCCTTACACCTGTGGCTTTTAGAAGACCTGTTTGCTCATCAAAGATTTTGCAGTCAGAGGCCGAAAAAAGAACAACATTAGAGAGATCACATATTTGAGAGATACTTAGAAGCTGTGTCCAAGTCCATCTACTAAATTAACATTTTCTATCTTAAAGAGAGAGGTTACCGACAGTTCCAATACCATGATTTCACCATGAGCATTGTCGCCGATGAACTTTTCCCCTGGTGTTGAGAGAGAGTCGTGAACTTGTCAGGGTCTCCTGTCATATGTCGTGAGCAACCACTATCTAGAAACCAAGAGTCATTGTCCACGGCCTCTCCCTGCAAGACAATCAGAGGTCAGACTTGGGAACCCAGGCGAACTTGGGTTCCCTCTTTGAAACAAAAGAGTTGTGAAGGTGTCATGCTTTAGACAAAGTATGCAAACGTTGCAAATTGAAGGATAAATCTCTGCCAGCTTATGGCATGATGAGTGAATGTGCCCGTCGTAGCCACAGTAGCCACAAATTAGTAAAAAAGGTAGATGAACATACTTCTTTTGCCAATGAAATTTGTTTTCAATTTTTTCTTTTTGGGATTTTCTTCTTTGAAGATCGTTGGGTTTTGAGGCCATTTTTGGTAGATTAACTTTGCCTTTGCTTTTCAGCCAGTGAGGGGAAATCGATGATGAGACTGATTCCATCTGAGCCTTTTAAAGAGCGATATTCAGGGAATCGACCTCTCTCTCGAGTTGAACTTGTCTTTCTTTTGACTCACAGAGTTTGTTTTCAAAGAATTTTGGTTTTTGCATAGCAGCAACCTCACGAACAAAAGTAATTGGTTTGAAGAATTTTTGAGGGATTTTGAACGATTTTCTGTAGAGACAAAAGTTGGGTTTTTAAAGAGCTGATGAGACTGTGAGCATCTCTTAACTCACTTTCAAGTTTTTTGACCTTTTCTTCAGACTTTTGCAATTTAAGCTGATCGTTGTTGACATGACCCTTTAGCACATGAATTTCTTCGTAAAGAGAAGCTATCCTTTCTTGTTCTCCAGTTAATTAAAATTCAGGATGATTGGGTCTATGTAGTAAGTAGATAAATCTAAGAAGGAATAGCACATGAGTCTGAGAAATATTCAGTTACCTCTGAAGAGGGACTCTTGCATACCTGACTTTTTTGAGCCATAAGGCATATTAAGCTTGATGTTTCCAATCTCAGGTTCTTCTAAGTCAGAGTCTCCTCATGCTGAATTTGCCATCAGTGATGATTGCTCACGATCATCTTTTTTCTTGAGTGGACAATTGTTGGCGTAGTGCCGCGGCTTCAGGCATTTGAAGCATACTCGGTCTCCAGTTCCAGTATTGCCTTGCTGATTACGGTTGTGGGATTGATATTGTCGTTTTGGTTTTTGGCTGAACCTGTTTGGACTGTTCCTTCTGATTGATCTCGCATGAATTTCTTAAAGTTCTTGACCAGCATGGCCATATCTTCGAAGGTGTTCGCCGATCCTTCCTCTATTATGCCGTCAATCAGAGTGTCCCGAAGCTGCTAGGATTAAATCCTGATTTGGAAGGTAGCTGCATAATGGACTGACTCGTTTCTGGTGGCTGTGTCCTGACTGAGTGTAGTCTTTACCTCAAGCTAGATTTCATATTGGAATAAGAGACAGTATGTTTCAGAGTGAGAGTCGCGTTACCTCATTTTTGATATTCATCTTGTATTTGTTGATGGACTGAAGATAGGATCCCAAGTCAGTCAAAGTCCATTTTTCTAGACTTTTGGAAGCCTTCGTAGAGATAACACTCTCGGTCCATTCCTAGCCCAGACTATCCAGAAATTTGTTGTTGATATTTTCATTTGACTCTCCAATCTGTAGCTCTTCCATAGTAGCAGTGAGTTCAGTGAATCGTGCAAGCATGTCGCTGAGGGATTCTCCAGGCTTTCCTACGAAGTTTTTGTAGTCCATCTTCAGTTCTTGTATCTTTGACTTTCGAAGCTTAGTATTTCCTTCGTGAACAGCTCGAAGGTGATCCCAGATTTCTTTCGCTACCTTGATGTGATACACTCTTCTTCTTTCGGGTGGAGAGAGACTAGTGTAGATGACTCGTACGGCTTGGGCATTTAGCTCAACACATCTGCGCTCCTCAGCAGTATAGGAGCTTGGATCTTTCCCTTCAGGTACTGGGAAATTTCCTTTCGTCACTACCGTCCAGAGTTGTTGATTGAGTGACTGGAGGTGTGACTCCATCTCGTTTTTCCACATGTTGCAGTTTGTGGAAGTTAGCTTTGGGTTCTCCACTTGCATTCTATTGTTGTTGTTGGTATTTGAGATTTCCGCCATTTTGAGAGATTTGTCAGCCAACGCAGGCTCTGATACCACTTGATAGGATCGGGGTGCTGCCGAGTAGGTCTGAGGTGTTAGTCTCAGACCAACTCTGCTTGGAAGAATAAATGTGTGCAGAAAATAATAACGCGGAAGCTTTTGTTTAAACTTAACAAGATAGGATTCTGCTTGTATTGAAATTCAATGTGAATTACAACCAAGCTTCCAATCTTGGGATTCGACAGAGGTACTCTGTCTCATCCAACACTCGCTCTACTCTCAGCTTTGATCAATGCGTCACAAGGAGTAAAGGGGGTGTTCTATGTGTGCTCTCTAGGTAATAAATACCTAAGCTGATTGACACTATCTCACTAAGATCTCTCAAGAATACTTTCTCTCTCAAAGCGGTGTTTCTCTCTCTGAATATTCTAGAATGCACACCTAAACTAATTACAATCATATGCTTATATACTTGTTTTAACTGTTTCTTAAATCTTCGGTGGAGTCTTCATCTAACGGCTCCTTGATTTGTTTCCGCAAGTATCGGAGTTGTGGAGCTGTTTGTGCTTCACGTTTTCACATTGTGCACGCTCCCATGCATCCGAAATTTCCGCAGCCACTCAGTAGCGTCGCGCCTCTTGGCAGATAGGGATAAGTCAATAGGTGCTTCTGCAGAGATACTCGAACTGGTAAGTTGCGACGACGCCAAGTCTTTCTGCATCGCTACTTTGACTGAGGAGGCAATCATCTGCAAAACTTAAGTCTCCAACATGTACACAAGCCTAATTAATCATCGAAAGTCATTTTCTAGACACTTTTATAAAAATGTGTCTTAAGGAGTTTTAAGACTCCATTTTATGTTTTTGCTCATTTTTTAGTTTGGTTTTCTTTGGTAATGGCTTTATCTGGATTTTACCTTAGATATATGGGTTAGGAATCCACTTTAGACCCTAATTGAGGTTATACAATCTATTAGGCTTCTTAGAGCACATTTTTGCGAAAGTGATCTTTAAGCATATTTTTGCTTGTTTGTGATCTTAAATTATTCCTCAAAAATGTTAATGCACATTCTAGCCTTATTATATCATTATTAGATATTTTAACCATCATTTATTAGTTAGGGGTATTTCAGTCTACCCCCATTAAAAAGACTTTGTCCTGAAGTCGTCTTTCTCGAATAAGTTATGTATCTACCTGATATAACTCCAGTAATGTATATCTATCTGATATATCATTTACAAATAACATACTATGCTTATATAGCACATAGCCTCATTCTTAGCATTCATTTAATCATATGTGGATATAGGTGATCTATCAGTACCTAGATTCCTATCAATTCTAAAACCTTGGCAACCTCTCATAGGAGTCCATAACAATTCTCAATCCATCTCTAATCAATACCATATATGGTCATTCCACATCCCACAAAGAATATATATATACATCATATGAGTATCTCAAAGGATACATCAAACCAAAGTGTACACACACATACACATCCAAGTATCTCATATAATACATAAACAATACATACAAGTGCACAAACGCACATACAAAACAACACAAAACCAAATAATCCCCTGTAATCCATTTTTCTTGGCTCTTTGCTTCCACCACACTTCAAGGAGTGTGTGGGTTTTCTTTCTTTTTTTTTTGCACTAATCGCCTCTTCTTGCTTGCATTGGATTGGCCAATCTTTTCTATTAGCTTCTCATTGGTCCATTACGGACTGATGTGGTCCTCTTCATGATGAATTTGATGCAATTGAGTAATATATTGATGATATTTCAATCATGCACCCTGGTTTGATAAAAAAATGCAAATATAATTGCTAATCATTGCTCTGCATACAAGCTGAATCTCTTACATTCTAGATTGGTTGAGATAAAAAAGGAAATAATTTCTTTTGAGTAAAAAGAGTTATTTTCCAATTATCCATTCTAAACAACAGATATGAAAAATCCAATCCTAGGAGTATTGTAGATTGGACGATATATATAAATTCCAGGTGCATATGCATTTGGACTCCCAGCTTTGATACAAGTTCCAGCAGGAAACACATTATTCAATTACCGCATATGATCAATCACTTCTAGCGTTTATGTTAGTCCGACACGATAAGCTCCTCATAGACCATTATACAAGAATATTACTGGAGATGTAGAAGCCAAAGATTCCTTTTATTTTCACACGCATGATACCCGCACCACTGCTGAACCACGAGCCCTGACACTGCGCGTCAAACAAATGACCCTTTAAAAAAGCACATGCAGAAAAAAAAGGGCAAATTCAAACCCAAATGTGAAGGCAAATTGAGGAAGCAGCTGAAAAGGGAGCTATCACTGTGGTAGGAGCAGCAGCCACTGAAATAACAGTAAACCAACATACTCTCTTAACTCGGTCCTCCCTGTGTACACAGAAAAATGAGATAATCTGGTAGGTATTTGGTATATTTAGAAAGATCCCATGATAACTGCCTTAAACAGTAGTTTGCTCCTAAAATCTATGCAACTTGTCGGATTGTTCGAACGATCACTTTCCCTTCCCCTGAAACTAGATTCAATTCCCTAGGAGAAAGTCTTGAATCTGGCACACCAAGCTGCACCTTCTGCCTCCTGTAAACCTGCCTTTTTCTGCTCCTGTCAGAAATGCATTGTGAAGGAGGCGGACCATAATTTCATTCATCTACTACGCTTGTACTATGACGCGTCTGCGTGTTGATCAAAGGAGTTTCTTCAGCTTGCGAAAGGGCATCATGGACCCAAATTAAGCACTGTTCCTTTTAGTGCTTTTTTACACGCAGTCTGTAAGGTTATCACCTAGGGTCACGTAACCCACTTTTTTTAAGAATTTATGAGATTACTATATTTAAAATAATTAGAGTTTATGTATATATAGTATAATGAATTCATATATTATAGAGTTGTCAAAAAAAATATATTATAGAGTTGTTACCTGTTGGTGTAGTGGTAAGCGATAGAAGTCGGGGCGGATGCAAGGGGGTGACGTGGGGTCACATGAACCCGCGTTTTTCAAGAATTCAGAGATTCCTATATATAATAATTAGAGTTTTTTTTTGTATATATATATAGTATAATGACCTCATATATCATATAGTTGTTGGTAGTGTAGTGGTAAGAGAGAGAACTATGAGTGAGTTGTCATAGGTTTAAATCCAACTAAGATCAAATATGTTGAAATTTTTTTCTTTGAATAATCGTGACCCCACATAATTTATATCCTGGCTCCGCCCCTAGATAGAAGTATTGACGGGTGGTTTGGTACAAGGACATAGAATAATAATTCGTGGAATTGAAGATATGCCAGCATTTGGTTGATAGAATTTAAATTCCAAGAATTATTAAAATTCCCGCAACTCAATAGGAATTCTATTCCGTACAAATTAGGTAGTTATTGTTATTCCAAATGAATTCTCTGTGACTTCCATAATCTACGAAATTAATTTTCTTTTTCATTCTTATTTTTGTCCTTTCTTCTTACTAGAGGTGGCAGTTTGGGTCAATCGGTCCGGGTTCGGTTTGGTTCGGGTCGATTTCAAATCGTTCAATATTTGGTTCGGGTTGGATCGGGTCGGTTGAATTCGGTTTGTTCGGGTTGAGTTCGGTTTGTTGAAATTTCGGGTCGGTTTGGATCGGTTTGGTTGATTTTCGGTTTGGATGAATTTCTGTTAGGGTGACTTCGGGTCGGGTAACTTACGGTTCGGATTAGTCGCTGGTTCATTCGGTTTTTTCGGGTTATGGGTCAAATTCGGGTCAATTATTCGGTTAAATTCGGTTGCCATTACAGAATCCCGCAACTCAATCATCATGATATGCAAATTTGACTTCAATCAATCTCAACACGTATAAATGTATATAAAAGATTAATTTAAACAAATAATTATAATTTGCATCATGTTATACTTTAACAACTAACTCTGTACTTATCATAATTATTGATGTAGCTTTAGATTATTTAATAGTTTCATTATTTTGAGAGGAGTATAAATAAGGTATGTTTGTGGATAATTATTAAAATTGTATCAAACTGTAGTAACTTGTATTTTTAATCTATTAATAGTTAGTGAATGGAATTAGTTAATAAGTTTTGATGACTTTTTTTACGGTAGTTAAAAACTGTTAATGATGAAGAACTATTCAGAAGCATGAGAATTTTGCTACATAGGTAAAAACCTTCAAGTATATTAAACATTTATGCTAAATTGCTAATGCGGGAGAATTATTCACAAGATTGGATAAAGACTTGAAAAATTCTAAGTAATAAAAACACCTTCAATATATGAATAATTAATACAATAATGATATGAATTAGTGATAAAATTTGAGTCTAAATATACAAATATTTTTGGTTCTTGCCAATCTATCATTGATAAGTAACGCATTAACATTAATTCATTATTAGTTGTGCAATTAATGAAAATTCATGATAATTAATTACTTTAAAATTTTATAGTGCAAAATATTTGTGGTATATTTAAAATATTTTCTCGTGTATATGTAACACCCCATCTCAATCCAATCGTGGTTATCTCAACCTTATCACCATATATACAAACGTTGCAGCGGATTCAAATACATTCCAGGACCTTGCCACGGTCTGACTAACAGAATATACCGAACATTAGTACTTACAAGTCTTAACCAAATACATTTCATTCTTACAATCCCCTCACATCCTATACAACTTACTAACTCAAAATACCATACGAGTGTACACGCACAACTCGTAGGCCACACTTAACCTGTAACACGTCTACCCCATCTTACTCTCATGACGGGCGACTTCTGACGTTCACCTGCGTAGTAAAAACAGCCCCCAAAGGGGGTCAGCAAAATTGCTGGTACGATCCTCTCATGGCCCCCAAGCTAACGTGGCTACGACGACTAATTGTCGATAGCATGGAGGTTGATTAGATGCACAACATAGTAGAAAGTGCAATAAACAACAATCCAAATATGAACAATCAAAGTTCAATCACAATGAACGACTTAAATGCGTTCCCTTAATTAGTGAGTTAATTATTTAACTCCTTAGGTTATGTTTCCTCTTAATCTCAGTTCAACCTTATCTTACCTCAATCTTAGTCCTTATCTTAGTCTTAGAAAACAAACCATTCTTTAATAGAAATGGATGTAGCTTATCTCAGTCTTAGAATACAAACCATCCTTTAAATAGAAATGGTTGCAACTTATCTCAAACTTTATCTTAATCTTAGAATACAAACCACTCTTTTAAATAGAAATGATTGTATCTTCTCTCAATGTTTATTTTTGTCGGGTCAAAAGCAACCCTAGCCAATGAGCTATTAACTCCATTGGTTGAATAAACAACTTATCTTAAAATTTAGGATTTAGGTGATCCTACCGCACCATCTTAATGCCTCCTACCTTAGACTGGATGTCCAATGTAGCTGAGCCGACAACTGACCCTAGGCAACAAGTCCGAAGACAAGTCCTTAAGCGGAAGTCGGATCTGCTTTAGATACCGACCCCCTTTCCTTAACATGCATGACCGGAGTCAGTCCCGGATTCCTCACTCCCCCCAAGTTCCAGTTAGTAGAAGTCTCAAGACAATGTTTGTTGGTTAAACCTCTTTCGGTTATTAACAAACTAATATTAGGGAGCGTTCCTTAGTCTCACACAATTCCTTACTAAACGTTGGTTAGTAAGTTCTCACGGTAAGTTGTGTTAGTTTTCAAACATCACACAACAATACATTAAACATAATATTCCGGTTGCATGCTTTATCTTGTTTAGCCGGCACACATAAACAGATAGCACACAAGCCGAGGGACACCTCGTTAGCAAGTAGGTCACAAGAAGAACTGTACCGTTCACCGTTGGTCGTTTCGGTTGCTTACTCTCCTCCGAAGTCCAAATTCCCAAGTCCTAAAACATTCATCGAATTTGGTGGTTAATTACTTTTAATTAACCTAGCTTACTTAATCACTAATGATTTCCAACTAAATACCACTTAAGTTCTTATAAACTTAATCTTAAGTGAATCACTTCTCCTCATTCCTTATACCTATTCACCCACTTAATTATCATTGTCACTAACCAAACATGTTTTAAACAACCTTATATTATCATTACATATCAATCTCCATCTAGCTCCTCTTAAATTCTTTCTAACTTAACCTTACATACTTAAAACCATTTTACTTACCTTAACCTATCAAGTCCTTATATGCTTATCTTTCTAATCATCATCACTCTTCTAATGGTGGACCCCTAAGTCATTGTAATTTAAACTTAATCATATAAGTTAATCACTTCTCATTACACCTCATACTTGTTTACACCTCTTAAGGCCTTTACATGTCACAAAACAAGGCCTAAACATCATCTAAAATCATTACCATTCAATCCCCCATCATTAGAAGCCAAAAACAAATTTTTTTCTTTTTCTCTACATTGGACCGCCCCTCTGGAGCGGTCCCAGGGGTGGGACCAACTAGAAGCTAATTTCCCTGCAGAATTCGCCTGGACCTCCCCACAGGGGCGGTCCCTAGGGGCGGTCCACAGCAGAACCTATTTTCCAAAGTGCTTTTCTCCTCATTTTGAACTCCAAATTCACCCCAATCTTTTTCCACACATTCCACAATCTTTCCACATTTTTCCTACATGTTTAAACACCTTAAAACATGCACTAAACCTTCCTCAAACATCACCAAACTTGACACTCAATTTCTTACAAAATTCTTACACTTAACACTTGATTCCTTACACTTCCCTCTTGTGACTTTGCCTAAGACCTCAACTAATCATTATGTCTCTTCACAACCATCTTAACTACTCCACAAGCATCATCATGCATACCCATTTGCTTTACTCAAACTTCTCGAAGCTATATATAATCTAGCACACGCTTACATCCTTATAAGTCATCATACCTTATTTTTCCTTCAAACTTTGTACAAGTTTCCTAGCTTCCTTAACCATGGTTTTGGTGCCTTAAACTCACCATTGTAACCCCTAGTCCCTCTTATACATCCCTAGGTCTTCCTAGTACTCAAGAACACCATGGTTTATCCATTTTCACCAAAACAACCCTTAGTGATTACTAGAACATCCTTAGTCATAAAATCTCCTTAGAACACCTTAAACACTTAGTTTTCTCTCCAAATTTTGACATGGCTTTCTTAGTATATTACTACACCCAACATTTAGTTTTCCACCCTTAATACAATCATGAACACTCAAGTCCTTAGTACACAATCTTTGCACACAAATTACACCCTCCTAACCTCTAATTCCTCTTAAACAATTCTAAGTCATTCTAATCCTACGGGTAGCAAAAAAAACCCGGTCGGAGTATAGCGTGAATATATTACGACCGAGAGTATCGAACCCAAGGGACTTATAGAAAACTAGTCCTAATCCGGTAATAACCTATTCTAAGACATGGGGGAATATGAAATATTTTCTAACCTTAATTAAAACTAACTAAACTCAGTGGTATCTAGAAGGAAATTATTCTTGATTCAGAGCTTAAAACCATCTAAGTATCAATATGAACTTGAAACATAAACATAAGCCTTCGAATTAACCAACAATTGAATGCGCCGGACATCCTGCCGGGCACCAGATGCACGGCACATTCAAAGACATTGAATGTGCCGGACACAGGAGATCCGGCATTACACCCGACACGTTTAAAATGTAAATGTCACTCTCTTGCTCCGCAACGAAAACAAGAAACTCATCCCTATTAACAAATCGAGCATATATCAGGCCATAAAATGAACAAGGAAATGGGGGAAGATGGATTAATTCTCACTCTTACTACTAACCCTTAATTCATAAGAAGAGAGTAGGAAGATCATTAAGAGTGTCTAACCTATTCTACTTTTAGACTTTTCTTCCTCGAGTAAAATTTGCATGAAAAGAACAAGTGATCAACCAATTCTCTTGCAATAAGAACCATCTCTTAATAACCTTGAAATCATATTAAGAAGAACACATTATTTTACAAGAGAGTTTCATTCCCCAACCAAAGAACTAACAAGGAATTCCTACTCCACTATCCACACAGATCAAGAGAGAATACACAGGAGATAAGAAAATTGGATGTAGCCTTAACCCGCGATGGATTTCTTCTCTTCACGTGGAAAGTTGCATAGAACTTCCTTGGACACCAACACCTTGGAATGAGGCGGAAATGGAGTAGTGAATGGAGTGTAATATGATGTTGAAGTGTGTCAGATTGTAGCCTTTCTCGGCCTATTTATAGGCATCAAATGTGTCAGTTGCCGGGCGTCATGCCGGATCGCCAGTAGCCGGCACACGTGATAAATGCGCCCAACTGTTAATGGTCAAAACCGCCAATTCCGTGATAAACAGTGCATATGCCGGGTAGGATATACCCGGCATCACACACGGCAGCGGTTGGAAATCACATGGAACACATGTGTTGTCGTATGGTCAACCGAAGCGACTTTACACTCATGCCGGATATCATTTACCCGGCATCGCATCCGGCAAGGCCTCTTTTCTGTTCTGTGCTCATGCCGTGTAGAACCAACCCGGCACCGAGTCCGGCATCAATGGATTTTCTGCCTAGAGATTCGTTCCTTGCATATAAAACCCATAAAACATAAGATTGTACAAATAATATACTTTAATACATAATCTAACATAAATAACACATATATAACTTTATTTAGATAGATATAATACTAAATCTAATGCATAAAATATGATAAGTCTGCGGCTTATCAAGGACTCCCTTGCGGTGAAAGAAGACTAGATGCGTAGGAGGGCCTGCCCTTCACTTAGCCTTTTGGCTATTTGGCAGAGTGATCAGAGATAGAGACTGATTTCGCATGCTCCCTCGGATTGACTTGTGTCTGAGACGGGAGTTGACCAAGTTGTCTTGGCTGTGCCAGAAGTTGCTGTATTCGTAACTGCAACGATTTATGCTCCTTACGAATAGTCAAGATCTCTTCATAAGCATTTTGAGTTATATTCATCAGACATGTCATCATATCGTGAAGTTCAGCCATCTCAGCCTCTAATGAAGATGCAGGTTAGGATGGTCAGTTTGAAGGGGCTCCTCCATAAGTAGTCCGTATGAATTGCCTTTGACCTCGCTGGTAGCCGGCATGGTTTTGGCAATTCTAAGGGGGTTGGCCCCATGCTGCCAAGGCTGCCTAAACCCAGCATTGTTGCTCACGTAGTTCACTTCCTCAGGCGATGTAAAATCTTGCAAATCATGGCCCTGGGCGTGTGGTCGTGCACTAACCACGTTCGCCTGCTGAGGAAGAGAATTCATTGCCATTTGCTACACCACCTTTTGCAGAGCACTAACCTTTGTTGAAGTTTGAGCATTGCTCTCCAGCAATTACTCATGACTCTTCATTAATCTGTCAAATTTATTGTCGCCCTCGCTCACTTGATATAAGCCTGCGGTACCACCGCAGGATCCACCTGTGGCCCAATCTCGGATTTCTTTGCATAGAGATTCAATCCCACTAAGGAATTGGTCTCCTGTCTTCTTCAGGATATCAGCACCAAGGGAGTATAGTATCATGGTTTTACATTGATTGACTAATCCTTTGGAGAACAACTGAGAGAGTTGTTCCTTGGTGAGGACATGTCCGGAGCAACCCTTTTAATCTGTCCTAAGTCTCACAAATTCTTTCCGATCCTGGTTGTCTAAAATTATATATTTCCGTGATCATCTCTAGGGTGCGACTTGGGGGTTAGAATTTATCATAGAATTTGGTTGTCATGTCCTCCCAAGTGGAAATGGTACTTGGGGTCAGACTATGGTACCATTTGCTGGCTATGCCCGTGAGGCTATGGGGGAAGAGGGAAAGTCTGGCATATTGAAGGATGGCGTTTGAGGCAATTAGGCTATTTGTGTGCTGCATGAATTTTGTTATGTGGAGCAAGGCTTTATCCGTATTCGATCCATCGAACATGTCTAACTCCTTCACACAGTGGATCTGATGATATGGATTAAGCTTTTGCCACTCATCATAATCGTTCTGTGAGAGGGGAGGGAGGTTGATGGCTGGTTTATGGCCTTGATTGGAAGGCCGATTGATATTACGGACAGTTGGAGTTGCCATTTGAGTAGGGGGTATGTTTTGTTGGTGTCTTCACTATCTCAAGGAACGAAGAAAGGTCCTTTCTATCTCGGAATCGAGCCTGGATAAATCTTCAGGGAGACTGTTCGATCGGAGATGCATTCACCGTAATAACTTCAAGAGGAGCAAAATAACACATTATAATATTTATAACAAAAGAAAGAAAAAATAGAATAAAATAAATAAAAGATGGTCTAAGAATAAAACCAAACTTGTACACAGAACTGTAATTACATGATAATTAAATTTGATATATGCCGGGTGGGGTGTCGGATATATCCTGCCCGGCGTCGGACTTCCTCTGAATATGTCAGGTTACGTTACCCAGCAACCCACACGGCATTACCAAATAAAACAAGTAAAGTGGAAAATTTACACAATGAGAAAGATAAGGAAAAATTAAAACGAATGTCGTAAGCGTAGAAGATAAGTTAAATTTGATATTAACCATTTTCGAAAAAAATGGAAAATGAAATTGAATGCGCCGGATGGAGTGTCGGCTATCTCCTGCCTGGCATCGCACTTCCTCCATAATACGCGGGTATAAACACCCGGGTCCACGCCCGGTACATTCATATTATAAGAAAACCGAATGAAAGAATTAAAAAGAATAAAGAATAAGGTGATTACCAATTTTAGGACTTGGACTAATTCCAAGTCCCCGGTAACGGCGCCATTTTGCTAACAAGAAAATTGATAGGATAATATATGTACAAAATGAATAAAATAATAAAAGAATCCTATAACTCTACTACGGGTAGCAAAAATCCTGGTTGGAATATAGTGTGAGTAGATTACGACCAAGAGTATCGAACCCAAGGGACTTAGTAGAAAATTAGTCTTAATCCTCGGTAACTACCTTTTCTAAAAAATGGGGAAAATGTAAATAACAACTTAAACTTAAAATAACTAACTAAAATCCTAACTAAATGGTATTTACAATGAGTTGTCCTAGATTCGGGATTACATCAACCAAGTACCAATATGATCTCACAATAGAATTACAAGACTCGAATTTAACCAAACAAAATGAACATGTCGGATGGTCTTCCAGACATAAGATGCACGACACATTCAAGGACTTTGAATGTGCTGGACACCAGACACCCGGCAGTGTACCCGGCTTGTTCAAAGTGTCAATTGTATTTCCAGTTTCGGGTCCAAAAGCAGGAAACTCACTACCCATTGTTGAATCGAACATATTTCATGCCACGAAACGAACAGGATAATATGGGATTATGGGGTAAAATCCACAGTCTTAAGTGTTGCTCCCACTGATGCGCAGAAGACAACAGTAAAGATGAAATAAGACTCCTTCTTTCCAATCCTACTCTTGACTGATAGAATCTCAAGTAGAACCTTGGATGAGAGAATAAGAGATCAACATATTCAACTATACAGACCAAAATCTTAATGTACGCTTGTATTTTTATTGATATAATCATATTGTTTACAAGGAAGGAATCATCCTTAACCAAGAACTAAAAAGGTTTTCAACTTCACCATCCATACAAATGAAAGAAAAAAAACAAAGGAAAGAAGGAAATTGGTCATAGCCTTAACCTGACAAAGATCTTCTTCTTCTCTTCGCGTGGATGGATCTGTAGACTTTCTTGGACACCAACAGTGGAATGAGGGTGGAATTGAAGTGTGAATGGCATGTGGAGATAAGTTGGAATGTCTCAAAATGTGGATAATGTTGCCCTATTTATAGACTTCCATTTTCCTTTGTGCCGGGTGCTGTGTCGGGTCAATGTGATCCGGCACATAATAAACACGTGCGTACCCGCTAACGGTAGAAACCGCCAAATTGGAGCGAAACATTGCATGTGCCGGATAGGGGATGTCCGGCACCCTATGCGGCAGTAGTTGAATTGTCAACGGTAAATAACTGTTGTCTGTTGATGAACCGAGGCGATTCTTCACTAGTGTCGGATAGGGAGTACCCGGCACCGTGTCCGGTAGTCACTCTAGTTTTCTTCATATTGATGTCGTGCATTGATCTTCCGACATCATTCCCGGCACTACTTGGTATCTTGACTAGAAATTTATTCCTTGTACGAAAAACATACAAAAACATAAGTCTGAACAAATAATAAACTTTATATACAATATAACATAAATACTAACTATTCTAACCCTAATTTGACTAATATATCTACAAATCTAGCATATAAAATATGATAAGTCTGTGGCTTATCAATCACCAGTAAATCTGCTGAGCTGCTGGAATCGAATATGATTTTAGCTAATAATACCAATGTTCAATACACCGGTACTCGATGGAGAGGTTACAATAATCATGGCTCGCACGGATGAGGAAACCGTGGAGGTTATTAGAATCAGGGAGGAGGTAGATCTCAGGGAGGACGTGGTCAGAATTCGTCTATTCTCTTTAATGGGAAACCAGTTCTGCTTGAGGTCTGTCATATTTACAATAAACCATATCATGCTGCTCGTGCCTGTTATCATCGCTTCAATCATAACTATCAGACCACTAGATCCAACAAATATAAGGCCAATTTTACCAACATTGACTATGAAGGCAATCTTGTGAATAATCCTTTCTCTTCCTGGTATCTTGACACGGCTGCATCGGATCATTTTACAAATGATTTTGTGAACCTCAATCTCACTCATCATCCTTACACTGGAACTGATTATGTTACATTTGGTGATGGTAAGCTTTTACCAATTGAAAACCAAGGCATGGGTCAGCTTACCTTATCCAGTAATTAGTTTATACTTCCCCATTTGCTTTATATTCCTAAGCTCACAAGGAATCTTCTGTCTGTCAGGAAATTTTGTATTGATAATAACGTGTTTTTTTAGTTTCACCCATCTTTTTTATGGTGAAGGACATGGACACCAAGATGGTGGTTCTTCAAGGAGGTACTAGGGAGGGCCTCTATCATTTTGACATTGATGTTTCTCCCTCTACTATGGCCTACTCTATTGTCAAAACAAGCTCTCATGTGTGGCACCTTCGATTTGGACATACTGAAGATAGAATCACTCAACACTCCATACACATATACCACTTACCATTTCATAATAAACCATCTCCTTCTATGTGTTCTGGTTGCAGAGATGGTAAAACTCACTCTTTACAGCATTATAGATCTGATTCAATAGTTCCAGGCGTTTTGCTTTGTTGTTTATGGACGTTTGGGGCCTTGGTCTTGGAATAAGTACTGATGGCAGTAGGTATTATCTGTCTATTCTTGGTGATTTCAGTAAATTTCTATGGCTCTTCACTATATCATGCAGAAACAATGTTACTACTATTTTTACTGAATTTCAAGTGTTTATTCAAAATCTGTTTCGCCTCACCATTCAATCTATGCAAACTGATGGTGGCAGTGATTTCAAACCTCTTACTCCATTATTTTGACGTTGTGGTATTCATCATACGATAACTTGCCCTTATGCTCATGCTCAAAATGGTGCTATTGAAAATCATCATCGATAGATAGTTGATAAAGGCCTAGCTATGCTCAGTCACTTCTCACTGCCTCTCAAGTTTTGGGGACAAGCTTTTCACACCAGTGTTTATCTTATCAATCGAACGCCTACCCCTTTACTGAAGTACAAAATCCCTTATGAGCTTTTGTTTGACAAAGCTCTAGACTATCTATTTTTGCGGGTGTTTGGATGTACTTCATATCCTAATTTACGGCCCTATAATAGGCACAAGATGCCTTTTCGTAGTACTTTATGTGTGTTTTGGGGATATAGCTCACAACATCGGGGCGACATTTGTTTGGATGTTGGTTCAAATAGACAATATAACACTCGGGATGAAATTTTTAATGAATCCCACGTAACTTTGCAAACTCTCATCCTTCTAGCAAGTCCTCTCGAGAAACATTTTCTTTTCCTACTATTATTCACCCACCCTCTACTTCTACTTATCCTGGTACAACACCTTCCTTAAGATCCACTCCTCATTTGCCTTCCTCCCCTGAACCCTTTAATCACGACCACACATACTTCCTCCACAGAAAATAATTCTACTTCTTCACCTCCCACAGATTCTCCTTCCACATATACATGTGATTCACCGGCTCACGCACATACATCTGATCCCCTAACTCCTTATCATCAAATGATCACTCGAGGCAAAGCTAATGTGCATAAGCCCTTGATTTGTACTGGCGGCACTGTTGCCTCGACTACTTCTACCACCTCTTCTCCTTCTCCTCCCGATTCTCCCACTTTATCTCAAGCCATCCAAAATTCATGCTGGCGCCAGGCAGTGACAAAAGAATATGATGCATTGATGTAAATGAACACTTGGACACTAGTGCCGCGGCCTACCAATGCTACTGTCCTGGGTTGTAAATGGATTCTCCGGGCCAAATACACTGCCACTGGTGCATTAGATATACGCAAGGCACACCTTTTTGCCCAAAGATATAATCAAACTACTGGTCTTGATTATAACGAGAATTTCATCCATGCCTTAAAAACAGTCACCATTCGAATTATGTTGTCTCTTGCAGTTGGAAGAGGAGGGCCGATTCGGCAGTTAGACATTGCTAATGCGTTCCTTCATGGTTATCTTCGTGAGATGGTTTTTATGTCTCAACCCCCGCGGTTTGTTGATCCTCAAAAACCTTCTTATGTTTGTAAACTTCATCGCTCTTTGAACGGCCTCAAACAGGCCTGCAGAAAATGGTTTGCCAAACTATGTGATACCTTGCTGATTCATGTCTTTGTTCAATGCAAGGCAGATATCTCCCGGTTCATTTTTTCCTCTCATGGTGATGTTCTCTATCTTCTGATATATGCAGATGACATAATTATCACTGGCAGCAGCTCCTTTGTGCTCTCCAAATTCATTACCACTCTTTATACTATTTTTCCTGTTCGTGATCTAGGTAGTCTAAATTTTTTCCTTAGTGTTCATGTTCATCAAGCCTCTGTAGACCTTTATCTTTCCCATCACAAATATATTACTGAACTTATTGACAAAGCTCAGATGTGTGGCTATAAACTTGTTGCCACCCCATGTCCAATACTTCCTCCCTCACTTTAGAAAATAGACCTTTTTTTCTAGATCCTACCCTGTTTCGCAGTCTCCTTGGAAGACTGCAATGTTTACATCTTACCAAACCAGATATCACTCAAGCTATCAATAAGTTTTACCAATGTATGCATAGTCCAACGCAGGCTCATTGGACTCCTCTCAAGCATCTAATTAGTTACCTCAATGGCACCTAACACTTGTTGTTTTCTATTCTCAACACATTCAATCCCATTCTCACAGCCTTCTCTAATGTTGACTGGGGATCTTGTCATGTTGAATGCCGCTCCACCACTACCTAAGCTATCTTTCTGGGCCCAACTCTAATCTCTCGGCCATCAAAGAAACAACGCACCGTAGCTCACTCGTCCACTGAGGCTGAGTATCGCGCGGTTGTTGGTGCAGCTTCTGAATTAATCTAGATTCAGAATCTTCTCTGAGAACTATGTCTTTTCTACCCTCACCCACCTAATCTTTGGTGTGATAATCTAGGGGTTATTTATCTGGCAGCCAATCTAGTTCTTCATACAACAACATTACATTTTAGTACTTTAGACATTCATTTTGTCAGAGAATAAATTACTTCCAAGTCTTTTTAAGTTAAGTATCTTCGAGGAGAAGACGTGGTGACAGATTTACTTATCAAACCTCTGTCTGCATAACGGTTCATTTTGCTTCGCTCTCAGCTGCACCTTCGTGATGCTTCGAGCGCGGGGGATATTAGTGTATTACACATTACACCCTTATCTATATTCTTCTGTACATATCCCATCGAGTTATAATTAGCCCATTCTAGACCCTCTCCTATACAACACTCTTATTGTTATCTACTATAAATAACCCTCTATGTAAATTGTCCAAATTGAACTAGAAATGCAATGAAACAGTAATTCATTCTCTTTACTTGCGTACTGCAAGTCAAATAAATGTCATTTCAACGAAAAACATGCATAAAAGAAGTACAATCTATAAAGCACGAGTAGTAGTAGTCTTAGCCCTAGGGGTTTTCTCTCTTCCCGCCGTCACTTTGATGCTTCATCTTCCTCGCCATGCACTGCAGCAGTTTAGCTCAGCTTAATCCTGCCTCCTCTAATGACACCTTTGCGCCATCTTTTATTCATTCCTCCACGCTACACCCCTGTTGGTATTCCAGCTTGCACCCTAATACATGCAACTCATTATGCCCTATACCCTAATCCTGCATGTTTCCAATCGGTCTTGTCATTTGCTTGGCTATTTATCAACGGTCCCTTGCCGCCTTATGCAAACATCTGCGCATAATTATCCTCTCTGGATCTTCTACTCCCGTATCTTCGACTTCCTTGTCCTCTCTACCATTTCCAAATCCACTTTTCTCATTTTCACGATGGCTGCTTCTTCTTTGAAAGTTGATGGCTTGGCTTCCAAATGTGCGGGGCTTACCCTTACAGCGGCTGAAGACGTGTCTCTGGATGTTGATGATTTGGCTACTAATTCCTCCGCGACGACGTTCCAGTACTCCTTGCTTGGTAAAGTTCTGATTGCACACTCCGTCGATGTCAAGATATTGGAGCGCGCCTTGGGGAAGGCTTGGAAATGTGAGTTTGAGCTGCGGGTTCGCAACTTGGGTGCAGGCCTGTTTCTATTCACTCTGCCTGATGAAGAACGTCTTCATGGTGCTTTAGCCCGCGGGCCTTGGACTTATGATGGTTTGTAACACCCCTACCATTAATACAATGCTTACCGTCCAATCTCCTTACACATCAGATACACGCAGCGGATACATACTTACATACAGTGGGTGATACAATGCCGTTAGTCACCCACGTGACTAACAAGGCTACAACTTCTACATACAGCATCGGTCTGATGGACCGGAATCTCGAGTACTACACATCTATAATACATACTCCATTCATCAATCAAATACAACACTGCTCCATTCAATACTTACTCCTCCATAATCCCTACAATACAATATACTTAACCGAGTCTACTAGGATCCTTATACAATTATAATATCTCTTCCAAGTTCATACGTATTCACTAAGAGTCTACATCTACCCATTCCTCACAACTATTTACTTTCTAAGTACAAGGGTGTGCCGCCGGTCTCTTACCTTGATCACATCCGCTTCGGGTACCTGCACACTAAAAATGTTCCCCCTAGGGGGTCAACTTTCGCTGCGCATGATAACCGCATACCCCGCGTACTAGTGAGGGTACGCCGACCACTTGGTCGTATACATGCAATTCATTTATTCACACAACATGCATACATGCTTTCATACACAATACAATAATACTTACGTAAGGCATACATACATACACTTCATTACATACAAGTAGTACAACATACCATCCAATACATACTTACCTTCTTCCGAAATACACATACTCATTACATACACAATATACAATTCTTGTTAGCTCCATTGGTCCACCCGGGTTAATCGGGTGGAGATTACTCTTTTACTCGTTACTCCATACATACGCATTCATACTCATACTCATACTCATACTCATACTCATACTCATACTCATACTCTACTCATACTCTACTCATACTCATACTCATACTCATACTCATACTCATACTCATACTCATACTCATACTCATACTCATACATACTTGTTTACTTTCTCTTACTCATGTTAAGTCGTCGGGACCTCCGGCCCAGGGACTACTCCGTCCCACCACCAGGATTTACTTGACTCACCAATCCGGGATGCTACCCATTTAAGGGATTTGGGCCGCGGACCAGTTTAAGAGTCAGGAATCGGATCCAACCTCTTGTGTCTCCTCATCCTCGTGCGTGGCCGAAGCTATATCGGACTTCTACTCATTCCAGTTTACTCACTTAAGTTAGGAGTTAGGTAGTTAGGAATTAGCAGAAGTCATTCATACAAGCCACATACACAATTACAATGCTCAATACTCATTTATACAAGATACAATACAATACTTAAGTACAATACAAGATTCGAATATCATTCATCATCATTCATATATTTCATGAATTATTCAAACTAGTGTTCAAGACAATAAATATCAAGAACAACATAAGTCAAGCACAGGTAAGTGCAATATAGTCCGATTCATGCATTTATCTTATTTAGGTGATCAAATAAGCACACAAATCGGGGTAACCAGATTAGGATACAGGGCATGAAGAAATCATACCTTTCACCGTTGTACTTGTATCCCAACGTTCCTCCGGTGTTCACAAATCAAATCCTATTATATACATACAGTTGAATGATTAATCTAACTATCATTAACTTAACCCGATTACTCTTACGTTTACTAATCCATACTTACTAAGTCTTGCATTCCAATACTTATATTTTATATTTACTTACTCCTAATTACTTAACAATGGTTTACTTCCATATATATGCACATATGTATAGGTGGGTATACATATATATATATATATATATATATATATATATATATATATATATATTATATATTATTTTTTAATTAAATTTTTTTTTGTATGACTCGACCGACCTTACAAGTCCGGTCCCCAAGGTCGGTCGAAGTCAGTAGGGAATTACGCTGGAGAATTACAGGGCCGACCGACCTTGCAAGTCCGGTCCCAAGGTCGGTCCATTCCAGTGAAGTACCTGATGAAATTTTTAGCCCGACCGACCTTGCAAGTCCGGTCCCAAGGTCGGTCCATTCCAGTAGCTTACAAGACGGAAAAATTTTGTGTCGACCGACCTTGCAAGTCCGGTCGCAAGGTCGGTCCATTCCAGTAAGTTACAATGCGGGAATTTCTTCTGGCCGACCGACCTTGCATGTCCGGTCCCAAGGTCGGTCCATTCCAGAAGGTTTCCGTCCCTTGTAAATCTGGGCTTGACCGACCTTGCAAGTCCGGTCCCAAGGTCGGTCCGGCCCAGTAATTACATTTTTATTTCTGTTTTTAGTCCCTCTTCTTACCCATTACTTCCCCATTGTTCCTACACTTAATCTCACATGTTTTAACACTAATTAAACCTCCTAATACCCCTTAGTTCATTCAACAAGTTCCTTACTAAATCCATCAATCATCTTACACAATTTCCTCTCACTTTCTTTCAACACTTACAATAGTTTTCTTTCCTCTTATGCTACAGATTTTCATACTCCATTCTACCATCCATTACTTCTCAACCAATGCCACCATTAGCATTCCAAATACATTTCCAAGCCATTGCAATACCTATACCCTAGTCCAACACTCTTTTTACCAATTCTTGCACACTAATCTTTCTTAACTTCTCCAATGCATATTAATACACTCTGCTACAGATTTTGCACTTCTTACTTCTCATACTACTACTACTACCATTCCATAGCTACTAAACATCTCTACTAACTCCAATACACACCTTGGTTTTCCCATTTACCAAGTCATCCTTGAATACATAATTCCTACCAAAAATTCGCCATAGTTCACCTACTTTTCTTACTTAGCCATACACATTCTTTCTTCACCGAGTTCATACCTATTCTAGCCACACCCTTACAAGGGTCCTACCAGCAATCAAACAAATATACATCCATCCTAATACACCAATACTCCATCAAACATCAATACTAATACTCATACACAACCATTTGGCTCCAAGGCCTACAATTCACATACTATTGCACAATTACTCAAACATCCACAATTACCTTACTAATACGTTATTTGGGTTCTTTAGATTGGTTTACCCATTCCCATTACTCTAATGCACTAAAATTTAACATTAGTAAAGAGCTCTTACCTTGAGCTTTTAATTCCTTCTTTCTTTCTAATTTCTCCTCCTTCTTCCTTTCTTTGCCCAAATCGGCCATGTGGGGAATGGAGTTGCCAAACTCCATTCCCATCACCCAATGAACACAAAACACTACAATTAATATACTAACCCTTAAATTAATGCCAATTCGTTGAAGTGTTTGAAATGAAATTTCTAGGGTTTACCTTTGGAGAGTTTTAGAAGGGGTTTTAGCCCTTGGTTCAAGAAGGTGAATCCTCCACCATTGCAAGGTTGATATTATGCTCCAAAGAGAGAGAAAAATAGAGCATTACAAATGGGGCATAAATCGGTTATGAAGGAAGGTGAAGAAAACATGAGTTTTTCATGTAGATTTTTACCTTAATGGAGAGAGGAGACTCCAAGCTTTACATTGGTGCCATTTTCTCTTTGAATGGGGAAAACCCATGGAGATGAACTTCCTCACTTTTGGATTTTGAAAAGAGAGAAGTGTAGAGGATGATGAGGGGATTACAAATATGTAATTATTTTTGTGATTGGAGCTCAAATGGAGGTAGAGCATGGGAGAGAAGTGAGAGTTGCCATTGGAGCTTCTTGAAGCTCTCCAAAATCGCCCAACAGAGGGAGAGAAGAGAAAGGAATCGGTGGGGGAGAAGAGGGTAGGAGAGAGATGAGGGAAATGAGAGAGTGAGGTGAGAGAGGAGGGTAAAGTAGCTTTTTACTTTACTACTTTTTACTTTTGGCTCTCTTATTTAATTAGCTAGTTACATGTATGTGTGAGGGAGTTATTTGACTATTAAAAATCGGTCCCCTACAGTTATACCAGTTGGAGCATTTTTTCGTCTTTTACAGAAAACGCTCGTTACTTTACCCGGTTTAGGTACTATTCACTAACCGGGCCCGTTTTCCGGAATTTTCTCGTTTATTTATTTTTATTGGTTATTAAGCTTCCATAAATGCTTAATAATATTTATTTAATGACTTATAATTTTTACGGGTTCGTTTGACCACTTAAAATCACGTTTTCGGGTTTTCTCGAAAAACGTGCGTTAAAGCTCTATTAGCGTTTTAATTTATTATTTGGATCCGTTTTCTTCGGGAGTTGTTCCCATATATTATTTAGGTCTTATTAAACCTTTGGAATCCATATAATACTCTAACTGAGGTCTCATACCTCCTATGGTTATTTAACGCTTATTTAGCGTTTTCCGCTTTTTAAGCGTTTATTTATTCTTTTGGGTTTATTTTTCCTTACCAGTATTAATTAGGTATCATTAGGCCCTTAAATACGTATTAGATTAATTTTAATCCCTATATTTAAGTTCGGGGTATTTCATGGTTGCCTTCTGATTCTGTCCAGAGTCGACCAATACAAAGCCCCCCGTGAGCACGATTTCAGCTGGACCTCTTTCTGGTTTCGCTTACACGATGTCCCTCTGCAGTTCATGACGCCGATTTTTGCTCAGCTCATCGGTAACCGTATTGGCATCTTTCAGGACTACATGGCCCTCGATCATCGTCAACCAGGCTCCTTTATGCGAATCAAAGTCAATATTGACATTACCAAGCCTTTACTTCGCTTCATTACTATCTCTCTTGGGGGGTAAACCAACCATTCTCAGGATTACTTATGAGCGTCTTCCAAATCTTTGCTTCTTGTGTGGCCGGTATACTCATGTGATTCGGGATTGTCCTTATCGCGCGGAGGCTACGGAAGATGAGCTCAACTATGGGTTATGGCTTAAAGCTGGTTCCACTACTTTTGGTCATCCACGACAGGACATCTTGGATTTGGGTTCTGCTCCACTTGATCATGGGCCACTGCCTCCTTCTTCCTGTGACGTTGTGCAGGCTATCGTTTCTGATGCTCTGGGTTTAGTCACTCAAACAGTTCAGCCATCTGCTGAGGCCCAACTTGAGGAAGGGGAAATCCCACCCACCATGCACATGCATGTCGATCTAGTTCCATCTACTGAGCTCACTCTTTCCTCCACTGTTGCAGACAAGGAAGAAAATGCTCCACAAGGTTCTAATGGGCGCAACTGGAAGATGGCTGTTGTTCAAGATTCCTCCACTGATACAGAGATTCGTGAGTTGTTTGATCTTGAAGAGGTGTCCAAGAAGGGCAAAGGAGTTCTTGTAGGTTCATCTGATCAGGCGTCTCTGGGGACATCCCAGGGTCGCCGCATATAAATGTCGTATGTAGTGGCAAATTGTCGTGGGCTAGGTTCTCTGCTCGCAATCGCCCAACTTAGGAAGCTTGTACGATCACAATCACCTGCCTTTTTGTTTTTGTCTAAAACCAAGTTGTCTTCTCAGGAAATGAAGTTAGTTGCTGATAGGTTTAAGGACTACTTTTGGATTGCAGGTGATAGTGTTGGTCGTAGGGCGGGGGTGGTCCTCTTTTGGAAAACTTTGTTTGATGTTCAGTTACTTAGCTACTCTAGTCGTCATGTGGATTGTCTTGTTAGGAACTCGGATGGTACCTCATGGCGAATTACTGGGTTGTACGGTTGGACCGAGCATGTAATGAAATGGAAAACATGGAACCTTTTGTCTTACCTTTCTTCTCAGTGGCATGGACCTTGGGTCCTTGGTGGTGATTTTAATGAGGTCTTATTTTCTGATGAACACTTAGGAAGATGCTCCCGGCAGCTTTCTTCTATGACTTCATTCCGCCAGTGTTTAGCCGATTGTCAATTGTAGGATTTGGGGTATAAGGGGACCAAATTTACGTGCACCAATAGAGGCAGACAACATTTTAATGTCAAGAGCAGAATTGATCAGTTTCTATGCAATGATCAATGGTTACAATTGTTTCCTACTGCTATTAATGTGCATTTACCTTGGAACTCTTCAGATCATCGGCCCATCAAGTTAATCCTATATCCCTCCTTTAGATGGGGCCCCAAGCCATTTAAGTTTGAAAATTGTTGGGCTGCACATCCATATTGTCGGTCTACAGTTCAACATGTCTGCTCTATGCCTAATCTTAATTATATGTCTAAGGTAAGACTTTGTGGTAATTGACTTCGTCAATGGGGGGAAAAGCAGGTTTGGATTCAGAGGAAGTTAATTACCGATACTGTTCAGGAAATGGATTCCCTCTCATCTTCTATGCTGACTGATCAGGACTCATATAGATGGTCTTTTTTGTCTAAATCTCTGGACTCCTTACTGCTCAAAGAAGAACAACGTCTTCAACAGCATGCTAGGCAAGATTGGCTTCAAGCAGGTGATCGCAATACCGTTTTCTTTTTTGCAAGGCATAAGTTGAGAAGTCGCCAAAACTCGATTCTGTCCCTTTCTTCAGATATCCACCATTCTCAGACATCTTGGCATGGCATTGAAATGGTTGCTGGCACCTTCTTTACAACTCTATTTGCCTCCACTAATCCCGATTCTTCTCCGCACTTGTTAGCCTGTGTTGAAGGGTGAGTTCCTTCCAACTATCGTGCTGATATGGGACAGCCTTATACCAAGGAAGAGATTGTTTCAGCATATAATCAGCTGCAGCCGTCTAAAGCCCCTGGACCTGATGGGATAAACGGGGTCTTCTTGCGTTCTTATTGGACTGATATTGGGGAAGATTTTATCAAAACAACTCTTGCTTTTCTCAATACTGATGCTGCCTGTCCAGGGCTAAATCACACCCATATTGCCTTGCTACCTAAAAAGCCCTCTGCTGCTTCAGTTACTGACTACCGGCCCATTTCTTTGTGTAATACATTATATAGAGTCATTTCTAAGGTCCTGGTAAATAGAATCCGATGCGTCATGCCTTTAGTTATATCAGATAATCAAGGTGCGTTTGTCAATGGTCGTCGCAGCTCTGATCAAATCATGTTGGCACATGAAATCATGTTTTCCATGCGTAATTCCAAGGCTAAGAAGAGAGGTCATTTTGCTTTCAAAGTTGATATGTCCAAAGCTTTTGATCGTCTTGAGTGGTCTTTCATTCTATATGTGTTATCTCATATGGGGTTTCATCAGAATTGGATTAACTTGGTCTCTAAGTGCTTATCCACAGTCAGTTCTGCTGTATTGATAAATGGTCATCCGGGTACTACATTCTACCCTCAGCGAGGCCTCAGGCAAGGCGATCCACTATCTCTTTATCTGTTTATTTGTTGCATGGAGGTCCTCACTTCCTCTCTTGATTTGGCTCAAAGTGTAGGTATTTATCAGGGTTTTCAGTTGCCACGCTCTTCTCTGTCCATTAACAGTCTGCTCTTTGCAGATGATTGCATCCTTTTTGGAGCAGCCACCACTAGTAATGCTGAAGTGCTGCATCAGATTCTTCAAGACATCAAACAAGCTTCAGGGCAATGCATAAATCTACATAAGTCAGGTTTGATGTTCTCTTCAAAGTTGGAAGTATTAAAGCACAAGATTACTGCCAAGCTGGCCACCCGACAAGTGAATGACCTTGGTTTATATCTGGGATTCCCAAGTACAATAGGTTGATCTCGCTGTGCCATCTTTAGCTACATTATTGACCGGATAACTAAACGCATCCAAGGATGGACTCACAAGGTTTCTCAAGCGGGAAGAACTCAATTAGTAAAATCAGTTCTTCAGTCTATTCCTACGTATATTATGTCAGTATTTTTGCTCCCTCGTACCCTGCTTAAGCGTATACAGCAACTGCTTGCCAGATTTTGGTGGGGTGGTACCCCAGTTAAATCTTCATTACATTGGAAGAAGTGGTCCTCTTTGTGTAAACCGGTGGACGAAGGAGGGATGGGGTTCAGAGATCTTCACAGCTTCAATCGAGCCCTCTTGGCTAGACAATTCTGGCGCATTCTAACCCAGCCCTCTACACTTTTGTCAAGGTTCTACCATGATAAGTACATCAATAATACTCCTCTGATGCTTCTCAAAGCTTCTTCAGCAGCCAGCCCAGTATGGAGAGCGCTTCTTGCAACTCGTGATTTGATTCAACTTGGAGGTAGGAAGAAAATTTTCTCCGGCACCACCACTCATATCACAGATCGGTGGCTGGGGAAAAAACCAGGTGGTATTCCTTATATATGGAAACTTCCTCCTCTGGTCAAGCAGTTATCTTCAGTGGCAAGTCTTATCACACCGGAAAATACATGGAATGTCGACCTCCTCCATAGCTGGTTTCTTCCTGAAGATGTGCGCTTTATTCTAGACACGCCTATTCATCAGATGCCTACCCTTTCCCCCGCCCCAGATCAATGGTATTGCAGACTCACTTCCTCGGGTTGCTACTCAGTTAAATCTGCCTACTATGCTGATTTTCATGCTTAGAAGTCGTTGGATCAACCGTCTTCCTCTGACTATCACCTTGGCAAAGCATGTAAAGGGTTATGGGCCACAAATCTTCCACCTCGCATCAAGCTCTTCGGTTGGAAACTTCTCCTGGGTATTCTTCCTTCTAAAACGGTCATCGCCTCTCGTTTGAAGAGTTCCTTGGATGTTTCATGTGCTTTTTGTGGACAACCAGAAACCATTTCTCATGTTTTCCTTAATTGCCCTGCGGTTCATGTTTACTGGTCCCTCAAATCCATTCTAGCTCCAGTTCTTCACGATGATCCCTCGTTTACAGACTGGTATTATCATCTTGCCATCCACAACTCTAAACTGGGTCTCCAAGCTACCACTGTATTATTATGGCAACTATGGTTTTCCCGTTGTCAACTTACTTTTGCTCATACCAAGTCTTATGAACAAGGGTGGTGCCAGGCTACATCCTACTTAGAACGCTCAACCACTTTTGCAACCTCCTCTTACACTAGATTCAGGCAACATCAACTCCTGCACTGCGACCAGGCTTCGATAGATTTCTAGGTTGATGCTAGTATGGACTTGCACTCTCGGGTTGGTTTTGCACATATTGCCATGGGAGGGAAACACTTTGTTACATGTTGGCATGAAAGGTTTTGTGGGGCATTTTACTAGCTTTGACTGTGAAGCGCTGGGAGTGGAGGCCGCTGTGGTGTGGCTGCAGCAAACCACATGTGCTATCGAAATATCAGGATTCTCACTGACTGCAAATCCATTGTTGACTACCTCACCACTGGTGTGTCCACTTCTCTGCCACCATCAACCAGGCAAATACTCGATCGAATTCAGACCAACACTTCAACTTTTGATCAATTACGTTGGTTTCATGTTCCTAGGTCCGAGAATTTATCAGCTCATTTCTTAGCGAACCATGTCCGCTGTTCTCAGGAACAAGCATCATGGAGGCCAGATTCTATTCCGGAGTTTGTACTAAACATTTGTGCGTTTTAATATATATCCGCGTATTTGTTTCAAAAAAAAGTACAATCTAAACCCATGATGACGTAAATGCAAAATTTAGAACGTCACCTGGAGTCGAGCTGTACACTAACTATAATACTAATACTCCCTCCGTCCTGAATTGACCGTCCTGTTTGCTTTATGGCACGTTTTTCCACTTTAATATTAAGCATATAAGATAAATAATTTTTAAAAACTAAATTTTGTAACATATAGTTTATCATGTAAGGAATCATATGCAAAATTTAATTTTCAAAATTAATTTATCTTATATGTTAAAAATTGAAGTCAAACGACATGTCCAAATAGTAAACAGGACGGTCAATTCAGGACGGAGGGAGTACTAAACAAACATGATAGATAACAAACCCAACTAGGAGGGAAAAGTGAACTCTCAACTTGACCCCCTGATGGTGCACGGATACGCAAAAATGATCAACTAATCTGATGCGTCATTGGTATTTGGGCAGACAGGCGTCTTGAATCCCATGACAAACGCCTTCAATTTGCTGAGTATTAATAAATATATAGTATTGTTTTTCTGTTGTCAGGTAACCTAGGTTGTCACTGAATTATTGCTTAAGTGGCAATCTAGTTTTCTCATTAAATGAGAGGTCACAACACATTAAGAGGTTCTATGATTGGTCCTGAAATCCATGCAAAATTCCATGAAGTTATCGATAATTTCCCCACCCCTTTAGTATACTTACTGTCGAACAAAATCTGACACTGTATTCAATTTCCTAGGAAAATCTCGAATGTGGTATACAGTCTGCACCTTCTGTCACCAGTCAACCTGCTATTTTTTTTTCTGTAGTCAGAGAATTCATCTTGGAATGTGGACGGACAGGTTCTCGTTCACCTGCTGCTTGTTCAGTGACGTAGCTGTGTTTGGATCAACGAGTTTGCAAATGGTGACCGCTGCGTTCGGACGTGGCGGTTTTGTGGCATAAATGTGTTATTTTTGATTTTGTTACTTTTTGACCCAAAATCCAAACCGTCGTCACCGAACAATAATTTTCAAAACAGCCACAAAACTACCATTTTCAAATCAACCACAAAACAACCAATAATTTATGCTGCAAATAAAATGAATACCGTAAACAGAGGCGGAGCCAGAAAACTGTAATTAAGGGGCGAAAATATTTTAATATTAATTAATATTTAAAAAATTAATTTAAATTTTTAATACTTATAATTATATTTTAAAAATGATTTTATATGCTAATATATGTTATTTTTATTTCTCGGTATAGCCAGTATTAAATTTAAATTTATTTTTTTAAATTTTATTAAGTAATATTTAATTGAATAGAATATATTATTTTAACTATAAATATATGTTTAAAATAAATATTTTATCAATAATTAAATAATATAAAATAATAAAATAATAAGTGATAGTTCAGTTAATTATTTTATTATTAGAAAGAATTATTTTTTCAATTCAAGGATATTATTTATTCCATTAAACATTAAAATAATCTTAAGTATTAATACATTTGAAATGTTATATTAAATACTAATATATAATCCATAAAATTTTATTTTTATATGTAACATCTAATATATTTTCTCTAAACACAATGGTTTATTTCTTTATTTTTTCTAATATATCTAAAAAAATTATTGATAAATTAATATGTATACATATTATAAATTAATTGTCACTAAAATGTTAATAAAAAATAATAATAATTAAAGTATATAATTGAATATCTACATATATTTTAACTTTATTAACAAAAAATTGTTTTAAAATGTAATATAAAATTTTTAATTGTAACACCAAAAACGGTAAACGCAGTGCACAAAACTAACTTATTCAAAACAGCCAGACGAAACCGCCGCCTGCCAAACACTATTTTTCAAAACTACCACAAAACAACCAGCACAAAACAACCAACAAACCTACCACAAAACAACCAACAAAACTACCATAAAACAACCAGACCAAAACTACCACATTTCTACCATCAATTTTGCAGCCGAACGAAGCTGTCGTGTCGTGGACCTAATTCAACACACTAGTCCTGGATATTAATGGTGTGAGAAAAAAGGACCGGCGTTACCCTTTTTAATGGAGTTGCGCTTTTGAAAGTTGTTACCGGAAATAGTTGTACACAGTTACACAGCAACATAAATACGTTTACACATTTTCATTAGTTCTCATTAATTGTAACTACTCAATTACATTCTGTTAGTTGTTACAGCAATAGTTAGTTGCTCTGTACAGCTCGTATATAAAGAGCAACTACTGCTACAATGAAAAATAATGAGAAAATCTATCGCGTTCTTCATCTTGCTCTCTGTCTGTTCTCTTCCTCTAGTTTGTGCCTGGCTGTGATTCTTCCATTCACAGTCTACAGAACTGGTGAGTTCTGATGTTCATTCATTAGTACTCTTCCTTCCCTTCTCTATCCCCTTCCTTGTACACAAAACTGATATAGTTACACAATCTGTAACAGAGGTATCAGATGTTTGATCGATCCTATGGCGGAAACAAGAAATGCTCAACTGGTGCGTGACACAATGAAAGAGCTGGAAGCAACATTGCAACCACAACTCCAAGCGTCGACAAGAGCATCACAAACTTGTTTGAGGCGCTTCGTCTGCATACAACAGCGATGTCGGACCGACATTCCAGTAATCTTGATCGATCATCAGGGGACACACCTGCTCGCAAGAATTCATATTCTGGCATAACCAGACTTGCGAAGCTTGATTTTCCACGTTTTAGTGGTGACAAAGTGAAGGACTGGCTATGCAAAATTGAACAGTTCTTCACAATCGACCACACACCAGAGGAATTGAAGGTGAGACTGGCATCGATACACTTTGATGGTCAAGCGGCTACGTGGCATCAGTCCGTCACTCAGTCGGAGGCGGGGAGATTACTTCTACAAGATTGGCCTACTTACAAGGAATTGCTTCAAGAACGTTTCGGAGAAATATTAGACGACCCGATGGCAGAGTTGAAAGCTTTGCAAGAGTTGGATGGAATTCTTGACTACCACAGTAAATTCGAACAGATTCGTACTCAAATCAGTTTACCGGAGGATTACTTGGTAAGCGTGTATTTGGCAGGGCTTCGAACGGATACTCAGATGCATGTTCGAATGTTTCGCCCTAAATCGATTCGGGAATGTCTCTTATTGGGATGATTATACGAGAAGGCTCATCCTCGTCAGTCCAATCCAAGTCCATGGCAGCCTTTTAAGGGGAAACCGGTCCCTGCGAAAGGATTATTACCGACACCGAAAGATTTTGACGGGAAGAAAGATCAAGGGATCAAGCCTAAAGAATCGTCGGCACCGAAGAAATTTCTAACTTCGGAGCAGATGAACGAGAGGAGGGCTCAGGGGCTATGTTATTATTGTGATGAAAAATATACCCCAGGGCATTATTTGAAGCACAAGAAAGCACAACTTTAACTAATCGAGTACGAGGAAGATGAAGAAATCCCAGATGACGTTTCACTCTTGGAATCAGAAGACGACGAACCCCAAATCTCTATAAGTGCCTTAACTGGTACATCGAGTTTTCATACTATGCGAGTCCATGGAATACATCTTAAGAAGTCTTTATTCATATTGATTGATTCTGGGAGCACACACAATTTTTTGGATCGACGTATAGCTGAGAAGCTGGGGTGTAAAATTCTTCCAGTAGAAAATACGTCAGTAGCAGTTGCTGATGGTAGTAATCTTCCAATTGGGGGTAGAGTTTTGGACTTTACTTGGAGTTTTCAAGGTACTGAATTCAAGGCTGATTTCATGGTGATTTCCCTTGGTTGCTATGACATGGTTTTGGGAATTCAGTGGCTGGTGGAATTAGGTGCTATTGAATGGGACTTCAAGAACTTGGTGATGACATTTAAGATGGGCAGGCGCAAGCTTGTGCTAAATGGTATTAAGCATGGCTCATCTCAAGAAGCAAAGGCAAAGAAGGTGCATCAGTGGTCTAAGGAAGGCGCACAGTTATCCATGTTAACTGTTGAGGAACTTAATATTGTCTGCAGCAATGTTCACGCTACTCCTTTTGCTGTTACACCTTTGTTGCAAGAGTTTAGTGACATTTTTCCTGAACCAACTCAATTACCACCTTCTAGAGCAGAACATGATCATCGTATACCACTATTAGCTGGAGCCAACCCCATCAACCTGCGCCCTTATCGCTACTCTGTCCAGCAAAAGAATGAAATAGACAAAATTGTCAAGGATATGCTGGATCAAGGTATTGTTCAGCGTAGCTCTAGCTCCTATGCTTCCCCTGTGGTATTAGTTAAAAAGAAGGATGGTTCTTGGAGATTATGTGTGGATTATAGGCGACTTAACAACAGCACTGTTAAAGATCACTTTCCCATTCCACTAATTGGAGACTTGATGGATGAATTAGGGGGATCCAAGGTATATTCTAAGATTGATTTAGGGGCTGGTTACCATCAAGTTTGTATGAGTAAGGAGGATGTGCATAAAACAGCCTTCAAAACTCATAATGGCCACTTTGAATATTTAGTAATGCCCTTTGGGCTTACTAATGCTCCAGCAACGTTTCAGGGCTTGATGAACTCGGTGTTTGCTGATTATCTGCGCAAGTTTGTATTAATATTTTTTGATGATATTCTGATTTACAGTCGGTCAATATCAGATCATTTACAACACTTGCGTCAGGTTTTTCTACTGATGAGAGATCACCGGTTGTTTGCAAAGATGAGTAATGCAGTTTTGCCTCCGACAGTGTGGAGTACTTAGGCCATTTCATTTCTGCACATGGTATTTCTATTGATCCTAAGAAGGTACAAGCTGTGGCTGACTGGCCTATTCCTAAAAATCTGAAACAGTTGAGGGGATTTTTGGGATTAGCCGGGTACTACCGTCGTTTTGTCAGGAACTTTGGTACTCTTGCTCGACCTTTGACGATCTTAACCAAGAAGGATAACTTTCTGTGGTCAGATGAGGCTACTGAGTCATTCACACAACTCAAGAAGGCTCTGTGTGAGGCGCCAGTCTTGGCATTACCTCAGTTTGATAAACCATTCTTAGTGGAGACAGATGCTAGTGGGTTTGGTATTGGTGCTGTTCTAATGCAAGAAGGCCACCCACTTGAATACATCAGTCGTCACCTTCACGGTAAACAGTTACATTGTCCATCTATGAAAAAGAATTGCTCACGGTAGTTTTTGCAGTTCAAAAATGGAGGCACTATTTGTTCACACTCACTTTGTTATCAGAACCGATCAACGGAGTTTGAAGTACTTGTTAGAGCAGCGACTGAATACCCCGATTCAGCAGCAATGGCTACCTAAGCTACTGGAGTTTGACTATGAAATACAGTTCAGGGCAGGTAAAGAGAATTTAGCTACTGATGCCTTGTCAAGAATGGAGGGATCTGAAATCCTTAACTTGTCTCTTTCTGTTATACAAAGTGATCTGTTGCAGCAAATTAAAGATGCTTACAGCAAGGATTATCAAATGCAGCAGCTTAATGATGATCTGTGGCTTAACAAGGACAGTCACAAGCATTTCACTTGGAGTAATGGTCTGTTTCGCAGGCAGAATAAATTGGTAATTCCTGTTGTTGCTGATTTGCGTACTGTAATTTTACAGTGGCTACACTCTTCAGGGTTGGGCGGTCACTCTGGTCGTGATGCAACCCATCACAGAGTTAAATCACTGTTTTTCTGGAAGGGAATGTCCAAGGACATTCAAGCTTTTATTAGAGCTTGTGACACTTGCCAAAGGTGTAAATCTGAAACAGTTGCTAATCCTGGTCTGCTGCAACCTCTCCCTATACCTGAGGAAGTTTGGCAAGATATCTCGATGGATTTCATCGATGGTCTTCCTCTCTCTTTTGGTAAATCTGTTATTTTCGTAGTAGTAGACAAATTATCCAAGGCAGCACACTTCATGGCTCTCTCTCATCCATATACTGCTGTTTCTGTCGCGCAGTCATTTCTGGATAATGTATTCAAATTACATGGGTTTCCCAGATCAATAACAAGTGATAGAGATGCAGTTTTTCTGAGTGAATTTTGGAGAGAACTATTTGTTGTGCAAGGGGTGGATCTCAATTTCTCTTCGGCTTACCATCCTCAATCTGATGGTCAAACTGAGATTGTGAACAAGAGCCTTGAGACATACTTGAGATGTATGTGCAATGACAGACCGCACATTTGGAGCAAATATCTACCTCTTGCCGAGTTTTGGTATAACACAAATTACCACTCTACAACACAAGTAACACCTATGAGGCTGTTTATGGCCAAGTTCTTCCTCAGCATTTACCATACCTTCCAGGAGAGTCCAAAGTTGAGGTGGTGAACAGATGTTTTCAGGACAGAGAAAACATGTTACAAGTCCTCAAATTTCACCTTTTAAGAGCACAGAACAGAATGATGCAACAAGCAAATGCACATAGATCTGATCGCTCCTTTGAGATTGGTGATTCAGTATTTGTTAAGCTTCAACCTTATAGGCAGCATTCTCTGGTTATGCAGCCAAATCAGAAACTGGCACCAAAGTACTTTGGACCATTCAAGATAGTTGACAAGTGCGGTACCCGTGTCTACAAGCTTGAACTGCCACCTTCCACCTCCATTCACAATGTGTTCCATGTTTCCCAACTCAAAGGCCAGATTGGTACCTCATCTTATTCCAGTCTATTGCCTGCTTCTGTACCTGATGCGTTAATTCATGAACCAGAAAAGATTCTGGATCGGAAGATGGTTAACCGACAGGGAAAAGCAGCCACTAAAGTCCTCATCAAGTGGTCTGACCAATCCGAAGCAGAAGCTACTTGGGTGTATTATTACGGTTTGCTTCAAAAATTTCTAGACTTTCAACCTTGAGGTCAAGGTTGTCTAAAGGGAGGGAGATCTGTTACCAGAAATAGTTGTACACAGTTACACAACAACATAAATACGTTTACACATTTTCATTAGTTCTCATTAATTGTAACTACTCAATTACATTCTATTAGTTGTTACAGCAATAGTTAGTTGCTCTGTACAGCTCCTATATAAAGAGCAACTACTGCTACATTGAAAATCAATGAGAAAATCTATCGTTCTTCATCTTGTTCTCTGTCTGTTCTCTTCCTCTAGTTTGTGCCTGGTTGTGATTCTTCCATTCACGGTCTACAGAACTGGTGAGTTCTGATGTTCATTCATTAGTACTCTTCCTTCCCTTCTCTATCCCCTTCCTTGTACACAAAACTGATATAGTTACATAATCTGTAACAAAAGTCACGATGAGAATTATCCTGGATTTAGGGAGCTGCCATTTTCTCTAGCGGTAGGATTTGGTCAACACTTGAGAATATGCGTTATTCGGATGTAAGTAGATAAGTTTTATGGTTTTTCCCGCGTCTGTTTGCTACTCAAATTTAGTAGATTAATCTCCTTCATTTGTATTGATAAAGCATATGGTAATTTGTAATTGGTTGGAACTTTAACAAGGTAAAAAAAAAAACAAGTGTCAATCTTATAGTATAAGTTAACCAGTAACATCTTTTCCAGGAACTTATCCTTCTTCTGTAACTTTTCCGGTCCGAGCATTTGCCTTCCGGTATCTTGAACTGCAATTAGCTCTAATGAAAATTAACTTATTACTCCCTCCGTCCTGAATTGACCATCGTGTTTGCTTTATAACACGTTTTTCCATTTCAATATTAAACATATTAGATAAAATAATTTTATAAAACTAAACTTTGCAATATATAGTGAAATACCCCAAACCTAAGTATTCTAAGTAAACATCAATTTATGATGTAATAAGGCTAAAACATGCCTTAGAAACTTTGGTAGACAATTTAAACCAAGGAAAACACAAGAAAACGCCATAAGGGCAATTTAAGCAAAAATGTGCTCTAAGCTTGGAGTGAATTTGATTAGCCCCAAAATATCATTATAAGACCTTATTAACATGCTAATGGACATTTTAAATCAATTACTAAAGAAAACCAAGCTCAAAAACAAGGTTAAACACAAAATGTGCTTTAAGACTCCTTAAAGCACCTTTTTGAGAAATTGTCTTAGAATTGAGTTTTGAGTGGCTAAATGCCCATGATTACACCTTAATCAACATGTGTACTAATTAGTATCACATTAGGAAGTCTAAATCAATGGGATATCAAAAATTTCACAAATTTGTGCACTAATTTGTGAATAGTACCAAATAGTGCCCAAATTAAGTTTAAGTCAACATAAGTCATTAAGTTGGTCAACCAAGACCATAAATATCTTATTTAGGAAGGGTGACGTTTTTGAAGTGGTGAGTCACCACATGAGACAGCAACGTAAGGAAAAAGAAGAGGGAAAAGTTAGTAGAGTACTATTCGCCTTTTTAAGAAAAGTCTTGCTTTTAGCTTCCCTCTCTCCTCTTCCTCTTCATTTCTTCTTCTTCCACCGTATTGTTCTTCTTCTTCCTCTCTGGAAAACCGTAAGTACCAGCTCCATCCATACTTCATCTTGCCTTGCCCATATCTTGCTCATTTTAGCTCCAAAATCAAAACCAAGCACATATATCTCTTAGTTAGCTCAAGCTCCTTCTTTCTATCTTTCCAAAACTTCAAAATCTTCATTTTGGTGCCAAGGGAAACCACCATTGAAGGGGGAAAATAAGCTTGGAGGGTGCGTTAGCTTCTCCATTCTCTTAAGGTAAAGAATATGCAAGAAAAATCAAGTTTCCATCACTTCTTCACATGTCCGAAAATTACACTCATGGGGCTTCATTTTTATGCCTTGTTCTAGCTTATTTTCTATTCTCCAAGGGCTAGAGGAGGTCCTTCTTGATTCATATCCAAGCCTACTTTAAGACTTCAAGGTAAAATATTCACTTTAATACCTTAGAACACATTTGTAACCTAGGTATGATTCCTTAAGGTTAGTGTGTTCATTATCACTCATTAGAGTTATTGTGGATTGATTAGAACATTGGCAAGGAAATCTAAGTGGGTGGCCGAAAATGAAACAAAGAAAACCAAGGAGGAAAGTGTGAGGAGAAGCTTGGAAAAACAAGGTAAATTGCTTACCTAATGGTGGTTTAAGTTTAAGGAATGAGTTTTAGATAAGTACTAATGTAGCTTAAAGCTTACATTATGTAATGGGTTATATAACCTAGGAAAAAGAATTTAAACAAGCTTGTGAACTTGTGACTAAGGAGCCAATGGGAATGAGTTAGTGAAGATGTAACTGAGATTACTCTTCCGAACACAATTTCCACCGTGATGTATAGTGGTTCGGCCAATAATCCGGCCTACGTCCACTTCTAGACAGAGCTATTATTCATCATTTGATTTACAACGCTAGAGAGCTTTTGGGATGAGTCCTCTCTTTTTCTAACTTGAGTCCTTCACAAATGAGCCCCTCTACCTCTATTTATAGACTTCCTATGGCCATATTACCCTTAAGCCCCTATACATGTGATAGTATTACATAAATACAGCTATCAGTCTTTTTATAGGTCTCCGGACTGAAATACTGCTTCCGCCTTGGACTAACTCTTCCGGGCCGTCACTTTGATAATAACCCCTCCGGTAGTTACTCCGTCGGTAGCGATTCTTTAAGCAGCAGCCTTTCCGGTAGCGGGTCCTCCGGAAGTAGGGCTTCCAACGATAGGCCTTCCGACATTGGTCTCCGGTAGACTCTCTCTTGGTAGATCCTTCCGGAAGCGGGGCCTTTCGGTAGCAGGCCTTCCGACAATTGGCCCTCCGACAATTGGTCTTCCGATAGACTTGTGGCCTTCCGTTAGCAGGCCTTCGGTAGACGCTTTGACCTTCCGCATGGTATATTTCATACCATTACATCAGTCCCACAAGTTCTACTTTTTAACACTAAAAAGTGGAACTTATAAAAAGAAGATAAATTTACACTTTGTACTTTTTTCTTTTCTACTATATATCTCCTAGTCCCACAAGTTCTTTTTCTTTTGCCTAAAAAGGAAATGAACTTAAAAACTTTAGCCTATGTAAGAGCTTGTCTTCCGGTAACAAAGAAGTCCCACTTGTTCTGGGGGCGATGAAGTTCCACTTGTACTCCTGAGAAGAGGTCTCTGTTCCTTGACCGTGCCATAATAAGAATCCAAAGATCTGGAATTCCGAAGGGCCATAATAATCCCAGAAGACCATAATAATTCCAGAAGACCATAATAATCTCAAGAAGACCATAATAATCTCAAGAAGTCCGAGATAATAATAATAATGGGATATTACTTCATAATCAGATTGTTGCTTGAATGTATACCTAAATTTAACAGATTAAAAGATATTTGTCTTTTGGGCTGCCCGGAGCGACCGGACTTCCCAAAAGTTTCTTGTTAGTTAGAGCATATTAATCACGGGGATAAAAAACCCAAATATACAGCCTATAGGTTTTTTAGAGCAGCCTTTCTAAGTACATGGATAGTACAAGTCTGAGGTGAACAAAAGGAATTACTATAAATTCTATTACTTCCCAAAAGTTTGAAGATTCTGATAATGAATAATTTCATACTGCTTTTTTTGTTTTTTTTGTCAAGATCTCTTTTGGTAACCCCTTAGTTACACTTTTGCTTTCACACTCTACCACTGTACACATGGTGAGATCGTCGATTTAACACTCTACCGACTTTGAGCCGGTGAGATCGTCGGATTAACACTCTACTGCCAGGACGCTGACAGTGAGATCGTCGGATGAATTACACTACCATCGTTGATGGTAGATCGTCGGATACAAAACACTCTCCCATGGCCAATGGTGAGGTCGTCGGATACATTCTTTTTTTTCTTTTCTTTTCTCAAGACTCGCTGGTCTTGGTTTTAAGTAAATCAGAAATTGTTTTTACAACATCTTTTTGTGTAAAAAACCGGAGGGTGATCAATCCTCTAGAAAAAGTTTTGTAAACTTCCAGTGATAAAAGAATATTTACAGTGAAATATCAAAAGGTTTGGTACCTCCTTCTTACCGGTGAGAAGATGACATTACCGGTGGATTGATTTTACCGGCGAGACGTCGAATTGCTACCGGTGGAGGCGACCCATTGCTATCGATAAAGATAACAAGTTGCTACCGGTGAAGCTCACAGCCTTATGCTGTACCGGAAGGTTGCATCCAAATGTTTCTACCGGTAGTTCGCCACTTTATTTTGACCACGCTATATGTTCCATACGCATCAGCTGGTTTCTTATCCTTCCACTCTGACATATCCTTATTTGTCGTATGAGTCTTGTTATTTGCGAAGGAATTGAGAGGTACAGACTTTTGAAGACTGTTTGGTCAACGATTCTTTGGTTGCGAACGAATTTCCCTCCGCTAGGTCTGACTACTTGCAATCCCAGATTCTCCTTCCTTTCTTGTACAATGCCTAGCTTCGTCGGACTTCGAAGCGTCTGGTTATGGACTCCAGACTGAACTTTGATCATAGATTCGTCCCTCCGGTCCCGGCTGATGTCGTGCTCTAATTTCATCGTTATGAACTTCGTAATCTGCTTCGAACTTTGTTCTTGATGAATCGCAGGACCGAAACCGATTTTGGAACCGTGGACTGCAAATCGTGGTTGCTGGTTAGGCTGTTGAAGTCGATTATACGCACAGGTTGGGCTTCGAGCCTTCCCCCTTGATTGTGACTCAGCAGGTATATTGGAATTTTGATTGTAAACTGTAGTTCCGTAAATGCGCTTCTGACGGAGATAATTTGTTGCCGTTGGGGGTGAGAAGTTTCTACTGGAGTGGATACCCAAACTCCTACCGGAGAGAATGTCAAAATTTCTTCCGGAGAGGATATCAAAATTTCTTCGGGAGATGGATGTCAAAATTTCTTCTGGAGAGGATGTCAAATGGTACGAGAGCACTTCTATTTGTTCCAACTAAAGAGAATGTCCTCCGAAGAGATTGGCCTCCGAGAGAAAAATGGTCTCCGACCAGAATTTAGAGTTGACGGTTTGCAGAAACAGAACGCTACTGCACCATGCCTCTCTGGCCATTTGTCTTCTCCCACCGGGCCTCATCTTTCTTACCAATTCTGAGAAAACGACCAGGCCTTTCCTCCCCGAGGTAACTGTGTTATGCTTCCGCAATGCTCCAAGCATCTGCAGCTTGGTGCCATGTTGAATTTGTAACTCCAGACTTCTCGTCCTTCGACTCGATCAGACAAGTTATGCTTCCCTTTACTGCCTTCTTCTTATCGCAATTGGATTCAGGCTTTCGTTTCTCATCGTCAATTAAGACTTTTCAACCGGTTTCAACAAAGGATGCCTCATATTCGGTTCGATGGAAATTTCTCTTCATTTCTTCTTTCGATCTCCCCACTTGAAGAGGTTTTGTATTTTTCTCGACAGAGTTACAGACCGTGGTCATTCAACCGCCAACAGATCACTTCTCGATCATCGATCTTTTTCCGTACTCCGAGATCATCGCTCATCCTTATTCCAATGATCGAGAACCAGTTCTTCGCATATAAATCTACTTACTCCTTTCCAGATTCCGAACTTTCGAAGCCTTCACTTCTTCCATTCTTCTGTCTTGCGAGGATTTCACGAAACGAAAACTCCGCCAGTAATCTCGATGAGTCTCTTACTTCAAGGCGATCATTCATTATTTCCTCGGTTAACCGAGAGTCGATTCTCGAACGTGCTACTCCATTCCTTCACCGTATATAATTCCTAAATCTGAAGCGCGATACGCTCTACTTTTTTCTTGATCAGGTTTCAACAGAAAGCGAAATTCAATCGACCAATTACTCCCGATCGCGGTTGTGTGAGATCCTAGTGAGAAAAGATATCCGGCCTAAATCTTTCCCTGATTACTTCCCCTTCCTCCGTAAAATTATCGCTTGCCAATTCTCAAAAATCATGAACATAGCTCATCGCGACGCTTCTCGTATCACGGATGAATCGTGGTTGATGTTCGTTTCCCACAGACGGCGCCAATGAAGATGTAACTGAGATTACTCTTCCGACACAATTTCCACACCGTGATGTATAGTGGTTCGGCCAATAATCCGGCCTACGTCCACTTCTAGACAGAGCTATTATTCATCATTTGATTTACAACGCTAGAGAGCTTTTGGGATGAGTCCTCTCTTTTCTAACTTGAGTCCTTCACAATGAGCCCCTCTACCTCTATTTATAGACTTCCTATGGCCATTACCCTTAAGCCCCTATACATGTGATAGTATTACATAAATACAGCTATCAGTCTTTTTATAGGTCTCCGGACTGAAATACTGCTTCCGCCTTGGACTAACTCTTCCGGGCCGTCACTTTGATAATAACCCCTCCGGTAGTTACTCCCGTCGGTAGCGATTCTTTAAGCAGCAGCCTTTCCGGTAGCGGGTCCTCCGGAAGTAGGGCTTCCAACGATTGGCCCTCCGACAATTGGTCTTCCGATAGACTTGTGGCCTTCCGTTAGCAGGCCTTCGGTAGACGCTTTGACCTTCCGCATGGTATATTTCATACCATTACAGTTAGTAAGATAAGCTTAAGGTGAATTAAGAGAACATTTATGTTATGATGGGAGCATTGTTGTGTGTATTTGCAGGTTAAAAGCTATTATTGTGGAAATTCAGTGTTTAAGTTTAAGTCATTTAAGGGCCTAAGAGCCATGTCATTTAAGAGCCTTAGTGCTATGCAATTTAAGATTATTGCACTATATTGAGTTGTTGTGAATGAGTTGATTTGGTGAGAAAATATGATGAGAAAGGATTTGATGAGTGTGAGATGATTGTATGAGAAAAACAATGCATTTGGGCTTGATAATATACTAGGGGAACTATGGCGAAATTTGAGTAGAAAACAAAGTGTTTAAGTGGTGGTTGTGAATTGATATAACCTAGGATTTACTAGGAGTCATTAAAAAGGAAATTTGAGTGGAAATGAGTTAACAAAGTTGTTCTTGAGGATTAGAGTGACCTACAGTTGTCTAGGAGAAGTTAGAGGTTAGGAGGGTATAATTTGTGTGTTAAGATTGTGTGCTAAGGATTTGAGTGTTCACGATTGGATTAAGGGCGAAAAACTAAATGTTGGGTGTAGTAATATACTAAGGGAGCCATGTCAAAATTTGGAGAGGAAACTAAGTGTTTAAGGTGTTCTAAAAAGATTTTGTGACTAAGGATGTTCTAGTAACATTAAGGGTTGTTTTGGTGAAAATGGATAAACTATGGAGCTCTTGAGTACTAGGAAGACCTAGTGGTGTCTAAGAGGGACTAGGGGTTACAATGGTGAATTTAAGACACCAAAACCATGGTTAAGGAAGCTAGGAAACTTGTACAAAGTTTGAAGGGAAAATAAGGTATAATGACTTGTAAGGATGTAAGCATGTGCTAGATTATATATAGCGTTGAGAAGTTTGAGTAAAGCAAAGGGGTATGCAAAATGATGCTTGAGGAGTAGTTAAGATGGTTGTTAAGAAACATAATGATTAGTTGAGGTATTAGGCAAAATCTACATGTTGGAAGTGTAAGAAACTAAGCATAAGTGTTAGGAGTTTTTGTAAGGAATTGGGTGAAAGATCAAGGAATTTAGAATGAGTTTAATGGATGAATTAGGAGGATTTTAAGGTGCTAAAATTATGTTAAAACATGCTAGAATACTTGTGGAGAGGTTAGGAAAAGAGTGGGTAAGATTTGAGGTTGAACAGAGGTCAAAAACTACAAATCTGGACACATTTTGTGTTGGTCCGGGTTTGTAAACAAGTACACAAACCCGGACCACACTGAAAATATGGCAGAGACTAGAAATTGTGTCTGGTCCGGGTTTATATCCAAGTACACAAACCCGGACCAGTGTGTTTTTAAGGCAGAATCTTTAGCCGAGAGATGGTCCGGGTTTACAACCTCGGACACAAACCCGGGCCACTCTAAAAGATATTATAAGAGTGTTAGGACATAATTAATGACATATAGGGGTCATTAGGGGCATAAACAAGCTTAAGAAATAATGGGAAGTAAATGACTTATGAGATTAAGATTAAACTACAATGACTTAGTGGTGACTAGTTGGAAATCATTAGTGATTAAGTAAGCGGGGTTAATTAAAAGTAATTAACCACCCAATTCGATGAATGTTTTAGGGTTTAAGAATTTGGACTCCGGAGGAGAGTAAGCAACCGAACGACCAACGGTGAACGGTACAGTCTTCTTGTGACCTGCTTGCTAACGAGGTGTCCCTCGGCTTGTGTGCTATTTGTTTATGTGTGCCGACTAAACAAGATAAAGCATGCAACCGGTTTATTATATTGTTGTGTGAATGTGATGCACTAACACAACTTATCTTTGAGAACTTACTAACAATGTTTAGTAAACAATTGTATGAGAACAATGAACACCTCCTAATATTAGTTTGCTAATAACCGAAAGAGGTTTAACCAACAAACATTGTCTTCGAGACTTCTACTAACGGGAACTTGGGGGGAGTGAGGAATCCGGGACTGACTCCGGTCATGCATGTTAAGGAAAGGGGGTCGGTATCTGATTCAGATCCGGCTTCTGCTTAAGGACTTGTCTTCAGACTTGTCGCCTAGGGTCGAACGTCGGCTCAGCTACATTGGATTTCCATTCCAAGGTAGGAGGCATTAAGATGGTGTGGTGGGATCTACCTAAATCCCAACTAATTTGAGAATTGTTGTTTATTGAACCAGCGCAGTTCTCGGCCGCTAGCTAGGGTTACTTTTGACCCGACAAAAATAAACAATGGACTAAGTATAACTGAATCTGATTAAAGAACGGTTGTCTTGGTTGAGATAAAATTTAAGATAAGATGCAACCATTTCTATTTAAAGATTGGTTTGTATTCTAAGACTGAGCTAAGCTACAACCATTTCTATTTAAAGAATGGTTTGTTTTCTAAGACTAAGATAAGGACTAAGATTGAGGTAAGATAAGGTTGGACTGAGATTAAGAGGAAACATAACTTAAGGAGTTAAATAATTAACTCACTAATTAAGGGAACGCATTTAAGTCATTCATTGTGTTTGAACTTTGATTGTTCATATTTGGCTTGTTGTTTATTGCACTTTCTATTATGTTGTGCATCTAATCAACCTCCATGCTATCGACAATTAGTCCTCGTAGCCACATTAGCTTGGGGGCCATGAGGGGATCATACCAGCAATCTTGTTGACCCCCTTTGGGGGCTGTTTTTATTATGCAGGTGTATGATAGAAGGCGACAGTCCTGAGAGTAGGATCGGGTAGAAATTACTCCGGGTTGTCTTCTCTTAGTTGCACGAGTAGTGTCTGTACACTCGTTTAGTGAATGATATGAGATGTTAGTAAGTTGTATAGGATGTAAGGAGATTGTAAGATTGATATGTAAATGAATAAGAATTGTAAGTACTAATGTTCGGTATATTCTGTTAGTCAGACCGTGGCAAGGTCCTGGAGTGTATTTAACTCTGCTGCAACGTTTGTATATATGTTGTTAAGATTGCGATAACCATGATTGGATTGAGATGGGGTGTTACATATAGTTTATCATGTAAGAAATCATATGCAAAACTTAAATTTTTAAAATTACTTTATTTTATATGTTAAATATTAAAGTCAAACGGCATGTCCAAATAGTAAAGAGGACGGTCAATTCAGGACGGAGGGAGTATGAATTTGACCGGTGAATTGAGATGCTATGGAGAAAATTTAGGATGTTGTGATGGGAAAATTTCCTGGGGACGGGCAAATGGCCCCTTCAATTCCCAAAAACGGTCCAATTCCTCAACAATACCCGGAAACGGGTTTTTCTACTGAAGCCGATAATTTAATTATCGGCATCTAGAAACCGATAATTGAATTAGATGTCGATAATTGAGTTATTGGCTTCAGTACAAGTCAAAATATGACGGTTGAGGATTTGTACTGAAGCCGATAATTGAATAATGCCGATAATTCAATTATCAGATTCAGTACAAATGTTCCTATAAAAAAACGCATCGCGTTGGTAGAATGATTCACAAGCTTCATTTTTTTTTCAATCACCTCCAAATTCTTCCAAATCCTCTCCTCTCATTTGAACTCTCCTTTAAAATCCTCTGTTTTCATAGAATTTACAATATGGGTTACCAATATCGGATAGGTGAACAAGGTCCACTAGAGTCGCAGCCATTCAGTTTGCAGACGACTCACATATCTGCTGCGTACGCCTCTGATGACCCGGTTACTATTTACTAATTAATTTATATTGCATTATTAATGTATATATGTTATATTAGGTTAACAATTAGCATTAGTCGTGTAACTAGTTATTTGATGTAGTTAAATAAAATGTTATAGATATTCTACCATAATTATTAATTGTAGAATAAATAGTTAAATAATATCATAGGTTTTTTATATAATGAGTATAAGTATTTTTTTTATTCTCGCGGATTAGTTAATTATAGGTTGTTTATATTATCTATCTGCATAACAGTAGTTTAGTTTAATTGTTAATCCAATGTAATTGATTAGTTTCTGCACCGTATGACTTAATTGTAAATAATGCACCCTAGTAATTTATTTAAATTTTATTCTAGTTAATTATATATGGTTTAGTTAAATAACACATACTATATGTAGTTGCTTGGTTTAATTATTTATTTGAAACAGTTTAAGTGAATGATTGTTTTCTAAATGGTATAATAAATTGCTAATTTAATGTGTAGATGATTTTGTTGTAGTTAATCTATTACTATTAGAACTTTTTTCATTTGTTTGATATTTCTTAGTTGTTGGATGATTAATTTATTACAATTAGTATTAGTAATCTATTAAATTGTAATTCGTATGGAGTGTAGAGATACGTATAGTACCGAAACAGAACATTGAAACCAGATCCTGCTGGAAGGGTGCTATAGCCCCATATGATGCTATATTATTGTATGTTGCTAGAGCTGTTTTTTTTTTGGGCCAACAAATCTGAGATTGAATAATTGCACGGGCATCATTAGTGCTCTGATTGATAGATGGCGTCCTGAGACACACACATTTTTGATGCCATTTTGGGAGGTTAGCATAACCTTGGAGGATGTGAATGTGTTGTTTGGTTTGGCTACTGAGGGGCTACCTATCTGTTTCCCCGCCAGTAATGTGGATGTGAATGTTGTATGTCTGCGGCTTCTTGGTGATGTCCCCCCTTCTCACAAGGGGAATCAGATACTCATTGCTTGGCTCGCTGAGAGATTTGTGGAGACGAACGCTGATTTTGGTCAGCGTGGTGATATTATTCATCAACATCACGCTAGAGCATACATTATGAGAGTTATTGGAGGGTTTCTATTCCCCAACTCTAGTAGGGATAAAGTTGACATCAGTTATTTGAGTCTACTAGAGAATTTTGACTACAGTGGTAGACTGGGCTGGGGGTCCGCGCTTCTTGCACATTTCTGTAGGGAGATGTGCAACGCCACCAAGTTTGATACAAAGTATTTGAATGGCGGTAGTAAGCTGTTCACCGTTTGGGCGTATGAGCGTATTCCTGCATTTAGGCCATGACTCAACGCTGATCGAATAAATCTTTCACCTCACTTTTCCCTTGCCCATAGGTAACAAACTACGTATTATATGATTGTTAAAATAAAATTTAGTTGAACTATGGTAGAATCCTAATTCTATGTCATGTTACAGATACAATGGTAAGGGGAATACCATTAGTGCTACTATGGCTCGAAAAACTCTAGAGTCATTTAGGATTCCACCGAGCGAGGGAGAGGTAATATACAGCTAAACATTATTACACTACAAATTTATTTGTCATAATTTGTTTGCATGATTTTAATATTCATTTCGATGTTTTGTAGTGGATCTGGCAGCCATACGGTGATAGATCCCAGAGCAGTTTGCTGTAGTGGTATTTTTAATCCACTACAATGTTATCGAGGGTAACCAACCAGACCGGGTACTTCGCCAGTTTGGGATTGATCAGCCCATTCCTGCTCCCCCACTCAACTGTGACATGCTTCATGTAGTCACCAGGACAGGCAGGCCAGATGCCGCATGGTGGGATATATTTTGAGACCACATTCAGATGTGGAACAACAGGCATCAGTTCCAGGTGGTTACCCCACAAATGCCAAGAAGCGTCCCACTAGACACGAGGAGCGCTTATATGGTTTAGTACCTCCAGCATGTCGTGGCTTGGTACACAGAAGAGAGTAGGAGGAATGTCATCGTGGTAAGCATTTATTTATATTGTTTCGCTGCTCTTCCTTTAGTTTGATAATTCAATTGTTTTTTAACATTATCTAATCCATTGTTCTACTTGGTTGATCAGGCATCCGTAGTGGAGCAGCTTCAGAGGATTCCTTCTGATCCTGGTGTTAGAGAATACACCACCAGACTTTCACAGACAATGTTGATCACTATCATCAATATGGGCACTTCTCTCAAGAGTTCTCACAACAGACGCCAGATAGGGTGGAGTTGTAGTATCCTGCATATGTAATCAATGACAACCTTACCCCTAGAGCTGCTAGAAACTGGCCGTACAGTCAGAGACGAAGAGGGCCGCGTGACTACGCACCAGCTCCACCACCACCTTATCATCCTTCATCGCAGACGTAGTTTGCCATGGTTCCTGCCACCGTAGCTAACTAAGAAGGACATCGGCCAACATTTGAACCATAACCACATACTCCAGCTCCTATGGTTCAGCACACGATGATTGGTCAGGTACCACCGGACTTTGGATCGCAGTTCGATGTCGGTTCGGGTTCCTCGAACGCAACTGCAGGTAGAACTCTTTCCCCTCTGACTAATTAGGAGTTGCTTAATATGTACGAGCAGATTATCTATGATGAAGGTGAATTAGTTGGGGGTTGAACTAGGGCTTGTTAGCTGGTACTCAAGTGCCACAGACTCAGACGGTTACTACTCTGTCACTTGATCCATCAGCTTCCTTGCATAATGCTCCTTCCACTACGCCACAGCATGCTCCCCCTCCGCCATCTTCATCAGTAGATCCTAGTACACCAGCTGAGACGCCACAAAATAATGAAGTGAGGAGGATCTAGTTGAGGGGCACGACATCTAGGAATAGAAACCCGAGAATCTTTAACCCAGATTTCACCAGTCCTTAGCTGATGAACAATTTTTATGTACTTTTAGTTGGTTTTATTGTAATGTATTTGCATTTTGAACTATTATTCTAAGTTTACTACTTAGTTTGTTATACAATTCCTTATCTTGGAATATTGCCTTTGCCAAAAAAATGAAGCTTTAATTATTCCTTGCATGTGGACTATCGTGTGGAATCAAAATATGGTGTTTCAATGCAATGTTTATTACTTTGTGGAAAACAAATACAAAGTTAAGATAATTTATTACAAAAGACAATGGATAAATTACATTTTTTTGCTGTGCTTGCTAAAGGCACGACCTCTCCAAGCAGGAGCATAATTGGCTAATGCAATAACGTACAATAATACTGGGGAATTAACTATAACTTGCATTCAGGCATCTTGTCCTCACATGACCCCGTTGGTGACATAGCCCACAATGTCTTGTTTCACGCTCATAATTCTCATCCATTTCATTATGAATGCGGGAGAATGTGGCCCAGCCTCTGACATTGCGCATCATTGCTGGATCTGGAACAATAGCAAGTCCACTGTATATAGGCCACTTCCCTTGACTTCCTAGTGGTACAAACTTGTTCTTGCTGTAAGCCTGTATCATCGTTTCAAGTCTGTAAACTGGATGAACATAATTTCTCCAATCCAGGGTGGTAGTAGAGCACACGGCCATGACATGTGGGCATGGATACTTAAATGCCTGCCATTCACCGCATTCACATTCTCTTGAGTTGATTCACACAATAAATTTACCTTTGTCTTGCCGTAGGTTTGGATCCCCATTGTCAACCACCTCAAACACCAAATCCATAGCGTCGATAACAACCACACGGTGGTAGTTGGCAAGTGTTTGGTTCTCAGCTACTTTGTCTAACAGGTGTTTGGTTAAAAGCAGCCCACTATTCCTTTGTGCAGTATAGGTTTCTAAGTTATCTTGAAAGCAATCAATTAACTTGTACAAAGTGCTTTCAACAATAGCCGTTACTGGTAGGAGACAAACCCTCTTCAACACTCCATTCATGCACTCTACCAGGTTAGTAGTCATATGACCCCATCTTTTTCCATCATCATACGTACGTGACCACTTATTGGGGGGAAGCTCGTTGAAAAAAGGAGGAATAGAGGGGTGCAGAGCAAGTAAGTGATTTAATCTGTCCTGAACTATATCCCTTCTGAAATAGTAGCCTACACAAGTAATATCATCATATTAGATACCTAACCAATATACGAAAAGACAAAAACATACAAATCTTTCACAATTACCTGTGTTTATGAGGTACTTCTTACACTCCTTGTTTTCAAATCTTGTCTGAAAGTTTGAAGCAATATGATGGATACATAAGAAATGTTGGGCATATAGAGGAAGCCAGTATGGTCCTTCCCTCATTATGACATTATAACTGTGGCCTGATCCGTAATAACTGCCACATCGGTCCTAGCTCCAATGACTATGTTACGAACATGGTCAAGAAAATATTTCTAGTCATCCATAGACTCGCTAGCAATGATACCAAAGGCCATTGGTAATATCTTGTTGTTACCATCTTGAGCCACAGCAACCAATAATTTACCTTTGTACTTACCGTACAGGTGAGTAGCATCTATTTGTAGTAGAGGTTTCATATACTTGAAAGCAGTAAGGCATGGCCCAAATGCCCAAAAACAACGTTTAAACATCCTAACAGAAGTGGTCTGCCTTTCATCTTGAAACACAACAGTTGAATCTAGGTCGATATACGAATTAGGTATAAAGTGTTTGATTGTTAAGATATACCTGGGTAATTCAGTAAATGACTGCTCCCAATCACCGTAGACCCTTCTTATCGCTTCCGCACGGCCTAACCAAGCTTTCTTGTAGCTAATGTTCCTTTTATATTCTGAGTGGATAAGTTGAATCACAGTCTTCACTTGTAGTGCAGGGTTCTCTTTGATCCTTGGTATCATGACTTCAGCTATGAAACTTGTTGATGTTATTTTGATCGGCAAACTCAGTTTCATACTGACAAGGACAAAAAGACCAATACCAGAAGACGCGAGTCAGTCCTAAACCGAGAGAGCAAAGAAAGAAGATATTAAGTAAGATTTTATCTATCTGTTAAAGATAAATAAAATCTTTGACTATGACTTGTAATTCGAAACTCGATATCTATATAACAAGTCGTAATACTAGGGCTAAAGGTTAAGCTTTTAGAATCATGAAAACCTAGTGAGAAACACGGGAAACAAAAGAGAGAGAGTCGAATGTGAAGCGAATTACAACATTGTTATATCAAACTTGGTTTTATTATCTGAAGTTATCCACAGGGTAGAACTTCAGGTGTTAGGAGTTAAGGAATAGAAATTTCTTAACCTGAGCTGAGTAATTGTACTTGTGAGGATATAGAGAAGTGCAGGTTGTACGAGCTATACTTGTATCAAGTGTGATACGTGATTTATATTAAAGTCAATTGCGTTCTTCTGTTATTCCCGTTCTTTGTTCTTCGTCAGTCTTATACTAAAGCGTATTATATACAAGAGGTAGGATTCTACAATTGGTATCAGAGCAAGGTTACCCTCAATTTCAAAGAAACTTCTTCAGGGTAGATCAAGATGAATTCCTACAGCGTTAAACCTCCAAAGTTGACGAAGTTCAACTAAACCAGCTGGTGTGAACAGGTGGAAGATCAACTGATATCCATCGATCTCCAATTATGGGATGTAGTCACTGATGGCGACCTAAAACCTAAGTTTGAGGAGAACGGAGTTACCAAGGAGAAACCTAAGGCTAGCTGGAGTGAAAACGACAATAAGATGATCAGTAAGAACAGACAAGCACGAAGGTTCATTATGTCATCATTGTCAGACTCAGACCAACAAAAGGTGTTAGGATTGCGCACTGCTAAAGAGGTATGGGAATTCCTTAAAACCGCTTATGCTGGAACTGATTCGGTTAAAAAGGCTAAAGGAAAGCAGCTCAAAAGACAGCTTGACAACTTCAAGATGTCGGATGGTGAGACCATATCTGAGACACTAGAGAGGTTTAACAAGATTTTATGCGAGCTCAAGGCTATCGGGGTAGTTCTTAACAATGATGTGGTGAATGAGAAATTTCTAGATAGTCTCGATAAAGACTAGCTGAACTTCGCCACATTGTTGGAGACCACAAAGGATTTGTCAAAATTGTCCATTGAGGAGATGGGTTCAGAACTGGCCGTTTAAGAGGGAAAGATGAGAGGGGAACTGGCAATTCCAGGTGTGAACAAGGACCTGGCACTGAAAGCCAAGAAAGTTTCAAATGAAAAAGAGAAGGAAAGTGAGAATACGGATGAGGATAAGGAGATTACCATGATCGCCAACGGAATTAGGAAAATTTTCGGAGGAAAGCGAGGGTCGGGATCTAGGTTTGATAAAACCAAATTCAAGAAAGACCAGATTATATGCTTTAGGTGTAATAAAACAGGACATGTGGTCAAGGATTGCACACTAAAACTGAAGGAAAATTTCCATGACAAAGTCAAGAAATTTACAGAAGCAGCAGCTGCAGCATGGGGGCAAGACGTCTCAGATACAGACTCAGAAACAGAAGAAACAGCCGAGGTGTGTATGACGGCCGTGGTCGAAGAAGATGAAGACGTAAGTGCAGCATCAGACAAAGACTTTTGCATGATGGCTAGTGAAGACTGGAAGAAGGTTCTTGAGGCAGATGAGGTAAGTCCTGAACTCATCGAAAGTGCTTTCAATTCCTTGTCTAAGAAAGAGATCTTTAACTTGCTAGCTACTGTTGTTGTTAAAATTAAACTGCTTGAATCTAAGTTGTCTAAATTAGAGGTGCCTAAGGAACCTATCATGGAAAACCAAGTTAAAAAAATTACTCAAATAAAGTTCGTAAAACCCTTGGTAGAAAGAATTGAGTGTTACCTGAATGGGCACAAACTGAGTTTAGGTCTCTTCAGGAAGGTTGTGAAAATTCGAAAAGAGAAAATGAGACTTTGACAAACAAGTTGTCAAGAATCTTAAGAGAAAAAGAAATATATTCCCATCGGAATCCAGTCTGGTACACAAGAAAAGCCGATCTAACACAAATGTTGATTGGAAAGAAGATGATAGAAACATCAGATTCATCAAACATATGCAAAACTCTTAGCCCTCAAATCACTAGGACTAAGTACTTCTGTCAGTTTTGTCATAAGCATGGTCATAGTATAGGCTTCTGTAGAGCTTTAAATTCTAGACATATCACTCATACTTCCAGAATCTATTCTCAGTCTAGAACTAAAGAAAACCATAATCATACAAGTTTGGGTACCTAAGACTAACAAGTAACTACTTGCTCGTAGGCACTAGTAGCTACACAATACGATAATTGGTGGCTGATGGATAGCGGCTGCTCAAGACATATGAGTGGTGATAGAGGGAAGTTCAACACTCTTGTTGAACAACGAGGAGGAAAAGTAACTTTTGGCAACAACGGGAAAGGTAGAATAATCGGAATTGGCACAATTGGAAAAGAACATTGCATTGATAAAGTTAGTCTTGTGGAAGGCCTCAGTCATGATCTACTTAGTGTTTCACAAGTTTGTGATAAGGGTCCATCCGAGGTTGTGTTTGATTCTAAAGGTTTTCAGATACGAACAAGGCAACACAAGAAGTTTTGCTCCAAGGTTGTAGAGTAGGTAATCTCTACATGGTATGTGTTAGTGATCAGAGTGATCTATCATGTCTCACAGTCAACGATGAGGATGCGTTGCTGTGGCATCGAAGGCTGGGGCATGCACATCATCGGTTAATCAATAAACTCAGGGTGAGAAGTTTAGTAAATGGACTACCAGAGAAGAGACTTGATCACAGCACGATTTGTCAAGATTGCGCTTTGAACAAGCTTACACACGTTTCACACAAATCTAAGGGTGTGGTCAGTAGCACTAAAATTCTAGACCTACTACACATGGATTTAATGGGGCCTATGAGAGTACGAAGCAAGTCTGGAAAGAGATACGTTTTGGTGGTTGTCGATGATTACTCGAGGTATACTTGGACTATTCTGCTTCATCATAAGGATCAGGCTTTTAATGAAATCAAAAACCTGATCTTACAACTTCAGACTCAAACTGAGAGTAAGGTAAAGTGCATACGCACTGACCAAGGAACGAAATTCCATAATCAGAGAATGTCTCAGTTCTGTACTGATACTGGAATAACCCACACTCACTCTGCAGCCAGAACACCCCAGCAAAATGGTGTTGTAGAACGTAAGAATAGGACTCTTCAGGAGATGGCACGTACTATGCTGAACAGCAGTGGGCTTTCATCTAGCTTTTGGGGAGAAGCTACCAATACCTCTTGCTATATACTCAACAGAGCTCTTATTCGACCCATATTGCTCAAGACTCCTTACAAATTGTTCAAAGGTCGTAAACCTTCTATTACACACCTTAGAGTGTTTGGCTTCACATGTTATGTCATAATAATGGGAAAAATCAATTGGGAAAGTTTGACAAGAGGAGTGACATTGGAGTTTTCCTTGGTTACGCTATTAAGAGCAAGGCATATCGGGTTTTCAACAAACGAACTCTTGTGGTAGAAGAATCCACAAATGTTAAGTTTGATGAGAACAATTTTGGAGGAAGGTCAAGTCAAGGTGTAATAGAGGATCTGTTTCAGGCTAATGATGGAGTTGTATCCCTTGATGATAGTTCGGGAGCGGACTCAGAGGAAGAATTGACTCAAACTGAGACACCACCTCCATCAGTTCAGAACTCAGAACAGCTCCCGATGGTACCAACCGACACTAATGCTTCTCAAAGACGGACAACAGAGGCACCTCATCGCTTGACGGCTAGGAATGCTCCTGGTATAGAAATTACCAATATTCTGTCAGACTTGAACACAGGAGTGAGAACTCGATCTACCACGCAAAACTTTGTGCCTTCTTTGGTTTTGCTTCCATAACAGAACCTAAAACTGTGAAAGAAGCATTGGAGGATGAGAGCTGGATTAATGCCATGCATAAGGAGCTGAATGAGTTTGTACAAAATGATGTGTGGGAACTTGTCGTTAAACCAAAAGATCAAAACATTATTGGAACCAAGTGGGTCTATAGGAATAAGCTTGATTCAGAAGGACACATTTCCAGGAACAAAGCACGACTGGTAGCAAAAGGTTACAATCAACAATAAGGTTTGGATTTTGATGAGACCTATGCTCCAGTTGCTCGTCTTGAGGCTATCCGACTTCCCATTGCCTTTGCTACATTACATAAATTCACTCTTTATCAAATGGATGTGAAGTGTGCGTTCTTAAATGGAAATCTCAAAGAAGAAGTATACGTTTCTCAGCCTCCCGGTTTTGTTGATCCAAAGAAACCTGATTATGTGTTTCGATTGAAGAAAGCCCTGTATGGTCTTAAGCAAGCACCAAGGGCCTGGTATGAGCGGCTAACATCCTTTCTACTACAACAAAATTTTGTACGGGGAAAGGTGGATCGCGCGTTGTTCATCAAAGAAAACGGGGCAGACAAGCTGTTAGTACAGATCTATGTAGATGATATTGTGTTTGGCTCTAGCAGTTCCAGTGTGACACAAGGTTTTGCTTCTATGATGACCAAAGAATTTCAAATGAGTAATGATAAGCCGCAACTTATCATATTTTATGTGCTAGATTTAGTATTATAATTATCTAAATAAGGTTAAATATATGTTATTTATGTTATATTATGTGTTAAAGTATATTATTTGTACAGACTTATGTTTTTGTGAGTTTTCTGTGAAAGGAATGATTTTCTAGGCAAAAGTTCAAGTGATGCCAGACTCAATACCGGATTAATCCTGCACGGCATGAGCATAGATCAGAAAAGGAGCTTTGCCGGATACAATGCCGGGTAGATCCCATCCGGCATAAGTGAAGATTCACCACGGTTGACCAGACGATGGCAGTTATTGACCGTTGGAGATTTAGCTAGTGCCGGGTGTGATGCCGGGTATATCCTACCCGGCATATGCACTGTTTCGTGCGGAATTGGCGGTTTCGACCGTTAACAGTTAGGCACATTTCCCACGTGTGCCGGCTACTAGTGATCCGGCACGGCGCCCGGCAACGACATTTTGAAGCCCTATAAATAGGTTGTGAGTCTACATCATTTGGCACACTTCAACATACCAAATCCACGCCATTCACACTTCATTTCCGCCACATTCCATCTGTTGGTGTCCAAGGAACGTCTGCAGATCCATCCACGCAAGAGAAGAAGAAGACCTTGACAGGTTAAGGCTATTAACATCTCCTTCTCCCCCTTTGTATTTCTCTTCTTGTAATTGTGTGGATGGTGATGCAGAATCCTTGTTAGGTTTTGGTTAGGGATGAAATTCCTTGTAAAACTCTTATGATCATATATGGAATTTACGAGTTTCTTAACGGAGGTTTCTAGTCTTCATACAAGTTGAATGAGTCAGCCACTTATTCTCTTATCTCTAAGTCCTGTTTAAGGCTTTCAAAGCAAGAATAGGATAGATTAGGATCTCGGTAATCTTTAATATTGTTGTTCTGAAAATTGGACAACAAATGCTAAGGTTTTGGATTAATCTCTTATTTCCCATTATTCTGGTTGTATTCGCGGCATTGGCTATGCACGATGCAAGTAAGGATATTGAGTTCCTTTATTCAGAATTGATTCTGGAAGTGTTATTTACGAAATGTACGATGCCGGATATCGTGCCGGGTATAAGTTGTCCGACACGTTCAAGGCCATGAATCTGCCGGGTAGCGGAGGTCCGGCATCACATCCGGCGTATGCATTTTGCGAGACCAAATCCTCTTTGAGACTTGCCACCTTGATTATTGATCATACGTTTCCCTTACATTGATAATCTTCCCAAATCAAAGTTAGTTTATTTAATTAGTCATTTAGTTTAGAATCACATTTACTTTTCCCCCCTTTATTAGAATGGGCTTTTTGCCCGGATTAGGACTAGTTTTCTATAAGTCCCTTGGGTTCGATACTCTCGGTCGTAATATACTTACACTATACTCCGACCAGGTTTTATTTGCTACCCGTAGTAGAGTTGTAGGTTTATTTAGGTTTAGTTTATTATTTCATTCTTTTTATGTATATAGTTTTTCCTACAATTTTCTAGTTAGCAAATTGGCGCCGTTGTCGGGGACTTGGAATTAGTCCAAGTATTAAATTCGGTAAAACGCCCTATTCTTTATTCTTTATTCTTTTATTCTTTGATTTATTTCGCCATTAGTGTATGCAGAATCGAAGGTGCCGTGCACAATGCCTGACAACTAAAACCTGTCATAATCGGAGGAAGTCCGATGCCGGATAGTTTCTACCCGGCATACTGTGCGGCACTTTCAAGTTATTTTTATGATTCGTATAGTATTAAGTTTTTAACAATTCAAATTCATTCTTGCTACTACCTTTCGTTATTCCTCCCTCCTAATAGTCCTTGTACTATGATTCTTTAATTTAAATTTCGAGTTTGAACTTGCCGTGTGTCGTGCCGGGTTTCTTATACTCGGCGCTTCGGAGGAAGTCCTATGCCGGATAGGATGCATCCGGCATATCACCCGGCATGTTCAATTTCTCTCAATATTTTCTGTCGTAAATAGTAGGGACAGTTAGGAATGATCTCTTACAATCTCTTATGTATGATCTCTTACATTTCATGTCTTTTAATTAAGTTATGCTCGATTTTTGGTCACGTCGGGCAACATGCCGATTTGTATAAACCCGACAGTAGTGGAGGAAGTCCACTGCCGGATAAGGGTCGCCCGGCACTCTGTCCGGCATAACCAAGAAAAAATAATTTCTTGTATTTTCGTAAGTTTAATTATGTCATTATATTATTCCTTTTATTATTACGAATTATTATAACGTTTTCTCTTGCTCCTCCTGAAGTTATCAAGTGAATGCTTCTTCGGTCAACGAGAACTCCTGAAAATTTAGCCAACCTTGATCCGGAGATAGAGAGAACCCTGCTTCAAACTTTAAGGCAACAACGAACCCTACAAGAAGCAGATCATACACCAATGGCAGCACCTACCGTTCGTAACATAAACCAGCCTTCTAACCAAGGCCAAAAACCAGCAATCAACCTTCCTCTCCTTCCACAAAACGAATACGATGAATGGCAAAAACTTAAGTCATATCATCAAATTAGATGCATAAAGGAGTTGGGTCTTTTCGATGGTACATACCCGGACGATGCCTTGCTCCATATCACCAAATTTTTACAACACACAAACAACCTAACCTCCACAAATAACGTCCTCCAATATGCCAGGCTTTCCCTCTTCCCCCATAGCCTTACAGGGAATGCCAGCAAGTGGTACCACAGTCTGACCCCCAGTACCATCACCACATGGGAGGACATGGCAACCAAGTTTTATGACAAATTCATGCCTCCAAGTCGCACCCTGGAGATGATCGCCGAGATATACAACTTCAGACAACCTAGCTCGGAGAACATCTGTGAGACTTGGGACAGATTCAAAGGGTTGCTGCGCACATGTCCACACCACGGTCTCACCAAGGAACAACTATCTCAGTTGTTTTACAAGGGATTGGTCAACCAATGCAAGACCATGATCCTTTCCTCCCTTGGTGCAGACATTTTGAAGAAGCCTGGAGATCAATTCCTTGATGGAATTGAATCTCTTTGCAAAGAGATTAGGGATTGGGCCACCGGTGGAACCAGGGGTAGTACCGCTGGTTTATATCAAGTGAGAGAGGGCGATGCAAAATTTGACAAACTAATGCAAAGTCATGAGCAGTTGTTGGAGAGCAATGCTCAAACTTCCACGAAGGTTAGCGCTCTACAGAAAGTGGTGGAGCAAATAGCAATGAACAAACTTCCTCAACAGGCGAATGTGGTTAGTGCACGACCACACGCTCCAAGCCCTGACATGCCTGACTTTCAGAATGTTGAGGAAGTCAACTATGTGAGTAACCAAGGGTATCGGCAGCCATGGCAATAGGGGAACCAACCCCCTCAACACTTCCAAAGTCAAGCCGACTACCAGGGAGGTCCAAGGCAATACAGACCATCCCACCTTGCATCCTCATAAGAGGCTGAAATGGCTGAACTTCGTGACATGATGTCAGCCCTGATGAACAAGACCCAGGACACTCACAATGAGATCTCGACCATTCGCAAAGAGCACAAATCGTTGCAGTTGCAGTTACAACAACTTCTGACGCAACAAAGACAGCAAGGTCAACTCCCATCTCAAACGCAAACAAATCCACGGGAGCATGTGAATTCGGTCACCATTCTGCCCAGGATCTCCGATAATGCCAAATAGCCTAAAAGACTAAGTGTAGGGCGGTTCCTCCTCACGCCTTCACTATCAAACAGGGGAGTCCATCGTATCAATTAATTTTTCTCTTTTAATTTTATGTTATTTAATTGCTTTCATTATAGTTGTTTTTAAGTTTCTTAAAAAAAATCAATTTTATTATTTCTTTTGAACACTGGGGATAGTGTTCCTGCCAAGTGTAGGGCAGGGACTCCCTTTAAAAATAAGTTTTTAATATGCATAAGTTGTGAGTTTTATCGATGTTTTACTAAACTGTTTGCATGTTTTGATTGAGATAAGATTAGGAATGACTAAAAGCTTGTTCTCTCATAAGGTAAGCTTTCTAATGACTTGTAGATTCCTATTTTTAACTTCTTGATTCTTTTTATTTAACGTGAGTATATGATCTTTCTCCTAATTCCTTCCTTATTGTACTTCTAGGTACTTGTTTCATTTTCTTTTTCAAATTGTGAAAAATCTTTTGGGTGAATATCTCAAATAGGGATTGTGTAAAAAAAGAAAAAGAATAAGAAAAGGAAAAAAAAAGAGAAGCTTCAAAAAGAAAAAAAGAAGAAAGAAGCATTATGAGGTGGTTGCATAAAGTGCCTCTGAATAAAAAGCAACAAACGAGAGTTTTTTTCCTTTTATTTTTCTCCTAAATTCCCCATTCTTTAATGTAAAAAATCATGGTTGATTCAGAAACCCTTGCAAAATAGGGCTGAATAATAAAAACCAATGATGAGTGTCTTGGCCACATTCAGAAACTCTTGAAAAATAGAGCTGAATGATGGAAATCGGAAAACGGAGAGTTTACAAAAATTCTCTTATGCAAAATAGCCCAAAAGTTTTTGATCGGTTTTGAAATTCTTTAATTTTATACCCATTAGTATGTTTTGATGGAATAAGGAAGTTTAAGTGATACTTATGAAATAGAGTCAGGGAGTTGAGAATAATTATCTTATTGTCATTCTAGAGTTTACCTATTTTGTGCTTAAGTAATTACTCCTTTCTATCTTGTTTTGCTCGAGGACTAGCAAAAGGTAAGTGTCGGGCCTTGATAAGCCGCAGACTTATCATATTATATGTGCTAGATTTAGTATTATAATTATCTAAATAAGGTTAAATATATGTTATTTATGTTATATTATGTGTTAAAGTATATTATTTGTACAGACTTATGTTTTTGTGAGTTTTCTGTGCAAGGAATGATTTTCTAGGCAAAAGTTCAAGTGATGCCGGACTCAATGCCGGATTAATCCTGCACGACATGAGCATAGATCAGAAAAGGAGCTTTGCCGGATACAATGCCGGGTAGATCCCATCCGGCATAAGTGAAGAGTCGCCACGGTTGACCAGATGATGGCAGTTATTGACCGTTGGAGATTTAGCTAGTGCCGGGTGTGATGCCGGGTATATCCTACCCGGCATATGCACTGTTTCACGTGGAATTGGCGGTTTCGACGTTAACAGTTAGGCACATTTCCCACGTGTGTCGGCTACTGGTGATCCGGCGCGACGCCCGGCAACGACATTTTGAAGCCCTATAAATAGGTCGTGAGTCTACATCATTTGACACACTTCAACATACCAAATCCATGCCATTCACACTTCATTTCCGCCACATTCCATCTGTTGGTGTCCAAGGAACGTCTGTAGATCCATCCATGCAAGAGAAGAAAAAGACCTTGACGGGTTAAGGCTATTAACATCTCCTTCTCCCCCTTTGTATTTCTCTTCTTGTAATTGTGTGGATGGTGATGGAGAATCCTTGTTAGGTTTTGGTTAGGGATGAAATTCCTTGTAAAACTTTTATGATCATATATGGAATTTACGAGTTTCTTAACGGAGGTTTCTAGTCTTCATACAAGTTGAATGAGTCAGCCACTTATTCTCTTATCTCTAAGTCCTGTTTAAGGCTTTCAAAGCAAGAATAGGATAGATTAGGATCTCGGTAATCTTTAATATTGTTGTTCTGAAAAGTGGACAACAAATGCTAAGGTTTTGGATTAATCTCTTATTTCCTATTATTCTGGTTGTATTCGCGGCATTGGCTATGCACGATGCAAGTAAGGATATTGAGTTCCTTTATTCAGAATTGATTCTGGAAGTGTTATTTACGAAATGTACGATGCCGGATGTCATGCCGGGTATAAGTTGTCCGACATGTTCAAGGCCATGAATCTGCCGGGTAGCGGAGGTCCGGCATCACATCCTGCGTATGCATTTTGCGAGACCAAATCCTCTTTGAGACTTGCCACCCTTGATTATTGATCATACGTTTCCCTTACATTGATAATCTTCCCAAATAGAAGTTAGTTTATTTAATTAGTCATTTAGTTTAGAATCACATTTACTTTTCCCCCCTTTATTAGAATAGGCTTTTTGCCCGGATTAGGACTAGTTTTCTATAAGTCCCTTGGGTTCGATACTCTCGGTCGTAATATACTTACACTATACTCCGATCGGGTTTTATTTGTTACCCGTAGTAGAGTTGTAGGTTTATTTTGGTTTAGTTTATTATTTCATTCTTTTTATGTATATAGTTTTTCCTACAATTTTCTAGTTAGCAAGTAACATGGGTGAGCTCACCTTCTTTCTAGGACTCCAAATTAGGCAGACAGCAGATGGAACGTTCATCAGTCAGACAAAATACACACTTGAGCTTTTAACCAAATATAAATTCCATGAGAGCAAGCCGATGCTTACGCCAATGTCTACCACTCTCAGACTAGGTCTGGAGCCTGATGCAGAGTCCACGGATCCCACGGCTTATAGAGGAATGATTGGTTCACTGTTCTATCTTACAGCTAGTAGACCAGATATAATGCAAAGTGTCTGTTTCTGTGCAAGGTTTCAGGCTCATCCAAAAGTACCACATGTCAAGGCCGTGAAATGCATCTTTCGTTATCTTCAAGGGACATCATCACTTGGCTTATTATACACTGCAGAATCACTACCTACTCTTGCTGCATACACGGATGCTGACTTTGGAGGCTCTCTTACTGATAGAAAGAGCACCACGGGTACTACGTAGTTCTTTGGATCAAATCTGATAGCATGGTCGTCAAGGAAACAAGCGTTTATTGCTCTGTCCACAACTGAGGCTGAATATGTAGCTGCTGCTGCGTGTTGCGCACAAATCTTGTGGCTATATAGACAACTTGAAGACTACGGCTTATCCTTTATACCCGTCCCAATCTATTGTGACAACACGAGTACCATTGAGCTTACAAAGAATCCTGTTCATCACTCACGGTCTAAACATATAGATATTCGTCATCATTTTATTCGAGATCATGTTGAACACGGTACCGTCATTCTACTTCACTGTTCAACAGAAAAGCAGTTAGCTGACATTTTTACCAAGCCTTTACCAAGAGAAATCTGTGAGAAACTTAGGTTTGAGATTGGCAGGGTTGACACTAAGTGAGAGTTTTTTTTCCTTCTTATCTTAGTTTCAATAGTTTGACAATTTCAGTTTTAAACTATGGTTGTTTCATCTCTTTGTTTTTAGTGTTGGGAATGGTTACATCTGTTACATAACTTTGTTATCACAGTTCTCAATGAGCCTTTACATAATCAATTACCATATTCTATGTTAATTAGGTTTGTGCTTGTCCAAGTAGCTATTCATTTTATGAGATCACAACTGAAATACACCTGAATACTTTGGGAATTCAATTTACGCTCCAATGTTTAACATGGATCATAAGTATACATACATTGTCACGCTTGCATTCAAGAAATGCACTTGGTTTGAAGGATAGATTGGTGGTATGAACAAGGCAAGACATTCCGCTACTCACAGTTTGATACTCAACGCTTTTTTAATGAAAACAAAATAAAAAAAAGGGGGAAACAGAATTGGCCTCTCTTATCTGGCCATTAAGTCTTTGAGGGTGCCTTATCACCTAACTTCCTAAGGGCAACTGCTCTGGGCAAGTTGACCCAACGCTGTTACAAAGATAAGGAGTAAAAGTCAAGTCCCTGCTTGCAACATGTAATAATCCTAAAGGGGAAAGCTTTATAGAACCAGATTGTGAGTATGAATCTGTGGCGATGAAAGGTTCAGTGGAATAAGATTGTACTTCTCGCCCCTTGTCGATTCAATGGGAAGTGAAAGAAAGGAGGAAATCTTTCTGTCATACAAGTGTGCCACGGTATATGTGCATATATCCATGAATCACGGAGAGTAAACAATCTCGATTTAGTCAGATGTACTATTTGATCTCCTTGGATACCACACTCAACTTCTTAACTTATAGTGGTACGTTGTATTGTGTGAAACTCAGTCTGGAACTGAGGTAGTATGTTTAGTAACGGTCTCCTACATTCACCTCGCTCCATTTTTTTTAAAAAAAAAGAGAGGAAGAAAATGATATCATCTCTCACTATTGCTAAAAACTCTTGATATACCTTCTTCATTTTCTCTCACTTACTACTCTCTCTAATTTTCAAACGCAATTCTCACTACTGTCAACTCTCACTGTCTCAAACCAAACTCAGATTCTCGTACCTTCTGGCCATGGATTCTTTCGAACATCTGATTGTTGATGAAAATGTTCGCCCACTCGCTCTAGAGAAGCCAACCAATCAAGAAGTTTCGCAGCCTATTCCAGATTCTACCTCAAAACCCTCTCCCAATGAAGACTCTCCAAACCCTAATGCTGAAGCAACAATACTGAGCGACAGTGCATCCTCAGAAACCCCTATAGAAGAGGACCTACAATCTCCACCTACGACTACTACCAGACGAGGCCTACGAGATCGTTCCAAGAAAGCGCCGTCTGCAACTGAGCATACCAATGTGCCTTCTTTAAAGTGCAAGGTTGCTGATTCTCCTGCTCACCAGTCTCGTTCTTCGAAGCGCAAGAAGAGCGTGGGCAAATCTCTATCTAGAGCTAAGGCACAAGATTACAAACTTGAACGATCACAAAATCTAAGTCGCGCTTACCCTTAGAAGCCTATCTTCGGTCGTGCCCTACTCGAATCGGACATTGTTCCTGGTAAGCTGATAGACTGTGATTGGCTGGTGAATAACTCTTTAGAGTCCTTAGGAGATGTCTTGCGCTTTCAAGGTTGGGATAAGTTGTTTAAGTCTGAGACTGTGTATTACCCCGAATTTCTGTTTCCGTTTATTCAAAATATGGAATTTGTATCTCCCTTTGAATTCAAGACTGAAGTTGCTGGCAAGAAAATGATTATATCACCTGCATGGCTTGCTATGATATTAGAAGTACCCCTAGATGGCCTGGCTGAAGTCAATCCACAAAAAATTGATGTCACGCCCCAAACTGAAGTAGTCGATCATTTTGCCCTGTCTCGTGTGAGTTCTAGACTCAAGCACTATCCACAGAGGGATTTAGCAGTCTTGCCCCGTCTGTTACATCTGATTACTTATCAATGTCTTCTTCCACGGTATGACATGAGGGACAAAGTTACACTGGTAGATCTTGCAATTATGTGGTGCATTGATAGGAAGATACAACTGTCTCTGCCTAGGATAATTATCTCCCATCTGAGAACTGTCATTAACAGCTCCAAGCCATCAATTCCTTACCCGTTCTAGCTGACGAAAGTGCTCAAACATCATGAGATTTCTCTGGTGGATGCCTACTCCATCCCAGCTCAACCAACGAGTTATCTTGCTTTGGCTACTCTTTCCAAGATGGGGATGGAACTCTCCGAGTCTGGCTGGCAACTCAAACAGATGGGTCCACATACCGCCAAGACTGAGAAGTAGTTTGTCCAAGATCCAACATTGTAACTTCTAATTCAGTCAGTACTAGACTCAGTTCAGACTCTGGAGAAGCGGGTAATGGCACACTTGGAGAGGCTGGAAGATAAGCTGGATACTCTTATGCCGGTGCCGAATTCAAATTCTGAATCGTATGAGAAACTGTAATGGATGTTTGTGACTGTAATTGAAATTTCATTCCCCATCTGAGACTGTAACAGATTGCTCCTTGAATTATGTTTGTTATTTTTTTTGGTATTGCTCTTTTTGATGAGGCAAAAGGGGGAAAGTTGCCTATGAAAGTCTTTGAACTGCTTTTGGTCCTTGAATTTCTTTTTTTGGTACATGAATAGTGGTGGATGGCTGAACTTCAAACTCTAAGATGATTAGCACGTACTATCGTTGTGATATTAGCTACATTTTGGATTTGCTAATGCTACAGTTTTATCTTCTGTTCAACCATATTCTTGAATACTATCTCTGCTAAGTCTCTCTACTAATGCTTACTAACTGTTTTTTTTTCGTTATTACTAGACTTGTTGTTATGAACTGCTTTATACTTGAGAGGTTGTGAGTTTTATACTGAGTACAGGATAAACTGAAAGTCACATGAGATTGAGGGGGAATGTTTTCATGCGAAGCTATCAGAGTACAAGACTCAGGGGGAATCAATTCAAGTTGTTCAAGACTTCAATGGTTTGCCGCATCAAAAAGGGGGAAACTGTTGATGTTATTTTGATCGGCAAACTCAGTTTCATACTGACAAGGACAAAAAGACCAATACCAGAAGACGCGAGTCAGTCCTAAACCGAGAGAGCAAAGAAAGAAGATATTAAGTAAGATTTTATCTATCTGTTAAAGATAAATAAAATCTTCGACTATGACTTGTAATTCGAAACTCGATATCTATATAACAAGTCGTAATACTAGGGTTAAAGGTTAAGCTTTTAGAATCATGAAAACCTAGTGAGAAACACGGGAAACAAAAGAGAGAGAGTCGAATGTGAAGCGAATTACAGCATTGTTATATCAAACTGGGTTTTATTATTTGAAGTTATCCACGGGGTAGAACTTCAGGTGTTAGGAGTTAAGGAATAGAAATTTCTTAACGTGAGCTGAGTAATTGTACTCGTGAGGATATAGAGAAGTGCAGGTTGTACGAGCTATACTTGTATCAAGTGTGATACGTGATTTATATTAAAGTCAATTGGGTTCTTCTGTTATTCCCGTTCTTTGTTCTTCATCAGTCTTATACTAAAGCGTATTATATACAAGAGGTAGGATTCTACAAAACTGAAAGTCAAAAAACAATCATTACTCTCGTCTAGGACTGGAGCGCATGTGTGAGGACTAAATTTCTGTATCTGCCATTCAAATGAATTTGTTAGCAGCGCGACTCAAAATCTGAAACTGCACCCTTATCGGCAGCTTAAGGAGTAAATTTTCCTGTTATTCTGGGGGGCAACGAAATCTACGTTTCTCTCCAAGTGGTACTATTTCACTGCAGTCACAAGAACATTTTTATCAGCAAATTCTTACCCCTTGACAAACTCATGACCTGGCCTCCAATACGGCACATCACGTCGATCAATGTCTGATGGTATCTGCCTTATGGCCTCTATATCCACTTGCGTTGAGAATGGCGCTGCAGGAGTGTACGGTGTGGAGGGCCCATCTTCATCAACTATGTCATCGTCGTCAGGTAAATCTTCTGGCTCCATCTCAGAATCATCATCTGACATCTAGAGATTTTCATCTTCGACTTGTTGATGCTGGGAAAAATTGTCATCGGTTTCATTGTCTTCCTCTAGAGAAAGGGTAGTCACATGCTCGAATTCAACTTGCACAACCACGTTGTTCAGCAAATCTGAATTCTTGATGAAGTTCGATGTCATCCGCTTCACCCGAGAATCGTTAGTAATTTTGAGTGGAAGATAAGAGCAAGTTGGATATTTGTTCTCTGACTTTCTGCAAAGCATAACGGTGATAAAATAATCTCCCCCTAACTCCAAGTCGACAAGATTTTTGACAGTATCTTTGAAGGATTGAAATGTGGAAGACTCGAGAATTTGACAATCGAAAAATCTCGACCAATGGGATATATGAAAATATACACCATATGCGTTATATTTTAGATCTACATTTAGATAAAGAGTGCATGGGATATCCATCTCAAGTATGTATAGCAAATGGTTGAAAGAGTGAGGAATGTGTAAGAATGAGGACTGAACAACAAAATTTGATTTTACAAAGAAGAAAATAGCAACAAAGTAGCATGGAAGTAGCAGCAAAGTAGCAAGGAAGTAGCAGAAGTTGGGAGAGGTAAGAGATCATTTATAAAAGCTCCAACAACATACTAGCCGTTAAGTTACCGTTGTAGGCTTTGTCTTGAAGCCGATAATTCAATTATCGGCATCTAGAAGCCGATAATTGAATTATCGGCTTCAGTACAAATCCTCAACGGTCATATTTTAACTTGTACTGAAGCCTATAATTGAATTATAGGCTTCTAGATGCTTATAATTTAATTATCGGCTTCAGTCCAAGTATAAAAAACCCATTTCCAGGTATTTTTGAGGAATTGGACCGTGTTTGGGTATGGAAGGGGCCATTTGCCCGTCCCCAGGAAATTTTCCTGTTGCAACAATGAGTTATATGTTTGACAATATGAAACCGACAAGGGAAACTTTGTTGGGTTATTCTGACCACTCTCAACTAATCTAACCATTCTAAGAACGTTTAAAAAACACAAAAGCATGGACTAACTCAAGGTTTGAATGAGAATCATAACAATTATAAACAAACACATTAATAATTGAAAATGATTCTTTTGGGTGTTGGAGGTGTCTAAACCATTAAAAAGATCCAAAAACACTTAATGAAATTCATATGTTAAATTATAATATGTATGAGGTTCGGCCAAAAATAACCGACGCGGGCGATCTTCTTTGCTAAGGCCCGGTTCCCAAGTGATTCCACTAGTACAAATATGAGCCACTAGTGGAAAAAAGACTATAAATTATGCCCTTTAAATAATGGTAATATAGTAGACCATAACTAAATTAGTGGGCCGGATGTAATTAATCACGGTTTGCTATATAACAGTAATTTATAGTGGGTTAGGGGTGAAAAGTGGATAAGATTAATGAACTTTACATTACGGTTATATTCAAGACAATAACCTAAAGGTTGGCGCGAGGTTTAGGTTACGGTTCATGTAACCGTAATCTAAAGTTCGTTGGCCTACGCGCGCACTTACTAGACGACGTCGTTCTACACGTCCGTATCTCCGCGTGCACGCTTATTCACATTGACGGCGTCGTTTATTCGAGAGCGGGATATTTTAATTACAGTTTTCTTACAGAACCGTTATTAAAAGTCCGACGCAGTTAAAACAATGCCATTTTACATTGTTTGGGTATTAAATTTGGGTGCGTTTTTTTCTAGACTTATAAGTTTTTCGATACTGTGTAGGTACTAATTATCCTTACTACCCTTATCGATTGGGCATCTTACACACTACTAAAAAGTTGTTGTTTACCCACGGAAAATTACCCACAAGACAGAAACCGTAGGTATATACCCACGGTTTACCTATGGGATAGTGAAGGAAGAGTTTCCCAATAGAATACCTACGGATTACCCACGGAAGTTTATACCCACGGACTATTCCGTAGGCAAATACCGTAGGCATTCACGCTGGGATACAGCACCAAGTGGCGCGAAATATACCCACAGGCGTTATCCGTGGGTAAATTGGCGGCAAAAGATACCCACGGGAGGTTTTCGTGGGTAAAACGACTGTGTTTTGCCCAGGCAAGTAGCTGCATACTAAGGCCAATTTACCCACGGTATTTTCCGTAGGTATTTACCCATGGAATTTTCCGTGGATAAATATACAACAAAACATACTCAGGCCAATTTTACCCACGGTAATCATATGGAAACTATAGAACATGTCTTATTTTTCTGTGATTTTACTGTGCGGATCTGGAGCAACCTTATTGGGTGGTGGAGGATTAATTTCATTTTTAAGGAGACACCGAGGCAAGTTTTTGAGGACTGGATGTCGGTTAAGCTAAGCAAAAGCTCGCAAAAAATATGGAGATCAACTTTCTTTTTTGGGGTCTGGAGTATTTGGAAGATGAGAAATGATGTAATATTCAGAGATGCTAGGCCGTTAGTGGCCAAGGCTACCTTTAAGGCGAAGAGTGGGGTATGGAGATGGACGAAGAGCTGGTGGCGTGATTTTCCCATCCCATTCGAAGTGTTCGTCAATTCGACTAATCTCAAGGACGACATGTAGCTTCTGTAATCATACTAGCTGTCGTTTTTTCTTTTAAGTGTTTTTGTGTTGTTGACGGAATGATGTTTTTAGCCCTCTGTGTGCTGTTCTTTTCTGTTTAAGTTGAACTGCTGGGATGTTTTGTTGTACTGTCTTAGTGGTGGGTACTCTTTTTCCCCCTTTGGCTTTTTCCCACTGGGTTTTGCCTTAGGGGGTTTTATTGAGGCCCAATTTTGTTACCACTTTTTTATGTTTCTTAATAATATGGCCTAGTGCCTCACTTATCAAAAAAAAACCCATGGTATTTTCAGTAGGTATTACCCACGGACTTTTCCGTAGGTAACTATGCAACAAAACGACTGTGTTTTTTATAGGAATTATTTGCTGCCTAAGGCCAATTTTACCCACGGTATTTTCCGTAGGTATTTACCCACAGACTTTTCCCGTAGTTAAATGTAATACTAAACGACTGCGTTTTTCTGCAAATAAATAAGCTATATACTAGGCCACTTTTACCTACGGAGTATCACGTAGGTATTTACCCACAGAATTTTACGTAGGTAAATATGCAACAAAATGACTGCGTTTTTACATGAATTATTTGCTTACTAAAGCCGATTTTACCCACAGATTGTTTCGTAGGTATTTACCCACGAAATTTTCCCGTAGGTAAATGTAATACTAAATGACTACGGTTTTCTGCAAATAAATAAGATATATACTAAGGCCACTTTTACCCACGGAATATCACATAGGTTTTTTCTTACAGAATTTTCCGTAGGTAAATATGTAACAAAACGACTACGTTTTTTATAGGAATTATTTGCTTACTAAAGCCGATTTTACCCACGGATTTTTCCATAGGTATTTACCCACGGACTATTCCCGTAGGTAAATTTAATACTAAACATGGGTAGACACATCGTTTTCTGGCTAGTTTCACATGACCGCTTATTGCATTGTCATCGCGCGCCATAGTCCCCCGAAAGATACTTCGACACTTACCCTTTATCCTCTCCAAATTTTGGCTCCCCAAGCTCACTCCCCAAACTGAATTCCACTGCTCCCAAAACTGAATTCTTCTCTGGATTTTCTCTCAATACCTTGCGCTTCAACTGCTGCGAATCCTTGTGCTGTTCGGCTGCTCCCCAATTGAAGAATCTCAAGAACTGCTCTATAGTTCGTCTCTGTAAAGCAATTGGTGTCGCCTGAAGAGAATGATAATGTAAGCCATTATTCCTCTCTTGTCGCTTGAAATTGTTTTTCCTCTCTTGCGGTAGCTAGAACCCTAGAAACCGAGAGCTAGGTTTTTGAGCAGGAATAGAAACCGTTGAGACAAGAACCCTAGACAGCAGTCGACTTCATTCTCCATATTATCCCTCAATCTTACTATTAAAAATATTAATGTGGTTTTTCTGTGTGTTAATTACTCCAGACTGTTAACCAACGACGGTGTTCCATCTATATAATCTTTTCTGTTGTCAAGCATATTCATCGCAGAGAATTTCATTGTCCCAGCAGTAAACACGATGCTACTCAGCTTTCTAAGATATAACATTATTTATTAGGTTCTGATAGTACATTGAGAAATAATGGTGACAAGATGAAGGTACACAATTACATAGAACAGAGCATACTTGCAATACAGGTGCTTCCTCTTCACTCAAACCCTGGTATAGAAAAAATGAGCTGAAAACCTGCACACCCTTTGACACAGATATACTGATGACATAAACATTATAAAATAGATATAATAGTCAAAAACCATTAAGTGTACTCAATTAATAGATCAATAGTATCAGTTTGAAGTAACTAAATTGTATAGACACTAAGAGCAATGTCTCGTATGTTTCCAGAACTAATAGCTAAATGATATAAGAACTGCTAATTATATGGGTTATATGAACCTAAAAGAGATAAGATACTGCATTTGTTTTGTGAGATTGTAATTAAAGTATTCAAAGAAGGAACTACTTTCAGTATCTTATAGCCAAGATATGGTGCACAAGTTAATTGATCATATTGAGAAGCTCTTCAAATCAGAGACAATATATTAGGGTGACTGACACAAAACCAAAGGTGTGAATGTTGAAACAACAAAAAAATTTTAGTAGTAGTTGGTGTTAGCGTGGTTTTGACATATTTTCTTAAGTAATGTGATTAAGAGCACAGACAATGTCAAGAACAGTAGTGTAGATGCATAATGATTTGAAGATATGACTGGTACAACCAATACTTAAATGAAAATTTGCCGAGGATTCATGAGTAATCTAGTGAGGATGGATGGGGGTGTCTTTCAAGCTATATATGGATTGACTTGTGCAAGTGAAACAAACGTAACAACAAAAAAAGAGAAATCCTCTACAACATATGCATTTAAAAACTGGGGAATTATGTGACTGGTATATAAATAAATATATAGCTAGGTTGACTATAATATTAAAGTTCCACTTTTAGGAATCTAGCTAGCAAATTGTAATTAAGAACCTAGCTGAATAAATGAAAAGATACATTATTGTGTTTGTTGTCTCTTTGTTCTATGATATACTTACTGGTACATGACTATTAATTTATCATGATGTTCAAAATTATTAATTTGCTTCTGCATTGGTCTAGCTAGTAGTATTTATGTAGATGACATGGCTATTACTTTATCATGTATTTTATCCAACTTTACTTGATTTGTAGGATACTCTGACTGAAGCAGCACCTTCACTTCAATTGAGAAATCCTTAAACTTCATTACCAATTTGAAAATACAAAGCCCAAGCGAACCAATAATCCTTAGTGGTTATATCACGAGCCAGTAAGAGCAGGTAAAATGTTTTATTTTCTTTCTCTCTGTCTGTTTACTCATTACACTTTCTATTTTGTTTGTACAATTGTTTATGGTTAGATTTTATACATTTGTCCGCATCTTTATGCAATGTTTAAATAGTCAGAAGTTGAGCATTATTGGAGTGATCTTTATGCTAAGTTTTCTGTTGTTTTTACCATTTATATAGAAGTGCTTTTTGCTCGGAACTTGCCATGTTCACTAGTTCTATTGAATATTTTTGCAATCTCTTGTGATCAGTCTAGTCCTTGAGCAAAGGGAGGGTTTCTTTGTTAATATTTAGATGATGATGATGGCTTGAGTTTCCTTCCACAAGGTTATTAAATGTTATCCCATCTTCACCTCCTGCCTTCATATTACTACTCTCTACCAATTCTTCAATTTGCAATATCATCAACAATCTTTTTCTTGGTCAAATCAATCTCAGCAGCAATTAGCAGCTTACCTTGCTCTTTTTGCTATATGTAATTTTTCCGATCAACTTAATAATAAGTTTACCTTCTTCTTCAGCAGTTCATTCTCCTCCTTTATCATCCTTTCCTGTATGTCAACACAACACAACATTGTCTTGATGTAACTATAAAAAGCCAAGACAATCCATAATGGTATAAGACATATATATATACACACACCTACCTGTTCTTCAAGAAAAATCATGGATTCCATCGAAAGTTGGTTCCGCAAAAGCATTAATTCATTTAGAGTCAAGAATAATGCAGCTTTTGCTTTTACACTTGAAACCCCGACCCTCTTACCTCTGTTTCTAGTAGTATCGAAGTGTGCATGTCGTTTCCAGAGCAGCTTTGGTAATGTCCAATCATATCATATAAACTGGACAAATTGACATATCAGACAAACTAACTGGAGAAGATTTCAAACAAACCAAAAACATCGGGACAAGCAATAAAACCAAAGCTTTATACATTTGTTCGCATCTTTAAGGATCTAAAAATATGTCTTTATTTGTACTATGGTTTATGGTTAGATTTGATACATCTGTTTGCATCTTTATGCAATAGAACGTTACAATAAATATAGAGCTATGAGCTATAAGAAAGATTTAATTGTAAAAAATACAATAAAATTGTGACAAAACAATATGTAAATATTAAAGTTCAAAACAATATATATAAAACAGGCTATAGAGTACATTATAATAACTATTCTATTCCATTTTATGTTTCTCAAGCAATGTAAGCGTGTTTAGTGTTTTACACAACGAACTCAAGGAAGATAGCTACTTCATTTTGAGTACCATATTTCCACTGCTGTTACCTAGCAACATTACTGATTGATAATGGATTGTTTCAGCGGTCCTTGGTTTTCAAAGGATTTATATTTTCCATTTCTGTTTTACTTTTTAGTAATGCTACCCTTTAGTGCATCCAATTGAAACAAATTTTGGCTCAGCTATTAGGTACTTAAAAATTAGGTTAACCTCTTTGAACCTCCCTGCTATGCTTCAGCGCTATTTTTAACCTTTGAACCTCTCTGCTATGCTTCAGCGCTATTTTATCACTGACATATATAACTGCTGCTATATAGTGAAATTTGATTTATAACTTACAATGTTCTAAAGTTCATGGTTTCAGCATTTTTTAAACTCTTCGGAATGTGTATGTCTCTGCTTCTGTTTTTGTAGTCGAATAAAACCATATTCTGTGATTATTTCAATAAGCAATGGGGATTTAATTTTTTTTATTAAAAACATGTATCTTGGCTTCTTCTTGCCTCTGAAGTGTGTTTTCCTGAGCGTTACTCTACAGCCACTGAGTTATTACACAACAGTGTCTTGGCTTCTTCTAGCCTCTGATTGTCAGCTGATAGATAGGCATGATCTGAGATGTTTAACATCTATTTTTCTTAACGTTGTATATTTCTTGAGCCATGTACTGTGTTATGGTTTTACTTTATTGAAATTATAGACGGATTCGGAAGTGATAGCTACCAGACTTTCAATTCCTTGTGGACATTTGACCTGCACTGGTTTGGTTTATATCAACAGTGGGGGTACCAATCAATGCATTATTCCTATCTGATTCCTGTTTCTATCTCCACCAAATGGATTGATTGATGCTTCTCTGCTTTGGTTTCAATTTTACGATTTTTTTAGTGTTAACTTATGGAGTAGTATAATAGGATCAAGACCCATGTGGCAGAAATAATTCGTGACTTTATAAGTGTTCAATTCCACCAACCGCACAGATTGATTGATGCTTCTGGGCTCTAACTGGTTAGCTATGCCAAGTTATACTTTTGTTTTTTCTCCATGCTTTGATAACTCTAGTATCATATTATTGAAAGTCATGTATGGTTCGAGTGTCTAGACGTTCATTTTGAACATCTGCTAATGTCTCAACACTCAAATGTTGACTCGTGTAGAAGGAAACTAGTGCTTGATTACTCTTATGAAGGTTCGGTGCTTCATTCCTGTAGCGCAGAGTGCTTGTAGTCTTTCAACAGCTTTTTTTACTTACTGTGTTTGTGATCATTCTTTTGGTATGAGCTATGTTGTTGAACATTGTGCGTGATGCAGTTTACCTATTATGAATTGCAGTTAAGCTATGAACTGCATCATAAATGTTTTCTACTTTATCATTCACTTGGCATTCAGTTAATGTTACATGTTTCATGATATAGCTTACATGTGTTGTTCTGGTTGTAACAGATGCACCTACTGATAAAAAATTTCCTCCTCTTTATATAGGGCTGATGAGGAACCTGAATTAAATATCTGCTAGTAATTGATTGTTTTTGTTGTAACCACAATTGTGGTAGTAGTAAGCAGTGAAAGGAAGTTGTATTTGCTACTTGTTAATCATGTGATTGAAGCTTAGTTTTGTGGTGGCATGAAGTTCTTAATGAGTTGCTTGATTTGCATACTGAACCACTGGGATGCAGTTTCTGAACGTGTGAGCTTATGAGCTTGTGTATGGTGATTTTTTGGAGCTTGCAGTAGTGTTATAAGTTCTCATAATGTTGAAAGTGTGATTGATATGATGGCTGGTCTTGGTTTTTATTGGTTTTTACCCATTAATTGACCTTCTAGAGGGATCTTTTGCTTCTCTTGCTGATATAATTTTTATCTATTCAATCAGAATCACGTCTACGAGTAGTACAATTGTTTGGAGAACTATTTGCTGTCACAGAGCAACCTATTGACAAGCTTTTGAGCCCATATTTGTGGATATGCTTACTGATTTTTAATAGTAAGGTGTGGATATTCACTTCTGATTTCGAGTTTCTGTTCATTCACTTCTGATTTATAATAGTAAGACTTTCTGTATTTTGTTTCTTGTTTTGCATACTGGTCAAATTTTAATAGTAAGGTGTGGATATGTTTACTGATTTCTGCATTCAGTAATGGGTATTATTGCATTGATTTTTAGCGTCTGACTATTTCATATATTTTTAGCGTTTGTGGCATGCGGTTTTCTAGTAATGAAATAAAATTTGACTCTGATTCTTCCACTGCAACCTGCGAAGTTCTTCTGATAAGAAACGGGGGATTTCTAATCTAGAAGGTGTGAGTAATGCCATCATTCCATTTGATACCAAGAATATTCATGTTCCTCAGCAGTGCGATGATTCTACCAGAATCCCAGTTTTGAAGGATCTTCATAAGAGGTACTCATCGAGTTGTAGACTGTTCAGCTATGAGGAACTTTGAATGGTTGTATCTGATTCTGCTCCCGGTTAGATCTCTTTTGTTTGGTTGGGTTTTAATTCATCCTCAGATGCATTGTGTCATTGATTTACTTGTAAGTGTAACTATTATCTTTTGGTGATTGATTGCAGAAAACTTGATTAGAAAAAGGGGGAACAATAATGTGTATAGAGCTGTTCTCGCTGACAATAAGAAGAAAGTTACAACAAAAATCCTGAATCCATCTGAGGATGCTATGAGGGAGTTCATCCTAGAGATTGAGATTATTACATCACTACACCATAAGAACATAATATCTCTTTTCGGGTTCTGTTATGAAGATAATCACCTTCTTCTTATCTATGATCTTCTACGAAGGGGAAGCCTCGAGGAGAATCTACTTGGTAAGAGAGATTCAAATCCAACTGTAGAGCTGTGTTTCTCTTCTTTTTTTTTGGTGGGGAGGGGGGCAAATTGATCCTCAACTTATTTGATGTTTGTGTAACATGTATGCTAATAGGAAATAAGAAGGATCCTAGATCATTTGGTTGGAATGAGAGATATAAAGTGGCAGTAAGCGTTGCGGAGGCGATTAATTATCTTCATAACCTTAGCAATCCGCCTGTGATTCGTCGTGATGTGAAGTCTTCCATTATATTGCTATCTGATGATTTTGAGCCACAGGTTCGTAATGTTTGATTCAGTACTTCTTGATTTTTGTTCACTTCGACCCTCTGCCATGGTGCTGACAGACTTAACCAAGAATTGAAATTGATAGTTGGAGGATCAGATTTAGTTACACTTGTGGGTTTACATATTGTTTCTTATTCATTTGACCTCAGTTGTCTGATTTTGGGCTAGCAAAATGGGCATCGAGCTCTTCACTAGCGAGCTTTACTGATATAGTAGGATCTTTTGGGTAAGGATCTTGTATCATTGTCTTCATATATACTTGTTGTTCTTACTTGGTACTAATAGATAGTTGATTAGCATTGCTGAATTGAATGTGTTGCAGTTACATGGCTCCTGAATACTTCATGTATGGTAAAGTCACAGAGAAGATTATGTGTACGCATACGGTGTCGTACTTCTCGAGATTTTTCATCCTGTATGGTGTTTGTATTTTTTCAAAAAGTATGTACTTTGAAGCTATGGGCATCAGATGACGAGAACAATGTTATATCCAAAATGTGCTTTTTATTTGTAACACCCCATCTAACATTAACACACTTACAATAAACTGCAGCGGAAAAATAAACTTCATCACATTACTTAACTCGTTGGTGTTACACGCCGTTAACCACCCACGTGGCTAACAAGGCTATTACATATACAATGTATCGGTCTGATGGACTAGATTTCCGAGCGACCACACATTACTGACCGTCCATTAACAATAGAAGCAACATACACCTTCCAACTGTACCGAGTACTCACAAACTAATGCCGATAACAGGTTCGGTCTTACTACACCTACTGAATATATAAACAACTTAAAAGGTTACCCCTGTACAACGACTACCCCGTCCTACTCTCGAACGGCTTCCATCTCCTTGTACCTGAAATAGGAAAGAGAAGAGAAAGGGTGGCCCCCAAGGGGCTCAGCACCTTTGCTGGTATGGTAATCCCGCAGCCCGCATGCTACCGGGCGACGCACAACTAATTGTCGTCTTAGCATGCGGTTGATTTTATTTGAATCATGCATGTAAACTTAAACACACAACACATACATTCCACCTCAATGGGCTCAACAACAGATAACACATCCTTACTTGATAGGTCACTCATTGTGATCATTTACCCTAGAGTGTTTCTCCTCTAATGGAGCTACTTCCTTAATAGAGGACAACTTCCCATTAATCGGGTTATCCTTAAACGCCTCTTATCACAAACTGGGATTCATATCCATGATCCACATACTCCACATTTTACAACATATAACATACACTACATAACAACACCTTTCACGTTACAACGTGCACATAACAACATCGCAATAGAAATTGCATTACAACAACAACACATAACATAACGGGAGCGGTTCTCTTAGGAACCGACGCAAACATTGTTAATTCACTGGTGAGCCTAGAGAATGATGTCACCCTCATGATAAGCTCGTTATACAACCCTCATTACCGTCCTAATAGTCGGACGAGTAACTTAAGTTAAGATGGTTCGGGTTTTGTGGCCCGAACACACCACACAAACACCTAAACCGATCATAAGTCAGAATAGCTAAGCTTTGGAATAAGCTAATGGGAGATCATAACCCGATAGGGAAACAACCATAACAGAGAGAAGGGTAAGGCTAAAAAGGATACCCACTCCCAAACAATGCGCGACCGGCCTAACCGGATTCCTCACCACTGTTAGTACATACTTACTTTTAGATATTAGTTAGAACCCCACTATGGAGTCTATCACATCCACACATCATACAGTATTACAACTGGGTTAAACATACAAGGGAGATCCCTACATTCATACACACATATCACACAATTAACACACGCATAGCTGTGGTTAGAACGTCCCATGGTTCGGGTCGTTTAAACCGAATACCGAATTCTCATGTGATCCTAGACTCAGTTAGCTAAGGTTTAACACTTTCGAGGTTAAATGGTATCGGAGTTGAACACGCCACATAAATGAATTACTATAAACTCATTACATGTTTTATCTTACAACGTGGCAAACATACAGAAAAACATATTGGCATACAAGCCGGTGTAATCCGTTAGGACACAGGTTGCAAGAAAACCATACCTGTCACCGGGGTTTCACTCTCACGTGCCATCACATGTTCCTCGAGCAATTCTCGAACAACTGATAACATTACATGTACTTTTATTAACATCGGGGTAACATGATTGTTTAAAGTCTAATGCTTATAACTTATCCCCGTTAACTTAGTTAAATAACTTCACATTTTAACTTATTTTACCTTTACATTTTAATACAACTTTTCCCCCACTAAATTGTCATTATAACTCACTTAACATGTCCTTAACAATCTTATAACATCATTACTTAATAATCCCCATCATCCTATAACCTTAAACAATTTTTTGTTTTGTTTTGTTTTTTTTTTACATATTTTGGGCCGTCCGACCCACCGTCCGACCCACAACTAGGTCGGACCGTTCCAGAAAGTTTTTCTGTCTTTTAAATCCTCCCGTCCGACCCAAGACCTCTGGGTCGGACCATTCCAGAAACTCCAACGGTTGAATTAACAGGGCTGTCCGACCCACCCTGGGTCGGACCACTGGGTCGGACAACGTCAGAAATTGTCCAAAACTTGTCAAACTTTCTCCAAACTTTTCCTCAAGCCTCCTAATGTGTTCTAACATCATTTGGCACATCAAACACACCTTTAGCCATGTACTAAACTCTTTAAATCACACACCAAAACCATCTTATCATTCACAAATTTCTTACAAAATTCCTAGCACTTGGAATGTTTTCTCCTTAAGGTTTCTAAGTGGTATTTCACCTATAATGACCACTACACCAAGGTGTTTTCTCTACACCTTAACATCATCTCTCAACTTCTTTTCTTACTAACTAAATCTCCTTTTCACATCTTACCTAAACATCATTTCCTCCTTGTACATCAACATTCCTGAACCTTAAACAAACTCCTCCAAGACTTTAAGACATCCTCAAAAACACACATTGAATTCCTAGAACTTCCAAGATAATACCTAAATCCTTGTATCACTCTAAACCACCTTAATACATGCTTTCTTCCCTAGTAAAACCCTTGTTCACCTTTAACACTTCTTAGTTCACCAAAACTCATTTAAAACACTTAGAACTTCTTATACATTTTCTAAATTTTGCCATAGCTTCTCTTGTATATTCTCACATCCAAACACTTAGGTTTTTACCTTATTTCATTCAAGAACACCTAAAATCCATCAAGGGTATTCTCACACACAACACTTCACCAAATTTACACTACATCACAATATAGTGCATAACTTAAATTGCTTGGCACTTAGGCCCTTAAACAACATGGCTCTTAGGCCCTTAAATTGCATAACCTTAAACACTGAATTTCCCACATAAATAATGCCTTTGACCTGCAATTGCATACAACAACACATATGCCCTTTAATAGTTTCCTTGAGAGCATTTTACTAGGTCATTCACCATTGGCTCCTTAGGTATTTTTATCAAGCAATACAAGCTCACTTTTCCTTAGGAATAAATTACATTAGGTTAGCACATGTACCTCTTTTCTTCAAGATTTTACTTGAACACTCTTGTTCTACCTTGTTTGGAAATCGGCAAGAGGACTTGGTTACTTGTCAATGTTCTAATCAATATACAAGTAACACCAATGAGCATTCAAGCTTCATGCTTAAACTCATTTACAAACCCTAGGTTATATATATTGTCTTAACTCATTAAGGTAATTGTTTTACCTTGGAATTGGAAGAGAGCTTGAATAAGTATCAAGAGAGGACTCCTCCTAGCCCTTGGAAGATTCAAATGAAGCTAAGAAAGAGCAAGAGAAGACACCATCAAAGGTGATTCTCGGTTACACATAAAAACAAGAGGGAATGTTGTTTTGCTTTGATTTTCCTTACCTTGAAGCAAAGGAGAATAACAAGGCATGAAAAGGTAAGCTCAAGCTCATCAATGGTGAATCTCCATGGCACTAAAATTTGTTCTTGAAGATTTGAAAAGAGGGAAATGAGGAGCTTGATCTAACTAAGACAATGGTAGTCTTGAAATTGATTTTGGAGCATGAAATCATAAGTTACAAGTGAAAGAATATGAAGAATGAGATGGTGCTGTTGCAAACCGAGAATGGAGCTTGGGAGAAGATGAAGAAATCGTGTGAAATGAAAGGAAAGAAGAGAATGGGGTGAGAGAGTTCACTTTGTTAAGATATTTATGTATGAAAGCAAAATAGTACTTTACTTTATAAATTTTACTTTTCTTATTAAACTAACAAGGGGGATGACTCATCCCTTTCAAAAACAGGCCCCCATTTAATACTAAGGGGTGTTTTGGTCTTTGTTGACCAATAACATTACTTATAATAACATATGTTACAAACTAGCTTATAATAGTTACTATTCACAAAAACAAGGCACATAGTTGTGAAATTTTTGATTTCCCATTGATCTAGACTTCCAAATGTGATACTAAGTAGTACACATATTAATTAAAGAGTAATGATGGACATTTAGCCATTCAAAACTCATTTACAAGACAATTTACAAAAACATGCTTTAAGACTCCTTAATGCACATTTTGTGTTTTAACTTGTTTTCAAGCTTGGTTTTCTTTGGTAATTGATTTAATATGTTCATTAACATATTTATAAGGTATAGGTATGACCATTAGGTCTTATACAAATTTATCCCAAGCTTAGAGCACATTTTTGCCCATATTGACTTTAAGGCATTTATTGTGTTTTGTTTGGTTTAATTGTCTACCAAGGTTTCCTAAGGACTTAATTAGCCTTATTAAATCATAGCTCCTTCAATGAAGTCTTGGTAGGCTCTTTGGGTCCTAACCAAGTTCACTCCAAGCTTAGAGCATGTTTTTGCTCAAACTGTATCTTAGTGCTTTATTGCATTTTACTATGGTTTAAATTGTTCACTGATGTTTCTAAGGCACTTTTTAGCCTTTACATACCATAGTTTAAATGTTTAACAACATATCAAGGTTTGGGGTATTTCAATCTACCCCCCTTAAAAGAACTTCGTCCTCGAAGTTCACACTTCCCACACAACATTAGATTAGAACACAGGAGTCACTTGGAAATAAACTTCCATAACCAAATATACTTTACATCACAACCTCGGACTTAACGGTCCGGGTACACATACACATCCATACATAACATAACATACTCACATGATAACCTCGGACTCAATGGTCCGGGTATCTTAACAACATTTGCACATACATACAACCCTTAGACTCTTGGGTCTGGGTACCATAACAACCTTTAGACCCATAGGTCTTGATAACATAACAGCCTTTAGACACATAGGTCTATGTAACACAACAACATTTAGACTCATAGGTCTTGATAACATACACTTTTGGAACTCAAGGTCAAAATAATATTTATTACACATACCACACAACATGTCATAGCATGTATAACAATCCAAAATATCTTTGATATACACTGTGATCCCGCAGAACCCGGTCGCGATGGACACCTTCTGGTCCCCGTTCCTTTGGGAGATCAAAACAATCACTTAATTTTTAACATATATACTTCTCATGTCACCGGTCCGAAGACAAAGGCTCATGCGTCCTCGGCTCGTGAGCAAGTACTACACAAATATTCTTTACTAGGTTAAGTATAAGAGAATCCTTTATTTCAAATGTTAACCGACTGTTTTGAAAACACCAATTGAAAATCCTTTTGAAAACACATACAACTCCAAGTCCAACTTATGCTCTTTGCTTCTTTTCTTAGCGTGGTTATTTGTGACCACTTAAGGGGAGCTTCAAGAATCATCCAACCCTGATGTGATCAGCATCAGTGTTGAACTATCCTTCCACCCCAATTTGTGTTCGGCTTCCCTTGATCGCATGCAAATCAAGTTCCACCTCCCACTTCATTTTTAAGCATCAAATAAATCACTCATTTCCAATTTTCTATCTTTTAGTCTTTCTAGTCATAATCATACATCTCCAAGGGATAGAACTTCGTCTATCAGTTATTTCCATTCACTTAATGTTGTTACCTAGGGAATCTTATTCTCACTAGGTTCTATGTCGGTTTAATACCCTTTCATGAATCACTATATAGTATATATATACACATATATTTTATCAAAATACCACACACAGTTTCACATTTATACACTGTCGGGGTTTTTGTTCCCCGGGGTTTCTCTACTCCCCACACTTGTACCATCACACACAACTGTTAATAAATCAACACACTTATCACAATGGTATTCACATTTTCTATGCGCAATTACCACAATTAAACCATGAATGAATGCGTATGTTTACGTAACACACGCACCAATCATCAAAACAAATTATTTGTGCTATGCACAACATAAGTCACGTACACTTGTACGGTAATACACACTAAGTGGTTTTGCACTCTACCCCCCTTAAAAGGGATTATGCCCACGTAATCAATCACTGAACATTGGCTTAAAATGTTCTGTCGCCGTGAAGTGTTTCAACTTCCACGCAGTTTGTTATACAATGCATTTTGATTAGAGGATCTTAACCATATTGGCGGTTTAGTCCCTAAACCAAGAATTCTCATTAGAGTTTGCTTTAACTCTTAACAGGTTTTGGTTCTGGCCTGTGAGGCTTCTAGGCATTAATAATTAGCCATTCACTCATGTTCACCATGCACATTCAACACTTGAATCACTGGTTCACTAGTTTTTGCTGCGAAACTCTAATAATTGTAGGGCTTAGTTTGCCCCATTCGTTATTTTTACTGTATTGTACATCCCCAATTATCACCTTCATCTTGGTAACAATGGTTTCTCAACCGATGCGTGGTATCTCTGACCGTGCATGAATTTGGTGAGTTATAAACTTTCTATCCACTTCCATAATAACTTGTTGTGCCACTGCTACGTATTTCACAATGATCGACTTGTTCCCTTCTGACTTACTGTCGGTCGAGATTGAGCTGCTACCTAATGTGTAGTGCTCTCTCAGTTATTTCCTACACTTGAGGTATATTCCATACCGATATTTGATATTTAGTGCTACTATAGTCACTTGTTCTTAATCATGCCTCCATATTTGGTCCTGTACAAGTACTCTTCCATTGGTACGTCTTTGCATTTACTATGCATCGGCCATTATAACATTATTCCTCCACAATTATCATGTTTCCAATTCCTAGCTATCCCACTCGATCATTACTGCGCAAGTGCAATACCAAAACACTCAGTCATACAGAGTGCAGAGGCGTAAACTCTAGACAGCAAATCTCTCATGCGATTCGCAACGGAATTCACACTGTGTTTCACTGAGATTCTGATCTCGTAACACTGGCCACTGGCTTACTGCCTAGTTTGTTTGGTATCACTTACTATGCATCTCCACTGAGTTTAACTCATAACTGGTCTTACCTGCCATATTATTATTCAACAACACTTATACAACGGTCGCTTGTTGCGCATCGTGCTCTTACTTCTTGTATAACATCAACTTATATGGTCTACTTACTGTCACATTAACTTCCACACATATAATTACATCATTCGTATTATGGTTCATCGTTCATTTGGATGACTACTGAATGCTCCTTGAGCATTGATCATTTGAGTCACAAGCCGGCATTATTCAGCTCGGTGCTTCACTTTATACACACATGCTACTAAACTAACTGCTCTCTTTCAATAATAATATCATCCATCCTTAACATATTTCTTGAACTTGATTCATATAACTACCGCTCCAGCGGTTTCACAGTATCGAGAGGTATCCCCACTCTTAATGCAGTGGTTCGTTCTCCACCCTATTCACTTATACAACATAAACTTCTGCAATCAATTAAATTTACATAACATATCTTGCTTGTGGCTTATAAGCCTTGCTGTTTCGAGCTTTGTCCATTGTGGACAGTTCACACACATTCATTTGTCCGTACAACATTACATGGTTTGGGCTCCATGACAAGGTTGTTACATCACGTTTCCTTTCATGGGATGCCCCTTAGGATTGTCAGTCCGTCTCCTAACAACTTATGTCTAAACTGGGTGTTAGTTTCAACCCTTGTCCTTCTGTCACGTCATTTCGTGCAACAATTGTTAATGCGAACACCCTTCAAGGATTGCTCCTGGGTGTTACTAAGTTATGTCATCACATCTGGTTCGCACTTATTGGTATATTCAGTTAGCCACGTCGTTTGCGTTCTCAACTGGCTTATTATCTTCTTCTGTGAAGATCAACATTTCCTGATAGTGTAGGTACTCATTCTGGGAGTTTCATCCCATTCATTGCACATTAATGTGTCCACATTAGGCATCTGCTTGCCATGTACATGCTGGGTCATCATTCCAGCTATCATGTTTATCCCTGGGATCCTTAAGACATATGCTATGTCTTTACATTACAGTTAGTGCACTTCGCACCTCCTGACTCTTAAACATTTCCTTGAAAGGAATTCACTAATTCCTTTAGTCTCGTTAACTTAACTGAGTTCCTTAACTTCAACCATTCCTTGTAATCCTTAGCTCTTGTTTGACTTATACTGCTGACCGTAGTACGGAGTCGACTACTTCCCGTGTTTCGGACTCTAATCGTATACATATGCGGGGTACCATACTGATACATTGCTACTTACCCAACTATCCCATATATAGGTCTGTCAGGCCCACAAGCTCCTCACTGAGTGTGGTCGTCCCACATTACAGTTAGTACACTCGTAGTGTTCGTCACACGCCTAGGTGAAGTATTCTGTTGTCAGCTCCCTTATATTGTCCTGTGACAATATACATTCTGTGCTTCCTGAACTTAATCAAGGGAAAGTCTATCCACTGTTGTATTACCATGAACTCAATCCATTCCCTCGGGTTGTTACCCTTGGATTTACCGGTTTCCTTTCCGGTTATTCAAAAGTAAACTGGGTATAACTTACCTACCGTGTGGCACTGAGGCCGGTGTAGGTCCTCTGGTTTGGTTTTAAAAGAAGGTTAGAAATAAGTATTGGTTTGAAAGAAAATTTGGTTTTGAAATAAATCTGAGTTTGAAAGAAAAATTTTCATGGTTTCACAACGTCTTCTTGCCTTAACCAAGTCTAGCTTCTTGCTGACTGGTGTACTTCCAATTACAGAGGTTAGGCTATCAAGCCCTTCCACGGTTATGATGATCTCACCTAACTTCATGGTACTTTACTAAGTACTTTGTAGTTGTTAAAACTTCCCCGAACAGCCCTGTTATAGCAGCACTTGCCATGGCAAGTGCGCCATGCTAACTGGCTATCGGTTCAACACATACCGGTTGTGGTATTGTTTTCACCCATATTGTCATCAGTGGCCTTGTTGGCCCTCACTTGATCCTATATTCTTGAAAATTAACCCTCTGGGCGACTTCTCACTGTATTCACATGATAATTATTAACTGAGGCGCCTCCCATTCTTGGAGACCCCTTTTACTTAGTATTATATCTCTTTCGTAGCCCATTCCACGTATTTGTCGTGGTTACTGAGACTTGTCTCTTGTTTGGGCACTACGTTGTAGTTCCTTTTTCGGTTGGTATACCGTTGGTGTATTATTTAACAACTGTGGTCCCGTAGACACTCATCTCGGGTTTCATTAATCCACTTCTTGCCTGTTGCACGGTTGGTGCGTTGTAAGCTGGTTATTCTCAACTGCTCAGCATGTCGACCCAGGTTGCTGGAAATTCCATTCTTCTACACATAGGATCCTTCTTTCCTCACTATTAAATGCGGTTAACATTGTTTGATGGGAACCGTCTCCGGGATTCCCAGTTTTCAGGATCTACCGTATGATAGGTTCTCCGTACCCTTAGAGGTATTTAATAACAGCCAGATCGGGTATCCCCGAGTAAGAGAGGACTTCCATCTCTCTAGCGTTCTTTCCCAAGTAATAAAACAGGGATTGTGGAGGGCGGGAAGGATATAGTAGGTTTCCAGAACACGATGGTAATACTTAACTAGCGTATCTCTCACGCTATCGCTCAACTCTTAACCCAAAGTACTAAGATCCTAACTCGGTATTTCCTAAGCTCGGTAATTCAGTCATCAGAGCGATACTTCGCACTGATACCACTTTTTGTAACACCCCATCTAACATTAACACACTTACAATAAACTGCAGTGGAAAAACAAACTTCATCACATTACTTAACTCGTTGGTGTTACACGCCGTTAACCACCCACGTGGCTAACAAGGCTATTACATATACAATGTATCGGTCTGATGGACTAGATTTCCGAGCGACTACACATTACTGACCGTCCATTAACAATAGAAACAACATACACCTTCCAACTGTACCGAGTACTTACAAACTAATGCCGATAACAGGTTCGGTCTTACTACACCTACTGAATATATAAACAACTTAAAAGGTTACCCCTGTACAACGACTACCCCGTCCTACTCTCGAACGGCTTCCAGCTCCTTGTACCTGAAATAGGAAAGAGAAGAGAAAGGGTGGCCCCCAAGGGGCTCAGCACCTTTGCGGGTATGGTAATCCCGCAGCCCGCATGCTACCGGGCCACGCACAACTAATTGTCGTCTTAGCATGCGGTTGATTTTATTTGAATCATGCATGTAAACTTAACACACACATACATTCCACCTCAATGGGCTCAACAACAGATAACACATCCTTACTTGATAGGTCACTCATTGTGATCATTTACCCTAGAGTGTTTCTCCTCTAATGGAGCTACTTCCTTAATAGAGGACAACTTCCCATTAATCGGGTTATCCTTAAACGCCTCTTATCACAAACTGGGATTCATATCCATGATCCACATACTCCACATTTTACAACATATAACATACACTACATAACAACACCTTTCACGTTACAACGTGCACATAACAACATCGCAATAGAAATTCATTACAACAACACACATAACATAACGGGAGCGTTCTCCTAGTAGAACCGACGCAAACATTTATATGCTGTTAATTCATGGTGAGCCTATAGAATGATGTCACCCTCATGATAAGCTCGTTTAACCAACTCATTACCGTCCTAATAGTCGGACGAGTAACTTATTTTAAGATGTTCGGGTTTTGTGGCGACCACACCACACAACCCTAAACCGATCATAAGTCAAATAGCTAAGCTTTGGAATAAGCGTGGGAGATCATAACCCGATGAACAACCCATACAGAGAGAAGGGTAAGGCTAAAAAGGATACCACTCCCAAACAATGCGCGACCGGCCAACCGGATTCCTCACCCCTGTTAGTACACTTACTTTTAGATATTATTAGAACCCCACTATGGAGTCTATCACATCCACACATCATACAGTATTACACCGGTTAAAACATTACAAGGGAGATCCCTACATTCATACACACTATCACACAATTAACACACGCATAGCGTGGTTAGAACGTCCCATTTCGGGTCGTTTAAACGATACCGAATTCTCATGTGATCCTAGACTCAGTTAGCTAAGGTTTAACACTTTCGAGGTTAATGGTATCGGAGGTGAACACGCCACATAATGAATTACTATAACTCATCATGTTTTTTATCTTACAACGTGGCAAACATCCAAAAACATATTGGCATACAGCCGGTGTAATCCTTAGGACACAGGTTGCAAGAAAACCATACATGTCACCGGGGTTTCACTCTCACGTGCCATCACATTTCCTCGACAATTCTCGAACACTGATACATTTACATGTACTTTTTATTAACATCGGGGTAACATGATTGTTTAAAGTCTAATGCTTAACTTATCCCCGTTAACTTAGTTAAATAACTTCACATTTAACTTATTTTACCTTTACATTTTAATACAACTTTCCCCCACTAAATTGTCATTATAACTCACTTAACATGTCCTTAAATCTTATAACATCATTACTAATAATCCCCATCATCTATAACCTTAACAATTTTTTGTTTTGTTGTTTTTTTTTTTACATATTTTGGGCCGTCCGACCCACCGTCCGACCCACACTAGGTCGGACCGTTCCAGAATTTTTTCTCGTTTTAAATCCTCCCGTCCGACCCAAGACCTCTGGGTCGGACCATTCCAGAAACTCCACGGTTGAATTAACAGCTGTCCGACCCACCCTGGGTCGACCACTGGGTCGGACAACGTCAGAAATTGTCCAAAACTTGTCAAACTCCAACTTTTCCTCACAGCCTCCTAATGTGTTCTAACATCATTTGGCACATCAAACACACCTGAGCCATGTACTAAACTCTTTAAATCGCACACCAAAACCATCTATCATTCACAAATTTCTTAAAAATTCCTAGCACTTGGAATGTTTTCTCCTTAAGGTTTCTAGTGGTATTTCACCTATAATGACCACTACACCAAGGTGTTTCTCTACACCTAACATCATCTCTCAACTTCTTTTCTTACTAACTAATCTCCTTTTCACATCTTACCTAAACATCATTTCCTCCTTGTACATCAACATTCCTGAACCTTAACAAACTCCTCCAAGACTTTAAGACATCCTCAAAACACACTTGAAATTCCTAGAACTTCCAAGATAATACCTAAATCCTTGTATCACTCTAAACCACCTTAAACATGCTTTCTTCCCTAGTAAAACCCTTGTTCACCTTTAACACTTCTTAGTCACCAAAACTCATTTAAACACTTAGACTTCTTATACATTTTCTAAATTTTGCCATAGCTTCTCTTGTTATTCTCACATCCAAACACTTAGGTTTTTACCTTATTTCATTCAAGAACACCGAAAATCCATCAAGGGTATCTCACACACAACACTTCCCAAATTTACACACTACATCACAATATAGTGCATAACTAAAATTGCTTGCACGTAGGCCCTTAACAACATGGCTCTTAGGCCCTTAAATGCATAACCTTAAACACTGAATTTCCCACATAAATAATGCCTTTGACCTGCAATTGCATACAACAACACATATGCCCTTTAATTTTCCTTGAGAGCATTTTACTAGGTCATTCACCATTGGCTCCTTAGGTATTTTTATCAAGCAATACAGCTCACTTTTCCTTAGGAATAAATTACATTAGGTTAGCACATGTACCTCTTTTCTTCAAGATTTTACTGAACACTCTTTGTTCTACCTTGTTGGAAATCGGCAAGAGGACTTGGTTACTTGTCAATGTTCTAATCAATATACAAGTACCCAATGAGCATTCAAGCTTCTGCTTAAACTCATTTACCAAACCCTAGGTTATATATATTGTCTTAACTCATTAAGGTAATTGTTTTTACCTTGGAATTGAAGAGAGCTTGAATAAGTATCAAGAGGACTCCTCCTAGCCCTTGGAAGATTCAAATGAAGCTAGAAAGAGCAAGAAAGACCAAACCCATCAAAGGTGATTCTCGGTTTACATAAAACAAGAGGGAATGTTGTTTTTTCTTTGATTTTCCTTACCTTGAAGCAAAGGAGAATAACAAGGCATGAAAGGTAAGCTCAAGCTCCTTCATGGTGACTCTCCATGGCACTAAAATTTGTTCTTGAAGATTTGAAAGAGGGAAATGAGGAGTCTTGATCTAACTAAGACAATGGTAGTCTTGAAATTGATTTTGGAGCATGCAATCATAAGTTACAAGTGAAAGAAGATGAAGAATGAGATGGTGCTGTAGCAAACCGAGAATGGAGCTTGGGAGAAGATGAAGAAATCGTGTGAAATGAAAGGAAAAAAGAGAATGAGGTGAGAGAGTTCACTTTGTTAAGATATTTATGTATAAAAGCAAAATAGTACTTTACTTTATAAATTTTACTTTTCTTATTAAACTAACAAGGGGGATGACTCATCCCTTGCAAAAACCGGCCCCCATTTAATACTAAGGGGTGTTTTGGTCTTTGTTGACCAATAACATAACTTATAATAACATATGTTACAAACTAGCTTATAATAGTTACTATTCACAAAAACAAGGCACATAGTTGTGAAATTTTTGATTTCCCATTGATCTAGACTTCCAAATGTGATACTAAGTAGTACACATATTAATTAAAGAGTAATGATGGACATTTAGCCATTCAAAACTCATTTACAAGACAATTTACAAAAACGTGCTTTAAGACTCCTTAAAGCACATTTTGTGTTTTAACTTGTTTTCAAGCTTGGTTTTCTTTGGTAATTTATTTAATATGTTCATTAACATATTTTTAAGGTATAGGTATGACCATTAGGTCTTATACAAATTTATCCCAAGCTTAGAGCACATTTTTGCCCATATTGACTTTAAGGCATTTATTGTGTTTTGTTTGGTTTAATTGTCTACCAAGGTTTCCTAAGGACTTAATTAGCCTTATTAAATCATAGTTGAATATTATGAAGTCTTGGTAGGCTCTTTGGGTCCTAACCAAGTTCACTCCAAGCTTATAGCATGTTTTTGCTCAAACTGTATCTTAGTGCTTTATTGCATTTTACTATGGTTTAAATTGTTCACTGATGTTTCGAAGGCACTTTTTAGCCTTTACAACCATAGTTTAAATGTTTAACAACATATCAAGGTTTGGGGTATTTCATTATTTAAAAGGAATTTTCAGTACTGGATATATTCGGTTGTAAGCGCTGTAACATATATATTTTTTAAAAAAAAAGCCATAGATTTACCCACGGAATACCCACAAAACATCCCGAGGGTAAAGCGGCCCGTAGGTATTCCGTGGGTAAACTTTAAAGGGAAGCAAAACACTTGTCAGTGGGTATTTACCCACGGGAATGTTCCGTGGGTATTGTTTTCCATAGGTATACTGTAGGTATACCGTAGGTATCCACGTGGCATACGAAATTGATATCCATTGGTATTCCGTGGGTATTTACCCACGGGAAAATCCGTAGGTATTTAACCACTAAAGAAGTCGTAGGCATTTCGTAGGTAATTACCCACGGGATAATTTATTGGTGGGTAATTAGTTTACCCACGAGGTATTTACCCACGGAACGTTTCCGTAGGTATTCCGTGGGTATAATCGATTACCTACCACTTACCCATGGAAATTTTCATAGGTAAATCCGTTTTTTCTAGTAGTGCACAACTTCCCGTGCACGCTCTTTGTTCCCTTCTCTTGTTAAGTTGTAACTTTTCTTCCACAAGCTCACCATAGCTGAAACTCTTTCTGCTTCAAGCCGACTTGGTAAGCTTCTTCCTATCTTTTCCTCCACAAGCTCACCAACCCTACTCATCGACTAACATGTATTGTCGAACAAACAACGTAAGTTCTTTAAACTTAACGTAAATGAAGTAACTTTTTGGCACTTTTTAATATGTAGCGTCGATGTATTGTAGGAGTAGGATTAAACCATGTTCTACATGCATGTAAACTAATGGATGTTAATATGTGATTTCATATATGGGGTTTATTTATTCATTTGTATAGTCGATGAGTAAGGTTGGAGACTAGTATTTGTTCGTCTCCAGTGTGGATGAGTATGTTAACGTTCTAATTGCACAACAACACATAGACTAATAGCTATTAGTTAGTTTATTAAGTCAAGGTTGTCCGATTCTTGTGCTGATATCAGTTTTAATGTTCATTTGGTTATTTCAGTTCCTAATCCTTTGTAGATATAGTTGATTGATTTATCTCTATTAGTCTATCGGTTTTTTATCCAATTTAGTTACATTTTAAAGCCTATATAAAGGCCTCTTTTACTGGAACAATGAGCCATCATCAAAATTCTCTTCTCTATTGTTGCATACAAGCATATCTCCTTTGTTTTGTTTTCTTATTTTGTTCTATTGCATACTATATTCCCAACAGAGTATTCGCTCATAAACTCTTATTACATTGGAAATTGTTATATATAGGGTCAATTGACTCTGAAGGAAGATCCTATGAATGTAAAGGCCATATCTAGTTCAGTGTCACCTGATAAAAAAGAGAGGTCCGGTGAAAGGTAATGTGTCTTGATGTTCTTGATGCATCTTTTTTATTTTATAAATCTTTATGATTTGTTAATGTGTATTTGTCATAACATTTTCTCTGTTTGTTAATATGTTTTTATGTAAAAGAAAAATGTAGGATGATGACATACCGGTGCTGAAATTTTACACACTGCATGACCTCACCACGTCCCCATCAACAGAGATGTTGTGCATGGAAATGATGGATGTGGTGGACCTTGAAGATTCAAGGTCTCCACCCACACTTTATATTGGTTAGGGTAGGACTATACCCACACCTACTAGAGAGGTTTGTAGCCACAAACCCTTGAAACGTGCCAAGACAAATCTCCTAGAGCATCCATTCCCACCAGATCAATATACATACCTGTTGAACCCCTACAAGACATTGAGAAAGATTAAGGTGGAAAAAAAAAGGAAAGCATGGGAGAGATTACAAGCTAATGCTCATTTTGGAACAAGCTCTGTCGAAGCTTCGTCTATTTGATAGTTTAATGGTTTTTTTAAAGATATTTGGAATTTGGTGTTTAAGTTGTTAGTCATTGGGTTTTGGTTGCTGGATATTTTGTTGTGTTTTGAGACATTTAATACCCCGGATCTAAAAATGGCGATTAATTACTCTAATAAAATTATTAAGGGCCTAATGGTGCCTAGAGAGTATTGGTAAAAAGAATAAAACCAAAAGAAAAGAGAAAACGCTTGAAAAGCGAAAAACGCTAAAATGCGCGTTAAATGAGTATAAGAGATATATGATCTCGAGAGGGTCCGAGATGGATTCCTAAGGCTTAGTTAGGCCTAATAGTATACGGGAATGATTCCCGAAGAAAACGGATCCAAATAATGGATTAAAACGCTAACGGAGTTTAAAGCACGTTTTTCGAGAAAACCCGAAAACGTGACTTTAAGTGGTCAAATGGACCCGTAAAAATTATAGTTGATTATATAACTATAATTAAGTATTAATGGAAGCTTAATAGCCATTAAAAATAAAGAAACGAGAAAAATCCGAAAAACGGGCCCGGTTAGTGAATAGTGCCAAACCGGGTAAAATAACGAGCGTTTTCTGTAAGAAAACGAAAAACGCTCCAACTTACTAATATAGTGGGGCCGGTTTTATTAGTGAGTCATCCCCCTCACTCACACACAAATAAAGAAAAAGAAAGAAAAAGAGGAGAGAGTAAAGTAAAAAGCATAAAAACACCTTTACTCTCTTTCCTCCCATTTTCCCTCTTCTCTCTCCTTCCTTTCCTTATTCCACCGTGAGTTCCCTTCCTCCTCCCCATCTCTCGCGATTTGAGCTGCACCAAAGAGCTTCCATGGCTGCTCCTCTTCCCTTGCTTCCTTAAGCCACATAAATGCTCCAAATCAAAAACAAAACACATATTTGTGTTCCTCTCATCAAGCTCCACACTTCCCTCTTTTCAAAATTTGAAAAGGATGAATTTCATTTTGATGGGTGTTGGCCATTTGAAGAGAAAAGCACACCATTTAGAAGCTTGAAGCTTCCTCTTCCATCCGAGGTAAAAATATCCAAAGAAAATGGCATTTTTCTTCATCTCCTTTTGTTGGCCGATTTTGGCATGTGTTAATGCCTTGCTTCTCTTTTTTTGAGCTACTCTCCAAGTCTCCAATGGTGGGTTGGAGCTCCTCCTTTGATTTGTGGGCAAAACCAATTCTAGGGTTTCTTAAGGTAATGTCCAATTCTATGCCTTAAGCCTTTCTTTGAATTCATGAGTGGTTGCCACAACTAAAAGAGCTAACTAGTACTCCTCATGTCCAATGGTATGTTGGTCTAGAGAATGGGCCAAGTGAGTTGCCTAGACCGATTTTGGATGAAGAGAAGATGAGAAGAGGAGAAGTGTATTAACAAGGAAATTTAAGAGAATGCAAGGTAAGAAACCAACCCTAAAGTATATTCTATATGTATTAGAATTTGGGAAGGGTAATTAAAATGAATGAACCCCACTTGAGTTGTGGTGATAAGGTGCTTGCTTAGAAATAATGCAAGTGAGAAAGCCTTTGTGAGTTAATGCTTGTTTTGGGAGCTATGTATATGATGAATTATGCTTTATGGTGCTTAATGAGTTTTGCTTGATTAATGAGGAAAATATTGAGTGCTGATAGAACCCTTGTGGTTTGGCTAGTTTTAGGATGATTTAAATGGTGGCATGAGTTTTGGGAAATGTTAGAGAAGTAGCCAAGTTATGGCAAAATTTGTGTAGAAACCTAAGTGGTTTAAGTGATGTTTTGTGTGGAGAATAACCTAGGGTTAGCTAGGTGTTGTTGGAGTTTGAATTGGGTAAATGATCACCCAAGAATATGAGAGGATGATTGTGGTGAGATGTGCAAAAATCTGTAGCAAAAGAGGTTGTGTAAGTGCCTTAGGAGTTTTTAGAAAACAAAGGAGATTTAAGGCTTTAAGAGTGAGTTTTGGAACTTGGTATGAGGTGTGCATTATCTTGGAAGTTTGGGTTGGTCAAATTAAGAGAGAACAAGATGCAAGTGCCAAGAGAGGTTTGAGAATGCACAAGTGTGCATTAGTGTAGAAATGAGAATGAAAGAAATTGTGACTTGGAGCAAGAATTTGTGTAAGGGTTTAACCCATGATTTGAAGAGGTTTAGAGCATGTTTTAAGGTGATTAATCATGTAGGAATCTTGTGGAAAGATTAGGGAAAGATTGGGTGTGGATTAAGGATTGAATTGGGGTTGAAAAATGATGTATGTTGCAGGTTTTAGCAGGGTCCGGGACCTAGTCCATGGACAAGGACCCGGACCACCCCCTTTATTTAGGCCGAGAGTTGCTTGCTGTGTTTGGTCCGGGACTTGAGTCTAGTACAAGGTCCCGGACCACTTGCTAAATTCCACCCGAGAGTTGTGATGAGTATTGGTCCGGGACTTAGGGTAAGGACCAAGTCCCGGACCACCCCCAGAAACCTACAGAGAGTGTTTTAAAGGTTGTAAATGATGGGGGTTTGAATGTTAATGATGTTATAAGATGTTAAGGCCTTGTTTGGTGAGATGTAAAGGCCCTAAGAAGTGTTAGAAAGTGTTAGAAGTGTTTGAGATGTGAGAGCTTAAAGTAACAAAAGTAAAACCGAGAAACGGGATAACGGGGTAACTACGGGATAACATTTTATTATGTTCCGTATGATGTTAGTATTAATAATAATGTTTGAAACATTATCAGAGAGTCGTGCGTGACCCGAGCTTGGTGAGATGACACGGTAAAAGTAAAAACCCCGGTGAAAGGTATGATTTTCTCATGCCCCGTATGCTAACCGAGTTACTCTGATTTGTGTGTTTGTGTGCCGGCTTAATCAAGATTAAAGCATGAAAATAATCCCTTGTTTGATTATGTATGCCTTGATGTATGTTGAATGAGCTAACATACTTGTATGCCGGTGTGGTCTAACTTAGTGCATAGACCGACTCTTAGTGAGTACTGATTGACTAGAAACCCTTGAACGGGTAGTCACATAACCAATGGTATTATGCAAACACACACAAGCTATCGATTAAAGTATAACGATAACACAAACATATGAACTCCCTAAAATGCGAGGAGATGTACGGGTTGAGTATATACCCGATAACGGTTAGAGAACCTTATTGAAACAATCCACGAAATAAATATGAGTGGAGAGATAAATGACCTCCATCGAGAGGATTGAAGTTAGTCCAATAATGTAAACATATAAGAAAGGTAAAAGAGACCTAAGGGACTATGTGACTCCCTTGAGATACGGTCGACCTCTTATATGAGGATTTTACCCGGTATAAGAAAATATCCGAATGTAATCATATGATTGTGAGGGTAACCTTAAACCTAAGATTACCCGAATTTAAGTAAAGTTCCCAAAGTCATTAGAAACATCGAGAATGATGCTTCTAGACTAATATACATGATTATTATAACTCCGAGAGAGGAGTGTATGGGAACGAGAGTAGTCCGAGAGTAGTCGGACCTAAGTAAAAGAGATAGGAACTAAGAGAGAGTTCCGTGAGCTAGTTGAACCTTCCCACCATGCTAGACCCAGAGTAGGGTCGAAACCGGGGAAGTAAGACTATGCTAGAGAGCCATGAGTTTTGGCTTAAGTATGTATAAGAGTAACAAGCGTGACGTAGGAGACCTGTAGTGTCTCGAGAATCTACAAGAGCTTGAGTATGAATAACCCAAGAGTGTGGGTGAGATAATGAGTATAAATAACCCGAGAGAAAGGGTGAGTATATGTATGAGTAACCGAGAGAAAGGGTGAGTATAGTATGAGTAACCCGAGAGAAAGGGTGAGTATATGTACGAGTAACCCGAGAGAATGGGTAAGTATAAGTATGAGTAGCCCAAGAGAATGGGTGTGTATACGAATAAGTAACCCGAGAGAGCGGGTGAGGTATTGAATAAGTAAACAAGGCATAGTGAGGAATAACACTCAATGCCTAAGAGTAACCAGTTACCACTAACAACATTGTTATGTTGGTTAGGAATCGTGTTCCGTGATTGAATGTAGATTCCTTGTGTGATATACATATATATTGTATTGCCATGATACATGTTGTTTGATTAAAATGAACTCCATGTATATCCGACCCAAAGTAGTCGGCGTACCGCGGTTAGCACGCGGTATATGCGAATTTCATGCGCAGCGAAAGCTGACCCCCTAGGGGGAACGTTTTTAGTGTGCAGGTACTTGAAGCTGACCACCGTTCGAGAGAGGACGGGGACTGCTGTGAGCATGGGTAGTTAGATTGTAATTACTTATGCGTTTGAATGAGGTGTAAGTCCGAGTATGTTCGGCATCCGTATATTATAGACTCGGTATAGTAAAGATATGAATTGAGTATGTATTTGTAAGAAGTACTCGGTTGTTCCAGTTCATCAGACCGTTACGGTATGTAAGAAAGGCCTGGTTAGCCACATGGGTGGCTAACGGCGTTGTTTCACCCCTCGTTGTAATTAGAGTTCCGCGTGAGTAGGAGTAAAAAAACAGTTTAAGAGGTAACGACGAGATTAACGGTTGGGGTGTTACAAAAATGGTATCAGAGCGAAGTATCGCTCTGAACTGGAAATACCGAGCTTAGGAAATACCGAGTTAGGATATAGAGACTTAGGGCTATGGGTTGAGTGGTAGCGTGAGAGATGCGCTAGATAGGAACTTCCGGTATGATCTGGATACCTACAATACCAGACCCGCCCTCCACGACCCCCGCATTAAAAGCTCGGGAAAGAACGCCAGAGAGGGGGAAACCCAATCTGGCAGTTATTTAATATTTCAATATGAACTAGAACCTGTCATGCGGTAGATCCCGAGAACCGGAAATCCCGGAGACGGATCACGCTGGAACGACAATAACCGCACTTAATGGCGAGGGAACGAGACATCCTAATCCAAGGAGACCAGAATTGTGGCAGTGGGGCGACATGCTTAGCAGTCGCGAGAACCTAGCTAGCCGAGCTGTAGCAAGAAGAAAGCACTAACCGTGCAAGAAGGCGGATTAATGAGAGCAATGATAATAACAAAAACCGAGACACATGTCTACGGACCGCCATAACTAATAATACCATCAACGGTACACAACTGACGAATCTAGTCAAGAGTAGAGGCACCCACCCTGCCACACCCAAGAGGTTGCAATACTTAACTGATACAGCTTAGACAGCTACGAGCATAGCTACGGGATATACCCGAATAGGACTACAGAAGTAGTACCTAAATAAGTTAAACCTCGGTAACCACAGTAAAGACGTGGGAACGAGCAACGAGGTAAAGCATAAAAATTAAGTAATTAAGGAACCCGAGAGTGGAGGAACACCTAAATGAATGACAGTCATGTCAAGAGGAATGAGAATCAGCTCCAAGGAGCAGTTATCCAACTAAAGGATCAAGGAAGAGCCAACAAGGCTACCAAATACAATGTAAACAATACCGTGACCGGTATGAGTTAACCCAAAACACCCTGTACCGCGCACTTGCCAAGGCAAGTGCAGTAATAGCGGGTATTAAGAGGAACCTTTGCAATAAAAAAGTACTTAGCAAGTACCAAGACGGCAAGAGAAGCCAATATAGCACCACAAACCCTAAAAAAATTCTGAAACGAAACCTTGGACAGGCCTAAAGGCCTGACCACTGTATAAAGAACATACCAGTCTGCAAGAAGCAGACTTGGTAAGAAGCAACCGGCATGAAACGCCGAGATTTAGTTTCAACTCAAACTTTCTTCAAACAGAAATTTTCCAAAAACCCCCAAATTTTTAAAACCAAACCAGAGAGCGACGGTAAGTTATCATAGGACGATATAAGAGGAGTTGGCAACAGAATACTTCACTTAGGCGTGACCGACACTACAAGTGTACACAAACGAGACATGGAACGACCGCACTCCAAAGGAGCTTGCGGGCCTGACAGACCAATTATGAGTTAGTCGGGTAGGTGGTAACGTGTCAATAAGATACTCCATGTATGTATACAAGTAGAGTACGGAGCACGGGAAGTAGCCACTCCATACTACGGACGAAAGAGCCAATTCAAACCAAGATATTTGGATATCTCGAATGATCGAAGAATACAAGGAAGCTTACCAAGTTAAGGGAGTCAAGAATCCAGTAAGATGATGGATCTAAGAACATAACGTTAATAAGCGCGAAAAGCACAGAGTATTAAGTACAGACATTGGATATGTCTCAGGAAATACCTAATAACTGGGTGAATACCAGTGTAAATAATACGGCGAATGCCTAAATGAACTTATTAATGTACGATAAACGGGATAGAATTCCCATAGTATACTTCACTAAGAGAAAGAACCAATGATCTACCCAATAATGGGAGACATTACAACCCTAAACGGGATAGTCAAGGACATAGCCGCAAGGCGAAGTCACAACTGAACATAACCATGAGTACAAGCCAGATGTAATGGCATTACTCAGTAACACCCAGGAGCAATCCGAGAAGGGTGCCGGAGTCAACAGTACTTGAACGAAACATCGTGTTGAGAACATAGGTGTTTAAGCAAACACTCGGGTAAAACCCGAAGGGATCCCTCGTAACACGGGATACCCTAATTGCTAGAGGGCATGAATTAATACTAGTAAAAAAAGGGGCCTTCCAAGTACGGAAGAGTGGTGAGACAACCATATCAAAGAGCCCATAAATACCTCCTAACCATTTAATGACATACGGAGAAGAAGAAACCTATAAAACAGCCGCATGGAGCATGACTCGAGGCAAGGTGGCTTGTAAGCCGATAAAACCAACTACAATACGTAGATCCAAACGTTGTAAAACATATGCATAAAGGCATAAGAGGAACAGTGGTGAATGAACCACTACCTTAGAGTGGGGATACCACTTGTGATTATGGGGCCTATGGAGCGGCATTTGCGTGAATCATCCAGAGAAAGGCTACCACCTAAGTATGTAATGCAAAACCGCTAGAGCGGTGTAGTTGAGCGGTGTAGAAATTGAGCATGTGTTATGCCAATGAGTATACGAACTATAGATAGAGTAACTAGTTGAGTAGTAACACTGTATGTGTGCAATATGAACTGCAGAGTAAGCAGTGCGCAAGCGCGCAGAGAGATTTAAAGAGTAACGTATCTCTTATTGAGCCAAGTGAATGGCAAGCCATAGTATAAATGGCGGGAGTACATGAGCAGAAGCTAAAGTAGTAGCGGATGCCATGTAAACAAATGTTGTAACGAGTAGAACAAGGTACGCAGTAAGCGACCATTGTAAGAGTATACTAGCAGTGATATGAAGCTGATGAGAAATATGGTATAGGAGACATAATCATTCCTATCCCATGAGAGATTTACTGTCAAGGGTTTACGCTTCTGCACTCTGTATGACTGAGTGTTTTGGTATTGCACTTGTGCGGGATGATCGAGTGGGAGAGCCAGGAATTGAGAAATGTCAACAAAGCCTGTTGAGTGAGAATCTAGAGAGATAACCGTGCGGCCATTGGCCAAAGATGCACAAAGAACGTGGGCAGTAACCCACAGGGCCCAGGATCGATATGTGGAAAAATGCAGAGTAGTATGAATGAAGAACTCTGGTACAAAACCAAGAAACAAACATAATCCATGAGCCACTATTAAACGAGGAAGCACTACATGCTAAGTAGTAGCTTGACCTCAACCGACAATAAGTCGGGAAAAATAGTGAATAATCACAAAGGTATACAGTGTTATACGAAGTAGATTCCAGAGAACTGGAGAGAAATCTAAACTCATCGAATTCGCATACGGTAAGAGATACCAAGCGACGATTGAAATACATTGAGAATACCAAAGAGCGAATTAAGCTCTAGTTATCAGGTCACGCAGCAGAAGCTTGTGGACCGTGATTCAGGGTTAAGTATACCTATATCATAAACCCTTGAAGCCTTAGAGGCTAGAACCGAACCCGGTTATGAGTTTGAAGTTAATTAATACTGAATTTAAAACTTCAATATGGTTGGTTACGCGGGCGTAACCCCTTTTAAGGGGGGTAGGGCGAGAAACCGCTTAGAGTATGTTTTACGTATTGGTGCGTAAACTACTATGTGCATAGCACAAAAAGAAATTGTTTTGATGATTGGAACTCATGTTACATAAACATAGGTACCCATTCATGTGTAATATGAGTATGTGCATGAGAGATGCAAGTAATGAGAATGTAAATATGAAAAGAGGAGTAGAGAACTCCTAGGGAATGAGAATCCCTATAGTATATGTCTAGTGAGATTAGACATGAGTTATGATGAGTATGAATCGGCATGAAACCGATGTGTAACCTAAGAGGGAGTGAGTTCCCTAGGTGATTTTATTTGAGAATGATAGATGGAGTGAGTTCCATCCTTTGGAGTTGTATGTTATGTGTTTTAAATTGAGCAACAATTTGATAAAAGAAGCCATAAGTATGGAATACCTAGGTAAAGTAGTGAAACAATGAGAATGACAAATGACCTAAGTACTAGGAACTAGAGATTAATTGAAACGAATTGTTTCGTGAATATGACTAGAAAGAGTAAAAGATAGAAAACGAAAATGTTTGACTATCTGATTGTTTGAAACTGACGTGGGAGGTGGAACTTGATCTGCTAGCGATCAAGGGAAACCGAACACAAATTGGGGTGGAAGGATAGTTCAACACTGATGCTGATCACATCAGGGTTAGATGATTCCTGAAGCTCCCTATAGTGGTCACAAGTAATCACGCTAAGAAAAGATACAACTACCATGAACCGGATTTGGAGTTGTGTGATGTTTTAAAAAGAATTTTCAAACAGATTTTGGAAAAAGAATTTCCTTCAAGTATGAAGATGGAAATGAAACTGGTTTTGAAACCGCTATCACCCGCCGATGGCTGAGCCTTAAGTCTTGATGACCGGTAGAACGGTGGGCGTGTATTAGTTTTGAAACCATTGCACCGTACGTGCGGCGGTCCTAAGTGACCGGTTGGGGCGGTGTCAGTGTGTGATTTTTCCAAAGGCAGCGGGACGGGGAGAGTACCCTGAGATGTTCCTGTGTTGAGTGAGTCAACCAGAGTGCCTGAGGATATGTATATGTGTAACGTTTTGATCAGAACCGAAGGGACCGTGGGCCAGAGAGAGTAAGTGCCCATTTGTCATGAAACGGCCGTGAACCAGAAAGAGTAAGTGTTCAACGTGACCGGTACCTGAGGGATCAGTAGTATATCACTCAACATGGATTCGAGGACTGTAGTGCCTTCTTGTCTTCGGACCGATTCCATGGAGAGAGTAAAAAGAGTATTTTTGATTGCTATACATGCTGTGATATGTGTGTGGTATGTGTAGTATGAAATGAGACTGACTTGTGGAGTCAGTAGGTTATACATGTACTATAACCTTGGCATAGTACGCCATGAGAGTAACCATCTAGATTCACCAACTTTGAGGACAAAGTTCCTAAGGGGGGTAGATTTTAATACCCCGGATCTAAAAATGGCGATTTAATTACTCTAATAAAATTATTAAGGGCCTAATGTGCCTAGAGAGTATTGGTAAAAAGAATAAAACCAAAAGAAAAGAGAAAACGCTTGAAAAGCGAAAAACGCTAAAATGCGCGTTAAATGAGTATAAGAGTATATGATCTCGAGAGGGTCCGAGATGGATTCCTAAGGCTTAGTTAGGCCTAATAGTATACGGGAATGATTCCCGAAGAAAACGGATCCAAATAATGGATTAAAACGCTAACGGAGTTTAAAGCACGTTTTTCGAGAAAACCCGAAAACGTGACTTTAAGTGGTCAAATGGACCCGTAAAAATTATAGTTGATTATATAACTATAATTAAGTATTAATGGAAGCTTAATAGCCATTAAAAATAAAGAAACGAGAAAAATCCGAAAAACGGGCCCGGTTAGTGAATAGTGCCAAACCGGGTAAAATAACGAGCGTTTTCTGTAAGAAAACGAAAAACGCTCCAACTTACTAATATAGTGGGGCCGGTTTTATTAGTGAGTCATCCCCCTCACTCACACACAAATAAAGAAAAAGAAAGAAAGAAAGAAAAGAGGAGAGAGTAAAGTAAAAAGCATAAAACACCTTTTACTCTCTTTCCTCCCATTTTCCCTCTTCTCTCTTCCTTTCCTTATTCCACCGTGAGTTCCCTTCCTCCTCCCCATCTCTCGCGATTTGAGCTGCACCAAAGAGCTTCCATGGCTGCTCCTCTTCCCTTGCTTCCTTAAGCCACATAAATGCTCCAAATCAAAAACAAAACACATATTTGTGTTCCTCTCATCAAGCTCCACACTTCCCTCTTTTCAAAATTTGAAAAGGATGAATTTCATTTTGATGGGTGTTGGCCATTTGAAGAGAAAAGCACACCATTTAGAAGCTTGAAGCTTCCTCTTCCATCCGAGGTAAAAATATCCAAAGAAAATGGCATTTTTCTTCATCTCCTTTTGTTGGCCGATTTTGGCATGTGTTAATGCCTTGCTTCTCTTTGTTTTGAGCTACTCTCCAAGTCTCCAATGGTGGGTTGGAGCTCCTCCTTTGATTTGTGGGCAAAACCAATTCTAGGGTTTTTAAGGTAATGTCCAATTCTATGCCTTAAGCCTTTCTTTGAATTCATGAGTGGTTGCCACAACTAAAAGAGCTAACTAGTACTCCTCATGTCCAATGGTATGTTGGTCTAGAGAATGGGCCAAGTGAGTTGCCTAGACCGATTTTGGATGAAGAGAAGATGAGAAGAGGAGAAGTGTATTAACAAGGAAATTTAAGAGAATGCAAGGTAAGAAACCAACCCTAAAGTATATTCTATATGTATTAGAATTTGGGAAGGGTAATTAAAATGAATGAACCCCACTTGAGTTGTGGTGATAAGGTGCTTGCTTAGAAATAATGCAAGTGAGAAAGCCTTTGTGAGTTAATGCTTGTTTTGGGAGCTATGTATATGATGAATTATGCTTTATGGTGCTTAATGAGTTTTGCTTGATTAATGAGGAAAATATTGAGTGCTGATAGAACCCTTGTGGTTTGGCTAGTTTTAGGATGATTTAAATGGTGGCATGAGTTTTGGGAAATGTTAGAGAAGTAGCCAAGTTATGGCAAAATTTGTGTAGAAACCTAAGTGGTTTAAGTGATGTTTTGTGTGGAGAATAACCTAGGGTTAGCTAGGTGTGTTGGAGTTTGAATTGGGTAAATGATCACCCAAGAATATGAGAGGATGATTGTGGTGAGATGTGCAAAAATCTGTAGCAAAAGAGGTTGTGTAAGTGCCTTAGGAGTTTTTAGAAAACAAAGGAGATTTAAGGCTTTAAGAGTGAGTTTGGAACTTGGTATGAGGTGTGCATTATCTTGGAAGTTTGGGTTGGTCAAATAAGAGAGAACAAGATGCAAGTGCCAAGAGAGGTTGAGAATGCACAAGTGTGCATTAGTGTAGAAATGAGAATGAAAGAAATTGTGACTTGGAGCAAGAATTTGTGTAAGGGTTTAACCCATGATTTGAAGAGTTTAGAGCATGTTTTAAGGTGATTAATCATGTAGGAATCTTGTGGAAAGATTAGGGAAAGATTGGGTGTGGATTAAGGATTGAATTGGGGTTGAAAAATGATGTATGTTGCAGGTTTTAGCAGGGTCCGGGACCTAGTCCATGGACAAGGACCCGGACCACCCCTTTATTTAGGCCGAGAGTTGCTTGCTGTGTTTGGTCCGGGACTTGAGTCTAGTACAAGGTCCCGGACCACTTGCTAAATTCCACCCGAGAGTTGTGATGAGTATTGGTCCGGGACTTAGGGTAAGGACCAAGTCCCGGACCACCCCCAGAAACCTACAGAGAGTGTTTTAAAGGTTGTAAATGATGGGGGTTTGAATGTTAATGATGTTATAAGATGTTAAGGCCTTGTTTGGTGAGATGTAAAGGCCCTAAGAAGTGTGTGAGAAAGTGTTAGAAGTGTTTGAGAAGTGAGAGCTAAAGTAACAAAAGTGTAAAACCGAGAAACGGGATAACGGGGTAACTACGGGATTAACATTTTATTATGTTCCGTATGATGTTAGTATTAATAATAATGTTTGAAACATTATCAGAGAGTCGTGCGTGACCCGAGCTTGGTGAGATGACACGGTAAAAGTAAAAACCCCGGTGAAAGGTATGATTTTCTCATGCCCCGTATGCTAACCGAGTTACTCTGATTTGTGTGTTTGTGTGCCGGCTTAATCAAGATTAAAGCATGAAAATAATCCCTTGTTTGATTATGTATGCCTTGATGTATGTTGAATGAGCTAACATACTTGTATGCCGGTGTGGTCTAACTTAGTGCATAGACCGACTCTTAGTGAGTACTGATTGACTAGAAACCCGTTGAACGGGTAGTCACATAACCAATGGTATTATGCAAACACACACAAGCTATCGATTAAAGTATAACGATAACACAAACATATGAACTCCCTAAAATGCGAGGAGATGTACGGGTTGAGTAATACCCGATAACGGTTAGAGAACCTTATTGAAACAATCCACGAAATAAATATGAGTGGAGAGATAAATGACCTCCATCGAGAGGATTGAAGTTAGTCCAATAATGTAAACATATAAGAAAGGTAAAAGAGACCTAAGGGACTATGTGACTCCCTTGAGATACGGTCGACCTCTTATATGAGGATTTTACCCGGTATAAGAAAATATCCGAATGTATAATCATATGATTGTGAGGGTAACCTTAAACCTAAGATTACCCGAATTTAAGTAAAGTTCCCAAAGTCATTAGAAACATCGAGAATGATGCTTCTAGACTAATATACATGATATTATTATAACTCCGAGAGAGGAGTGTATGGGAACGAGAGTAGTCCGAGAGTAGTCGGACCTAAGTAAAAGAGATAGGAACTAAGAGAGAGTTCCGTGAGCTAGTTGAACCTTCCCACCATGCTAGACCCAGAGTAGGGTCGAAACCGGGGAAGTAAGACTATGCTAGAGAGCCATGAGTTTTGGCTTAAGTATGTATAAGAGTAACAAGCGTGACGTAGGAGACCTGTAGTGTCTCGAGAATCTACAAGAGCTTGAGTATGAATAACCCAAGAGTGGGGTGAGATAATGAGTATAAATAACCCGAGAGAAAGGGTGAGTATATGTATGAGTAACCCGAGAGAGAGAGGGGTGAGATATGTATGAGTACCCGAGAGAAAGGGGTGAGTATATATACGAGTAACCCGAGAAAGGGTAAGTATAAGAATGATAGCCCAAGAGAATGGGTGTGTATACAATAAGTAACCCGAGAGAGAGCGGGTGAGGTATTGAATAAGTAAACAAGGCATAGTGAGGAATAACACTCAATGCCTAAGAGTAACCAGTTACCACTAACAACATTGTTATGTTGGTTAGGAATCGTGTTCCGTGATTGAATGTAGATTCCTTGTGTGATATACATATATATTGTATTGCCATGATGCATGTTGTTTGTTTGATTAAAATGAACTCCATGTATATCCGACCCAAAGTAGTCGGCGTACCGCGGTTAGCACGCGGTATATTGCGAATTCATGCGCAGCGAAAGCTGACCCCCTAGGGGGAACGTTTTTAGTGTGCAGGTACTTGAAGCTGACCACCGTTTCGTGAGAGTAGGACGGGGGCCTGCTGTGAGCATGGGTAGTTAGATTGTAATACTTATGCGTTTGAATGAGGTGTAAGTCCGAGTATGTTATCGGCATCCGATATTGTAGACTCGGTATAGTAAGATATGAATTGAGTAATGTATTTGTAAGAAGTACTCGGTTGTTCCAGTTCATCAGACGTTACGTATGTAAGAAAGGCTGGTTAGCCACATGGGTGGCTAACGGCGTTTGTTTCACCCCTCGTTGTAATTAGAGTTCGCTGCGTGAGTAGGAGTAATTAATAACAGTTTAAGAGTAACGCGAGATTAACGGTTGGGGTGTTACAAAAATCATCTCTTTTGCTGAGATTTAGATTAAGCATCGTTGGTATTTGAATATTTTGTGTTATTGTATTCAAACTTATTGCACTTTTTCAATCAAAAATATATCTTTTAAAGCTGCTTATGTGATGTTATTATGCAATTTAGTCTACTATAGCAACAGGTTGTGGCTTTAATTTGTAAAAAGAAAAAGCTTTAGATTACGGTTTAGGTAGAAACCGTAACCTAAAGCATGATTGGCGCGCGCGCCAGTAAGGCTTTAGATTATGGTCGGAACCGTAATCTAATGTTCTCTAGGCTCGCGCCCGTTTAAGGCTTTTAATTACGGTTTTAAATGATTATTAAAAAGATTTAGGAATAGATGACACGGGCATTTTTTTTCAACCGTGGCAAATTCCATCTGTTCCACTAGTGAGCATTTTTGGCGCCTCATTTTTGGTGGTTTTAAACAATTTCATCGAAAATGAGCAAGCAAGGAAATATACAGTCAATTTTTGGCAGTTTTAAAGGCACTGAAAACCATTCTTTAAAAAATCAATCAAGTACTTTTTCAGCGATTTTCAATGGAATCTCCGAAAAAGGTACAACAATTTTCGGTAGTTTAGAACAAGGAACCGCCGATAATTTATGCTTAACATCATTTTCGGTGGTTCTTATCCAGCAACTACCGAAAATGATCTTTTACCCCTTCACTATGCCCACGTCTCTCAGTCATTAACTATATAATTCTCTTATAGTCACTTTGCAATCCTAACTGACACCGGTAATCGCTAGAACTGGAAATACTGGAACTTATCTTCGTTCTCTCTGGCAATTAACAGAAGGTTTTTATTTTTGTCGCACCTTGTGAATCAAACTCATGGTAGTTTTGCAACTCTAGCAGGCGAATTATGGAACGTACAATAAAGGGAAATTTCACGAGATACCCTTGAGGTTTGAGCGAATTTTACAAAATACCCCTGATGATAAGATACCCCTGAGGTTTCATTTTCATTACAACATACCCCTGAAGTTTCATTTTTATTACGAGATGCTCCTTCATTCAAATTCTAATATATTATGTGTTCATATCCCAATTTTACCATTGCACCATATGCTACCTAAGAGATATATGGTCAAAGTTTTTTTTAGATTTAAAACTTAAATAAAAAACATATAAAAATTAAGGATCATATAAAATTTGACATCAGTTTAAAAAATGAATATAATTAAATAAACAAAAAGCAAAAACTATTAAATAAATGGAATGAAAATAATAATAAAATTAAATTATTTTGAAAAATAAACATAAAATTTTAAAGTGTTGTCACTAGTGGAAAAAATGAATAAATGATGTCTGATAATTTATGTTAATAGACTAACCGTAATTTAACTGGTGGGCCGAATATAAATGATCACAGTTTGTTATATAAACTGTAATTTTGTAACACCCAGAGAGGGTTACCTCCCACATCGATTGGGGAGGAGAACGAAGTGTGCCTTATAGGTGCATGGATACCTCTCCCTTGTGTGACGCGTTTTGGGGCGAAACCCCAGGAACAAATCCGTGCGGCCTGCGTGCCAAAGCGGACAATCTCACACATGTGGGTTGATTGGGCTGGGCTGTCACAGATGGTATCAGAGCCAGACCCAGGTCGGTGTGCCAGTGGGCCCGCGAGGGCGCTGGGCTCCCATGAGGGGGGGTGGAGTGTAACACCCAGAGAGGGTTACCTCCCACATCGATTGGGGAGGAGAACGAAGTGTGCCTTATAGGTTCATGGATACCTCTCCCTTGTGTGACGCGTTTTGGGGCGAAACCCCAGGAACAATCCGTGCGGCCTGCGTGCCAAAGCGGACAATATCACACATGTGGGTTGATTGGGCTGGGCTGTCACAGTATAGTGAGCCAGGGGATGAAAACGGGTAACATCAATGCACTTTAGATTACGGTTATATGCAGAACCGTAATCTAAAGGTTGGCGCAAGATTTTACATTACGGTTCTTCTACAAACCGTAATCTAAAGGTTCACTTATAGACCAACTCTCTCATGGTCCGCACAAATGACACCATTATTTGGTTAAATCACACACAAACAAAAGTCAGTATACATTCATCAGGGGATATTCCAGAGGAACCTTGTTTCACTAAGACTATGAAGTTTCCTGAATGGCGTAAAGCAATTGAGGCTAAGTCGAATGAGTTGCGAAGGAACCACGCATGAAATCTGATTCCTTACTCTAAAGACATGAATGTGTTGGGCACTATATGGGGCTTAAAGACCAAGAAAAGGGCAGATGGCACTCTTAAGAGACATATATCAAGGTTAGTGGCTCTTGGTTATAATCAGTCAACTAGGGTTGATTATAGTGAAACCTATAGCTAGCCCTGTGGTTAAGTCACCTACTATCATATTAATGTTCTCTTACCACTTCCTCTAACTAGAAATCAGAAAAATTGACATAGACAATGCGGTTTTACATGGAACATTGGATGTGAAAGTTTACATCAAACTACCTAGTGGATTTGTCTACAAGAAATTTCCAACCATGTCTGTTGGCTGAATAAAGCCCTTTATGGGTTCAGTTAGTCTCAAAGAGCATGATTCTCAAGATTAAGCTCATATCTCATTAGATACAAGCCATCAATTTCTAACTCTTCCTTGTTTATCTATAAGTAAATTTGTCAAGTAGTGTTCATCATAGTCTATGTTGATGACATGGTCATAACTGGGTCCACTGCTACTCTCCTAAACCAACTGATATCATTTATTACGAAAGAGTTGTCAATAAAAGACCTAGGCAACCCCAGACATTTCCAAGGAATCCCAGCTTCGAGATCTCCATTCATGTCTTACTCTAAACATTAGACACACTATGTCAAAGAGCTACTAAACCATGCTAACCTCAAGATTGCAAACCTACAAAAACACCCATGAACATAGCCTTGCCCTAGATATTTCTAATTCACCAAATTTCCACAACCCTCACAAATATAGAGCTATCATATGGGGTTTCATTTAAACCAGATATACACTTTATTGTCAACCGTTTAAGCCAACACATGCACAATCCCAAAGAAATCCACTGGCAAGGAGTACAAAGGGTTCTTCGTTACCTTGAACTCATGAGGGAATACTAGCCCAAATGTATTATTAAGCTCATCAGATATAGCTTATAACTAGCTGTCTATGTACCTAGTATGAATACCCTACTATAGCACACTTTGTACATACACGATAATAAAAATGACATGATCAAAATATCTCAAGAATATTGCTCTTCTATATACATTCGTACAGTTTTTATATTCTAATTGTATATAAAGTAAATGCACGTATCTATAACTATATGAGGATGTAGCTAAAAATTTACCATTAAATTATTCTCAACATTAAACAATTAAAAAACTTTGAATATAAATAAGTCAAATTACATCTTGTACATACTGATTAGATTTCACCTGAATATATTCTCTCCTATTCAAAATATCTATCATTTTAAGGATGAATCTAGATAATCTAGATTAATTTTCAAAATGATAGATATTTTGAATTAATCTCATTTGAATTTGAAGTCTATATATAATTTGTACATCTTGAATATGGAAGATCCGTACTGAGTGATTTTTTTCTTTCCGCTTTAAATTGAGATGACTACTATTTATCATTGCATGATTTAGCTACATTTGCACGCCCACGTATGATCTAGGACAGTATCGATCATACCACGTGTCATAGACTACCACCTGGCGACATAAGAGAATGACAAAAAACGGGCAACACACTTTAAAACTCATCAGGTGTTGTTCCCAACATCGTTGACTACTATCCATTCCTCAAATCACTGGATCCATAATGCATCAGGAAGCGAACTACTACTGTCTTTCACAATCAGACGGTAATTCACCGAATAGTGAATTTAGGGAGAGATCAAGTGAAGTGAACCGTGTCAAGTTACTGATCGAAGATGGAACACTTCCACTGAGCCGATTGCGGGAGAGGTTCAGGGAAGTGAGATTTTTTAATTCGAGGAGTTCGGGAGGGAATTTGCCAGAGTTGGATATGAGATGAAGTAGTTAACAATTGACGCACGCAGAGTGTTCGATAAATTGCCTGATAGAGGTTTGGACTTGTGGCATATGATGATAAAAGGATGAATTTTAATTTCGTCGGAACTTCCAAATCTTCCTCACACGTGGAAAGAGGAGGAGAGGTTAAAAATGAAATATGGATGGAGGAAAGAGATCGAAGTATGCAGATGATAGAAGGTCAGCGAGGCATCGCATAGGACAGGATATAGCAAACAGCCTAAAGATGACAGGCGAAGGAAGAGAGCCGTGCCCGCGACCAAGGTAACGGAAAATTTTACTCCACTACATGCTTCATAGACAACATCAGTAGATAGATTGGCAGAGTATCATCTAGGAAAATGTAAGCCAGATTCGCCAAATGGACCAGAATCTACATTGTAGAAAGGTAGAAAATGGTCCCAGAAGCTTTTGCGTTTGTTGATGTTGAACATGTACGGGATGCAAAACGATGATTCAAGGTATAAAGGATGGACCATCACGGGAGTGAACTTTGGGCTAGACTGGAATATCAAGACAATAAGGCTAGAGGAGGAAGGAGCAGATCAAGATCCGATGAGAAGCCGGAAAAGTCAAAAATTCCTCCTCCAAAGGAGAAAAGCACGACCCTATCAAGACTATGTATTAGCGTCAAAGCGGATGAAGAGATGAAAGCGGGTTTAGAGAAATGCGTGATTGTTGTTACTCTTCAAGAAGAAAAGACTGCAAAAGATGCGATGAATCTCATGATTGATCGCTGGCCTAATACTGCCGGGTTGCTGGCCCTCTCAACGAAAAAGTTCCTCATTGTCTTCAACTCACGCAGTGAAGTAGAAGATATAATAAGCAAAGCACAAAGAGAGGGTAAGGATAACGGGGGCATGGATGTTCGACAATGGATGTCTTATGACCAGGTAGAAAAGCGTAAAGCCTGGGTCATTATGCGAGGTATCCCACTCCATGCATGGAATAAGAAAAACGTGCGCAAGATCGCACAAACGGTGGGTGAAGTTATTAAAATTGAGGATGAGGATATCGACTCCATGGAAAATGCAGAGGTTCATGCCCAAGTTGAGACATCCACACTTCAGCTGATCAACTTGAAGATCACTGACATTGTCGAGGGTCAGGGATTCCCAGTGAGTATAGTAGAAGTGGATAACCAATATCCTCCCCCCAAGAACCTAGAATCCTCTAACAGTATAATTCAGTTACCAAGGGATGAGGGAAAAGATACAATAAATCAACAACATCCAAAAAATGTTGAACAACATGAGTCCGAAAATGCTAAGGATCTCAGCTGTTACAATGCCTCCCAAGGTAGTGCAATCGAAAAGAGGCATGTAGATTCCCTAGACAAAATTGTTGCTGGTATTGATAGGGTACGAGATGAAGAGGCTGATAATATGCTTGGCACATTATTTGATGAGGAGCCGCCTCACCCAAGTGCTGCAGTGGAGTCACGTCAGAAATATGAGGACCGGATGTTGCCTACTCAGACAAGGAATAGTGTCCCGGCAAGAAATGAACAAGGTAAAATCATAAACCCGGATGTAGAAGCGGATGAATGCATCAAACTATTGAGACAGTTAGGTTGTCATGTCCCGAATCCGACCCAGACCAAAGCCAATATTATCAGCCAAATCCAAGAGCAGATGTGACAACGTGGGGCCTAGATTATGGGCTTAATTTTGGGAGATTAGCTTAAGAGGGGGTTTGGTCGCGATTGGTTGTTCTAGGATGAGGTGGTTATGTTCTCTATGGTGGTTTTTTTAGCCCATTAGGTGCTAGAGGTTTATTGTATCTGAAGGGGCGTGTGAGGTCTTGTTGTGGTGCTTCTGGGAGGGTGCTTTGGTACATTTCTTTAGCGTGGTGGTGCTTGTACTGGGCTCTTCTTGGAGTGTTCTCTTTGTTGTCTTTCTGAGTTGGCGGGTACTCTTTTTACTTCCTGGGTTTTTTCCCATTGGGTTTTACCTAGGGAGGTTTTAATGAGGCCCGATATTTGTCACTCACCTTTTTTATAAAATGACTTTAAGCTCTAATTATCAAAAAAAAATCTTCTGATGTCATATAGTATACATGTTAAGAAGAAGAATTAATGTAAGCAAATTAATACAACTTTTGTGATTGATGCTTTTCCTTTATTCTCTAGTTGCTACTATCCCACGTTATTATAGGAGCTAGCTACTAAACTATATACGGGATTTTGTCATAGAAAGTAGTGCTCCTCTACCGACCATGTTGTTCACATTCCTGAAAATAATGTGCTCAGTAATATTCCAACAAAAAAATCAGATGCACAGGAAAAATATCTCCGATTGTTGTTGCTAGTATTGGTTTCATGTTTAACTATCTAATGAGTGCCGCTTTTGAAAAAGATGACGAATGAAAAGAACTGAAACAAAAGCATCTTCATTAATTGTTGCGGCGTGCTAGTCATTGGCTCATTGTAGGCAGTTTGGTATGAGCACTTACGTACAATTGCAATTTGGAGCAGTACAACTACCTACTATTGGTACTTGATAGTAATATCACACCCCCCCCCCCCCCCCCCCCAATTATAGGTAGTATAGTACAGGTGTCAATTGTGATCTCAAACAACTCCATCAGAAATCCATTCCTAAAATATGTATAACATTTGTGACGTAAATTATTTTTAGGTTAGATTTTGATTGTACGAAAAAATAAAATCTACCAAGCAAGATAGTCGAGTTGGTAAGTTATCATCATATGTCGGTGACAGTACACTTGTCCAGCTACAGTTTCACCGGTTAGTGTTATGGTGAAGGGGTCTAGATCGAAATAAATATGTGCAACAACAATGCTCTCAATGGCCCACGGGTAGTTCTTTTTTATCATAACCTTGGGGCCTTCTTCATTCAACAACCGAGTACTCTATACACAACAATTACATTCTATTCCTTTACCGATTCAAATACAAATACAACCTCAAATCAATTCTATACCGAGTCTACTATAATCCGCAAATTGTCGATACAACTTCGGTCTTACAATACAACAGTTACAATATAAATACAATTATTCTTAAATCAACTACCCAAGTTTAACCGCCATTCCCCATCCTACTCTCGAATGGTATTCATCTTCTGGGTACCTGAAAAAGAATAGGTGGCCCCAAAGGGGCTCAGCACCTTTGCTGGTATGGTAGTCGTGCAACCCACTACTACCGGGTCGCACCCGACTAATTCTCATCTTAACATGTGTTTGATTTTATTTAAATCATAACATGAAGTGCAATAAACATAAATCATGCTCGCATTCACAATCAGTATTCAACATAGAATACAACACTAACTAACACATCAAGGTTGTTAGTTTATATTATCTTACTCTTAGGCCTTGAAGGTTTCTACCTCACTATTGCTTAGTCACTTTATTCGTTATCTTACCCATACTCTTGGGATACTCTTACTCAATCTCTCTTAGGTATGTGAACCTTACAAGTCTCGATCTCAACTCAAGTTCTGCAATTCTCAATCTCAATTCTCAAATCTCAACTCTCAAGTTCAATTCTCAAATTCTCAATTGGATATCTTCTAAGTCATTACCTATGACCTCTGGGCAGAGTCATACACAAGACTCACGATCGGACTTTCAAATACAAGTCTTACTTCCCTAGTTTTGACCCTACTCCGGGTCTAGCATAGTGGGAAGGTTCGACTATTAAACAGAACTTTACACTTAGCTCCTCAAATTCTCTAACGTCCATATCTCTACTAGACTACTCAATTTCCCAAATATTCCTCTCTCGGAGTTATATTGTAATCATATAGATTAGCCTAGAAGTATCTCTCTCGATATCATCTAATAGCTTAAGGAATTTTCTCAATGTCTAGTATTCTCAAATTTAAGGGTTTCCCTAACTTTTCGAATACTTGTATGTTCGGGACATTTTCTCATATTAGGTCGGATCCTCATTTGTAGGTCAACTATTTTTTCTAAGGGAGTTTGATGGTCCCTTATCACTCCTTTACTTCTCTCAAAAGTTCACATATTTGAGCTGTCATCAATCTCTTATTAGAGGATTCATCATTTCTTTCCACTGTTGATTATTTCGTGGATTGTTCATTTCCGTTCTCTAACCGTTATCGGGAGTTTACTAATCCCGTACAACTCTCTCACGTTCTAGTGAGTTTATAAGTTTGTGTTATCGTTTTTTCAATTCGATAGTTTTCGTTTGTTCCGTGTTTTTGTTATTTTGTGAAACGACTCTTTCTACAAGTCACTAACCAATCAATACCCATTTATGAGTCGGACTATAACACTAAGTTAGACCATGCAACCGTACAAGTATGGTTAGCTCACACAACATGCATCATGATATATTACAAATGCAATAAATCATTTTTGTGCTTTAATATTGTTAAGTCGGCACACAAGCAAACAGAACACAAGCTGAGTGAAACTTGATAGGACACAAGTTGCAAGAAAACCATACCTTTCACCATGGATTTACTCTACCGTGTCACTTTGCGTTCCTCGAATCTTACTCGATTCATTGACAACAGTTCAAGGGGTTCTATTAACATTAAAGTATTACGGTATGTAAACAACTCATACTCCCGTAGTTAACCCTGTTATCCCGTTATCCTGAACTTTGCCCGAGTGTTCTTAAGTCCTAACTTTCTCAATCACTTCTAGCACTTGTTTATACTTCTTAGGGCCTTTACATGTCACCAAACAAGGCCTAAACATCATCTAAAACCATTGCCATTCAATCCCCCATCATTAGAACCCTTTAAGACACTCTCGGTGGAATTCTGGAGGTGGTTCGGGACTTGGTCCGGACCCAAAGTCCCGGACCAATACATTTCCTAACTTTCAGCCACATTTTCCACCTGGTCCGAGACTTGGTCCTGAACTAAGGTCCCAGACCAATGCTTCTGATTCATTCTCGGCCTATTTTTAAGTGTGGTCCGGGACTTTGTCCAAGGACCAAGTCCCGAACCCTGCTAAAAAGCTGTTAAATGATAAATTTTCAACCCTTAATCCAACCTTAATCATCACCCAATCTCTTCCTAATCTTTCCACATGTTTACAAACATGTTAAAACACCTTAAACACTCCTTAAAACCTAATCTAACCATTGGTCAAACCTTTACCCAATTGTTGTTCAATTCTACCAATTTCAATTCCCATTTTCAACACTTTTGTACACTAGTGCATTACTAAACTTCTCTTAACAGTTTTTACCTTATTCTCCACCCATTTGACCATTCCAAACTCTTCCAAGGCAAATGCACCACTAGCTCCCAAATCCATCTTCCATTACAAGGTCATGCCCACTAGTTCTTTCCTAGGAATTCAAAACACTAAAACACCATTTTTGCTACAGATTTTTTACACTACTCTTTGTAGTTCTCCAACTACCATTTCAAGATGGTTAGCTAACCAAATCAATCACCATTTGTTCCTAGTTTCTCCAATTTCATAAAGTCACCTAAAACACTAAATTTCTACCGAAATTTCGCCATAACTTCGTTACAATTCTAACATGCCCAAATGCTTATACCATTCACATGTTTCCAATTCAAAACTAACCAAACCCTTAATGGGTTCTATCAGCACACAATTCACTCAAATCTCATCCAAAATTCCATCAATCACAAGATAGTGCACTAAACTTAAATACATGGCTCCGAGGCCCTTAAACCACATAACAATTCACAATTGCACTAACACCAACATAATTATTTCTCATCCCAATCAAACACATTTCCACGCATATTTTTGTTCATTCTTTTACTTACCCATCACATAACTTCTAAGGTAATTAGGATAGCTGTTAAGGTAGATGGTTTACCTTTAATTCTCAAGTCTTTTTTCTTTTTTTCCTCTTGCTTTCTTGATCTTTTCTTTCTCTCCTTGTTCTTGTTCTTGTTCTTAAAACCGGTCAAAGGAGTTTGATATCTAAGCTACATACCATGCCCAAGAACACTAATGAGAATTATGGGAATACATAAACTCTAGAATCACCCTAGAATACAAGAGAGTAATTTAAGACTCTAAAATGAGAGATTACCTTCCAAATCTCTAGGTGAATGTTTGGCTAGAAAAACCACAAGGTTCCAGCACCTCTTCGAAGACTCAAAATTGGCTGGAACACATGGAACAAGAGAGTTCAAAAGCTGGACATTTTTGGTAGTAAGGAAAGGCTAGAAAAGAGGGATTTTTGAACTTCTTTTTACCTTAAACCAACAAGGGAAGGATGTAGCTCACAATGGTCTCCTTCAATCTTCAAATGGAGCTCCAGCCATGGGGATGAAAGTTGAAGTTTTCAGATTTTGAAAGGAGGGAAATGTTCTCCAAGATGAGGGGAGTTCAATGGTGTAATGTTTTTGTTGTTTTGACTTTGTTTAGACCTTGAAAAATGAAGAAGAATAGGAGCTTGGTGGAGGGCTGTGTAAATCGTCATGGCTGAAGGATGAAGAAGAGGGAAGTCTAGGAAGAAGAGAAAAAAAATGTGAGGAAGAATGGAGAATGGGGGAGAGAGAAAATAAAGTCACTTTTGTACTACCTCTCTACTTTTATATTTTTGTCTTTTTCTCACTAATAAGAGTCTATATTTAATTAATTGGAAGAGAGGGGAGCTGACTCATCTAATAAAACAGGCCACCTTAATTAATCAAGCTAGGGGCGTTTTCGTCTTTTGCAAGAAACGCTCGTTAATTTTCCCGGTTTGGGCACTATTCACTAACCGGGCCCGTTTTCTGGATTTTATCATTTCTTTAATTTTAATGGTTCTTAAGCTTCCATTAATATTTAATTATAGCTATTTATTCAACTATAATTTTTACGGGTCTGTTTGACCACTTAAATTCATGTTTTCAGGTTTTCTCGAAAAACGTGCTTTAAGACTCTGTTAGCGTTTTAACCCATTATTTGGATCTGTTTTCTTCGGGAATTGTTCCCACATATTATTTAGGAATAATTAAGCCTTATGAATCCATGTAAGACCCTAACCGAGATCATATACCTCCTATGGTTGCGTAACACTCATTTTTACGTTTTGTGCTTTTTACGCGTTTTCTCATTTCTTTTGGTTTTATTTTCTTCACCAATATTCTTTAGCCACTATTAGGCCTTGAAATACCATATTAGAATAATTTAATCACCATATTTAAATTCAGGGTATTTCAGCAGCTAAGAGGAGAACCTCATATCCTTCTGGCCAAATTAGCAACACAGGCCACTATGTTATGCTGAAACTTCCAGTAAAGCAGCTTGACTCTTGGGATGTACTAAAGCTTTCTTATTCTTTCTTTTAAACCCCAACTTATCTTCACTAAATGAGGGATTATTAGAAAGGGAAGAATTGGGAGTTGTAGTATAAGCTGATTTAAATGAAAAATATCATCTTTTGAATGGTTTCAAATCCAACAATCTTTATTCTGATTTCTAATTTTGATCTTCCTAATATCTTCAATATCTATATCCCATGGTGTTGCGGAAGATCATAATTCCCCTCATTCCTGTCTTGATTCGGATACTGGTAAATTGTAGGGCAAATTCACAAAATGCCACTATTTGAGTTTGTAATTCACAATATACCACTGCTGGTTTTTGTAATTCTACTTTAAACATGCCTAAATGTTGTTCAAAATTGATGAAAATTTACATGGACGATGCTAAAGTGTTATATTTTTGGTCCAATATCAAATTTGTAGTTTTTTAAGCTCATATGTGACATGTGGGACCCAATGAACATGTCATGATTTGAACTTACATTCATTGGGTCCCACATGTCACATATGAGCTTAAAAAACTTCAAATTTGATATTGGACCAAAATATAACTCTTTAGCATCATCCATGTAAAGTTTCATCAATTTTGGACAACATTTAAGCATGTTTAAAGTTGAATTACAAAAACCAACAGTGGTATATTGTGAATTATAAACTCAAATAATGGCATTTTGTGAATTTACCCTAAATTGTATTACTAACACTGTCTAAGGAGCTGGGAGAGTACAGTTTGAAAGTGAAAGGTCTTGGGATCCATGAATCTTCCCAAAACAATGTATCTTTCTCATCCCCTTTTTCCTTTCTGACCCCATTCTTCAGTAAATCTAGAGAAGATACTAAAAAGCTCAAGATTGGACTATTAAGATTCCTTTTCCTCACTTGAAAGAGGTCAGACTTAGGATAGTAAATCCCCTTTAATGTCCTGGCAACTAAACAGTTAGGATCAGTCAATTGAACCAAACTTGTTTTGCAAGCAAAGCTTTATTAAAATCCCTTATAGATCTAAATCCCACCCCACCAGAAGTCTTGCTCTTACATATCTCTTCCCACTTAAGCCAATGAATACTTATTTTATCCAAATGCCCTCCCCACCGGAAAGAAGCTAACATGGAGTTAATTTTAACGTTGATGCCTTTAGAAAGTAAGAAGAGTTCCATAGTGTAAGCTGGAATTGCCTGTAGAACACTAGAAACTAGTACAGTTATCCCTGCTTGAGACATAAGATTACCCTATCTAGCCACTTTCCTGGAAATTGCCTAAACTATATAGTTAAAGAATTGTTTCTTATTTTTTCCCATACTAGAAGGAAAACCCAAGTATTTCTGAAAGGACATAGTTTCTCTATATCCAAGAAGATTGCAGCATTTGTTCTTGATATGAGAGTTAAATTTTTTACTGAAAAGAATCTTTGTGTTTCTGACTGTTAATCTCAAGCCCCAAAGAAGCTAGAAAAGAGTTCAGAGTATCTTTGAGAAAGTTAGCATTTTGAACTGAACATTTGACACACCCTAATAGATCATCAGCGAAAGCTAAATGATTGATACTAGGTCCTGTCATTGAGAGCTTAATCCCCGAGAAATTTCCTCTATTCTCTGCACTGATCATAAGGCTTGACAAAGCTTCTTGTTCTATAATTAAAAGAAAGGGGAAAGAGGATCCCCTTGTCTAATTCCCCTATAGGGAGAGTAAAAAGCTCCAGGAACCCCATTTATCAGCACTGAGCATTTGGTAGAGGAAATGCGGTTTAATACTGAGCCTAGCCAAACCTCTGAGAACCCCATCTTAGAATCTTTTATGAAATTCCACTCTAACCTATCATATGCTTTACTCAAATACATTTTAAGAGCAAAGTGACCATTTTTTTTTCAACCTTACTCTTTTCTAGATAATGCATAATCTCACTTGAGATAATGATATTATCTGTAATCTGTCTCCCCTTATATCAAAGCCGGACTGATTCGAAGAAATAATCTCATGAAGAATACCTTTGACTATGTTGGCTAAGACTTTAGACACAACTTTGTAAACAAAGTTACATAATGCTATTGGTCTAAAATCTTTAATATTGATAACACCTTTGACTTTTGGAATCAAAGTAACATAAAACTGATTAATCAAATTAGAAATAGGATTACCTTGAAGAATAAATAGGGTTGTTGTTGTGACTTGACCTCCCATCACATTCCAACAAGTTTTGAAAATATTCCCATTAAATCCATCGGGTCCTGGAGACTTATCCCCACTGAGATCTTTCATAGCACTGTCAATTTCAGAAGCAGCATAAGGAACCTGAAGAGATAACACATGTTCTGATTTTAATCTGCCTCTAACTGCATCCAGGAATCTAACATCAGTTTGAGGATAAGAAGTCTGAAACAGCTTTTGAAAATAACCTCTAGCAGTTTTCTCAATACTACTCCAATCATATGACATAACACCATAGTGATCTAACAGCCCAAAAATAGTGTCCCTTCTTCTTCAAGTTGTACCTCTTGAGTGAAAAAACCTATTGTTTCTATCCCCTTCAATTACCCATTGTTATCTCAATCTATGTTTCCACCAGACTTCTATTTTGAAAGATAGTAATTCGATCTCAACCATGAGTCTTTTTTGTGTTTGAATCAACCCCAAAAGTGTACGGATGTTGATTAAGAGAATACAACTCTTCTTTCTTCTTCTACAATTTCTACCGAATCTTACCAAAAAACCTACCTTTCCAATTGATTAATGCCTTAGCACAATCTTTAATTTTCTAATCAAAGTTACCCATTAACTCCCCATATCTCATAAACAATTCTGTAGCATTTCTCTTCTTTTAGCCAAGAAGATTCAAATTTGAACAAGTGCTTTTGTTTTCTCTGATTACCAAAAAACCTAATCAGAATGGGTCTATGGTCTAAATTCTCCCAATTCAGGTGTTCAACTTTAAAGAGAGGAAACAATACTAGAGCTTCCTCACACAACTAAACTCTGTCTAATATGCTAATAGATAAATTCCCATTTGTCTGTCTATTAGTATAAGTACCTTCTTCACCAATAAAAAACATGCATCTGAAAGTTTACAAGTTTCAACTGCCTCTCTGAACATTCTCATATCATTCTCCTTTCTCCTACTACCTCATGTTTTTTTTTTCTGTATTCCACATGATCTGATTAAAGTCTCCAACAACCACCCACAATAAAACAACTTGTTTTCTCAAAACATTAAACAAATTTCAGGACAGCTATTTTAGTTGTCAATCAGGCCACCCATAGAACCCTGTGAAATTAAAATTCAGCCCACTAGGGAAGGTCCTTAACAGCTATATGATGCTTAGAAAAATTAGTGATAGAAATCTTGATGTCTTTCTTCCAAAGGAGGGCCAAACCTCCACTTCTACCGACACTAGAAGAGACAAAAATAACATACCCTATGAATCTCTTACTGGTCAGATTCATCTCCATAAGGAATACAATATCTGGGGATTTAGATCTAAGAAGAACTCTTACCCAAATAAGTGTCTGAGGTCGACCCAAACCTCGGCAGTTATAACTAAGGCAAGTCATTGTTCTTGGCAGCCTTGCTTCTATGCAAGGTCTGCCTGAGACTGAGAAAGAGTTTCATCTTGAGTCATTAGTTATCCCTTCTTTAATAGAAGTTTTAACCACTTGAGACTTAATAGTAACACCCTTCCTCTTTTTTATTTTTAAGATTAAAGTTTTATCCTTCATACTAGATTTAAAAGCTATTCCTTTTCCTTCCCTCTGGATACAATTGTTCACTGAAAGCTTATTTTCTTTACTGATCTAAGATTGACCTGATTTACCTTTTCTTTTAGTATATGCCTCTTGCATAATTTGAGCTATCGACATGTTGATGTCAGCTTGAGCACTGGGCATAGCTTTGGTTTTTTTATGATGTTGAGCACTAAAGGTTTCTAAAGCTGAAGTCTAATAAAAAATCTCTTTTATTAGCATCTTCTGGTAGATTTTCCTTGGGCTCAAAGCCTGGAGGAACTGTTGGGGCCCTAATACTTCCTATATATGTCTGTTCCTCATCTATCGCTGCATACAGAAATCCTTTTGAAAAAGTTTTAGTTCTCTTTTTTTGATTCATAATATGAGAACTATCTGGATCTATCTGACCCAAGATCTGGAGATTTTTTTGGGCTGTAGCAATATCTCCTTCTCCAACCTCCTTATCAGAGGCCATATAAAAAACCTCTTGCTTGTGGCCACTCTTAGAAACTGTAGCACCACAGCTACCTCCTTGAATCTGTAGGACTATCTTAGAAGATCTAATACTTTTGTCCTATTTCCTCTATTTTATCAGCATAGAGATCTACAACTTTTATACCTGTTTCAGCCTCTAAGATTAATGTTTTGTTTCATCAAAAACTCTTCAGCCAAATCAGCTATAGACCCTGCAAATTCTGATCTCAACCACACTTCATACCTTTCTGGCTCATCCTTATTGATATTCTTCATCCCACACTCTATTAGCATATGGTCGACCCTTCCACATCTAAAGCAAAATTGAGGAAGGTTCTCATAAGATAAGCTGCAACATCGATCTTTCACTCCATCTTTTATCACCAGAATTCTACAAAGCGGTTCTAAAATATCAATCTCCACCCTAACTTTCAGAATTTGAGTAGACAGAGGATTAAACTTTTCATAACAGCTCACAAAAACTCCTATCTTGTTCCCTAAAATAACAACATAAACATCATCGGGAGGTTATGTAAACCAACCCAGATCTTGATCTGTCTGATATCATGTCATCTATGTATTTAGATTGGTTTATTGGCATGATCGCGAAAAGTCTGTTGTGAAGGTGCAAGGGAGCATTAGTTAAAATATTTCTCATATCACTTCCTGAGGTGAATAAGGAAGTAAACTTGTTATAGCCCATCTCACTACCTTTGAAGTGTGCCTTCGGTTTCCATATGTGAACTAGAAAACTATGAAGAGCTTTAGCCACGATTCTGCTAGGATGCCAAATCTTACCAAACAAAGAATTTGCAATCTCTGAACTGCAAGGATCTTGGCGCAACAAATTACCTTCTACTTTTTCAAGTTCCCCAGGGTGAATCTTCAAGTTAGTCCACTTTGACAGCATCCCTTCCATATAGCCGAGAAATTCCCTCGAGAGCTTTACAAGACTTATCTTCACTTTTCTGTTATACTCAGTACTCTGAATCTCAATAGTTTTAAACCAGCTCCAAGCACAATCAGAACTAGCAAATCCACACCAAACAATCCACTGTATAATAACCAGACTCAGATTTCCAAGAGTAGAATTCTGATCTTTATCCCAAGGTTTCTTAAGTGAGGCAAGTTGGTAGTGTGAGATTTAGACACATGAGCTAAACTAATACGTGGGAGCCTCTCTGCCCTTAGATCCTTCTTACTATTAGGACTTAACGTATCACCTATTATCTCTTCATTGTCTTTAATACCGAGATTGCATGGAGTTAATATGGTATCTCTCACGTCCCTTCTACTGACATACATCTCTCCTCCTAAAAACTTTAGGTCCCTTCTACTGACAAACGTCTCTCCTCCTAAAAACTTTACTCACCCAAACGATATAAGGATCTCTACGAGAATCGTCTCTCAAATCGCGTATTTGTAAAACAGAGCGTTACACTTATTTTTTTTCCTTATTCGCCATTGAGGATTATGGTGTTTCTTCCCAAAGATATTTTTTGGTAAGGGTAATGATGTTATTTGACTTGATGTGTAATTTTTATTCAATTTTTATTGTGGGTGTTTGGTGATCATGCTTAATGCCGGCATAACTTTACAACTTAAGGAAAGATGATACTCCCTCCGTCCCACCTTGACCGTCCTATTTACTATTTGAATATGTTGTTTGACTTCAATTTTTAACATATAAGATAAATTAATTTTGAAAATTTAAGTTTTGCATATGATTCCTTACATGATAAACTATATAATACAAAATTTAGTTTTATAAAATTATTTTACCTTATATGTTTAATATTGAGGTGGAAAAACGTGCCAAAAAGCAAACAGGACACTTATAACGGGACGGAGGTAGTAATTGATTCCATCGTTGTTTTATAGACCTCTACAACCCAGATGGGGGAAAAAATCTTGGCGCAATTGTCGATCGACTTTTGACATTGGCAGGTCGATATTCTATTATGTTATGATCAGGCAATTAATTAAAAGGTGGGAGTTAGTATCAAAAGAAAGTGTGTTTGATGTGTGACGTTTCACTTTGCCATTGGGTGCACTGTGCACATATCAGGGTATTTAACTGTTACACCTAACCTAACAAACAATTCATGACCAATGTACAACACCGCGGGTCAGAGATCATCAGATTACAAATGGGTTTGTTTAACTCTTTACAGTGTAATTGTTTTCTGTTGTTGTCTTGTCTTGTCTTGTATGCACTGATTGATTGGTTACGTTTTCATTTAATCAAATAGACATTATTGTATTCTAATTCAGAAGCCAAAGATGGTCGGCAACTGAAAGAAACATGTAGAGGTGGAAAGAAAGGATTCTGAATCTCTGATGTTATTGTTTGTTATATATACATTCACAAGAAGGCAGTAATGATACAGAGGATGATTCAAATACAGAGGAGGGAGAACCGTAAGTTCTAAGAGGAAATAGAATCAACACAAAACCAGCTGAGCTTATCTTATCGATCGATCTACTTAACTAACTAAACTATATACTATAAAACTAAATAAAAAGCTTCAAGCTGGTTCCAATCAAAACCTTCCATCCCAAGGGAACGGGATCAAAGAGTGAAATTGAAAAAAAAAAAAGAAAGAATTGTCTTAAATAGTAGTAGTATTACTAATTGCGGTGCAGTAATAATAGAATCCCCGGGGACTTATCTGCAAATATTCCCTCTGGTAGACCCCACTTCTACTCACTCAGCAAGAAAAGAAAATGTTGAGACCAAAAACAGTCTTCTTCTTTCGTTTGGACTTACTTGTATGGTATGGTATCACGGCAGGGCACTACTAACTTTTGACCGACCGACGACCGTATGGATTGATTGATTCTGAATTCAGCAGCTATGGTGTTGTCCTTTCAAATCCATCTCACTAATGAACGTCCCATGAAATCCATACGGAACTCTTGCCGGCAACTTAACCGTCGCTTCCAATTCCATATTCTTCGCATTCACAATCTGTAATTCTGAATCTCTCTTCTTCTCATCATGAACATAAACCATAACATACCCCTCATCTTCATCATCTCCACCACTTGGTAAAAAAAACGGTTCACCACCATACTTTTCATCACCATATAAATACTTTTTAACTTCCCCTGTTTCCAAATCCACTTTCGCGAATCCACTTACTTTCGGCCATGGCTCAGCTATTGCTAGATACGCGAACTTCGTTTTTCTACCAAGTTTATAACGATTAACCATCCCAGCTTCTAAATTGACTTGATCTTTTTCGTTGGATGATACTGGTCGTCTTGTTGATTCCCCTGTTTGTAAATTAAGACGTATCTCTGATAATACTGATCGTAATTCTTCATCATGTTCATTGAAGATTGAATCAGGTGGTGTCATGCATGATCCGATTACAACAATTTCGTCAGTTTCTGGTTCTTCCCATGCATTCCAGAGATGAAAACAGAAACAATCTGGTACTTCAACCCATCGAATCGATTCCAATGACGACTTCTGATTCTTCTCACCACTGTTGTTGTATTTCGGAAGTACACCGAATCTCGCCACTTTATTCTTATCAAACACAACAGGTGAACCACCACGTATCATTTCATGTAACCGAAACACAATCTGACTATCCGGAACCACAACGAAATTCTCCGTAATTGCAAAATCATGAATCATAGTCGGTTCATTGAGCTTAATTTCAACATCGGGTGATTTCACTCCATCTTTTGAAAACCAAAAATACTTCAAATACGGACGTTTCACAACATCATAACTCAACGCAAACATATCACCAGTAACAGGATCAATTTTCGGATGAGCAATCATAGTTGATTTCAATTGTCCATTAAAATCATACCTCCCGGAAGTCATCAAATCACCATCATCCGTCACTCTCACATGATACGGTAAATCATCTTCCGACATCGCAAGTAATCTTCCATTGAAGTAAACTAATCCCGCGTTCGCAACACCAACACCTTTCGTCGGATCAAGTAGTTTGAATAACGACCGTGATAAGAAAAGCGCGAGACGTGCAACACCGGAGTGACCGTGTAGTTCACCGATTGCTTTTGGGAAAATTGGTCGACCGAGTGCACGTTCTTGGATTAGACGGTTTGTTTCAGTGAATCGACAAGAGTAGGATGCGGTGTTGGTGTCCGGGTGGAATGTGACGGCGTGAATCATACCGTCACCGTCGAAGAAATGGTGACCGGATGATGGAGTGTGGAGTGGGTTAGCGCCGTTACGGACGTATACGCCGCGAAGAGTGGATGGGATTGCGCCGGTGATTTGGAGGTTGTGATGGGATGGATGTTCGGGGACGGGAGCGAAGTTGCCGGAGATTTGGATTGATGGGTCGGCGGTTTTGGGAGATGGTTGTGGTGTTTTTCTTGTGTGATTAAAGCGGATTCGAATTTGTCGAGAGTGAATGCTGCGAGACGTTGAAGTGGGTTCCATTGAGATGGGGGAGGGGTGGGGGTGGTGGTGGTGGTGGGTTTTTTGAATTTAGGAAGTGTGAGAGAGAGTTGATTTGATATGGTTATATTGGGTTTACGATTTGGCCAATTGAGGGAAGATTGGGAAGAAGAAGAAGATGGAAATTGTTGGGTGAAAGTGGATTGTTGATGAAACTTGTTTTTGAGAGTAGAATTGGAAGTGTAAGTAGCTGAATAAGCCATGGTTATTATTTTATTGTTATTGTTTCTTCTCCTTTGAGTGGAAAGTGGAAGGAAGGAATAGTTAAAATATGTGCAAGTGGAGGGAAGGAGAGTCTATTGTGTCTGTTTGAAGTGTGTGTGTGAGAGAGAGGGAGGAGTTCCGCTCTGGCTCTGCTCTCTTGAATATGAAGAGAGATAATAAGGAAGGTTTAGGGTATATATAGATAACAGAAAAACGGTGGAGTGTAGGGACGGGAAGAAATTTTGATCCACCTCAGAGATGTATGGAGGCACCACGTGTTATTTAATTATCAATCTCTTTATATCACTAGAGAAAGAAGAAAAAAAATACTTGTAAATAAAATTCTGTTGAAGTTGGACACGACACGACCTCCTTTAGGTTCGACTCAGTAGGTAGTGGATTTATCACTTCTATTGCTTTTTGGAAAGGAAAAAAAGTTGAACAAAACTGACACATACTTATTAGACTCATATGTACGTATGCAAAATCTTTTATAGTTAAGATATATACAATGAATTCTTGTTATAAATAAAAAAGGATGTTATATAGTACTAGTATTATTATTATTGACAAATCCCATTACCTCGTCTCGTCTACGAAAAAAGAAGAGTTCGACGGCAGGTGGCAGTTCTTACCGGTACAAACACCTTTTTCATTGATCTTTATGAATATATATGTTTTATTAGTATAAAGGTTGTTTATAATGAGCTTCCGATAATAAAATAGCTAGTGTTAGTTGAGATATATTAACCTTAATCCTAAACCAAATTATCTCTTAGTAGATAAATCAATTTCTGTACGTTATTTCAGATATTGAACTTTCAATAAACCTACAATATTTTTATGTATATTTATACAAGTATACAGTTTAAGGGTCTATTTGGTCTTGTTATAAATCTGACATATTATAAAGGGGTGGTCTATGTGACTCTCCCGTAATATATTATCACATATAAAAATAAAACAATTCATGTTAAACATAGTCTAAATAAGTTTTAATTAAGATTTTTTAGTAATAAAAAATGTCAATTATAAGTAACTAAAGAGATAATTCTTAAGTTAAAAGTTTCTCAAGTTGCTTTCACCGCATCCTGGTCGAAGTCCACAAAATTCATTAACCAATAGTATGTTTGAAGAAGAAGAATAGTTCCCCTGCCTCAGATACAAAACCAGTAACATTAAAACATATATAGTAAATTTATTATAAAGCTTTTGTTTTTTTTCTTCTTAAAGAACAGTGTGCCAAACGGCGAAAATAATTAAGTAGTAAAAGAAGGGTATAAATAAGAAGCTTGCTTTGGAGGGCCTCATGACATCATCGTCTAAGGCGATTGTGGGATTCAAACCAATCTTATGTAGTATGAAGGGAAAATTATATCGCCCACCCATGACGTTTGATGAAATTACACAGCTCACCTACGAGGTTTCAAAAATTACTTTGTCACCCATGTGGTTTCCACAATTTTACATCCAGCAACTTTTCTAATATTTGATCAACTTAAAAGATGGTTAAATGATATCCAAATTTGATGAAATTTTACATGGACGATATTAAAGTGTTATATTTTGGTAAAACGTGAAATCCAACGTTTTTTAAGCTCATATATGATCTGTGGGACCCGATGAACGTGTCTCATGTTTCATCGGGTCCCACAGGTCATATATGACCTTAAAAAACTTTGGATTTGGCATTGAATAAAAATATAACACCTTAGCATCATCCATGTAAATTTTCGTTAAATTTGGATATCATTTAACCATCTTTTAAGTTGATCAAATATTAGAAAAGTTGCTGGATGTAAAATTATGGAAATCACATGGGTGGGCAAAGTAATTTTTGAAACCTCATGGGTGGGCTGTATAATTTCACCAAACGTCATGGGTGAGTGATGTAATTTTCCTAGTATAATTACCTTTTACATTCAAGCATCCAGCTATGTGAGACCACAATTACGGGTCTATTCTTTTTTTTTTTTTTTTTGAAAGGAATTACGGGTAGTTTCCAAAAAGAAACAGAAAATGAAATGCAAATGAAACAAGAGGAAAAGAGCACTAAAAGTTTATTATAAAATAATTATTACTAAAGAGATTATACGTTTAAACAAATAAATATAATCACCTATCACTTTTTTTTCTTTGTTTGTACCCTGACACGCCTTACTTTGTCAGTCTATTTTGGATTCTATCCCTAAATATGCAAATTTTCCACATGGGATGATTCTTTCTTTCTTTCTTTTTTTCACACTTCGCTCCCTCGAGATTCTTCTAGCAAAAAAACAACACAACTAAAGAAAACTGATCAATGTCATATCTATGTAATGTAGTGGTGTTTCGCTTACAAACAAACACAGAAGCAGTACGCGTTAGCACGAATTTCTGCAACCTTAAGGGGGCGTGTCACACTAGGGAAACCGAAAGAAATTAATATGTTTGTTTGAGTCGGGGAAAATGAAATAAATAATCGATCAATGGTCATCGGTTAATGTCTATAGTTATCAACTGTCGATCAACCATTATTAATTATCGATCAATATTCACCGATCGTTGTTGAAAGGCCACGAAGTTTCTTAATCAATGACACGTTAAACACCTGAAGCTATTTTCTACAGAGAAAACGCCAAATGGCATTTCCTCCTTCTTCTTTTTTTTTCTTTTTGAAAAAAATAAAGTTTTTAGTTCCAGAGATGGAAGACAATTAGGAGATGAAAGCAACTGGAGTGATATGGCCCAAATAAGTTGGACTTGACCCATTCCGCGTTAAGACCATCAGCTACTGCCGCCTTAACACGTGGAAGATCATTAGTGGTGTTGAACCTCAAAATCTTTAGGGGATAGTGAAAGTTAAAGAAAGTCGCTCTCCTGGTTTTTGCTCCTTTGTCGTTTTTTAACTTTCTTTTTTATCATGATAATGTTGGTGGCGTTTGGAAACAACAATCACCAGCATTATTTCAACTTCTATGATCTACTCATAATTTTCCAACAAACACACAAAATCGATGACTGACAACTTGTAAAATACCTAGCTTTCTTTTTTATTTTAAATATAAGTCATTTTTGAAGATAAATATACACATAAAAATAATTCAGATTCATCTTTAAAACGATCTACATTAAAAATAGGAGGTCGTAGACAAATTTTCAATTTCCAATAGAAGATCCAACAAATCTCTAATTTGTAAATTCACTAGAAGAAATTCCACCAAACACCATATAAACAGTTGATAACTCTTACAAAATCATCAACAAACAACTTCTCAATTTCCAATTATAAAATACAACAACAACCAGCAACTAACTGTCCGAAACGAAACCAATATAATGTAGACCCTAAAATTGCACATTTCCAATCTCTAATGGAAAGTAAGCAACATAGATACCATCATCACCACCACTTCACTAGTACAAAAATGGTCTATCTCAACGCACCTAGTGCAGTGGTTATAAAAACAACCGCTGAGATAGACCGTTTTTAAAAATCTCACAAACCTATCTCAGCGGTTCTTACTTGTAACCGTCGAGAATAGGGTGTTTTAAAAAATAAACTAATCTATTGCAGCGGTTCCTCTTAAAAACCACTAAGATAGGTCAATTAAACTTACCTATCTCAGCAGTTTTTAAGAGGAACCACCGCGATAGGTCCCTTTAATAAACCCAATCGTGCAGCTCCCTCCTTCTTCCTCCTCGCCTGGCTAACCTTCTCTGTGTGCGAAGAGCAAATGATGGCGATTTCGAGTGCGACAGCCACCGCCACCGCCACCTTCTTCTCTGCGCGCGTCACCAGCTCCACCTCCGTTGCCGTCGCCGTCGCCATAGCACACCGGTTCGCAGGCGTCGCTTTATATGTGACATGTACAGAAAAAATGAGGTTAGAATTTCTAACTTCATTTTTTGTTTGGTTAATTGAAAAATTATTTGTATTATAGTAGATTCAAAACTGTCGTGTTCTGATTATTGGATTAGTGCGATTTTTAGGGTGTGAATTAGTGTTTGAGATGAGTAAAAATGTTAGATATGCGATTAGAAATTGGGGGTGAAATCTGTGTAGTTTTAGGGTTACTAATTTAAGAATTGGGGTGAAATCTGTGTAGTTTAGGGTTACGAATAGAAATTTAGGGTTTTAAATTATTGCAAAATTCAGGATTAACTTGTATGTTTTTATTATTCCGTAAATAACGAGGGATTATATGTGAACTTGAATGACAAATTTAGATTTGGAATTAAAGTTTAATTGAAGAGGAAAAAAAATTTAAATTGATAAAATTAAGGTTTCTGGAAAATTGGGGTAAAATAATGATTATGAGAAAATTGTGACCGAAAATGCAATTGGAGAAATCATTCTTTATGGAATCTGAAATTTTGTTATGCTATGTGGTTCATTTGCTCATTTAGGTTTGGTCTTGTTCCAGTTGCTCATCTGGTTAGGCCATTTCATTAAGCCACTGATCGGATCTGGCTGCTTAGTGTGACGTACCGCGCGAGCTGCCGGTCGTCGCAAGATTCAAACCAGGCCGCACACAAGCTGCAAAAAAGGTTAGCATATTTATTCTGAATTTGTAAGTTGTAATTGGAATAATTATGGTATGATTTATTAATAAAAAATGTTGTAATGTAGTTGTTGATTTCTAATTTAGTTGTGTGTGGATAATTGTATATAGTTATATTGTTCAGTTAGTTATTAGTTATGCATACAGTGTTCGATAAAATAACTGAGTGGAAAATTGTGTTGTTTGCGATTAAGGATGGATGTTGCCAATTGTTGGATTTGTTTGTCGTGGTAAATAAGATATTGGTGAATGCTTAATGATAAGCATGGGATTAGCATGATTACATAAAGGTCATGCCGAATTTTTTCTAGAATTGTATTAGTCTTACTAATTAACTTCAATTATTTGCAGTTTGTGTGTAACAATTAATCTTAACTTTTCTTTGTCAGGTCTTCTGCATATTCAATCGACTTCGTACCAGTATTTCCTTGTCCATCATCGAAGCAGTCTCCTACCTTTCCCCTTTGCACAACTTAAAACAAGTAAGTAATTAAATTTTAGTTTTTTGTTTTAATAAATTAAAATGTCATGAGTTATTGATGTTATATAAATAACTACTATCTTAATTACTTGTGTTGGAATTAGAGATGATCAACAGGGCGGACGGGCCGGGTTCGGATCGGGCTAGACATAAATTTTTAGCCCAATCGGGCCAAGTGTTTAGTCTAAACCCGTCCAATCGGGCCAATTACCTGAACCGAACCCGCCCACCTAAAAAAATGCTCATGCCATAGCCCGGCCCGTCCAGCCCGCTTTTAACTCAAATTTCTCTATTTAGTAACATAGAATTTAAAGTATAGATACATAGTATAGATTTTAAAGAGTGTGCACGACACAAAACAAATTTTATAAGGCGAAGAGTATGCGTTCCATTTAGTTGAATAATTACTACTGTAATATTGTAAGCATTTTATTACTTTTGTATACATATTTACAGTAACATATACTAATGTAATATGTACTATGACATTCGGGCCGGGCCATCAACTGGGCAAAATATTTAGCCATATCCCGGGCCTAAAAAAAATGTGGGCTATTTTTTTGTCCAAACCGCCCAGTTATTTTTTCTACCCATACCCATTGGTCGAAAATACGGGGCGGGCCGGGCTGGGCGGTTGGGCTATTCTGATTATGATCGGCTCTAGTTGAAATTATTAGAGTAAGGTAGGTTAGTTACGTTTAACTGTTAGAGTATTTAGGCTAGCTATGTTAGTTTGGTTGGAACCTTAGAGTAGTTACATATCAAATTTTGATCCCCCCAGAAAACCTTAGTTTATTGGTTGGAACTAGAGCTATCAAATTTTGATCCCCCCAGAAAACCCATTTGTTTTATCCGAACCTGAAACACGAGCAAAACCCAAAAATATTGAAATATAATAAACCCGAAACCCTATTTGGTAAACCCAAAATGACCCGAACCCGAAATGACCCGAAACTAAAAGACAAATCAATCTTATAATTGTTTTGGTTTCACATATAGAATGGAGCATGACTGGATGTACGGTGATCGAGGGGATCACTTTGACGAGAAGCTGAAAGAGCTTCTCAAAGGGGCAGTGCAACACAAGGACAGAACAAAGGCGGACAAAATTTCATGTCCTTGTGTTGACTGTGAGGTCATAAGGAAATATGTAGACATTAAGGAAATCAAATTTCATCTTAAGACCCATGGATTCGTGCTACATTACTGAAGATGGAAAATTTCATAAATATTTCTAAGCGTAGGGACAAAGCACATGAAAGGACAAAGCACACAGAACTCAATTGTCACTACATTCGCGAGAGCTTGTAGCAAGGTGTTATACGAGTCGAATACATCCCTGCTAAACAACAATTACCAGTAGATATTCTAACTAAGCCTCTCACCGGGAAAGAGTACCGAGATACATTGCCAAAGATGGGTCTACATCAACTAGGAAACAAGGCTTGAATTTAGCTTTAAATTATAAGCCTTGAGGGAGTGTACTAGAGTATACTATATAGCATATATGTATTATACTGATATGAGTGGTTATTACCAAATCTACCCCTGTATTACCCCTGTATTACTAATTTGCCCCTTTGTCAATCTTGGTCTGATTAGTATCCATCAGGTCCTTCCTCTTCTAATAGTCCTATTCTTTCTTCCTCTCTTCTGTACACATGGTGAAAAAGGTGTTAATCTTTCTCGATTGTAAGGTTCTAATCCTTCTCCTAAATCCTATGTCTTCCTAAGTTCCTTAGTTGAGTTACCTTGCCACAGGATGGACCACACGGTTGAGAAAGAGAGAGGGGAGATCTTTAGATAGAGAGAGTACTCAAAGTATTCAAGTATTGGAAGCGTGTCTTATTTCATAGGGGTGAACCCCTATTTATAGTATTTCCCTTACAAGTCCTGGGGTTGCCAGCCTATCACTACCTCTGTTTGCCAGGTTGGCATTCTTTACACAACCGCAATCTCTTCGCTACACTTCTTTTCCTACCTTCGTGACCGGTCACAGACGACCAGTCACTTCCTATGCTTATTTTGGCTATCCTGACTGGTCATAGGTGACCAGTCATTTATTTATGCTTATTTTGCCTATTCTTGACTGGTCACAAGCGACCGGTCACTATTTGTGCTTGTCCTTACATATCTTGACCGGTCACAAACTACCAGTCATTGTCTTTCGGCTACCTTTCCCAGTCTTTCAGAACTGATCTTATTCTTCCCCTCTTCATCAGTCCCACAAGTTCTACTTTTGAATTTTCCGGTGAAGAAAGTAGAAGTTCCTGTTATTGTTATGGCTGTGAAGTTTGAAACAAATTTTAATTTTGTTTCTCCACTGTTTCAAAGTTTACAGGTTGCATTCCAAAGTCCCACAGTCCGTAGCTTTCGTGCGTCTTCTCTACCTTTCTTTAGTCCCACATGTACTTTCTTCTTTTACGTAGCAAAGGGAAAAGGAACTTTTCTACGGCTCGTGCCAAGATCGTGCTTTCACTTTGGCTCTTGCGCATGCCTTTGGTATAGAATATGGAAAGTTTCTTCTTTTTTGCGCGTGTCAGTGTCTTAATTAGGAACGTGCAGAGTCTCTACTTTTTCTGTAGAATAGTAGATTTTTGTAGTATTCGACATTTTATTAATGTTTTAAGCGGGAATTATACCGCTTTTTTAAGTTTAGACGAGGCTGGATGTTTTCTTTTTCTTCACGCTCTTTTCCAACTTCGTTATCTCCTCTCTTCTCTACATCTCTACTTCTTCGCTCCGAGTTTTTTCCTCAGCTCCTTCACGTTTGGTTGTTGCTTTACTGATGGCTTCTTCCTGCTCGAAGAAGAATAGGGCTGCGACTTCTCTACTGCTATTGAAGCGATCAAAGGGACCGAAACCCCCAAGGGTTTTCGTCTTTCCTTCTTTCATCCTACGAAGTCCTTTTCTGCCAATCAGTAGCCTTTTCCTTCTTCACTAGACGTTTCCTATCTTTCAAACTATCCGAGAGATGTTAAAGTCCCACTGAGCACCCGTATCTTTCTTCATGCTTCCGATTTGCATTCGTATGACGACTTTGGACTAGGATACATAGTTTATGCGGAATTTTTTCCTCGCGGCCTGACCATACCGCCACAACCCTTTGTTCTTGGTTTCTTAATTCGCTGTTGATGTACCCTTGCTCATTTACATCTGAAGGCGATAGCTTACCTCCATGCTTTCGTTCTTATCTGCGAAGAAAACAAAATTCGACCAGAAGTGACTAATTTTGCCTAATTTTTCACTACTAGGGTCGATCCAGATAGTTTAACTATCACGGCGAAGACCGGATACTCACTATTTGACTACAAGAAAGCTTCTGCAGGTTGAATGTTACGCCGCAGACTTATCATATTTTATGCACTAGATTTAGTATTATATTTATCTAAATAAAGTTATATTTATGTTATTTATGCTTATTATGTGTTAAAGTATAATATTTGTACAATCTTATGTTTTTATGAGTTTTCTGTGCAAGGAGTGATTTTCTAGGCAAAAGTTAATTGAAGCCGGACTCTATGCGGGTAGTTTCTGCACGGCATAAGTACAGAACAGAAAGAAGCCTTGCCGGATGTTATGCCGGGTAAATGTTATCCGGCATAAGTGTAAAATCGCCTCGATTGACCATACGACAGCACATGTGATCCACGTGTTTTCCAACCGCTGCCGGATGTGATGCCGGGTAAGTCCTACCCGGCATAAGCACTGTTTCGCATGGACATCGACGGTTTCGACCGTTACAGTTGGGCGCATTTAGCACGAGTGCCGGCTATGGGGACCCGGCACGACGCCCGGCAACGACACATTTATGCCTATAAATAGGCTGAGGAAGGCAGCAATTTACACACTTCAACACCATATTATACTCCATTCCACGCTCCATTTCCCCGCCCACATTCCAAGTGTTGGTGTCCAAGGCATTTCTACGGATCCATCCACAAGAAGAAGAGAAGATTTCTTTTCGGGTTGAGGCTATGTTCAATCTCCTTCTCCCTTATGTATTTCTTCCTTATTTAAGTGGATGGTGAAGTAGAAATCCTTGTTAGTTCTTTGTTTAGGGATGAATTCCTTCTTGTAAAACAATGTGTTCTTTTTAATATAATTTCAAGTTTATTTTGAGTAAGGTTCTTATTGAAAGAGAATAGGTTGATCTCTTATTCTCTTAATGCAAATTTTACTTGTGGAGGATTAATCCCAAGTAAGATAGGTTAGACTCTCTTAATGGTCTTTCTACTCCCTTTTTATGGATTAAGAAGCTAGTAGTAAGAGTGAGAATTAACCCACATTTCCCATTACTTTGTTCATTTTGTGGCATGATATATGCTCGGATTGTTAAGGTAATAGTCTTCTGTTTCCTTCTCGGAAACTGGAGAAAGAATATGCATTATGGCTATGCCGGATGCACTGCCGGGTGGTCAATGTCCGGCATATTCAATGTCTTTGAATATGCCGTGCAAGTGGTATCCGGCAGGACACCCGGCGTATTCAGTGTTGGTTAATTCGAAGGCTGGTGTTTATGTTTCGAGTTCATATTGATGCTTAGATGGTTTTACTCCTTTAATCAAGAATAAATCCATTGTAATTACCATGTAGTTTAGTTAGTTTTACTTAGGTTTAGAATTACATTCAATTCCCCCCCTTGTCTTAGAATAGGTTATTACCGGATTAGGACTAATTTTCTATAAGTCCCTTGGGTACGATACTCTCGGTCGTAATATATTTACACTATACTCCGACCGGGTTTTATTTTGCTACCCGTAGTAGAGTTGTAGGTTTAGTTATTTGTTTATTCTTTTGTTATAGTTTTATCCCTACAATTTCTCTGTTAGCAAATTGGCGCCGTTGCCGGGGACTTGGAATTAGTCCAAGTCCTAAATTCGGTAAAACGCCCTATTCTTTATTCTTTATCCTTTGATTCTTTGATTCTTTAATTTAATTTGTTAATTTTATTTTTTTGGTTGAATATGCCGGGTACACTGCCGGGTGTTCTACATCCGGCATCTTGGAGGAAGTCCTACGCCGGATAGTGTTTACCCGGCGTACTACCCGGCATAACCAAACTTCAAATTTTACTTCGCATTATTATTATTATTTTTTTGAATCTTTGATTTGTCTATAAATATTCTTTTCCATTGATCTTTTATGTTAACTTCCCTTTCCCTTTCCCTTTCCCATTTTTATTACTTTTTATTATTTTTTATTATTTTTATTTTCAAGTTTGAACGCGCCGGGTGGCATACTGGGTAACTTCAACCCGGCAGTATTGGAGAAAGTCCAATGCCGGGTAGTTCCCACCCGGCACCGCGTCCGGCATGTTCAAACTATTTATTTATTTTTTTTTATTATTTTTTTTTTGTAAATATTAATATTCTGTATAATTTGTCTTTATCCCTCCCTTCTAATCCTACCTATTCTTTATTCCGTTTATTTTTCTCGGATTGATTACGCCGGGCCTGATGCCGGTTTTATACATACGGCATAGTTGGAGAAAGTCCAGTGCCGGGCACCTCATACCCGGCACCGAGTCCGGCACAACCAATTTTTTTTTCTTTCATTTTCGTAACTCTAATTATGTAATCATCTTAGTTTTTTTTATTTACAAAATATTATAGTGTTTTTGTGTTTGCTCCTCCTGAGTTAAATAGGTGAATGCATCTCCGATTGCATAATCTTCATGAAGATTTGTGTGTCCGCAATCATGAGACAAAGAGGACATCGATGAAACCAACAAACGCACTCCCTACACAATGGAAGCCAATACTAAAGGCGAATGGCAAGCATTCTCTTCCTCAGCAGGCGAATGTGGAAAATTCGTGACTACACGCCCAGTGCTCCAAAATGCCAGATTTTATACCACCTGAGGAAGCAGAACGGGCAGAGACATCAACCATTCGCATAGAGCATAAGTCAATGACGTTGTTAATGCAGCAACTTTTTGCTCAACTATGACCGCCTGGTCAACTCCCGTCTCCAACGCCAAACATGATCAACGGAGTATGCGAGATAGGTAATACCTCTGCCGAATTGCCAAAGGCTAAGTGTAGGGCAGCCCCACGCATCTGGTCTTCTTTCACCGCAGGGGAGTCACTTCCTTTCCTTATTTCTTTATTTTTTTTTCTCTTTTTTTGAACACTGGGGACAGTGTTCCTGCCAAGTGTAGGGCAGGGACCCCCCTTAAAAAAAAAATAAGTTTTTGTTAATAATATGCATAGGTTTAAAGTTTATCAATGTTTTACTAAACTTTTTGCATGTTTTTGACTGAGATAAGATTAGGAATGAATAAATGCTTGTTCTCTCAAGAGGTAAGCTTTCTAATGACTTATAGATTCCTGTTTTTAACTTCTTGATTCTTTTTATTAACATGAGTATATGATCTTGCTCCTAATTCTTTCCTTTATATACTTCTGGGTATTTGTTTCTTTTCTTTTCAAATTGTGAAAAATCTTTTGGGTGAAAATCTTAAAAAGGGTTTTTGTGCAAAAGAAAGAAGAAGAAAAAGGAAAAAAAGAAAGAAAAAATCTTCTTCCAAAGGAAAAGCAATATATTCCTTGAGGTTGCAAAAATGCCTCAGAATAAAAGCAAGAAACGAGAGTTTTTCCTTTTGTTTTTCTCCTAAATTCCCCGTTCTTCAATGCAAAAAATCATGGTTGATTCAGAAACCCTTGCAAATAGGGCTGATTCATAAAAACCATTGATGAGAGTCTTGGCCACATTCAGAAACTCTTGAAAAATAGAGCTGAATGATGGAAACCGGAAAAAGGAGAGATTACAAATCCCTTATGCAAAATAGCCCAAAAGTTTTTGATCGATTTTGAAAGTCTTTATTTTATACCCATTAGTATGTTTTGATAGAATAAGGTAGATTAAGTGATACTTATGAATTAGAGTCATAGAGTTGAGAATATTTATCTACATTTCATTTTAAAGTTTATCTGTTTTGTGGCATAAGTAATTAGTCCTTTCTAATCTTGTTTTGCTCGAGGACTAGCAAAAGGTAAGTGTAGGGCCTTGATACGCCGCAGACTTATCATATTTTATGCACTAGATTTAGTATTATATTTATCTAAATAAAGTTATATTTATGTTATTTATGCTTATTATGTGTTAAAGTATAATATTTGTACAATCTTATGTTTTTATGAGTTTTCTGTGCAAGGAGTGATTTTCTAGGCAAAAGTTAATTGAAGCCGGACTCTATGCCGGGTAGTTTCTGCACGGCATAAGTACAGAACAGAAAGAAGCCTTGCCGGATGTTATGCCGGGTAAATGTTATCCGGCATAAGTGTAAAATCGCCTCGATTGACCATACGACAGCACATGTGATCCACGTGTTTTCCAACCGCTGCCGGATGTGATGCCGGGTAAGTCCTACCCGGCATAAGCACTGTTTCGCATGGACATCGACGGTTTCGACCGTTAACAGTTGGGCGCATTTAGCACGTGTGCCGGCTATTGGGGACCCGGCACGACGCCCGGCAACGACACATTTTATGCCTATAAATAGGCTGAGGAAGGCAGCAATTTAACACACTTCAACACCATATTATACTCCATTCCACGCTCCATTTCCGCCCACATTCCAAGTGTTGGTGTCCAAGGCATTTCTACGGATCCATCCACAAGAAGAAGAGAAGATTTCCTTTTCGGGTTGAGGCTATGTTCAATCTCCTTCTCCCTTATGTATTTCTTCTTTATTTGAGTGGATGGTGAAGTAGAAATCCTTGTTAGTTCTTGGTTAGGGATGAATTCCTTCTTGTAAAACAATGTGTTCTTTTTAATATAATTTCAAGTTTATTTTGAGTAAGGTTCTTATTGAAAGAGAATAGGTTGATCTCTTATTCTCTTAATGCAAATTTTACTTGTGGAGGATTAATCCCAAGTAAGATAGGTTAGACTCTCTTAATGGTCTTTCTACTCCCTTTTTATGGATTAAGAAGCTAGTAGTAAGAGTGAGAATTAACCCACATTTCCCATTACTTTGTTCATTTTGTGGCATGATATATGCTCGGATTGTTAATAGGTAATGAGTCTTCTGTTTCCTTCTCGGAAACTGGAGAAAGAATATGCATTATGGCTATGCCGGATGCACTGCCGGGTGGTCAATGTCCGGCATATTCAATGTCTTTGAATATGCCGTGCAAGTGGTATCCGGCAGGACACCCGTATTCAGTGTTGGTTAATTCGAAGGCTGGTGTTTATGTTTCGAGTTCATATTGATGCTTAGATGGTTTTACTCCTTTAATCAAGAATAAATCCATTGTAATTACCATGTAGTTTAGTTAGTTTTACTTAGGTTTAGAATTACATTCAATTCCCCCCCTTGTCTTAGAATAGGTTATTACCGGATTAGGACTAATTTTCTATAAGTCCCTTGGGTACGATACTCTCGGTCGTAATATATTACTACTATATACTCCGACCGGGTTTTATTTTGCTACCCGTAGTAGAGTTGTAGGTTTAGTTATTTGTTTATTCTTTTGTATATAGTTTTATCCCTACAATTTCTATGTTAGCAGAATGCACGGTGGTTTGTCATCGTTCCGCCTCTTGGCCAGTTTTAGGGGCCCCATACTACCCTACGATCAGAAAGGGTCAACTTCGCTATCCGTCGACACCTCCTGGGGATATCCCTATCTCCCGCTTCTTGAAGAACCTAAGCAAGGAACAACTTTTGGTAGAGAAATTCTTCACTAACGCGCGGCTGTCTTCATTGAAAAAATACTACAGTAAGTACTATCTGTGTTGTTTTCTATTACGTATGTGGTGATTCTCCCTCTTTTCACACATTTTTTGGTTTCTTCACAGATTTTTCCAAAAGGAGACAAGATAGGGCCCTTCAATAGTTGGAATCTGGTCAACTTTAAAGTTGGTGATGAGAAAGTTGACTACTACGCCTCTATCGATACAGTTATTGACGTGGTCGGGCAATGACTTGTCGGAGATTCAAGTTCCTTTAAAAAGTGTTAAAGAGATGGAGGTGAAGATGTTCAAATTAAACATTAAAAGAAAAATAAAAAAGCAGTCTCCTGACCGGTCAAACACCGACTTCTTGCCAGGTACTTGGCACACGAGTCCAGAGTCTGGGCATCGTGTTTTCCTTCCCCTCACTCCTGGTTCGGGTCTGGATTTTAGCCCTCGTACCAGACGAGAATCTGAACACCTGACCCTGATTTGTGCTTTGTTCCTGACTTACCGAATTACTTTTCTTCAGATCCTGTCCGAGATAACGCTTTGGTGGAGGCAGATTTATGTACTGAATTTCCGGCCAAAGATGGTTTTATCTTTATTACATCATGTCTTTGTTCTGTATCTTTCTTTTACAATATGCTTGCCTCTTGCCAAGCCTTGATCATACTTTGGAAGCTGTGACCAGTTGTTCTCCTTGGCCACCGCAACACAACGTCTTGTTAAGAAGATCGTGATGAAGCCAAAGGCCACATTACCAGAAGCATCAGGAGAGAAAAGAGATATAATAAAATCTTGATGTCCCAAATGAAGGTGATACCTTTGAAGCTGGAAATTCTGCAAGTAATGAGGTGAGGAGGTACCAGGAGGTTCTGGACAACCCTGAACTTTGAAGAAAATAGAGGGAGGACCTCGTTGCTTATACTTTCAGCCCTCCTCCACCTGCCCAAGAAAGTTTTACCGGCCCCTCTTAGAAACAAGGGTGGTTCTACCATCAAGGTCACCCTACGCCAACCATATCCCTGGAGCGTGCAACTTACTCTTAGGCATGAAAGGAGGGGATAAAGAGATTCGGCCATCTCGATGGCATTTTTTCTCTGCCATAGATTACCCCAGCCATGAAAGGTAAGTTGAGAGCAGGGGAAAGAGGAGCTGATGCAATTATGCGCCACTCCCTTCCCTTAAAAGAGGTGTTTAATTACATGTGGCAAGGCATTTTTTTGGTTAATGCCTTTTTAGTTTCATTTTGCCAGTTTCTCTCTCTTTTTTTACATTTAGTTGCACGTTTAATATCTGAGGATGCGTGTTTTCCTCTTTTTTCTCTTTTTTTAGTTGATGTCAATGGCCCAGAGTGTTGAGGTTCATACTGAAATACCCTGAACTTAAAAACAGTGAATAATTAGGCTAAGAAAGATTTTATAAGCTTAATTATGCTTAAATAAATAAGTGGGAACAATTCTCGAAGAAAACTGATCCATAAAACGGATAAAAACACAAATGAACCTTAAAATGCGTTTTTCGAGGAAACCAGGAAAACGTGATTTTAAGCGGGTTAAATAAACCCGGAATAATTATAGTCAATTAGACATCTATAATTAAACACTAGTGAAGGTCTAGAGTCATTAAAATTAATTAAACGGGAAAATTCCGGAAAACGTGTTCCGGTTAGTGAATAGTGTAAAAAATGAGAACTTGTGGGGTGTTGGTTGTAATAAGAGTAAAGTACTCCCCTTCAGTAAATAAAAATCTGAAACCCCTCCTTTTATACTCCCATGTTTTATTAGCCCCTCTCTCACACTCTCTTTACTAACTATTAGTCACTAGAAGATAAAGAAATAAAGTGGAAAAGTAAAAAAGCAAAATCGTGTAGTCTCTCTCCTCCCACTCTTCTCTATTCTCTCATTTTTCCCCTCCCTCCAGACTTTCTTCTTCCTCCTTTTCCTGGTAATGGCGATTTAGAGGAGCTCTCACAGCAGCTTCCTTCTTCTTCATCTTTGAAAGTCAAGATCAAGTCCAAATGTAAAAAAAAATGTCACCTCTAAACTCTTCCCTCTTTGGGCATCATTTTCCATCCTTCAAAATTCGAAAATAGTGAGGTCCATCTCCATGGCTGTAGCTCCCCTTGAAGCTTAAAGGAGACCATTTGGAGCTCCATTATCTTCTTGTTGTCTTAAGGTAAGAAAGGAACCTTAAAACTCATTTTTCTAGCTTCCCTTTCAACAAAAAAATGTTCCAATGTTGAACTCCTTATTGCTCCTTGTCCAGCCGGTTTTGACATTCAAAATAGGAGATGGAGCTTTGCCATTTTTCTACCCAAAACTTCATCTAGAAGTTTCAAGGTAATACTCCCTTAGAGCTTTAAGTGCTCTCTTATATGTTAGGGCTTAATTCTTGAGTTAGGAAACTATTAGTGTTGATTGTTGTATCCTCTTGGAATGGTCTGTAGCATTAGAGTTTTGAACACTCCCATAACCGGTTTGTGAGTCAAGAACAAGAAGGAAGGAAAGAAGAAGGAAGAAAGAAAAAGAAACTAGAAACACTAAGGTAATGAATTTATCTTGTACCGATTTTTAATGTTGTGTATGAGGAAATTTACATTGTTTTAAGTATTGTTTTGCTACTGCAACAGTGGTTAAGAAATGGGGGTATATTAGTGTTGTTTATATAATGCTTGAGGGCCTTAGAGCCAAGTTGTTAAGGTGCTGGAATAAGTTTGTATGTGCAGGAATTTAATGTGTTGTTGGTGGTTAGAATAATGTGGGTATTGGGATTGATTTGGTGAGCTGAATTGTGTGTGTGGGCAATGTTAAAATTCTAGGGGAAACTCTGTAAAAATTTTCCTAGGAAACTAGGAGACTTAAGTGTTTTAAGGAGAAGAAATAACCTAGGATTAACTAGGCGTGTTTTAGGTTTAATGTGAGTAGTTAACCATCTTGAAAACTATATTAAGAGAGTTATGTAATGGAGTAGAACCTTGGATGAAAATAATGCAAGTGTAAAGCTAGATGGCATAAGTTAAAGAACCATTAAGTTAGTGAAGAGAAAGAAAACAAAATCTGTAGCAAGAACTCAAGAAAGAAGACTAAGACTAAAAATTGTGTAAAATTAACATAGAAATGAGTAATGAGCTTAGTGATGATTTAGGGAATATTAAGAGTGGAGGAGTTATGTAATTTAGCCAACACTTGAGTAATTGAGTTAGTAGATGGTTTAGGAAGGTTTAGAGTCAATGTGAAGAGTTAAACACCTTGGGAAAAGTGCTACTGACTTCGACCGACCCTAGGTCCGACCTTGGGAGGGTCGGTCGAGCTAGAATTTTCAAACCCGGACGTCTACTGACTTCGACCGACCCTAGGATCGACCTTGGTAGGGTTGGTCAGGTCAAATAAAAAAATGTGGGGCTTAAGTAGTAAACCATTGAGAGAGTAATGATGGTGAGAAGGAAATAATATGCTCATAAGAACCTAAGAAAACAAGCTTATGAAATAATGAGAAGTAAATGACTTGTGTGATTAAGTATGAATTGTAAGGAAATAGTAATTATGAATCGGGAAACATTAAAGATGAAACGAGTTAGGTTAATGATAGATAATTAACCGCCCAATTCCATGTATGTTATGGGATCCAAGTAGTTGGACTCCGAAGGAGAGTCGGTGATCCAAAAACGATGGTGAACTGTATGATTTTCTCAGGCCCTGTATGCTACCGAAGTTACACTGATTTTTGTGTTGTGTGTTTGTATGCTATCACCTAAACGAGATAAAATGCACGAATCCGGTTATTGCACTTCCTTATGCTTGTGATGTATTATTCCTTGTTGAGTTATGCTTGAACTATGAAGTTTGTATAATTCATGAAAGATATGCTTGATGATGATGTGCTCGACTATGGTTGTGCAAATGTGCTAACCTTGACTTAGTGATTATGAATGATTTTCACTAACTCCCTAACTAAGTAAAATTTATAACCTTGAGTAAATTGGTAAATTGGAGTGTGTATAAAGTCTGATATAGCTTCGGCCACGCGTGAGGATGAGGAGACACGAAAGGTAGTATCCGATTCCTGGCCTAATCTTTCTCATGGTCCAAACCCCTTAAATGGGTAGCAACCTAGGGAAGCAAGCCAACCTAAAGCCCAGTGGTGAGACGGTGTAGTCTCTGCCCGGAGGTCACACCAACTTGACTTGAGTATAATGTAAGAAAGGAAGTAATTGTAAGAGTAAAACCAAGACTGGTGTAAGTTGTATGGTCCCGAGTAAAAGAGTAAAGAACATCCGATTAACCCGGATGAGTAATTGACTAACAAAGAATGAAGTAAGAACTTGAGAAGTGTATTACCATGTTTGGTTGACTGGTGAATTATCTTCCATTGTGTGTACTGTACTCTGTGTATGATTATGCCTTGTGTGACTATGATGTGTTGGTAATAGCATGTGTGCATGTATAAAATGAACCTCATGTATTCGACAAAGTAATCGGTGTACCCCCGTTAGCACGTGGGGTATGCGAATTTCATACTAGCTATTTGCTGAGCCCTTTGGGGCATTGTTTTTATTTCCCAGGTACCCGAGATGGTTGAAGGTTGAGACTTGACCGAGATGAATACTTTTTGTGTAGTTAGTAGAATGTGAATGGTGAACCGAGTAGTACATGGCTTGTAGTCTTTTGAATAGCCGGTGTACCATTTGGTACATCCTTTTGGTATTTTGGAAATCATGTAGACTTGGTAGATATGGGTAGGTTGTCAAACTCATAGCTTTTGTTAGACTTGCAAAAAGGGATGTATTCGGATTATGATTTTTGTATACTCGGTAATAAAATGTGGTAAGTAAATGATGTAGATGTTATGGGAAGTATTTGTGGAAGCTCGGCATATTTCTATTTATCAGACCGTGACTATATGTAGAGTAGGCTTTGTTAGCCGCATGGGCGGCTAATGACATTGTATCACCCGCCGTTTGTACTTGTATTTCCGCTGTGAGTAGTAAGGTGACCGAGACGATTAGAGTGTGATTAAAGGATTAGCGGTAGGTGTGTTACACATACATATGGACTTCAGTCCAAACTTTGATATGAAGAAAGCCGCGCCAACAATGCTTGGGAGGAGCTCGCGCAGACTCGATCTTCTCACAACACTTACATTGATTAGATAAACTATGAGATAGACATCAAAGTGAAGAAAATGATGGACGGTTTGAATCAAGAGCTGCGTGTCTCTCGGCTGGAGTGTACTTGTCAACGTGATGATTACGAGTTTCAGTTAAAAAGTATGAGGGGAGATAACTTTACCCTTAAAAACAAGACTCTTCAGCTGGATTCTTCCCTGAAACAGGTATAAAATTGCTATTTTAAGGAAATAGATGGCTGAGCACAGACCCTTTCTGATTTGGAAGTTTTACTGAGAGAGGCATAGGCCGCACACAAGAATGAGGTGACTTCGCTTCTCACTGACAAATCCTTTCTTCTGGAGACGAAGAATGCCTTTGAGAAGGAGAACGGCGTCCTTGAGGAGGAGAAGAAAGCTCTTGCCCAAGAGAATCATGCTCTGGCGAAGGAAAAGGTCAAGCTCATCCAAGAGCTTAGCAGTTCATCTGAGGAAAAGGATGCTTTAGAGGAGCAGGTGAGAACCTCTTTTGAGCAAGAGAAGCAAGCATTGATCCGGGATTATACCATGCTAGAAGAAGAGAAAAGCACTATCTTTTAGGAAAAATCCACCCTTGTGGAAGAGAAGGCCAAGCTGGAAGGGAAGATGAAGAGTATGGAAGACTCCTTGTCTCTTCTCCAAGCTGAAAATGCAAGACTTTCAACAAAGGGTATATTTTTATTATTTGCACCCCTATTTTGTGATTCTCCTTTTCATTCTTTTTAATTTTGTCGCTTTTTTCTTCTGGACCGAGCTCTGAAAACCTTTTGAAGCATGTTGAAAAGTTAAGCAATCGGGTTGATAAGCTTAGTGAGGAATTATCCATTGCTAGTTCAAGCTGACCGGTATTGGGCCTTGGTCCAAGATCTTAAGGACCAAGTTGCTAAGCATGTGTCATTTTCTCAGCAGATTCAGGAGCAGCTGCAAAAACCAAGCACTACCATTTCTCACCTGAAAGAAACCTTTGTGTTTTAATGCCGGAAGATAACCAACGTGTGCCGCTAGGTTATCTCCAAGCATTTTTTTGAAAAATGGAGAAGTTTTGGATGACAGTTTGTATAATGAGTTGGAATTCCAAGAGGTCGCCAAGAAGACCTGCTTTTTTGAGGAATTCGAGCGGTTTGGTCATCTCTTGGGTGGGACGTGCTTTGCGCCCTGTCAGGCTTCCTTCTTGCCGCTGGGGAGTGCCGCGCCTCAGGTGGGTGGAGGTCCTCATCACTTTGCTGAGAAATCTAAGTCTTCAGAGAGTGTTTCTAACCCTACCGAAGGGTCAGCCGCAAAGGAGCCTGGCTGTGAGAAAATTGTTAAAGAGGCTTGACCTGCCAAGAAACCTGTGTAGGAACTTTGTTAGGGAGATTTTTGGCAAGAACTTTGTATTTTTGTTCTCCTTAGGATGAAACTTATCTTAGATTCGTGAAACTGTTTTTGTTTGTTTATACCCTTTGCAATGTTATCTCGTAATGAAAGATGGTTATTTCAGTAATACCGCTTGTTGTTTTTTGTTTGTGCTTCTTTTTTTTTTAGAAAAAACCATTCTCATTGAATTTGGCCGGAGCGACAGGTTTTCCAATGGCTTGTCTTTTTTATCGAAAAAATAATGACCGGTTTATGACAATCTCGGTCATTGCTGTTTGCTGTTTTTTTTAAAGAAAGGGCATGGCTCACTAGTCGGAGGCTACTTTTCAAGGCATGATAGCCTGTAGACACACTGATAAGCCGCAAACTTATCATATTTTATGTGCTAGATTTAGTATTATAATTATCTAAATAAGGTTAAATATATGTTATTTATGTTATATTATGTGTTAAAGTATATTATTTGTACAGACTTATGTTTTTGTGAGTTTTCTGTGCAAGGAATGATTTTCTAGGCAAAAGTTTAAGTGATGCCGGACTCAATGCCGGATTAATCCTGCACGGCACGAGCATAGATCAGAAAAGGAGCTTTGCCGGATACGATGCCGGGTAGATCTCATCCGGCATAAGTGAAGAGTCGTAACGGTTGACTAGACGATGGCAGTTATTGACCGTTGGAGATTTATCTAGTGCCGGGTGTGATGCCGGGTAGCTTCTACCCGGCATATGTACTGTTTCGCGCGGAATTGGCGGTTTTGACCGTTAACAGTTGGGCACATTTATCACTTGTGCCGGCTACTGGTGATCCGGCACGACGCCCGGCAAACGACATTTTAAAGCCCTATAAATAGGCCGTGAATCTACATCATTTAACACACTTCAACATACCCATACACTCCATTCACTCTTCATTTCTGCCACATTCCATTGTTGGTGTCCAAAGAAGTCTACGGATCCATCCATGCAAGAGAAGAAGAAGATCTTGTCGGGTTAAGGCTATAAACATCTCCTTTTCCCCCTTTGTATTCTCTTCTTGTAGTTGTGTGGATGGTGATGTAGAATTCTTTGTTAGGTTTTGGTTAGGGATGAGTTCCTTCCTTGTAAACACTTTGATCATTATATATATATTCCACAAGTTTTACTAAGATTCAGATTTCCACATAAGGCGGAATAAGATCGCTACTTGTTCTCCTATCTTCTAAATTCCACTTGAGGTTCAAAAGACAAGAGTGTTTTTAGTTCAGGAATCTTAGTGGTCTGTCACCGTTGTTAGATGCAGAGGTGTAGATGACAACACCGAAAGAGTTGAATAACCTTATCCATTTTCATTATTTTAGGTGAATACTGACGAGAGATCGTTGGGTTCGAATTTGGGTAGTGATTCCTTGTTTCCGGGGTTCGAAACTAGGATAAAAATTCACATTTTGTTCTTGCCGGGTAGAATGTCGGGTTGGTTGTGTCCGGCATATTCAACGTTTGAATATGCTGTGCATCAACTATCCGGCGGGATATCCGGCACGTTCATTTGTTCGGGTGATTTTAGAAACTTGTTATGCATTAAATGTTCATAGTGGTACTTAGGGTTGATCTAGTCTCGAATCCTACATTTAGATAGGTTTAATTTAGTTTACTTAATTTAGAATCAATATTTACTTTTCCCCCCTGTTTAGAATAGGTAATTACCGGGATTAGGACTAGTTTTCTATAAGTCCCTTGGGTATGATACTCTCGGTCGTAATATATTTACACTATACTCCGACCGGGTTTTATTTTGCTACCCGTAGTAGAGTTGTAGGTTTAGTTTATTATTTTATTCTTTTTATATATAGTTTTTCCTACAAATTTCTCTTGTTAGCAAATTGGTGCCGTTGCCGGGGACTTGGAATTAGTCCAAGTCCTAAATTCGGTAAAACGCCCTATTCTTTATTCTTTGATTTATAATTCGGTTTCATTCTTCGAAGATTTGAATGTGCCGTGCATCATGCCGGATATCTGCTTCCCAACATAATCGGAGGAAGTCCGATGCCGGACAGGTTTTACCCGGTATCATGTCCGGCACGTTCAAGTTATTTTAAAAATTCGTAACATTTTAAAATATTTTCATGTTTTATATCTTTGCACTGATTCTTTCACTTTCGTTTATTTTGCTCTTCTAACACTCATTTTTATTTTTATTTTCTTCAAATTCGATTTTCGAAGAAGCCGGGTTAAAGGCCGGGTATTACACTTCCGACAGTTTGGAGGAAGTCCCTAGCCGGATAAGAAACACCCGGCGCACAATCCGGCATTAAAATCTCAACCTTTGTTTTACATTTATCTTTCTTCGAATTAATTGATTGTTAGGAAATATTCCTTCCCTAAGTCTTATATTTCCCTTCCATCTCATGTTCATTATTTTTTGGTCGAATTTGAACAAGCCGGGGGTGATGCCGAGTAAATCCAACCCGACATTAATGGAGGAAGTCCACTGCCGGATAAGATAGACCCGACACAGTACCCGGCATACCCAAGAAAATTTTATTTCATCCTTTATTTTTCGTAATTTTAATTATTTCACTGTCTTATTATTTATAAATACAAAGTATTATAATGTTATGTCTTGCTCATGAATATTTAAAAGGTGAATGCTTCTTCGGTCAATGAGTACTCCTGAAAATTTAGCCAACCTTGATCCGGAGATTGAAAGAACCTTGCTTCAAACTTTAAGGCAACAATGAACCCTACAAGAAGCAGATCCTACACCAGTGGCAGCACCTACCATCCGTAACATAAACCGGCCTTCTAACCAAGGCCACAAACCAGCAATCGACATTCCTCTCCTTCCACAAAACGAATACGATGAATGGCAAAAACTTAAGCCATATCATCAAATTAGATGCATAAAGGAGTTGGGTCTTTTTGACGGTACGAACCCGGACGATGCCTTGCTCCATGTCACCAAATTCTTGCAGCATACAAACAGCCTAACCTCCACAAATAACGTCCTCCAATATGCCAGACTTTCCCTCTTCCCCCATAGCCTTACAGGGAATGCCAGCAAGTGGTACCACAGTCTAACCCCCAGTACCATCACCACTTGGGAGGACATGGCAACCAAATTTTATGATAAGTTCATGCCTCCAAGTCGCACCCTGGAGATGATCGCCGAGATATACAACTTCAGACAGCCTACCTCGGAGAACATCTGTGAGACTTGGGACAGATTCAAAGGGTTGCTGCGCACATGTCCATACCACGGCCTCACCAAGGAACAACTATCTCAGTTGTTCTACAAAGGATTGGTCAACCAGTGCAAGACAATGATCCTATCCTCTCTTGGTGCAGACATACTGAAGAAGCCTGGAGATCAATTCCTTAGTGGAGTTGAATCTATTTGCGAAGAGATAAGAGATTGGGTCACAGGTGGAACAAGGGGTGGTACCGCTGGATTATATCAAGTGGGAGAGGGTGATGCAAAATTTGACAAACTGATGCAAAGTCACGAGCAGTTGTTGGAGAGCAATGCTCAAACGTCCACAAAGGCTAGCGCTCTACAGAAAGTGGTGGAGCAAATAGCAATGAATAAACTCCCTCAACAGGCGAACGTGGTTAGTGCACGACCACACACTTCGAGCCCTGATATGTCAGACTTTCAGAATGTTGAGGGAGTCAACTATGTGAGGAATCAATCCCCTCAACACTTCCAAAGTCAAGCCGGCTACCAGGGAGGTCCAAGACAATTCCGACCATCCCATCCTACATCATCATCAGAGGCTGAAATGGCTGAACTTCGTGACATGATGTCAGCCCTGATGAACAAGACCCAGGACACTCACAAAGAGATCTCGACCATTCGCAAGGAGCACAAATCGTTGCAGTTGCAATTACAGCAACTTCTGACACAACCGCGGCAACAAGGTCAGCTCCCATCCCAAACGCAAACAAATCCACGGGAGCATGCGAATTCGGTCACCATTCTGCCCAGGATCTCCGATAATGCCAAATAGCCTAAAAGGCTAAGTGTAGGGCGGGTCCTCCTCACACCTTCAATGTCAAACAGGGGAGCCCTTCTTACCATTCTCTTTTATTTCTGAAATACCCCAAACCTTGATATGTTGGTTAAATGTTGAAATATGGCATCTAAAGGCTAAAAAGTGCCTTAGAAACATCAGTGTGCAATTTAAGCCATGGTAAAACACAATAAAACACTAAGGCACGGTTTGAGCAAAAACATGCTCTAAGCTTGGAGTGAACTTGGCTAGGACCCAAAGAGCCTACCAAGATTTGATAATATTAAATTATGATTTTATAAGGCTAATTAAGTCCTTAGGAAACCTTGGTAGACAATGAAACCAAACAAAACACAAATAAGTACCTTAAGGTCAATATGGGCTAAAATGTGCTCTAAGCTTGGGATAAATTTGTATAAGACCTAATGGTCATTCCTATACCTTATAAATATGCTAATGAACATATTAAATCAATTACCAAAGAAAACCAAGCTTGAAAACAAGTTAAGACACAAAAAGTGCTTTAAGGAGTCTTAAAGCACGTTTTTGAAAAATTGTCTTGTAAATGAGTTTTGAATGGCCAAATGTCCATCATTACTCTTTAATTAACATGTGTACTATATAGTATCACATTTGGATGTCTATATAATTGAGAAATCAAAAATTTCACTTCTAAGTGCCTTGTTTTCATGAATAGTAACTTTAATAAGCTAGTTTGTAACATATGTTGTTATAAGTAATTTAATTGGTCAACAAAGACTATTATACCCCTAGGTGATATAAGGGGCCAGTTTTTCATGTGTGACTCACCACATTTGAACAAATAAATAAGTTAAGTAATGACAAAGCAAAAGTACTATTTGCTTTTAGCTTAAATATCTCCAAAAGCAAGTTTTATCTTCTTTTCTCATTTCCCTTCACTTCCAACGTCTTCTTCCTCCCTTCTTGCTGCTCTTCTACGGTTTGCTACAGCACCACCATCAACACCAACTTCCATTGTCTATAATTCATAGCTCACTTAACCAAATCAAAAACAAACACCACCATCTTCTTCCTCTCATCAAGCTCTTCAAGTCTATCTTCTCAAAACTTCAAGAGCCCCATTTCGGTGCCATGGAGTTCCACCATTGAAGGAGCTTGAGCTTGTGTTTCTACATATTATTGATCTCCTTTGCTTCTAGGTTAGGAATCTCAAAGAAAAATCAAGTTTCCTCCATGTTTTTACCTTGACCGAAAATCACCATTAATGGTGCTCATTGTGTTGCTTTGTTCTAGCTCCATTTGAATCTTTCATGGACTAGGTGGAGTCCTCTCTTGATAGATATTCAAACTCTCTTCAAAGACCAAGGTAAAACAACTACATTAATGTTTTTGAAACAATGTAAACCTAGGGTTTACAATGAGATGAAGCATAAAGCTTATATACTCTTTTCAATGTTGGTATATTGTTTAGTAGTTGACAAGGAATCAAATACCTTACCGGTTTTATAAGGAAACAAGAAAGAAGTTTGGGTGGAAAAGAGGTAAATATGCTATCTCAGTGTGGTTTAATGCCTTAGTAGAAATGAGCTTATAATGCTTGTTAAAAACTACCTAAAGAGCTAATGGTACATGACTTAGGAAAATGTTCTCAAGGAGACTAGTAAAGGACATATGTCTTGTTGTGTGTATTTGCAGGTCAAAGGCTTATATATTGTGGAAATTCAGTGTTTAAGTTTAATGCAATTTAAGGGCCTAAGAGCCATGTTATTTAAGGGCCTAAGTGCCAAGCAATTTAAGTTTATGCACTATATTGTGATGTAGTGTAGTTTAAGGGTTTAGTTGTGTGTAAAGAACATCTCTTGTGAAGGTGAATGTGTTTGATGGTTAAAGGATGAAAAACCATATGTTTGTGTATAAGAGTGTGTATTAAGAGATTGAATGTTCTTGATTGTCTAAAGGTGAAAAACAATGTGTTTGGATGTGAGTATATACAAGAGAAGCTATGGCGAAATTTAGTTGATAAACAAAAGAGTTTATGTGTTGTAATGAGATTTTATGACCTAGAAGGTACTAGGAATTTTTAAGTGTTAAGATGGTGAAAGAAAGTGAATTAGGGTGTTCTTAGGTGTTAAGATGCCTTAGGCATAGTCTTGGAGATTTAGGGAACTAATGGATGACTTCTTGATACACCAAGGTGATGGTGGAGGTGTCGTAAAGTCTTGTGCAAAGTTTGGTGAACAATGAAAGTGTAACGCCTTGTGAAGGTTTAATTATGAACTTGTGGGAAAAACTTGAGGAGTGTGTGTAAAGGGGATGAGTGTAGTGCAAATGATGTTTAAAAGGGTGGTTATAAGGTAGTGAGGGAGTACTTTGGTTAGGTGAAGTTTTAGGCAGGAATACAAGTTACAAGTGTAAGAAAAAAATTTTCTAAGTGTTAAGGACTTAGTAAAAGTTGAGTAAAAGTTTAAGGAATTTTTGGGATGTTTCGAGGGGTTTAAGTGTGCCCAAAAGATGTTAAAACATGTGGGAGAACATGTGTAAAGCATAGGAAAAAATGGGATGAATTTGGAGTTCAGAAAGAGGAGAAAAGCACATTAGAAAATTGGTTCTGCAGTGGACCGCCCCTACGGACCGCCCCTGTGGGGAGGTCCAGTGCAGAGAAGTGAAAAAAAAAGAAACGTGTAGCATCTGTTGTGGACCGCCCCTGGGACCGCCCCAGAGGGGCGGTCCAGACCAGAAATGAAGAAAAAAATTGTTTAAGGCTCCTAATGATGGGGGATTGAATGGTAATGGTTTTAGATGATGTTTAGGCCTTTTTGGTGACTTTTAAAGGCCATTGGAAGTATAAACAAGTGTGAGAGTGAATGTGTAAGTTGTGAACTTAAGATCACATAAATAAATTAAGTACAACAGGATGATGGGGTTAACTATGGGCATTAGATATTAAACAATCATGTCACCCCGATGTTAATGACAGTAATTGTGATGTTACCAGTTGTACGGGATTTGTTCGAGGAACCTAGGAGGACACAAAATAGTGGACCGTGGTGAAAGGTATGGTTTTCTTGCAACCTGTGTCCTACCGGATTACACCGGCTTGTATGCCAATGTGTTTTTCTGAGTGTTTGCCACCTTGTAAGATTAAAACATGTAATGAGTTTATAGTAATTCATTTATGTGGCGCATCTGGTCTCCGATACCGTTAACCTCAAATAAGTGTCGAACCTTAGCTAACTAGAACTAGGAACACGAGAGAGATCGGTATTCGGAGTTAACGACCCAAACCTTGGGAACGTTCTAACCACGGCTATGTGTGAGTTAGTTGGATATTGTTGTTGTATGCAAGTGTGTGAACCTCCCTTGTGTGCTTAACTCGGTTATGATACCGTATGGTGTGTGGATGTGGTAGGCTCCATAATGGATCTCTAACTACTTATTTATAAGTATATATGTACTAAAGGGGGGTGAGGAGTCCGGTCATGTTCCGGCCACGCGTGTGAGGACGGGAGTCGATGTCATATCCGGTTCGACTCTCTTGGTGTATGTATAGGTTGTATTCCAATTTGGTTTCAATCTTCCCTTAGCTTATCCAAAGCTAGTTTACTGACTCATGTCGGGCCACAGGGGCATACAAATGTTATTTCGGTGTGCTTGGGATTACTATATCTGACACACCTTGGGTTTAAGTTAACCGTTCGATATAACTGGACGGTAACGAGGTTGGTAACGAGCTTAGCATGAGATTGGCAGTAATCTCTAGGCTCACTATGTATACTAACTATGGTGGAAGGTTCCTTGTGTGAACCGATCTTATGGTCTTTTGTGTTATTGTGCTAGGCAATTTCCCTTGCTATGCTATGATATGTTAATGTTAGATGTTTAAAATGAATTCGATGTTATCATGTGTACGTCGAAACGAGAATAGTGTTGTTGTGTTTTGCTATGTGAGGAATGTGTTATGTTGTAAGATATGGAGTGTGTGGATCATGGAAATGAATCCCAGTTTGTGACAAGAGGCGTTTAAGGATAACCCGATCTAAGGGTAAGTGTCGTCTATTAAGGAAGTAGCTCCGTTAGAGGAGGAACACTTTAGGGATAATGAACACCATGAGTGACTCATCAAGTAAGGATGTATTATCCATTTGTTGAGCCCATTGAGGCGAAATGTTTTGTGTTGTGTGATTACAGTTGCATGCATGATTTAAATATAATCAATCGCATGCTAAGACGACAATTAGTTGTGCGTGGCCCGGTAGCATGTGGGCTGCGGGATTACCATACCAGCAAAGGTGCTGAGCCCCTTGGGGGCCACCCTTTCTCTCCTTTTCTATTTCGGGTACAAGGAGCTGGAAGCCGTTCGAGAGTAGGACGGGGTAGATGTTTATACATGGGTAGCCATTTAAATGGCGTAAGCATTGTAGGCGTAGTAAGACCGAAATTGTTATCGGCATTAGTTTGTAAATACTCGGTACAGTGGGAGTGTTTGTGTATAATAAATGTTGGAAATGGAATAAGGATTGTATTGTGTAGTTGCTCGGAAATCTAGTCCATCAGACCGATACAATGTACAAGTATTAGCCTTGTTAGCCACGTGGGTGGTTAACGGCGTGTAACACCAACGAGTTAAGTAATGTGATGTGGTTTGTTTTTCCGCTGCAGTTATTGTAAGTGTGTTAATGTTGGATAGGGTGTTACAAAAAGTGGTATCAGAGCGAAGTATCGCTCTAATGACTGAATTACCGAGCTTAGGAAGTACCGAGTTAGGATTTTAGTACTTTGGGTTAAGGGGTTGAGTGATAGCGTGAGTGATACGCTAGTTAGGAAATACCAGTGTACATTGGAAACCTACAATATCCATCCCACCCTCCACAATCCCTGTTTTATAACTTGGGAAAGAACGCCAGAGAGATGGAAGTCCACTCTTACTCGGGAATACCCGATCTGGCTGTTATTAAATACCGTTAGAGTACGGGAGAACCTGTCATACGGTAGATCCCGAAAACTGGGAATCCCGGAGACGGTTTCCATCTGAACATTGTTAACTGCATTTCATAACAAAGAATGAAGAATCTTGTGTATGGGAGAATAGAATTTCCGGCAACCTGGGTCGACATGCCGAGCAGTCGAGAATAACCAGCTTGCAACGCACCAACCGTGCAACGGGCAAGAAGTGGATTAATAAAACCCGAGACGAGTGTCTACGGGACCACAGTTGTTAAATGACACACCGACGGTATACCAACCGACAAAGGAACTACAACGTAGCGCCCAAACATGGACAAATCTCAGTAGCCACGACAAATGCGTGGAACGGGCTACGAAGAGGAAACAATACAAAAGAAAAGGGGTCTCCAGAATGGGAAACACCCTAGTTGATAATTACCATATGAATACAGTGAGGAGTTACCGAGAGGGTTATTGTCAAGACTGTAAGATCAAGTGAGGGCCAACGAGGCCACTGATAATAGTGCGGGTAAAAACAATACCACAACCGGTATGTGTTGAACCGATAGCCAGTTAGCATGGCGCACTTGCCATAGCAAGTGCTGCTATAATAGGGCTGTTCGGGAAATTTATAACCACTACAAAGTACTTGGAAGAGTACCATAAAGTTAAATGTGATCGTCATAACAGTGGAAGGGCCTGCTAGCCTAACCTCTGTAATTGTAAGTACACCAGTCACCAAGAAGCTAGACTTGGCTAAGGTAAGAAGATGTTGTGAAACCATGAAAAATTTTCTTTCAAACCCAGATTTATCTAAACTCTTTCTTTCAAAACCGAAATTTTCTTTCAAACCAACACTTCTTTCCAACCTTCTTTTAAACCAAACCAGTAAAACCAAGGGCAGTTGATAAAGATACAACAGTGGATAAACCTTCCCTCGATTAAGTTCGGGAAGCAAGGAATGAATATTGTCACGGGACAATATAAGGGAGTTGACAACAGAATACTTCACCTAGGCGTGTGACGGACACTACGAGTGTGCCAACTGAATTGTGGGACGACCGCACTCCGATAGGAGCTTGTGGGCCTGACAGACCTACTTATGGGTTAGTTGGGTAAGTAGTAATGTATCAGTAGGGTACCCCACATATGTATACGAGTAGAGTCCGAAACACGGGAAGTAGTCGACTCCGTACTACGGTCAGCAGTGTGAGTTAAACAAGAGCGACGCATTACCATGAATGGTTGAAGTAAAGAAACCTGGTCAAGTTAACGAGACTAAAGGAATTAGCGAATTCATTTCAAGGAAATGTATAGAGTCAAGAAGTGTGAAGAGCACGGACTGTTATGTAAGGACATCACATATGACTTGAGAAGTCTGAGGGATAAGACATGATAGCAGAAACGAATACCCAACTAAGAACGTAAGAAGACGTAGTTACTGAATGTACCCATGAGTGCAAGCCAGATGTAATGGCATATGTTAGTAACACCCAAGAGCAATCCTTGAGGGGTGTTTGGATTAAACATTGTTAGATGGAGCAATATAACAGGAACATAAGATTTGGAACAATTACCCGGATTAAACACTGAAGGTAAACCCACTTAACAGTAGGACCCTAAGTTGCCAAAGAGATAACTTGGAAGGAATCGTGACAGTAAGGCTTATAAGCCACAACAACTTGTGTTATGTAAATTTGATCGGTTGCAGAAGTATATGTTACACAAGGAAATAGAGCGGAGAACGAACCACTGCATTAAGAGTGGGGATACCTCTCGATATTGTGAAACCGCAGGAGCGGTAGTTAGGTGAACCAAGTTCAAGAGATATGTCAGGGATTAACCATGTGGTTATTACCCTAGAATGATTTGAATAACAATAATACGAAAGGAAATGTTTGTACCAGTTGTGTAGAAAGGAAGAGTGATAAGTTTGATAGCAACCACCATAGGTGTGTGATGCTAAATTAGTAGCGAACAACGCTCAAGGAACATAAAGGCTCGAAAAATAGTGTATTCAAAAATCAGCCAAATAAGTGGCCAAACCCAGTGTAATGGCGGAAGATAATATAATAGCGGATACAGTATAAGTTGATTGTATAATGAAAGAGGATACGGTGTGCAATAAGCGACCGTTGTATAAGTATTGCTAAGTGATGGTATGACAAATAAGCAGAGTTGTGAGTTAACCCCAGTGAAGATACAACAGTAAGTGATAGCAAACGAACCGAGCAGTAAGCCGGTGGCAAGTGTTATGTGATAAGAATTTCAGTGAAACACAGTGAAAATTCCTATGGCAATGCATAAAGATTTACTGTCAAGAGTTACGCCTCTGCACTCTGTATGACTGAGTGTTTTGGTATTGCACTTGCGCAGTAATGATCAAGTGGGATAGCTAGGATTTGGGAAATGTTAATTGTGGTGGATGTAGAAAGAAACCTATAATACTATAATGATCAATGCATAGGAAATGCAAGGACATACCAATGGAAGATTACTTGTACGAAACCAAATGTGGAGGTATGATTAAGAATAAGTGATAACAGTGGCACTAAATACCAAATGTCGGTATGAAATATACCCCAGGTGTGGGAAATAACCGAGAGAGCACTACACATTAGGTAGTAGCTCAATCTCAACCGACAGTAAGTCAGTAGAAGCAAGTCAATCATTGTCAATTACATAGTAGTTTACGCTGTAAGCTGTTGGAGAAATGGATGGAAAGTTTTGAAACTCACCGAATTCGCTCAGGGTAAGAGATACCATGCGTCGGTTGAGACACCATTCTTACCAAGATAAGGGTAATACATTGGAGATGTACAATACAGTAACAGTAACGAATGGGGCAAACTAGCCCTATATTTACCAGAGTTGCGCAACAGAGGCCAGGGAGCCCATGCACCAGATACTGAATATACATGGTGAATATGAATAAATGGCTAGTTATCAATGCCTAAAAGCCTCACAGGCCAGGACCGAAACCGGTTATGAGTTAGAACTCCAATGCGAATTCTTGGTTTAGGGACTAAACCGCCAATATGGTTAAGATCCTCTAACCAGAACACATTGTATAACAGACCACGTGGAAGTTAAAACACTTCACGACGGCAGAACATTTTAAGCTAATGTTCAGTAATTGATTACATGGGCGTAATCCCTTTTAAGGGGGGTAGAGCGTAAAGCCGCTTAGTGTGTTTTACCGTACAAGTGTATGTGAACTATGTTGTGCATAACACAAAAATGATTTGCTATGATGGTTGGCGCGTGTGTTATATAAACATACACATTCATTCGTGGTTAAATTGTGGTAATGGCGCACAGAAGATGCGAATACCATTGTGGGAAGTGTGTTTATTTTGTTAACATGGTGTGTGAGAGTACTAGTGGAAGGGAGTAAAGAAACTCCCGGGGAACTAAAACCCCGACGGTGCATAAATGTAACCATGTATTGTATTTTGATAAAAAAAAATATGTATATATATACAGTGTTGTGATTTATGAAGGGGTGTGAGACCGACATAGAACCTAGTGAGAATTAAATTCCCTAGGTAACCTGAATTAAGTTGGATTTGGGTGATGATTGATAGACGGAGTTCTATCCCTTGGAGATGTAATGATTATGACTAGAAGGATTTAAAGATAGAAAATGGGATATGCTTGAATTAGTTGTTGGTTGAAAATGAAGTGGGAGGTGAAACTTGATTATCATGAGATCAAGGGAAGCCGAACACAAATTGGGGTGGAAAGATAGTTCAACACTGATGCTGATCACATCAGGGTTGGATGACTCTTGAAGCTCCCTGTAAGTGGTCACAAATAACCACGTTAAGAAAGATGCAAAGAGCATAAATTGGACTTAGCGTTGTGTTGCGTTTTCAAAAAGGATTTTCAATTGATATTTCCAAAACGGTCGATTCATATTTTGAATAAAGGATTCTCTTATATACTTAACCTAGTAAAGAATATTTTTGTAATACTTGCTCACGAGCTGAGGACGTATGAGCCTTTGTCTTCGGACCGGTGACATGAGAAGTATATTTTAAAAATGTATGTGATTGTTTTGACCTCCCAAAGAAACGGGGACCAGAAGGTGTCCATCGCGACCGGGTTCTGCGGGATCACAGTGTATATGTACTCAACATGGGACTCGAGCCCATGGAGAGATGGAAAAGGTATTTCTGTTTGTTATACATGCTAAGGCATGTTGTGTGGTATGAGTGGGAAATATTATTTCAGACCTATGAGTTTAACTGTTGTTATGTTACCCAGACCTGAGAGTCTAAGGGTTGTTATGTAAGTACGATACGGTTAAGGTACCCGGACCATTGAGTCCGAGGTAACCAGGTAAGTATGTTACGAGGTGGATATGTTGCCCGGACCGTCAAGTCCGAGGTTGGATGTAAAGAGTGTTTGGTAATGGAAGTTAATTTAGAAAGAAACTCCGTATTCTAATCCAATGATGCGTGGAAATATGAACTTCGAGGACGAAGTTCTTTTAAGGGGGTAGATTGAAATACCCCTAACCTTGATATGTTGGTTAAATGTTGAAATATGGCATCTAAAGGCTAAAAAGTGCCTTAGAAACATCAGTGTACAATTTAAGCCATGGTAAAACACAATAAAACACTAAGGCACGGTTTGAGCAAAAACGTGCTCTAAGCTTGGAGTGAACTTGGCTAGGACCCAAAGAGCCTACCAAGATTTGATAATATTAAATTATGATTTTATAAGGCTAATTAAGTCCTTAGGAAACCTTGGTAGACAATGAAACCAAACAAAACACAAATAAGTACCTTAAGGTCAATATGGGCTAAAATGTTCTCTAAGCTTGGGATAAATTTGTATAAGACCTAATGGTCATACCTATACCTTATAAATATGCTAATGAACATATTAAATCAATTACCAAAGAAACCAAGCTTGAAAACAAGTTAAGACACAAAAAGTGCTTTAAGGAGTCTTAAAGCACGTTTTTGAAAAATTGTCTTGTAAATGAGTTTTGAATGGCCAAATGTCCATCATTACTCTTTAATTAACATGTGTACTATATAGTATCACATTTGGATGTCTATATCAATGAGAAATAAAAAATTTCACTTCTAAGTGCCTTGTTTTCATGAATAGTAACTTTAATAAGCTAGTTTGTAACATATGTTGTTATAAGTAATTTAATTGGTCAACAAAGACTATTATACCCCTAGGTGATATAAGGAGCCGGTTTTTCATGTGTGACTCACCACATTGATAAATAAGTTAAGTAATGACAAAGCAAAAGTACTATTTGCTTTTAGCTTAAATATCTCCAAAAGCAAGTTTTATCTTCATTCTCTCATTTCCCTTCACTTCCAACGTCTTCTTCCTCCCTTCTTGCTGCTCTTCTACAGTTTGCTACAGCACCACCATCAACACCAACTTCCATTGTCTATAATTCATAGCTCACTTAACCAAATCAAAAACAAACACCACCATCTTCTTCCTCTCATCAAGCTCTTCAAGTCTATCTTCTCAAAACTTCAAGAGCCCCATTTCGGTGCCATGGAGTTCCACCATTGAAGGAGCTTGAGCTTGTGTTTCTACATATTATTGATCTCCTTTGCTTCTAGGTAAGGAATCTCAAAGAAAAATCAAGTTTCCTCCATGTTTTTACCTTGACCGAAAATCACCATTAATGGTGCTCATTGTGTTGCTTTGTTCTAGCTCCATTTGAATCTTTCATGGACTAGGTGGAGTCCTCTCTTGATAGATATTCAAACTCTCTTCAAAGACCAAGGTAAAACAACTACATTAATGTTTTTGAAACAATGTAAACCTAGGGTTTACAATGAGATGAAGCATAAAGCTTATATACTCATTTCAATGTTGGTATATTGTTTAGTAGTTGACAAGGAATCAAATACCTTACCGGTTTTATAAGGAAACAAGAAAGAAGTTTGGGTGGAAAAGAGGTAAATATGCTATCTCAATGTGGTTTAATGCCTTAGTAGAAATGAGCTTATAATGCTTGTTAAAAACCACCTAAAGAGCTAATGGTACATGACTTAGGAAAATGTTCTCAAGGAGACTAGTAAAGGACATATGTCTTGTTGTGTGTATTTGCAGGTCAAAGGCTTATATATTGTGGAAATTCAGTGTTTAAGTTTAATGCAATTTAAGGGCCTAAGTGCCAAGCAATTTAAGTTTATGCACTATATTGTGATGTAGTGTAGTTTAAGGGTTTAGTTGTGTGTAAAGAACATCTCTTGTGAAGGTGAATGTGTTTGATGGTTAAAGGATGAAAAACCATATGTTTGTGTATAAGAGTGTGTATTAAGAGATTGAATGTTCTTGATTGTCTAAAGGTGAAAACAATGTGTTTGGATGTGAGTATATACAAGAGAAGCTATGGCGAAATTTAGTTGATAAACAAAAGAGTTTAGTGTTGTAATGAGATTTTATGACCTAGAAGGTACTAGGAATTTTTAAGTGTTAAGATGGTGAAAGAAAGTGAATTAGGGTGTTCTTAGGTGTTAAGATGCCTTAGGCATAGTCTTGGAGATTTAGGGAACTAATGGTGTCGTAAAGTCTTGTGCAAAGTTTGGTGAACAATGAAAGTGTAACGCCTTGTGAAGGTTTAATTATGAACTTGTGGGAAAAACTTGAGGAGTGTATGTAAAGGGGATGAGTGTAGTGCAATGATGTTTTAAAAGGGTGGTTATAAGGTAGTGAGGGAGTACTTTGGTTAGGTGAAGTTTTAGGCAGGAATAGAAGTTACAAGTGTAAGAAAAAAATGTTCTAAGTGTTAAGGACTTAGTAAAAGTTGAGTAAAAGTTTAAGGAATTTTTGGGATGTTTCGAGAGGGTTTAGTGTGCCCAAAAGATGTTAAAACATGTGGGAGAACATGTGTAAAGCATAGGAAAAAATTGGGATGAATTTGGAGTTCAGAAAGAGGAGAAAAGCACATTAGAAATTGGTTCTGCAGTGGACTGCCCCTACGGACCGCCCTGTGGGGAGGTCCAGTGCAGAGAGTGAAAAAAGAAACGTGTAGCATCTGTTGTGGACCGCCCCTGGGACCACCCCAGAGGGCGGTCCAGACCAGAAATGAAGAAAAAAATTTGTTTAAGGCTCCTAATGATGGGGATTGAATGGTAATGGTTTTAGATGATGTTTAGGCCTTGTTTGGTGACTTTTAAAGGCCATTGGAAGTATAAACAAGTGTGAGAGTGAATGTGTAAGTTGTGAACTTAAGATCACATAAATAAATTAAGTACAACAGGATGATGGGGTTAACTATGGGCATTAGATATTAAACAATCATGTCACCCCGATGTTTGACAGTAATTGTGATGTTACCAAGTTGTACGGGATTTGTTCGAGGAACCTAGGAGGACACAAAAATAGTGGACCGTGGTGAAAGGTATGGTTTTCTTGCAACCTGTGTCCTACCGGATTACACCGGCTTGTATGCCAATGTGTTTTTCTGAGTGTTTGCCACCTTGTAAGATTAAAATATGTAATGAGTTTATAGTAATTCATTTATGGCGCATCTGGTCTCCGATAACCGTTAACCTCAAATAAGTGTCGAACCTTAGCTAACTAGAACTAGGAACACGAGAGAGATCGGTATACGGAGTTAACGACCCAAACCTTGGGAACGTTCTAACCACGGCTATGTGTGAGTTAGTTGGATATTGTTGTTGTATGCAAGTGTGTGAACCTCCCTTGCGTGCTTAACTCGGTTATGATACCGTATGGTGTGTGGATGTGGTAGGCTCCATAATGGATCTCTAACTACTTATTTATAAGTATATATGTACTAAAGGGGGGTGAGGAGTCCGGTCATGTTCCGGCCACGCGTGTGAGGACGGGAGTCGATGTCATATCCGTTCGACTCTCTTGGTGTATGTATAGGTTGTATTCCAATTTGGTTTCAATCTTCCCTTAGCTTATCCAAAGCTAGTTTACTGACTCACGTCGGGCCACATGGGCATACAAATGATATTTCGGTGTGCTTGGGATTACTATATCTGACACACCTGGTGCTAACTGAAAAATTGTAGGATAAAACGATATATAAAAAGAATAAAAAATAAACTAAACCTACAACTCTACTACGGGTAGCAAATAAAAACCCGGTCAGTTAGTGTAAATATATTACGACCGAGAGAATCGTACCAAGGGACTTATAGAAAACTAGTCCTAATCCGGGCAAAAGCCTATTCTATAACAAGGGGGGAATAAGTGTGTAAGTACAAATTAAAAAAACTATCTAAACCTAATCTAAAATATATTTATAATGATCTAACCCCAGATTCGAATGGCAACGTCATAAAAAGACAATTGAACACCAAGGGAAAAGAATAAATTCTGAACCAACCAACTTTTGGTAATGCCGGATACTATGCCGGACCAAATGAACCCGGCAAAGACAAGAATCTTGAATGTGCCGGACATCTTGCACCCGGCATGCCACCCGGCCTTCCCAAAATGTCAATTTACTCTTCCAGTTTGAAGCCGAAATAAGCACTCCCAAATCAGTATCGAAACTAACAATATCTAGGTAATCAACGAACCGAAAAGGGAGAATTCTAAGCCTTAAATTTCATCCCTTAAGTTATAAAAGACAAATAGAAAGACCACTTGGAATTCCTCAACCTTTTGCCTTACCAAGGTCAGAATTGAAGTACTTGGAAGAAGAAATAACTTCATTCCTAATTGCAATAAAGACAAAATTCAAAGTTGAACTTATATCTTTTATTGAGTGAACATAGTATGTTTACAAAGAGAACCATTTCTAACCAGAGAAGACAAAGAATTCTACATCGCCATCCACACAACTACAAAAAGAATACAAAGAGGGAGAAGGATGTCAATAGCCTTAACCCGACAAGGTCTTCTTCTTCTCTTGCGTGGATGGATCCGTAGACTTCTTTGGACACCACATGGAGTGAGGCGGAAAAAATATAGAACTGAATGGAGTGGATTTGGTATGTTGAAGTGTGTTCAATGATGTAGACTCTCGTCCTATTTTAGGGCTCAATTGTGTCTGTTGTCGGGCGTCGTGCCGGATGAGGAGTACCCGGCACATGTGAAAAATGTGTCACTGCTCAACGGTCGAAACCGCAAAAATCCGCGCGAAACAGTGCATATGCCGGGTAGGATATACCCAGCATCATACCCGGCAACAGCCTAATCACCAACGGTCAATAACTGCTATCGCTTGGTCAACCGTGGTGACTCTTTACTTATGCCGGATGGAATCTACCCGGCATTGTGTCCGGCAAGGCCTCTTTTCTGTTCTGTGCTTATGCTATGCAGAAGTTATCCGGCAGGGAGTCCGGCATCAATGAACTTTTGGCTAGAAAAATCATCCCTTGCACAGAAAAACATATAAAAACATAAGACGAACTAATAAAACACTTTAATACCTAATATAGCACAAATAACTTATATATAACCTAATTTAGATAAATATAATACTAAATCTAACACCTAAAATATGATAAGTTTGCGGTTTATCACCTGGGTTTAAGTTAACCGTTCGATATAACTGGACGGTAACGAGGTTGGTAACGAGCTTAGCATGAGATTGGCAGTAATCTCTAGGCTCACTATGTATACTAACTATGGTGGAAGGTTCCTTGTGTGAACCGATCTTATGGTCTTTTGTGTTATTGTGCTAGGCAATTTCCCTTGCTATGCTATGATATGTTTATGTTAGATGTTTAAAATGAATTCGATGTTATCATGTGTACGTCGAAACGAGAAAAGTGTTGTTGTGTTTTGCTATGTGAGGAATGTGATATGTTGTAAGATATGGAGTGTGTGGATCATGGAAATGAATCCCAGTTTGTGACAAGAGGCGTTTAAGGATAACCCGATCTAAGGGTAAGTGTCGTCTATTAAGGAAGTATCTCCGTTAGAGGAGGAACACTTTAGGGATAATGAACACCATGAGTGACTCATCAAGTAAGGATGTATTATCCGTTTGTTGAGCCCATTGAGGCGAAATGTTTTGTGTTGTGTGATTACAGTTGCATGCATGATTTAAATATAATCAATCGCATGCTAAGACGACAATTAGTTGTGCGTGGCCCGGTAGCATGTGGGCTGCGGGATTACCATACCAGCAAAGGTGCTGAGCCCCTTGGGGGCCACCCTTTCTCTCCTTTTCTATTTCAGGTACAAGGAGCTGGAAGCCGTTCGAGAGTAGGACGGGGTAGATGTTTATACATGGGTAGCCATTTAAATGGCGTAAGCATTGTAGGCGTAGTAAGACCGAAATTGTTATCGGCATTAGTTTGTAAATACTCGGTACAGTGGGAGTGTTTGTGTATAATAAATGTTGGAAATGGAATAAGGATTGTATTGTGTAGTTGCTCGGAAATCTAGTCCATCAGTCCGATACAATGTACAAGTATTAGCCTTGTTAGCCACGTGGGTGGTTAACGGCGTGTAACACCAACGAGTTAAGTAATGTGATGTGGTTTGTTTTTCCGCTGCAGTTATTGTAAGTGTGTTAATGTTGGATGGGGTGTTACAATTTCTTTTATGAATTGTTTTTTTTAATTCTTTCAAAATATTTATTTTAGTTTCTTAAAAAAAACACGTTTTACTTCGTTTTTGTTGTTTCTTTTGAACACTAGGGATAGTGTTCCTGCCAAGTGTAGGGCAGGGACCCCCCTTAAAAATAAGTTTTATTTATAATATGCATAAGTTGTGAGTTTTATCGATGTTTTACTAAACTTTTTGCATGTTTTTGATTGAGATAAGATTAGGAATGACTAAAAGCTTGTTCTCTCAAGAGGTTAGCTTTCTAATGACTCGTAGATTCCTCTTTTTAACTTTTTGATTCTTTTTATATAACGTGAGTATATGAACTTTCTCCTAATTCCTTCCTTATTGTACTACTGGGTATTTGTTTCTTTTCAAATCGTGAAAAATCTTTTGGGTGAAAATCTTAAAAAAGGGTTTTTTTGTGAAAAAAGAAAGAAGAAGAAAAAGAAAACAAAAAGAAAAAAAATCTTCTTCCAAAGGAAAAGCATTATATTCCTTGAGGTTGCAATAAATGCCTCAGAATAAAAGCAAGAAACGAGAGTTTTTCCTTTTATTTTTCTCCTAAATTCCCCGTTCTTCAATGCAAAAAAAAATCATGGTTGATTCAGAAACCCTTGCAAAATAGGGCTGAATAATAAAAACCATCGATGAGTGTCTTGGCCACATTCAGAAACTCTTGAAAAATAGAGCTGAGTGATGGAAACCGGAAAAAGAAGAGATTACAAAAATTCCCTTATGCAAAATAGCCCAAAAGTTTTTGATCGATTTTGAAAATTCTTTGCTTTTATACCCATTCGTATGTTTCTGATGGAATAAGGAGGTTTAAGTGATACTGATGAAATAGAGTCAGGGAGTTAAGAATAATTATCTTATTGTCATTCTAGAGTTTACCTGTTTTGTGCATAATTAATTACTCCTTTCTATCTTGTTTTGCTCAAGGACTAGCAAAAGGTAAGTGTAGGGACTTGATAAGCCGCAGACTTATCATAATTTTTGTGCTAGATTTAGTATTATAATTATCTAAATAAGGTTAAACATATGTTATTTATGTTATATTATGTGTTAAAGTATATTATTTGTACAGACTTATGTTTTTGTGAGTTTTCTGTGCAAAGAATGATTTTCTAGGCAAAATTTCAAGTGATGCCGGACTCAATGCCGGATTAATCCTGCACGGCATGAGCATAGATCAGAAAAGGAGCTTTGCCGAATATGATGCTGGGTAGATCTCATCCGGCATAAGTGAAGAGTCGCCACGGTTGACTAGACAATGGCAGTTATTGACCGTTGGAGATTTATCTAGTGCCGGGTGTGATGCCGGGTAGCTTCTACCCGGCATATGTACTGTTTCGCGCGGAATTGGCGGTTTTGTCCGTTGACAGTTGGGCACATTTATCACGTGTGCCGGCTACTGGTGATCCGGCATGACGCCCGGCAAACGACATTTTGAAGCCCAATAAATAGGCCGTGAATCTACATCATTTAACACACTTCAACATACCCATACACTCCATTCACTCTTCATTTCTGCCACATTCCATTGTTGGTGTCCAAAGAAGTCTACGGATCCATCCACGCAAGAGAAGAAGAAGATCTTGTCGGGTTAAGGCTATAAACATCTCCTTCTCCCCATTTGTATTCTCTTCTTGTAGTTGTGTGGATGGTGATGTAGAATTCTTTGTTAGGTTTTGGTTAGGGATGAGTTCCTTCCTTGTAAACACTTTGATCATTCAATATATATATTCCACAAGTTTTACTAAGATTCAGATTTCTACATAAGGCGGAATGAGATCGCTACTTATTCTTCTATCTTCTAAATTCCACTTGAGGTTCAAAAGACAAGAGTGTTTTTGGTTAAGGAATCTTAGTGGTCTATCACCATTGTTAGATGCAGAGGTGTAGATGACAACACCGAAAGAGTTGAATAACCTTATCCATTTTCATTATTTCAGGCGAATACTGACGAGAGATCGTTGGGTTCGAATTTGGGTAGTGAGTCCTTGTTTTTGGGGTTCGAAACTGGGATAAAAATTCACATTTTGTTCTTGCAGGGTAGAATGTCGGGTTGGTTGTGTCCGACATATTCAACATCTTTGAATATGCCATGCATCAACTATCCGGCGGGATATCCGACACGTTCATTTGTTCGGGTGATTTCAGAAACTTGTTATGTATTAAATGTTCATAGTGGTACTTAGGGTTGATCTAGTCTCGAATCCTACATTTAGATAGGTTTAATTTAGTTTACTTAATTTAGAATCAATATTTACTTTTCCCCCTATTTAGAATAGGTAATTACCGGGATTAGGACTAGTTTTCTATAAGTCCCTTGGGTACGATACTCTCGGTCGTAATATATTTACACTATACTCCGACCGGGTTTTATTTTGCTACCCGTAGTAGAGTTGTAGGTTTAGTTTATTATTTTATTCTTTTTATATATAGTTTTTCCTACAAATTTCTCTTGTTAGCACACACTGGCCGGATGTTGCTTTTCAAGGCATGATAGCCTGTAGGCACACTGACTGGATGTTGCTTTGCAAGGCATGATAGCCTGTAGGCACACTGGCCGGATGTTGCTTTTCAAGGCATGATAGCCTGTAGGCACACTGGCCGGATGTTACTTTTCAAGGCATGATAGCCTGCAGGCACACTGACCGGATGTTGCTTTTCAATAACTCAAAAAAGTGCTTTGCTTTTTATTGATTTAGAATGAAGTATCTTATACATAAAACTTTTTCAGACATTTCGGTTGCCAAGAATGTGGTAACTCATATCCCACATTAGTTTTTAAGCGATATGAGGCTCGCCCGGTTCACTGATGTACAATTAATGGGCCCTCCCATTGCGGTTCGAGCTTTTTCGGCTACTTGACCTGTCGAAGGACCAACTCACCTGGAACTAAACTTTGTTCTATTGTTCTTCGATTGAAGTTTTTTTTACCTTGGTTTTATCTTTTTGCCATTCTGACTTCTGCCGCAGCTCTTGTTTCCTCCAGAAAATCCAGATGGTCTTGTATTCCTTCGTTATTGTACCTTTCATCAAATGATTCCCATCGGATTGACGGGACTATGATCTCGACTAGGATGATTGCTTCCAAGCCATAGGTCAGTATGTAAGGCGTTTCCCCTGTGGGTCCTTTTTCTGTTGTTCGGTAGGACCAGAGAACCTGGGGAAGTAATTATACCCATCTTCCTTTTTTGTTGTCTAATTTATATTTCAATGCTTTGAAGATTTGACCGTTTACGTTCTTGACTTGTCCATCTGCTTGAGGATGAGAAACCGACGCAAATCTTAGATCGATTTTCCATTCCTTTCAAAATGCCCAAAAACTATTGCAATTGAACAGAGTCCCATTGTCGGTTATTATTACCCTTGGGATACCAAACCTACATACCACGTAGTTCTAGATAAAATCTTGTGTTTTTTTGGCGGTGATGGATACGGTTGGTATTGATTCTACCCATTTGGTTAAGTAATCAATAGCTACATATATGAATTTGAATCTTCCCGCGGATGCTTCCGGGAAGGGTTCGCAATGTCCAATCCCCACTTAGCAAAAGGGATGGGAGAAAGTATAGCTTTTTGTGAAATACCCCGAACTTAAAAATAGTGATTAATTAGGCTAATGAGATTTTTATAAGCTTAATTATGCCTAAATAAACACGTGATAACAATTCCCGAAGAAAACGGATCCAAAAAATGGGTTAAAACGCAAATGAACCTTAAAGCACATTTTTCTAGAAAATCAGGAAAATGTGACTTTATGTTGGTTTAATAGACTCATAAAAATTATAGTCAATAAAATGTCTATAATTAAACATTAGTGAAGGTCTAGAGCCATTAAAATCAAATATACAAGAAAATTCCAGAAAACGGGCTCCGGTTAGTTAATAGTGTAAAAACAGGAAGTTTTGGGGCCTTATTTGTAATAAGAGCAAAATAATCCTCTTCCTTTGTAAATAAAAAGCTGGATCCCTCCTTTTATGTGTGTGCCACGTTTTATTCAGCCTCTTCCCCCTCTTCTAGCTCTCTTACTCACTAGAAGACAAAGTACTAAAGTAAAAAGCAATTTTTGGAGTCTCTCTCCTCCATTTCCCCCTCTCTCACGATTTGCTCCCTCTCTCACCTGACTTCTTCTTCCTCCCAAGCTAGTAATGGAGATTTGAGTACCCCCCCACCAAGATCATCTTCTACCTCGTTTTGAAGGCTTAAACAAACTCCAAACAACAAAACAATTACACCACTAGATTCCCCTCATCTTGGAGTACATTTCTATCCTTTCAAAAATGAAAACCTCAACTTTCATCTCCATGGATGAAGCTCATTTGAAGGTTTGAGAAGACTATGGGGATCTACACCATATCCTTGTTGTTCTAAGGTAAAAAGAAGTTTGAAAATCCTTTTTTCTAGCCTTCTCTTGATACCGAAAATTCCAGATTTTTATACCTCTTGTTCTATGTATTCCATCCGGTTTTTAAGCTTCAAAAGAGTGATGGAATATTTTTGTGGTACTAGCCAAACACTCACCTAGAGATTTGGAAGGTAATCCCTCACTTTAGAGCTTAAACCCTTCCTCTCATCTTAGGGCTGATTTTAGATGTTTGAGTATCTCCATTGATACTCATTGTTGTTTATTGGGTATGGCTGTAGCATTAGTGGTTAAACTCCCCACTTGACCGGTGGTAAACAAGAAACCAAAGAGAAAGGGAAGAAGAAAGAAAGAAAGAAAGAAAGAAAGAAAGAAAGAAAGAGAGAAACAAGGAAAGAAAAAGAGAACTAGAAACACTAAGGTAATGGACTTACCTTGAACAGATTTTAAAGTTTTGAGTATGAGTAATTACATTCCTTAGTATTGATTATGTTACTGCAATGGTAAGCATGAGATAGGATTGTATTTGTATTGCTTATGTTGATGATTAAGGGCCTTTGAGCCAAGTGAAAAAGTGCTAAGTGCTGGAATTAAATGTATTGGTTAGTGTCTAAAATGGTGTGTTGTTGATTTGGTTTGATGAGCTGAATAAACCATGTGGGCAATGCTTATAAATGTAGGGAACCTCTATCAAAATTTCTGTAGGAACCTAAGTGGTTTAAGTGTTTTAGGAGAAAGAATAACCTAGGTTGGTCTAGGTGTGTTTTAGAACCTAATCTGAGTAGTTAATCACTTTGGAAACTAGTTTGAGGGAGTTGTGTAATTAAGTAGAACCTTATATGAAAATAATGCAAGTGTATAGCTAGATGGAATTAGTTGAAGAGCCATTAAGTTAGTGAAAAGAAAGAAAACAAAATCTGTAGCAAGAACTCAAGGAAGAAGATTAAGGGTGAAAATTTTGTAAGGAAACTAAGAATTGAGTGATGAGTTTAGTTAGAGTGTCAAATTAGTGTTAAAATATGTTAGTAAACATGGGGGAAGATTGAGGAGGAATTAGGCAAAGAAAGAAAGTTGAAATAGAGGTTTCAAAATGAAAAATCTGTCAAAATATAGTAGGGTCCGGGACTTAGGTCCAGGACCAAGTCCTGGACCAACATGAAAAACAAGCCAAGATTTTCCCCAGCACCTGGTCCGGGACTTAGGTCCTTGCTAAGGTCCCGGACCATATTACAAAAACTGCCGAAACTTGATTCTAGCATTGGTCCTGGACTTGGGACCCGGACAAGGTCCCGGACCAACCCATATTTTCTTTAAAAAGTGTATAAATGGTGTTTTAAGATGGGGATTTGAATGGTAATGGTATTATAAGATTGTTAAGACATAATTAATGATATATAATGGTCATTAGTGGTATAAACAAGCTTGAGAAGTAATAAGAAGCAAGTAACTTATGTGAATGAGTTTGAAATGTAAGGAGTTAGTAAATGTAAATCGGGAAACACTAAAGATGAAGTTGGTTAGGTTAATTATCGATAATTAACCTCCCGATTCCATGTATATTATAGGATTGGAATATTTGGACTCCGAAGGAGAGTCGGCAACCTGAGAACTACGGTGAACGGTATGATTTTCTTATGCCTGTATGCTACCGAGGTTACCTTGATTTGTGTGTTTATGGGATGTATGCTATCACCTACAAGATAAAATGCATGAATTGAGTTCATTGCACTTCCTCTTGCTTGTGATGTATTATCCCTTGTTGAGTTGTGATTGAACTATGAAGTTTGTATAATTCATGAAATGTGCATTGGTTGGATGAAGTATTCATTGCTTGGATGTGTAAGGGTGCTAACCTTGAAGTATTGAATGAATGATTCTCACTAACTCCTTAACCTTGAGAATTTTCTAAGTTTGATAAAAATGGTAACTTGAAGTAAGTGAGAAGTCTGATATAGCTTCGGCCACGCGTGAGGATGAGGAGACAAGAGAGGTTGTTATCCGATTCCTGGCCTAACCTTCCCACCATGGTCCAAATCCCTTAAATGGGTAGCAACCCGGGGAAGTAAACCAACCTAAAGCCCGGTGATGGGATAGTCTTGTCCTTGCCCGGAGGTCATACCGACTTGACTTGAGTATTAATGTAAAGAAGAGTATTTGGTAAAGTAAGGATCATGACTAGTGTAAGTCATTGATCAAGAGTAAAAGAGCAAGAACATCCGACTAAGCCGGATGGGAAATTGACTAACAAGTGATGAGGCTAGAACTTGAGAAGTGAATCTCAGGGGCCTTGGTAATTGTTGAATGGTTGAATTATGAATTGATCTCATTGCTTGTGTGATGCTCTATGTGTGAGTATACCTATACAGGAATTTAATATTGTTCATATAGCATGTATGTTTGTAAATAAAATGAACTCCATGTAGGCGACAAAGTAGTCGGTGTACCCTCGTTAGCATGCGGGGTATGTGAATTTTATGCCAGCAATTTTGCAGAGCCCCTTGGGGTACTGTTTTTATTTTCCAGGTACCCGAGACGATTGAAGGTTGATGTGAGAGACCGGTTTGTTATACCTTGATAGTTAGGATGGTTGGATAGTGTATTATGTTGTACACGGGCTTGTAGCCATTTGAATTGTCGGTGTGCCATGTGGTACACCCTTATGTATTTTTGGAAGTATGTAGACTTGTGAGACATGGGTAGGATGTTAGACTCATGGTAATCATGCTTAGACTTATGAGAACAGATTGTATTTTGGGTTGTACATTTGTAGACTCGGTTTATTGGATTGTAAGTATTGAGCACTGTATTGATTAGAGAATTGTATATACTCGGTCGGATTGAAGCGTAGATTGTATTTGTTTAGTACTCGGATATTCCGGTCCATCAGACCGTTACTGTATTTGGAGTAGGCCTTGTTAGTCATGCGTGTGACTAACGGCAATGTTTCACTCGGTGTTGGATTGAATATTCTGTTGCGAAGGTAAGGATGCACGAGGTATTTAGTAGTTAATAAGGTGATTAGCGGTAGGGGTGTTACATTTTGTATGGCCAGAGGATTATGTATCCTATTTCTATGTTCTTGACACTTGGTGCATTTTGTATGTATTCTTTGCAATGTTCCTTCATTTAACCCAAGCCTTAGAATTTTGTGAGTTGTGACCCTTTCTCCCTGATGATTTCCACAGATTCCTCCGCATATCTCCTCTATGAGTTTGACCCCTTCTTCTATGGTGACACGCTAGAGTGCCGGCCTTACGAAGGACCGTCTATAAAGCTGTCCATCTTCTAAAAAGAATGATGGAACTCTCCTCTTTAATATTTTTGCTTCTTTTTTGTTTGGTGATAACTTTCCTTCTAGTATGTATTCAATGACCGGAGTCATCCATGATTCTACTGATAGGTCTAGTTCAATGTTTCATACTTTAGCCTTGTCCAGACTTGAGCTGGTTTTTATTTCTAGCCATACTTTGTCAAGCATTCTTTCGGCTATGCTTGCTAGCTTTGCCAATGTATCAACTTCGATATTCTTTGCCCGTGGAAAATGCTTTAGCTCACACCTTTAAAAGTTCGCCTTTAGTTCTTGAACCTTAAGCAGGTACTTCAAAAGCTTCTCTTCCTTGACCTCGTAAACATTATCATTTTTGGGCGACCAGCATTGAATCTGAATATACTTCTGACTCTGCATGAATTGTAAGGTAATGAGGTTTCTTCGATTTTTTTTAAAATACTATAAAACACGCTTGTTGTCTATTGTATTTTTAGAAAACTTGTTGCCCCTAAGGTAGTGGCGACCTCCAGCCCTTGAATGACAACCTTGTACTCTGCTTCATTGTTTGTTACTTCAAACTCTAGCCGGAGTACATAATTGAGATTTTGCTCATCTGGAGTTTGAACTACAATTCCGGCACATGCCCCGGTCTTACACTGGGCACCATCAACTAGAATGACGTGCAGAGTTAGGCAAAGCTTGGTTCTATTATAAAGTCTGCCAAAGCTTGTGCTTTTATCGCTATTCGGGGTAAGAAGTGGATCTCATACTATGTGAGTTCAACGGTCCAGCTCACCATGCGTCGAAACATGTTTGGGTTATTTGCTATCTGTTTGAGTGGCCAATTTGTCCTGACAAAGATCTGGTGCGACTGGAAGTAAGGGCGCAGCTTTCGTGATGCAATGACCAACGCGAACAAGATTTTTTCAATGTTGATGTACCAGCTCTCTGTTGATGTCAATATTTTGTCAGTATAGTAGACGAGGATTTCTTTCCTTTCCTCCTCCATTATTAGAACTGCCGCTACCGCCCAATTTGTGGTAGATAGATAGAGGTATAGATCCTGGCCGGGAGTGGGGACACCCAACATGGGGTAATTCCTAAAGCATTTCTTTAATTTTTTCAAAGGCTTATACACTCTCTTGCCCCCATAGAAATTTACTGTTTTTCCTCAAGATGTTGAAAAATGGGATTGATTTCTCTTGAAGTTTTGAACTAAATATGCTTAGGACCATGAGTCTCCCATTTAAAGCCCATACATTCTTAATGTTTGCTGGTGGGGAGAGATCGAGGATGGCCTGGCTCTTCTCTGGATCCACTTCAATTCCTCAGTTTCTGACAATAAAGCCGAGAAATTTTCCTTGTGTTACTTCGAATCCACATCTTTCAGGGTTTAACTTGATTCGGTATTTATCCAGAGTGTTAAATGTCTATTCTAAGTCTTTCATGTGCTTCTCTTTTGAGTTGCTTCTGATGACTATGTCATCAATGTAAGCTTCTACATTACGGGCAAGTTGCTATTTGAAGACTTTGTCTATCATCCTCTAGAAGGTTGCTCCGACATTTTTTAGACCGAACGACATTACCTTATAACAGGAGGTTCTGGCTAACGTAATAAAGGAAGTTTTTTCTGAATCTTTTTCATTCTTTAATCTGATTATATCCTAAAAGCGCATCTAGGAAGCTAAAGACAGAACTTTGAGCGGTTGAGACAACTAGTCTATCTATTGATGGTAGTGCATAAAAATCCTTGGGATAAGCCTTATTTAAATCCATGAAATCCACACACATCCTTCACTTCCCATTTGATATTTTGACCATGACTACATTGGCTAACCATTTGGGATAAGATACTTCTCTGATGAATCCAGCTTTGAGCAATTTCTGGACTTTGGTTCGAGCCGCCAAGTCCCTTTCTTCTCCTATTACTCTCTTTCTTTGCTTGATGGTTAGGTGCTTTGGATCCACACGGAGGTCATGCTAGATAACGCTTGGATCTATTCCAAGCATTTCGTCTACGCTCCAAGAGAATGTCATCCTTTTTATTCAAGAATCTCATTAGATGGTCTGTTCTCCGCTACTAAATGCATTTCCTACTTTAAAAAATTTAGAATGGTCAGATTTCAAGTGTACCTCTCTTCGGGGATTACAGGACGCTTCATAATTTTTTGTCTCTTTGCCTGCCCCTGGAGGAGAAGGAAACCTCCCCTTGAATACTTTATCTCATCCTACTATTTTGACCACTTCCCCTTCAGGTAGACTCTCCATAATCCGGACCTCACAGACCCGGACCATCTTCTGGCTCCCTTTTACAGTTACAAGCTTTCCCGATCTAGTTGAATATTTCATTTTCAGGTGATGCGTACTGCATATAGCCCGAAAAGCATTGATTCCCGGTCTTCCTAGATACATGTTATACCTGGAAAGGCCCGACATAATGAATGCCATCAACTTTTCTATTCTTCGTTGGTCTCCTTAGCATAAGGTGATAGTGAAGTCGATGCGACCCAAAGATATAGCAGAGATTCCTCCTATGAAGCCCCCTAGGAGCACCTATTATGGTATGATTTTGTCCACAGGTATTTCGAGTTTCTTAAATGCCTATGCTGATATCACATTTGTCCCAGCCCCAATGTCCACTAAAATGCCTTCCATCATTCTGTCATTTACTTGTGCCCTGATGATGAGCGGGTCATTGTGAGGATATAGGACTCCATCCTCATCCTCATCAGTGAAGTAGATTGGGGGAAGCTTTTCCTATTTTCCCACCTTCCTCTCATGAAGCTCTTGATGTACTTCGTGAATATGTCTTTTCCTTTCATTTAGAGTTAAAGGTCCAACTTCTGAAAAGAGGCCTGTAAATTTTCTTAGGAGAAACTTGTTATTAGTTTTTAGATTTTTAGTTTTCCTTTTACTTAGTATAAACAAATAAGAAAGTAGAAGCATTACAATGATAGTGGGTATTATTTCTATCTCTTCTCTATTTATGACAAAATCCATTAGTATCTAGTTTGTAAGATGAATTATACTCCCTTTTACAGACTTGTGATCATACCGAATGATTTACTATGATCTAGCTCGAGGTGGATCTCTTCTTCTTGCCGAGTCCGGGAGAAGTGTTGATTATTGTAATGTTTTTGCTGTCCAGCCGGTTGTTTCCCCTTCTTCTCGTTTTCTTCTATCACTCTAAGCTCGTTGGTCAAGGTGGCATAGTTGACAGTCCTGTGGCTCCGGTTGCCGTGGTATTCGTAAAATACCACTGGGACCTCTCCCGGCTGGGGCTTCTTGGGAGGAGGTAAATAACCTTCTTTAACTGCTGCCACATATCTTCCGGAGTCAATATGGACAACAACCCTTGTGTTTTGGTACTGTGGCCCCTGGGAAGAAGAGGCAACAAAAGTTTTATAATAAGACTTGAATCTTGATCCTCCTCCAGACGAGTTATTTCCCCCTGGTTTCCCTTTTTCTCGGACGTGACCGGTCCTTTGAAACTGTTTGCTAACTCCTTAGCCTTGTTCTCTGCTATTTCAGACTTAAGAAAGTCGTGAATCATCTCAGCCAATTCTCTATGATTTTTGGGTGTTTTAGTTGCTATTTTCCGGTGAGCCAGAGAAGTCCTAGTCCATTGCCACAAGCCTTGATCAGAATTTTCTCATCAATATCATCGATCTCTGCCACTTACATATGAAAACGTGAGCTATATTCCTTCACTGTTTCTCCCTTTCACTGTTTGAGATCCATCAGCTTGATTGTTTCTTTCTTGACCTTCTTACTCACAGTAAAGTATTGTTGGAACTCTTCAGTCAATTGCTTGAAGCTTGTTATGGACTTTAGGGGCCTGGTGGAGATCCAGCTTAATGCCCTCTTGGAGTGTTCCTGGAAATAAGTTGTAGAGAGCAAGGGAGTCGATTCCTCGTGTGTTCATGGCGAACATGAACTTTTTAATATGCTGGGCGGGGTCTCCCGTTGCATCATACTTTTCGACCGCAGGCGTAACGAAGTGGGGCGGTAGTTTCACTCTCCTAATTTTCTCAGATAATGGATAAAGACTCATGTCAATTGAGTCATCTTCTTCCACTCCTTCCTCAATGATTATCAAAGTTTCTCTTTGCTCTTCTTTCCTTCCTCCATTACTTCCATCTGAGTCACGGTTCTTTAGGAACTCGATGGCTTTGGTCATCTCTTCCCATTTCCTTTGATAATCCTCATCTCTTTGCATTAATTCTTGTTGCAGGACTTCATTTCCATCCACAATTTTCTCAACAATTGCTCGGGTCAAATTATTTAGCATATCCTCTAGATCTTGCTTGGAGATACTGTATGGAGCTCTACCATCGATGTTCCCATCAGCATTCGGGTTGTCGACTTCAGCGTTGGATCACGGTGCTTTCCTTGTTCTTGGAGCCATTTCTTACACCTAAACCTGCAAAAATGTAATTTCTGATTTTTGGATCATGATGTTCCTAATTGTGGCAAGAAACCATTACTCTACGGGTGGATTCGTGGTTGCTAAATCTTGAGTTGTTCGTTTCCCACAGTCGGCGCCAAATGAAAAAGGTTTTAATCTTTCTAGGTTGTAAGGTTCTAATCCTTCTCATAATTCCTATGTCTTCCTAAGTACCTTGGTTGAGTTACCTTGTCACAGGATGGATAACACAGTTGAGAAAGAAAGGGTAGAGAGCTTTAGACAGAGAGAGTACTCAAAGTATTCAAGAATTGGAAGCGTGTCATATTTCATGGGGGTGAACCCCTATTTATAGTATTTCCCTCACAAGTCCTGGGGTCCCTAGCTTGTCACTACCTCTGTTTGCCAGGCTGGCATTCTTTACACAACTGTAATCTCTTCACTACACTTCCTTTCCTGCCTTCAAGATCGGTCACAGATGATCGGTTGCTTCTATGCTTATTTTGGCTATCTTGACCGGTCATAGGTGACTGGTTGTTTATTTTTCTCTATTTTGCGTATTCTTGACCGGTCACAAGTGACTGGTCACTATTTGTGCTTGTCCTTACATATCTTGACCATTCACAAACGACCGGTCATTGTCTTCCGGCAATCTTTCCCAGTCTTTCAAAATTGATCTTATTCATCCCCTTTTCACATGGATACTTCGTCTTAGCACATTGCAAGACTTGTAAGAATCAATTTCATCTATCAATAAAGAGCTTGTCTTCTTCTCTTTCGTCTTAGTTTGACAACCCCCTTATCAGCTCTGATTCTGGGGGGGTATAAAGATCGATGTGATGGACTTCTACAGCTTGTTGTGCTCCTAGTTGTGTGTGCTTATGCAATTAAGAAAATGCGAGTTTATCATGGGCCACAGACCAAGTTCCTTCTTGCTAGTTTTTTTCCTCTTTTTGTCTAGGGATTCTGACTTTAAGACACAGTGGGACAGAGTGGTTTTTGGCTTTTAATTTTAAAGATGAATTGTTTTCCATATATTCATGTGCTCAGTAGCTAATAAGCTCCTAGATGGCTTTCAGATGTGAAAAACTATGAAGATCATTATGCTCGTTAAGCTAGAAATGGTTGCTCTGTTCTGTTGGCCCTTTAAAAGATGGTTGTTTGTTGAAGGATCTTGGGCCGAGTAAGAAAGAATTTTCAACAACAAATATTTAGTGATGATGAGGGTCTTTTGTGCCTTTTGGGTTGTTTTTTTTTATAGTTTACTGGAAAAGACCAGCTATAAGATGGCAATACTATGGCAAAATGCCCTTCTCACCATGATAAAAAGAAAGTGTTATAGAGAAGAGAGTTACATAGCATATAATAGTTGAAATAAATTTCTAGAGGAGAGGATAACATGAGTTGGGAAATGCAGTGATTCTTGATTCCATTCAACGCTTGCCCTTTTTACTGAATCAGCTGCTAAATTCCAGTCCGGGATGACTTACTCAAAGATGACTTTGTTGCACTGGGACCATATCATGCTTATGGCATGAAAAAAGGTTGAAGACCATAATTTTGTGCTTGCTTGCTTTGACGCGATGCCCTGCCAGGAGAGGTAAAAATCTACCGGTTTTTGTGGCTTAACGAAGCTTACTCCCCACCAGTCTAGAAAAATATTCAACAGCCGTGAGGATTCTATACAATGTATGAAGAGGTGCGCGCTGGATTCGACTGCCCTGTTGCAAAGTGGGCATCGCATTTGCTGTATTGGTATAATATTTCTAAAGAAAAGAACGTCCCTCGTTAGAAACCGGTTCTGGATAAATAGCCATACTAAAAGCTCTATTCTGGGTGGGGCAAGGCTACGCCAGAAGACTTTACACCATGCAGGAGCTTCCGGTACCGATATCTCCATGACTGCATCGTAGAACGACTTTGTTGTATATCTGCCTTTTGGGTTGTTTTGAAACATGTTTTGTAACACCCCACTCGATAAGCACATCATAGTCACTATCGTAGCATAAATAAACGCGTCTCACAACGGTTGTTAAAATATTAATAAACCTCAGATGGGTGTCACATGCCATTACTCGCCCGTGCGAGTAACAAAGCATAACGAGACAATAATAAAACGATGATAATAAATATATAGCCACCGTGATGACAAGATACCAACCTATTCATCATACTAACATCCAAAAGCAATCCATCTGACAGTGAACATCTATCCGATCCCGAATATACAACATCATCATAATGTAAACTAAAGTCTAACATGATATAGTATGAAGTCTCGTGAGGTAATAAAAAACAAAAGCCCTAACTACTGGGTCCCACACTTCGGCTTCAATGATAATCAATAACCTGTATAATGTCATCGAGGCTCGGTGATAAACGTTGAGTATGCTAGGTTCGGGCCCTATTGGCCACTTAAGTCGTTATAGCCGTCTTTGCATTAGATTTGTTACATGCTTTTACCGGTTTACAATTTATATTAAATACTGTAAAAGGCATGATTAAGCACACAATATTCACTACAATGCATACTTATCATTTATACAGCAACAAGTAAGAAAGTCGAATGCGGTAAAACGCGCAATCGCTTACAATGATTGATTTACATTATTACAACCGGCCTCCCAGGCCCTCACATGTCATCATATTTTAATTAACACTATCGGGGGTCAAGTTAGGACAACCCAAAATAACTCACATGGACAGTTGTCCCACGTACACACAAAGGTGCTCATAATGCTATGGATCAGGAGATCCCAGGTCTTTCACTTTGCCTTTTTAAAGGCATCCTTAAATGGCCAGAAGCCTGGTACCAACAGTAGTACACTTTGTCTGACGATCTATGTAGGTTCATTAGGATTTAACAAGAGTAGACCCGATCCGGGTGTTAACTCTAGTGATCACTATGCACAACTAGTAGCCAATGACTAACTGGGTTTATATATCAACACACTCATTAACTTTCCAACACTTGATTAATTTAATCAGGTTAGGTCGGAAGAATTCATTTATTACTTATCTGCCCCGTGGGTATTACCCATACCTAGAGGTAATCTAGGTCGTATTCATGTTCGAGTTCAAGCTCTAGAGACTGACGAAGTCATGTCTCGTACCTAAGTATTTTACTTAGGTTAATATATACATATTTATAATACTAAGCATATTATATTAAGTAACAATAGACACATCACATTGCTCGTATATGTATGTTTACATAAGTCGATCTATAGTCGACGTAGTATTAGCCCGATGGGCATTCGCGCAAAATATTATAATGCTAGAAACAAGCAGATATCACACAACATCTCATGCATACGTATATGTTACAAGCATTGTTTAAAACACATCAAAATTATCTAAGCCTGAGGAAACCCTCAAGAAAACTCTGACCAAACCGTCCACATACCGTACGCCATAGACCAAGGATGCGCACAACCCTAAGCTAGTCGGGCGCCTTTTTCTCACATACGATCTAAAATATAAACATTACTATGAGTCAATCCACATGACTTATTTAAACTCAGTATTTCTGAATAACGCTAGTAATCCTGACATTTCATCCCCGGATTTCAATAGTTAATTAGTTAAAGTATCGTTATGTAAAACTCATTTCTCGTAGTATTTACTAATGTCCGGTTTTAATTAAAAAAGTTGGTTTGCATAAAACATTTTAGTTGTAGCGTTTTTGAATGTTAGGATTTATTCTGTTGTATCCCATAATGTTTATAAGTATACAATTACACATCTAGGTTCATACTTATGTATATTATCTAACCAAATTCGGTTACATATACAAGTATATATTTATAACCTATAGTTGCATGTATACATGCAACACTGATTTATATGATATTTCATACTTGTATACTAACGTTTATAATTCATTATATGCATTAACCTTGTTCTCATTTGAACTTAAGCATATAATCTATAGTTGCATGTATACATGCAATGATATTATATGGTATTATTATTTTACCATTTATCATAGTACATTGTATTATAATACATAAGGTTTGTACCGAGTTATTTTTAAATTCAAAACCTTATAACTTTATAGCTTATAAACCACACTAATGTAATAACATTTGTTATTTACTATTACATGATTTCTAACCGTATTATATATTTGTTATATATATATGGCATGTGCATTATATATATGTCTATATATATGTTTCATGAATTATAAAATCCTTGTATTATATGTCACATTATAGCATTTTATATGAGATATTCATTCTACTTAGTTGTAATATATTATACAACTTATATTATGTAACACTTATATTATATAATTATAACTCCTAAGGTTTATTTAATACTAACCTTAGTTTAGAAAACCCATTTACTCATAATTGTCACATTATTTCATATGAATATCCTTTCTGATACTAGCTTCATTTACACACCATATAATAGTTATAATATTTATATCATTGTAGACTATAGTCGAAAATTCATTTTCAAGTACTTATAATTGTGTTACAGCCCTATAGTTTTATTGTAACACCCCAACAACAGCCATACACTTAACAACAGATTGCAGCGGAAAACTTAACTCATCACATTACTTAACTCAATGGTGTTACACGCCGTTAGCCACCCACGTGGTTAACAAGGCTAATACATATACATTGCATCGGTCTGATGGACCAGATTCCCGAGCAACTACACATTACATTCTCGTTCCATTTCCAACAGTTAATATACATGCACATTCCAACTGTACCGAGTATATACAAACTAATGCCGACAACGATTTCGGTCTTACTACACCTACAATGCATACTCAACTTGAATGGCTACCCATGTACAAAAACTACCCGTCCTACTCTCGAACGGCTTCCAGCTCCTTGTACCTGAAATAGAAAAGGAAGAAAGGGTGGCCCCCAAGGGGCTCAGCACCTTTGCTGGTATGGTAATCCCGCAGCCCGCATGCTACCGGGCCACACACAACTAATTGTCGTCTGGGCATGCGGTTGATTATATTTAAATCATCCATGTAATCATAAACACATAACACATTACATACACACAACTATGGGCTCAACAAAACTGACAACTCATCAATACTCAGGTGTTCCTTAACCCTAGAGGGTTTCTCCTCTATTGGAGTTATTTCCTTAATAGACGACACTTACCCACTAGTCGGGTTGTACTCAAATTCGTCTTATAATAACCTGGGGTTCATAACCATGATCCACATTCTCCACATAATAACCCATACCACATATTGACATCCATTCTTGCATAACATCGCAATAAGAATTGCATCACATCATTATCACATAACATAACGGGAACAGTTCTCTTTAGGAACCGACCCAAACCTAATTAGTTCACTTGGAGAGCCTAGAGAATGTCGCCAAACTCATGCTAAACTCATTACATAACTCATTACCGTCCTGTTAAATGAACGAATAACTTAATCCAAGGTGCGTCGGATATAGTGATCAAAGCACACCAAACAAACATAGTATGCCCCTGTGGCCCGACGTGAGTCAGTAAAATAGCCTTGGTTAAGCTAAAGGGAAGGTTGAAAACCAAAAGAGAAGACAACCATAACATACACAGAGAATCGAACCTGATATGATAATGATCCCCATACTCACACGCGTGGCCGGAACGACCGGACTCCTCACTCCCCGGTTAGCACTTGTTAGAAGTCTCATTATTGGACTTAGTACATTAATTCACAATCAGGTGGTTAGGTCTAGTTAGACACACACAAGGGTAGTGAACATACTAACACACACAAACAAACACATAACAAACTCACGCATAGCCATGGTTAGAATGTTCCCATGGTTGGAAACATTATTACCGGATATTGTTCTCTTACGTTTACCTAATATTGGTTAACTAGCCTTTCATACGCATTCGAGGTTACCGGTATCGGTACGCAAACACCACAACAATAACAACGACTGTAAACTCGTTTCATGATTTATCTTATAATGTGGCAAACATACAGAAAAACACATTGGCATACAAGCCGGTGTAATCCGGTAGGACACAGGTTGCAAGAAAACCATACCTGTCACCACGGTCCACTCTATTGTGCCCCCTTAAGTTCCTCGAACAATTCTCGAACAACTGGTAGTATTACATTTACTTCCATTAACATCAGGGTATCATGATTGTTTAAAGTCTAATGCTCATAATTTACCCCGTTAACTAGTTAAATAACTTCACATTTTTAACTCGTTCTTCTTTCACATTTTTCTACAACTTTTCACCCACCAAATTGTCATTATAACTCACCTAACATGACCTTAACAACCTTATAACATCATTACTTATCAATCCCCATCATTACACATCATTTTCCAACCTTAAACAACATTTTTAGAGTGGTCCGGGACTTGGTCCTTACCTTATGTCCCGGACCAATACATAAGAAGACTCTCGGGTGAAAATTGGCACTGGTCCGGGTCTTTGTACCGACCCCAAGTCCCGGACCAGGCTATTGAAGTTACTCTCGGCCAGTTTTTGTATGTGGTCCGGGACCTTGTCCTGGAAGCAAGTCCCGGACCAAAGCTACAGAATTCCATATTTTGCATTTTCAAGCCTTGTTCAACTTGTTCTCTTCACCCATTGTTTACCCAAACTTCATACATGTACATAGGCATATCCTAATACCAAAATTTCTCTTTGAACCTCCTTAAAACATTGTCCAAACTTGTTACTCAATTTCCTTACAACATCCCTTAACACTTATAATGTTTTTCCTTAGGTTTTCTAAGTGGTAGTTTCATGCCTATAACTCCACTAACCAAAATGTTACCTTACCACCATTCCCACTACTCAAGGGCATTATTTCACACATACACCTCCCATACACAAACTCCTTCTATTTTCCACTAGTTCACACTTAGATCTCCACAAGGCATTATTTTTCCTTTGATCAGCAAAACTTGCACAAGACTTAGAACTTCACATAACATAACCTTGGTGTGTTTAAAACACCTATTTGACTTTGTTTCACCATCTCGACACTTAACAAATTCCTAGTACCTTCTAGGTCATAAAATCTCACTAGAACCCATAAACTCCTTGTTTATCAACTAAATTTTGCCATAGCTTCTCTTGTATATTCTCACAACCAAACACTTAGGTTTTCACCTTTTGACAACCAAGAACACTTAATCTCTTAATACACACTCCTTACACACAAACATATTGTTTTTCATCCTTTAACCATCCAAGACATTCGTCTTCACAAGTAATGCTCTTTACACACTACTATACCTTTAAACTACACTACATCACAATATAGTGCATACACTTAAATTGCTTGGCACTTAGGCCCTTAAATAGCATGGCTCTTAGGCCCTTAAATTGCATAAACCTTAAACACTGAATTTCCCACATATATATTGCCTTTGACCTGCAAATACACACAACATCTCATATGCCCTTAATAAACTCCTTTTAGATAGTTTGCTATCTCATTTCGCATTGGCTCTTTAGGTAGTTTTTAATAAGCAATTCAAGCTCATTTTCTTAAGGCATAAAACTACCTTAGGTTAGGTTATTTACCTCTTTTCTCCAAGATTTTTACTTGGACACTCTTGTTCTTCCTTGTTTGGAAATCGGCAAGAGGACTTGGTTACTTGTCAATGTTCTAATCAATACACAAGTAAAAGCAATGAGCATTCAAGCTTCATGCCTAAACTCATTTACAAACCCTAGGTTATATATATTGTCTTAAAACACAACAATGAATGTTTTACCTTGGAATTGGAAGAGAGTTTGACTAAGTAGCAAGAGAGGACTCCACCAAGCCCTTTGAACATTAGAATGAAGCTAGACCAAGGCAAAAGAAAACACCATTACAAGGTGTATTTTCGGTCACATATAAAACAAGAGGAATTGAAGTTTTTCTTTGAGTTTCCTTACGTTGAAGCTAAAGAGAACAATGAGATGTAAAAAGATGAGTTCAAGCTCCTTCCATGGTGATTCCTCTTGGTACCGAGTTGAAGGTTTTGGAGATTTGAAAAGACAAGATTGTAGAGCTTGCCTAAACTAAGAGAATGGTGGTCTTGGAATTATTTTTGGAGCATGGAGCTAGGAGATATGGACAATCAAAGATGGAGTTAATATTATTGCTGTAGCAAAACCGAAATGGAGAAGAGAGGGAATGAAGAAGATGGCGGGAATGAGAAGGAAAGAAGAGAATGAAGAAGGAAAGCTTGCTTTTGGAGATATTTAAGCTAAAAGCAAATAGTAACTTTGCTTTATTACCTTCCTTGCTTATTTGATTGGTAAAGTGTGGTGAGTCACACATGAAAAACCGGCCCCCTTAGTAGTTTAGGCTCTTTGGTGGTCTTTGTTGACCAACTAAGTCACTTATATTGACTTATGTTATAAACTAGTACAATTTAGTTACTATTCACAAATCAAAGCACATATTTGTGAAATTTTTGATTTCCCATTGATTTAGACTTCCTTATTTGATACTAAGTAGTGCACATGTTATTTAAAGAGTAATGACGGATATTTAGCCACTCAAAACTCATTTACAAGACAATTTTTCAAAAATGTGCTTTAAGACTCCTTAAAGCACATTTTGTGTTTTAACTTGTTTTCAAGCTTGGTTTTCTTTATTAATTGATTTAAAATGTTCATTAGCATGTTAATAAGGTCTAGGAATGACCTTTAGGTCTTATACAAGGTTACACCAAGTCTAGAGCAAGTATTTGCTTAAATTGACTTTAAGGTGTTTTCTTGTGTTTTGTTTGGTTTAATTGTCTACCAATGTTTCTTAACGACTTAATTAGCCTTATTAAATCATAATTGAATATTATTTAGTCTTGGTAGGCTCTTTGGGTCCTAACCATGTTCACTCCAAGCTTAGAGCATGTTTTTGCTCAAACTGTGTTTATGGTACTTTATTGTTTTTACTGTGGTTTAAATTGTTCACTGGTGTTTCTAAGGCACTTTTTAGCCTTTAAATACCATAGTTTAACATTTAAACAACATATCAAGGTTTGGGGTATTTCAATCTACCCCCCTTAAAAGAACTTCGTCCTCAAAGTTCACATTTCCCACGCATTGTCTGGATTAGAACACGGAGATTACTTGCAAAATAAAACTTCCATAACCAAACATACTTTACATCACAACCTCGGACTTAACGGTCCGGGTATCACATCCACATCCATACATAACATAACATACTCCTATGATAACCTCGTACTCTACGGTCCGGGTATCTTAACAACATTCTTACTTACATAACAACCCTTAGACTCTCAGGTCTGGGTAACATAACAACATTTAGACACATAGGTCTGGGTAACATAATAAACTTCAGAAATCAACCATATTATGACTCAAGGTCAAAATAATATTTATTACACATACCACACAACATGTCTTAGCATGTATAGCAACCAAAAATATCTTTTATATACACTGTGATCCCGCAGGTTCCCTGGAAGATCAAAACAATCACTTAATCTTTAACATACATACTTCTCATGTCACCGGTCCGAAGACAGAGGCTCATACGTCCTCGGCTCGTGAGCAAGTACTACAAAAATATTCTTTGTAAGGTTAAGTAGGAGAACTCTCTTTATTTAAAGTATCTATCTACAGTTTTGGAAATACCAATTAAAAATCCTTTTCAAAAACGCAATACAACTCCAAGTCCAACTTAGACTATTTGTTTCTTTTCTTAGCGTGGTTATTTGGGACCACTTAAAGGGAGCTTCAAGAATCATCCAACCCTGATGTGATCAGCATCAGTGTTGAACTATCCTTCCACCCCAATTTGTGTTCGGCTTCCCTTGATCACATGCAAATCAAGTTCCGCCTCCCACTTCATTTTCAAGCATCAAGTAGTACACTCATTTCCAATTACTATCTTTTTTTGTCAATCTAGTCATAATCATTACATCTCCAAAGGATAGAACTCCATCTATCAGTTATCTCCATTCACTTAAATCCAGTTACATAGGGAATCTTATTCTCACTAGGTTCTATGTCGGTTTCATACCCTTTCATGAGTCACTATATTGTGTATATATACATATATTTTATCAAAATACAACACACAGTTTTACATTTATATACTGTCGGGGTTTCTGTTCCCCCAGGAGTTTCTTTTACTCCCTAATACTTGTACTAACACACAACAACTAACTAAGTAGTCACATTTATCACAATGGTATTTCGCATCTTCTGTGCAGAATTACCACAATTAAACCATGAATAAATACGTATGTTTATGTAACGCACGCACCAATCATCCAAACAAATTATTTTGTGCTATGCACAACATAGTTCACGTACACTTGTACGGTAAAACACACTAAGCGGTTTTACCCTCTACCCCCCTTAAAAGGGATTACTCCCACGTAATCAATCACTAAACATTGGCTTAAAATGTTCTGCCGTCGTGAAGTATTTTAACTTCCACGCGGTCTGTTATACAATGCGTTATGGTTAGAGGATCTTAACCATATTGGCGGTTTAGTCCCTAAATCAAGAATTCTCATTGGAGTTTATTTAACTCATGACCGGTTTCGGTCCTGGCCTCTGAGGCTTCTAGGCATTGATAATTAGCCATTTACTCGTATTCACAATGCATATTCGGTATCTGAAGCATGGGTTCACTAGCCTCTATTGCAGAACTCTGATAACTTAGAGTTTAGTTAGCCCCATTCGTTATTCTTAATGTATTGTACATCTCCATTTCATCACCTTTATCTTGGTAATAATGGATTCTCAACCGACGCGTGGTATCTCTTACCGTGAGCGAATTCGGTGAGTTACAAACTTTCTATCCACTTCCATGATAATTCACTGTGTATACTGCTATGTATTTCACAATGATTGACTTGATTCCTTCCGACTTACCGTCGGTTGAGGTTGAGCTACTACCTAATGTGTAGCGCTCTCTCAGTTATTTCCAACACTTGAGGTATAGTCCATACCGATATTTGGTATTTAGTGCTACTGTAGTCACTTATTGCTAATCATGCCTCCACATTTGGTTTTGTACATGTATTCTTTCCTTGGTACGACCCTGCATTTCCTATGCATCGGTCATTATAGCGTTATAAGTCTCTTTCTACTTCCACCACCATTAACATTTCCCAAGTCCTAGCTATCCCACTCGATCATTACTGCGCAAGTGCAATACCAAAAAAATCAGTCATACAGAGTGCAGAGGCGTAAACTCTTGGCAGTAAATCTCTCATGGGATTGCAATAGGAATGAACACCGTGTTTCACTGAGATCCTTATCTCATAATACTGGGTACCAGCTTACTGCCTAGTTTATTTGCTATCACTTACCGTTGTATCTCCACTAGCTTAACTCATAACTCGGCTCATTCGCCATTTTATCATTTAACAATACTTATACAACGGTCGCATATTGCGCACCATGCTCTTCATAACACTGACTTACATGGCATCCACTGTCATATTAGCTTCCGCTCATGCACTTTCATTATTTGTATTATGGTTTGTCATTCCTTTGGATGACCAATGAATACACTATTTTTCGAGTCTTTATGCTCCTTGAGCGAACCATTACTTTGTTACCCTCACTCGAGTTATAAACCGGCGTTACTCAGCTCGCGCGGTGATTCACATTATACACATATGCTAGCAAGCTAGCTGCTCTCCCGTAATAACAACATGGTCAATCCCTAACATATTTCCTGAACTTGATCCACATAACTACCGCTTTCGTGGTATCACAACATTGAGAGGTATCCCCACTCTTAAACAGTGGTTCGTTCTCCGCTCTATTCACTTGTATAACATAAACTTCTGCAACCGATCTAATTTACATAACACGTTTGTTTGTGGCTTATGTGCCTCATTGCCTTGAGTTGTGCTCATTACAGGCCGTTCACACACATTTACTTCTCTGTACAATAATACATGGTTTAGAGGTTGCATTGGGCTCCATGACAAGGTCGTTACATCACGCTTCCTTTCATGGGATGCCCTTTAGGAATGTCAGTCTGCCTTCTAACGACTTATGTTTAAACTAAGTGTTCATATCTGTCACGTTATTTCGTCCAACAATTGTTGATCCAAGCACCCCCCAAGGATTGCTCCTGGGTGTTGCTATGTAATGCCATCATACCTGACTTGCACTTATTGGTGTGTTTAGTTAACTCCGCCATTTTGCGTTCTTAGCTGGGTTTACTATCCTCTTCTGTGAAGATCGATACCCCTTGGTAGTCCAGGTGATCATTCCGGGAGTTTCATCCCGTTTGTTACGCATTAACTTGTCCATATCTGGCATCTGCCTTGCCATGTATAGGCTGGGTCACCGTTCCAGCTATCATGTTCATCCCTGAGGATCCTTAAGACACATGCAATGTCTTTACATAACAGTCCGTGCATTTCGCACTTCTTGACTCTTATACATTTCCTTGAAATGAATTCACTAATTCCTTTAGTCTCGTTAACTTAACTGAGTTATTTTCTTCAACCATTCTTGGTAATCCATTACTCTTGTTTGACTTTTACTGCTGACCGTAGTATGGAGTCGACTACTTCCCGTGTTCCCGACTCTACTCGTATACATATGTGGGGTACCATGCTGATACATTGCTACTTACCTGACTAACCCATAAATAGGTATGTCAAGTCCACAAGCTTCTATCGGAGTACGGTCGTCCCACATTTCAGTTGGTACACTCGTAGTGTCCGTCACACGCCTAGGTGAAGTATTCTGTTGTCAACTCCCTTATATCATCCTGTGATAATATGCATTTCGTGCTTCCTGAACTTAATCAAGGAAAGCCTATCCACTGTTGTATCATTATGAACTCTACCCATTCCCTCGGGTTGCTACCCTTGGGTTTACCGGTTTCCTTTCCGGTTATTCAAAAGTAAACTGGGTATAACTTATCTACCGTGTGGCACTGAGGCTGGTGTAGGTCCTCTGGTTTGGTTTTTAAAAAGAAGGTAGAAAATGAGTATGGGTTTGAAAGAGAATTTGGTTTTGAAAGAAAAAGAGTTTGAAATAAATCTGAGTTTGAAAGAAAACTTCTCGTGGTTTCACAACGTCTTCTTGCCTCATCCAAGTCTAGCTTCTTGCAGACTGGTGTATTCCCAATTACAAAGGTTGGGCTGTTAAGCCCTTCCACAGTTATGATGATCACACTTAACTTCGTGGTACTTTACCAAGTACTTGTAGTTGCTAAAAATTTTCCCTGAACAGCCATGTTATACCAGCACTTGCCAGGGCAAGTGCGCCATGCTAACTGGCTATCGGTTCAACACACACACCGGTTGCGGTATTATTTTCACCCGCACTGTCATCAGTGGCCTTGTTGGCTCACTTTAATCTTACAGTCTTGGCAATAAATCCTCTGGGCGACTTCTCATTGTCTTCACATGACAATCATTAACTGGGGTGTTCCCCGTTCTTGGAGTCCCCTTTTTTACTTAGTACTGTATTTTCCCTATAGCCCGTTCCACGCATTTGTCGTGGTTACTGAGACTCGTCTCTCGTTTGGGTACTACGTTGTAGTTCCTTGGCCGGTTGGTACACCGTTGGTGACATTATTTAATAGTTGTGGTCCCGTAGACACACGTCTCGGGTTCCGTTATTTCACTTCTTGTCTATTGCACGGTTGGTGCGTTGCAAGCTGGTTGTTCTCGAGTGCTCAGCATGTCGACCCAGGTTGCCGGAAATTCCATTCTTCTACACATAGGATCCTTCTTTCTTCGCTATTAAATGCGGTTAATGTTGTTCACATGGAAACCGTCTCTGGGATTCCCACTTTTCAGGATCTACCGTATGACAGGTTTTCCGTTCTCACAGAGGTACTTAATAACAGCCAGATCGGGTATTCCCGAGTAAGAGAGGACTTTCATCTCTCTGGCGTTGTTTCCCAAGTTATAATACAGGGATTGTGGAGGGCAGGAAGGATATTGTAGGTTTCCAGTACACACTGGTAATTCCTAACTGGCGTATCTCTCACGCTATCACTCAACCCTTAACCCAAAGTACTAAAATCCTAACTCGGTACTTCCTAAGCTCGGTAATTCAGTCATCAGAGCGATACTTCGCTCTGATACCACTTTTTGTAACACCCTAACTACAGTCATACACCTAACAACAGATTGCAGTGGAAAACTTAACTCATCACATTACTTAACTCAATGGTGTTACACGCCGTTAGCCACCCACGTGGCTAACAAGGCTGATACATATACATTGTATCGGTCTGATGGACCAGATTCCCGAGCAACTACACATTACATTCTCGTTCCATTTCCAACAGTTAATATATATACACATTCCAACTGTACCGAGTATATACAAACTAATGCCGACAAAAATTTCAGTCTTACTATACCTACAATGCAAACTCAACTTGAATGGCTACCCATGTACAACAACGATCCGTCCTACTCTCGAACGGCTTCCAGCTCCTTGTACCTGAAATAGAAAAGGAAGAAAGGGTGGCCCCCAAGGGGCTCAGCACCTTTGCTGGTATGGTAATCCCGCAACCCGCATGCTACCGAGCCACACACAACTAATTGTCGTCTGGGCATGCGGTTGATTATATTTAAATCATCCATGTAATCATAAACACATAACACATTACATACACACAACAATGGGCTCAACAAAACTGACAACTCATCAATACTCAGGTGTTCCTTAACTCTAGAGGGTTTCTCCTCTATTAGAGTTATTTCCTTAATAGACGACACTTACCCACTAGTCGGGTTGTACTCAAATTCGTCTTATAATAACCTGGGGTTCATAACCATGATCCACATTCTCCACAAAGTAACCCATACCACAGATTGACATCCATTCTTGCATAACATCGCAATAAGAATTGCATCACATCATTATCACATAACATAACGGGAACGGTTCTCTTTAGGAACCGACCCAAACATAATTAGTTCACTTGGAGAGCCTAGAGAATGTCGCCAAACTCATGCTAAGCTTGTTACATAACTCATTACCGTCCTGTTAAATGAACGAATAACTTAATCCCAAGGTGCGTCGGATATAGTGATCCAAGCACACCGAACAAACATAGTATGCCCTTGTGGCCCGACGTGAGTTATTAAAATAGCCTTGGTTAAGCTAAAGGGAAGGTTGAAAACCAAAAGAGAAGACAACCATAACATACACAGAGAATCGAACCTGATATGATAACGATCCCCATACTCACACGCATGGCCGGAAGGACCGGACTCCTCACTCCCCGGTTAGCACTTGTTAGAAGTCTCATTATTGGACTTAGTACATTAATTCACAATCAGGTGGTTAGGTCTAGTTAGACACACATAAGGGTAGTGAACATACTAACACACACAAACAAACACATAACTAACTCACGCATAGCCGTGGTTAGAACGTTCCCATGGTTGGAAACGTTATTACCGGATACCGTTCTCTTACGTTTACCTAATATTGGTTAACTAGCCTTTCATATGCATTCGAGGTTACTGGTATCGGATAACGTGGCAAACATACAGAAAAACACATTGGCATACAAGCCGGTGTAATCCGGTAGGACACAAGTTGCAAGAAAACCATACCTGTCACCACGGTCCACTCTATTGTGCCCCCTTAAGTTCCTCGAACAATTCTCGAACAACTGGTAGCATTACATTTACTTCCATTAACATCGGGGTATCATGATTGTTTAAAGTCTAATGCTCATAATTTACCCTGTTAACTAGTTAAATAACTTCACATTTTTAACTCGTTTTTCTTTCACATATTTCCACAACTTTTCACCCACCAAATTGTCATTATAACTCACCTAACATGACCTTAACAACCTTATAACATCATTACTTTTCAATCCCCATCATTACACATCATTTTTCAACCTTAAACAACATTTTTAGAGTGGTCCGGGACTTGGTCCTTACCTTAAGTCCCGGACCAATACATAAGAAGACTCTCGGGTGAAAATTGGCACTGGTCCGGGTCTTTGTACCGACCCCAAGTCCCGGACTAGGCTATTGAAGTAACTCTCGACCAGTTTTTGTATGTGGTCCGGGACCTTGTCCTGGAAGCAAGTCCCAGACCAAAGCTACAGAATTCCATATTTTGCATTTTTCAAGCCTTGTTCAACTTGTTCTCTTCACCCATTGTTTACCCAAACTTCATACTTGTACTTAGGCATATCCTAATACCAAAATATCACTTTGAACCTCCTTAAAACATTGTCCAAACTTGTTACTCAATTTCTGTAACACCCCAACTCAATCCAAACGTGGTCTCGCAACTTAACAGCATATATATATACATGTCACAACGGAATTCTTTACACACCAGGACGTTGCCACGGTCTGACTACAGAATATACCGAACATTAGTACATAACGACCTTAACCAAATACATATTCTTCTACAATCCTCTCACATCCTATACATCTCACTAACTCAATTGCCATACGAGTGTACATGCACAACTCGTAGGCCACACTTAACCCTTCACACTTGTACCCCTTCTTACTCTCGCGACAGCCGCCTCCTGATGTTCACCTGTGTAGTAAAAACAGCCCCCAAAGGGGGTCAGCACGAATGCTGGTACGATCCTCTCATGGCCCCCAAGCTAACGTGGCTACGACGACTAATTGTCGATAGCATGGAGGTTGATTAGATGCACAACATAATAGAAAGTGCAGTAAACAACAAACCAAATATGAACAACCAAAGTTCACACACAATGAACGACTTAAATGCGTTCCTTTAATTAGAGAGTTTATTATTTGACTCCTTAGGTTATATTTCCTCTTAATCTTAGTCCATCCTTATCTCACCTCAATCTTAGTCTTATCTTAATTTTAGAAACAACCAACCTTAAAAAAAAAGAGTGGATGTAGCTTATTTTAGTCTTAATAATACAAATCATCCTTTAAAGAGGAATGGTTGCAACTTATCTTAACCTTACCTTATGTATGCCAACCGTTCTCTCATTGGGAACAGGTTAGCCCTTAGTTCGTTGTTCATTTTTGTAGGGCTTGGTTAACCCTAGCCAGCAGCAGGACACTTACCGGCAATAAACAACATTCTTAAATTGTTGGGGATGTAGGCTTGATCCCCCCACGCTATCTTAAAGCCACCTACCTTGGACTGGATGTCCAATGTAGCCGAGCCGGCCAACCGACCCAAGGCTACTAGTCCGAGGACTAGTCCTTAATCGGAAGTCGAATCTGCTATAGATACCGACCTCTTTTCCTTAGCATGCATGACCGGAGATCGGTCCCGGGTTTCCTCACTCAAGTTCCAGTTAGTAGTAGTCTCAAGACCATGTTTGTTGGTTAACCTCTTTCGGTTTGTATCAACCCATATTAGGGAGCGTTCCTTAGTCTCACACATTTCCTTACTAAACATTGGTTAGTAAGTTCTCACGGTATGTTGTGTTAGTTTTCAAACATCACACAACAATACAATAAACATAATATTCCGGTTGCATTCTTTATCTTGTTTAGTGAGCACACAGAAACAAATAGCACACAAGCCGAGGGACACCTCGTTAGCAAGCAAGTCACAAGAAGAACTGTACCATTCACCGTTGGTCGTTCGGTTGCTTACTCTCTTCCGGAGTTCAAATTCCCAAGCCCTAAAACATTCATTCAGTTTTAGGTTGTTAATCACTTAACTTAATTCAACTCATTTAACTTGCTTAACCCATAATGATTCCCACCTAACACCTCTTAAGTTTTACAACTTAACCTTAAACTTTTAAGTTTGTACTTATCTTAATCTCTTAGGTCTTTACACCTCTAATCATCAATGCCCTCTTAATGGGGTACCATTAATACCACTAAACTTCCTTAGGGTTTCTTTTTTTTCATTTTTAGGGTCGACCAACCTTACCGACCGACCTTACCCAAGGTCGGTCCATTCCAGAACTCATTACCGGTTGAAAATTTCACCCCGACCGACCTTGCAAGTCTGGTCCCCAAGGTCGGTCCATTCCCGAGAGCTTCCCCGTGGGATATTTAAGCCCGACCAAACTTGCCAAGTTCGGTCCCATGTTCGGTCGATTCCAGAGACTCAATTCGTACAACAAATACAAGCCCGACCGAACTTGTAAGTCCGGTCCCTAAGTTCGGTCGATTCCAGAGACTCTTTCCGGTAGTTTAACTGAGCTCGACCGACCTTGCAGGTCCGGTCCCTAAGGTCGGTCGGCTCCAGAACCATGTTTCTAAATTCCCATTTGACTCCAAACTTCTCCACATGTTCCCCCATGTGTCCTAACACCATTTAGGCACTTAAACTCACCTTAGAACTTCCACCAAACTCTCTAAAACAATTTCCAAAGATCTACTTAAACATTCACTCATTTCTTTTAAAACTCCTAACACTTAGCACTTATTTCCTTACATTTCCAACTTATAACCTTACCAAAACTTCAACCAACCCAAGTGTTCCCTCCTTAACAGTTTGAGCACTTCATAAACATCATCTTCCATCTTCAGTTCATTTACCAAGACTTCCTCAAGTCACCTTGCATATCCATGCACAAATTCCTCTCTTTTCCATTTGTTGATCATCAACCTAAACTCATGAACTTACCTATACATTTCTTGTCATCCTCTTAGCACCTTAACCTTGTTCTTCTTTACCTTAACTATCCTACACCCTCCTTGGATATTTCCATCTCCTTTTACTCACTTACTCACCATTCTCATGATCATACGCTCTTTTACATTCCTAGTCATTTTACTTGACATTTGACAACATTCTCCAACACCTTTCTCTTCCATCACCCAAGTCCACTCATTACACATCTAAACTAAAACCTTATTGTTCCACCACTAGCATCCTCTTTACTTACACAAGCTTCCCAAAATTCTCACGGTTATGTTCCCTAGTTCATACCTAAATCATCTTAAGCATTATACACTTCTTCTTCAAATTCATGCACAAGTCTCACCATTCCTCTTACCATGACTTTGGTGTGTTCAATACACCCATCTAAACTCTAATTTCCTCATAGACCATTCTAGGTCATTCTAAACCTCAAGAACTCCTTAGTTAACTCATTTCCACTCAAATTCCTTTTTATGACTCCTAGTAAATCCTAGGTCATATTAATTCACCACCATCACCTAAACACTTATTTTGTACTCAAATTTCGCCATAGCTTCTCTAGTATATTCTCATGCCCAAATGCATTGTTTTCTCACACAATAATCTCACACACACACCAAGTCCTTTCTCATCTTATTTTCTCACCCAATCCAACTCATTCACAACAAACTCAACATATTGCAATAATCTTAAATTGCATAGCACTAAGGCTCTTAAATGACATGGCTTTTAGGCCCTTAAATGACTTAAACTTAAACACTGAATTTCCCACATGTCAAAGCTTTCAACCTGCAAATACACCCATCAATCTCATAGTAGTTATAATGCTCTTAAAGCTCATCTTAAACTTATCTTACTAACTCATTCCCATTGGCTCCTTAGTCACAAGTTCATAAGCTTGTTTAAGTTCTTTTTCTTAGGTTATATAACCCAATACACAATGTAAGCTCTAAGCCACATTGGTACCCACCTAAACTCATCCCTTAAAACTTAAACCACCATTAGGTAAGCATTTTACCTTGCTTTTCTCAAGTTTCTCTCAACTTCCTCCTTAGGCTTCTTCTTGAATGGATATTGGCCACCACTTAAACTTCCTTTGCCAATGTTCTAACCAATATTCAATGACTCACATGAGTACTAAACAATGCACTAACCTCAAGGAATGAAAACCTAGGTTAGAAATGTGTTCTAAGGCATAAAAGTGGATGATTACCTTTGAAGTCTCAAGGTAGACTTGGGCATTGAATGAAATAGGACCTCCACTTGTCCTTGGTGAATAAATCAAGCTAGAACAAGGCATAAAAACAAGGCCCCATGAGTAGTAATTTTCGGCCATGTGGAAGGAATGATGGAAACATGGTTTTTCTTACATATTCCTTACCTTAAGAGAATGGAGAAGCAAATGGGCTCTTCAAACTTGATTTTCCTCCATCAATGGAGTTTCCTCTTGGCACCAAAATGGAGCTTTGAAGGATTTGAAAAGATAGAAAGATAGGTCTTGGCCTAACTAAAAGAAATCTATACTTGGTTTTTGATTTGGAGCAAAGATGAACACTTGGTGAGCATTTGAAGGTGGAGCACCCATGGATGGAGCACTCTCGGTTATGGAGCAAGAGAAGGGAGGAAGAAACCGTGGAAGAAGAGAAATGAAGAGAGAGAAGAAGAAAGGTAGCTTATTAAGAGATATTTTGCTTTTATAAAGCAAATAGTAACTTTACTTATTTCCCTCTTCTCTTCTATAATTGAATGACTCATGTGGTGACTCACCACTCATAAAAATCGGTCCCCTTGTTAAATAAGGGCATGTTTGGCCTTTATTGACCAATTAACTAAACTAAGTTGATTAAAGACTAAACTAGTCACTATGTGGCACTATTCACAAATTAGTGCACATATTTCTGAAATTTTTGATTTCCCATTGATTTAGGCTTCCTAATGTGATACTAATTAGTACACATGTTGATTAAAGAGTAATGATGGGCATTTAGCCACTCAAAACTTAATTCTAAGACAATTTCTCTATAATGTGCTTTAAGACTTCTTAAAGCACACTTTGTGTTTTAACTTGTTTTCAAGCTTGGTTTTCTTTGGTAATTGGTTTAAAATGACCATTAGAATATTACTAAGGTCTTATCATGATATTTGGGTACTCACCCAAGTCTCTCCAAGCTTAGAGCACATTTTTTTTTTGCCCTAATTGCCCTTAAGGCACTTTTTGTGTTTTCCTTGGTTTAAATTGTCTACCAATCTTTCTAAGGCATATTCTAGCCTTACTACACCATAATTTGATGTTTACTTAGCATACCTAGGTTTGGGGTATTTCAATCTACCCCCCTTAAAAGAACTTTATCCCTAAAGTTCCCATGCATCTTATCTTATTAGAATACATGTCTTACCTCATTCCATAGATCATATAGATCATTCTTATGTATACTCAAACTCATTGATTCCTTAGGTCCACCATATGCTTATTCTTAAATATCACACAACATGCTGAAGCATGTATAGCACTTAAAATTCTCCTTGTTTCTTTTGATGATTAAAACATTCACATAATTTTCTTTCCAACGCATTCTCCCATGTCACCGGTCCGTAGACAATGGCTCATTCGTCCTCGTCACCATGGGCCAGAATACAAAACACGCTGCTCTCCCCATGTCACCGGTCCGAAGACAAAGGCTCGTGCGTCCTCGACTTCATGGGCGAGACTCAGTAAAAAGGTAATCCTTTTTACGAGGTCATGTGAGGAATAATTCCTCTAATTAAAAATACAATCAACTCCAATTTCATTTTTATCCTAAGGCCTCTATCCATAGTGTGATTTAATTGTGACCACTGGTGGGGAGTTTCAGGAATCATCCTATCCTGATGTGATCAGCATCAGTGTAGAACTATCCTTCCACCCCAATTTGTGTTTGGTTTCCCTTGATCCCTAGAAAATCAAGTTCTACCTCCCACGTCATTTTCAAACATCCAAATAATTCACTCATGTCCAATTTTCTATCTTTTTAGTTCTTCTAATCATAATAAATACATCTTCAAAGTGTGGACTCAGTCCATCAAACATCCCCAATTCATCTCTTAGTACTCACCTCAGGGCTTAACTTCCTACTAAGTTCTATATCCGTCTCATACCAATTCTCACCATCTTATATCTCATAGCATTGCTATCTTCTTCCTCATACTCATATCAAATAATATCTCATAGTATTATCTTATTCTTACCTCACACATAGTCTCATATCGACTCATACCTCATATATTCCTTATTTCTTAAGTCTCCTTAATCCTCTTCCTTAATTCTCTTAACTTGTACTCACACCGGAGTTAACAAGATAGGTACTTAATGTGTATGGTATTCACATCTTCTGTGTGGGATAACCATGATTTTATCTCAAAATGTTTATGTAAAACATATTCTCAAATTGTTTTGTGCTATGCACACCGTAGTTTATGTACTCAGTACACAAACATACGCCAAGCGGTTTTGCTCTACCCCCCTTAAAGTGGATTACGCCCACGTAATCAACATTATATCATCCTTGAACATAAGTTCAAGATGTCTAATTTTCACCAAGCATTCTAGCTTCCATGTCCTCTATCTTACTTATAATTCGATCAGAAATGACTTAGTCCCTGTATCGAAGATTCTTAACGGTACTTATACCATTTCCTTAACTTAGTTTGGTCTAATCTCGAAGGTACCGATCTAATAGCTTCCGCTACACGATTCTGATAGTTTTAGGCTTATTTGCCTCTCTTATCTATTTACAGTATTGTATATCTTTCTCCTGCGTGCTTATGGTTTGGCACTAAAGGTCCTTCAATGGTCACGTGTTATCTTTATATATACACGGCCTTGATGAGTTGTAGCTCGTCTATCTAGTCTTCCTGGAGATCTAATGTTTGTATTCTTAGTGTTTCCTCAAGTGTTTAAATCGTTCTTTCCATCTGACCTTTGGTCTGAGGATGATTCTTAATCTGAAACTACTGTTTAGTGCTTATTGCGCTTCACAGTTTAATTTCTTACATCTTAAGACATGTTCAATGTCTGTACTTAATAATCTGTGCTCTTCGCACTTCATAGTCCTTAATTATTTGTTCTGTGATTCCTTTGTGTTGTTGGTTCAACTGAATTCTTCTCTTCGATTGTTTGCGGTGGTAGCTGCTCTTGTCTGATTTTGCGTCGTTGTCTGTGGTATGGAGTCGACTACTTCCCGTGTTCCTTACACCACTCGTCTACATGCGTGGGGTACCTTACTGGTACATTACTACTTACCCAACTAACTCATAATGAGCGTGTCAGGCCTGCAAGCCCCTGTGGGGTGCAGTCGTCCCACGTCTCGTTTTAGTAAACTCATAGTGTCCGTAACACGTTTAGCAATTGCTAATTATGAAGTATTCTGTTGTTGATCTCTTCTTTCATAATAACATTTATTGTTCTTCTTGAAGTTAATCAAGGGAAATCCATTTACTGTATTCTTGGGTATGGTATGTTCTGGCTCCTTTCTGTATTCCGTATTGATTCGGTCTCTTTCTGTAGAGCCTCTTATCTTGTTTCTCATATTTATGCTACTAGGTATGCACTTCCAGTTCCTTAAGGAATGGGTAGTGTGCTTCCTGTGAAATCTTATCTAACCAGGTCCAGACTACTGGCATCAATGCACAGTTCGTCTATCATCTTATTTCTTTACTTATATTGATCTTACCTCACAAATCTCATTGCTTCTGCGTCAATATTTGACGGCTCATACACAACGGTCGCTTTACCGCGCACCATGACTTAATCCACTTATCTAACTATTGTACTCACGACCACTACTACCGTGGTAGTTGGCCCTTACCATGTTGCCCATTAATGGTGCAACCTCTTATTCACTTACTCTCATGTCTTACCTTATACTCAATCCCTTCTTGGTGTAAAAACACTGGGAGTTCTCTCATTCCGGTGTATAGCGGTTGTGTTACCGCACTGTAAAATAGTTGTCTCTTAATACGAAGGTGTTCTGCTCCAATCTCAGATTCGTAAGTAGGCTGATTTCCCTCGCATTATTTCATCCTTATGACGTTATCTACCATGTAATTCTACCGGTTATGAAGAAGTCATCCACTGAATCACAAGCGCTTCGGAGCATTGGTCATTCGACGTGTCATGTTGTGCACTCACAACGTTTATCTCTGACGATTACTGATTCTTAAATCCTGGGTATTGGATATGAGGTCTGCCTCTGCAGCCTTTCTTATTACTCAAGTGTATTCGGTATGTTCTAAGGTAATCTCAAAGTTACAGTTTCCATTCTCTAATAAAATCATATTACATTTCTAATAAGTGAAAGCCCTTTTGAGGGGTTCATTCCCACTCATGGCCTCACAGCAGGGAGAGGTATCCCCACCCTAAAGGCATGGTTCGTTCTCCGCCCCTGCCAAGGTACTATCTCATTATTCTCATTGGTGCCCTTTTCTGGCAATATTTTCCACAATCTAAGTTATAGGTTTGGTAACCGTTCATATCTACGAATTGTAGTTCCTTCGTGGCTTAAATAAGCTCTCTTTCAACTTACTGCGCCTCGGGCTCTGATGTGGTTAACATCCTTGGCTCGTAGGCTCTTAGTGCTTAATGCCTTAGTCCATTACTTGTACTCTTATTCATCCATAGGTCATCCTTATAGGTTTCTGTTTCTTTGAACATTATCCGCCGTTAGGTTACATACTAAATGTAGTATCGGTTTCATGGTAAGTTGCTGCATCCTGCTTCCTGCTATGGAAGTTTATTCAGGTGATCTGAGGTTACTTAGTGTCCTCGAAAATACTATCATTTACTAGACTTATGTCTTTTAGCAATCAAGGTTAGGTTCATATTAGGCTTTTGCCTTACGGTGTCCAAGTTGGATATAATCCTGTCATCTTATACTTCCATCTCTACGCTTCGTTCAACTTCCGTTGACTATGCCACCCGTTGATGATCGATCATACTTGGGTGTTAATGAGTTAAACAAACAGCATTAACTCTCATTCATCAGTTGTTCGGCTCGACTATGCCCGCTCTGTGGGGGTAGTCCTCTGAGCTTTCCTTTTCTAGGGTTGTACATCTTTAGTCCTTAGTAGGTTATAGCTTAGGTTCATTTCTTTTACCTTTATTTTCTGGGTTTTCCCAACATCCTTATTAAAGAATACTTATTACAAGTATGCTTAGTGATCAATCCGGGAGTCTTGTCCCATTCTTGTTGAAAGTTTTTTTATGTCGACGGTCTCCATCGTATTCCTTGTACGTTATCACTTATAGTGTTTTGCTCGCATTACCGAGCGATCTCTTAGGTTCCTCTTTGAGATCCGGGTTTGGTGTTCGTACCGCACTGTCAGTTGTTGTTGTAATAGGTTATACCGTTGCTCATATTTATATCAATTAGTATTCTGTCCAAGTTCAGCTCCCTGCTGACTGGTGTATCCACTCATCTCATCATGGTCAGGCCGTCAGGCCTTTCCAAGGTCTTATTTTTCCGTTCTTATGGACTTACAATCCGGTATTAATATGTGTTACAACTGTAGCGTTCTCCTATCTTGTCATGATGGCTTTCCGTGTAGCTTAACCGTGGTAGCACTTGCTGTGGCAAGTGCGCCATGCAGGATGGGTTATTGGTATAAGGTACATTGATAGTGATACTTCCTTCTAATTTCCATGTAATTGGTAGTCCTCAGGACTCCTTCGATAATCTTTTATTTTGGATAACTGACCATCCGACAGTTTCCTTATTGTTTGACAGTGCTGTCGCTTACCAGGGCGTTCCTCTTTCTGAGGGAACCCCTTATTATTTACTTATGTCTTAATCCTCGCTCCTGTCTCCACACATTTTGTTGTGGTTACTAAGTAATGATTCTCCTTTAGGCACTACATCGTAGTCCTATTCCGGCATACAATTACGTGTGTTTCCACTGTCGTCCGGGTTATGTCGGCCAGGTTTGTAACCTTCCTCATTGTATGGGGTTTGGAGTTCCCATTTCTAACTGGACTTTCCAATAATCTTAATCCTTAGGCTTTGTATTATCCCACTGCTATGCTCATTCGGACCGCTGTCCGGTACTCATGCCGCTTATCTTTTCTTATCCATTGCACTCGTAGTGCTTTTCTTATCATTAGTGTTGCGGTGTAACTCGACTGCGTAGCATGTCGACCCATGTTGCCGGTAATTACCGTTCCCTTACTGGTAGAATTCCTGATAGTGCCTGTTTCACCGCTGGCCTCAGTTAAAACGTTCAAGTCTTAAACGGTTGTTCAACAAGATGTTTCTCGTATTGCTTATTGTTAACTAACTGCCAGATCGGGTTTTTCCCGAGTAGGAGAAGGCTTTCTTCTCTCTGGCATTTGTTCCATGTATTCAGGGTTAGGGATGTGGAGGGCGGGTCTAGGTACTATGGATATCCGGTAAACACCGGGAAGTCCTGACTAACGCACCTCTCACTCTATCTCTCAACCCTTAACCCATAACTCAATTTCAACCTCAGTATTCATCTAAGTTCGGTATTTCTTGTCTTCAGAGCGTAACTACGCTCTGATACCGCTTTTGTAACACCCCAACTCAATCCAAACGTGGTCTCGCAACTTAACAGCATATATATATACACGTCACAGCGGAATTCTTTACACACCAGGACCTTGCCACGGTCTGACTACAGAATATACCGAACATTAGTACATAACGACCTTAACCAAATACACATTCTTCTTACAATCCTCTCACATCCTATACATCTCACTAAATAAATTGCCATACGAGTGTACATGCACAACTCGTAGGCCACACTTAACCCTTCACACTTGTACCCCTTCTTACTCTCGCGACGGCCGCCTCTTGATGTTCACCTGTGTAGTAAAAACAGCCCCCAAAGGGGGTCAGCACGAATGCTGGTACGATCCTCTCATGGCCCCCAAGCTAACGTGGCTACGACGACTAATTGTCGATAGCATGGAGGTTGATTAGATGCACAACATAATAGAAAGTGCAGTAAACAACAAACCAAATATGAACAACCAAAGTTCACACACAATGAACGACTTAAATGCGTTCCCTTAATCAGAGAGTTAATTATTTAACTCCTTAGGTTATATTTCCTCTTAATCTTAGTCCATCCTTATCTCACCTCAATCTTAGTCTTATCTTAATCTTAGAAACAACCAACCTTAAAAAAAAAGAGTGGATGTAGCTTATTTTAGTCTTAATAATACAAACCATCCTTTAAAGAGGAATGGTTGCAACTTATCTTAACCTTTCCTTATGAATACCAACCGTTCTCTCATTGGGAACAGGTTAGCCCTTAGTTCGTTGTTCATTTTTGTAGGGCTTGGTTAACCCTAGCCAGCAGCAGGACACTTACCGGCAATAAACAACATTCTTAAATTGTTAGGGATGTAGGCTTGATCCCCCCACGCCATCTTAAAGCCACCTACCTTGGACTGGATGTCCAATGTAGCCGAGCCGGCCAACCGACCCAAGGCTACTAGTCCGAGGACTAGTCCTTAATCGGAAGTCGAATCTGCTATAGATACCGACCCCCTTTCCTTAGCATGCATGACCGGAGATCGGTCCCGGGTTTCCTCACTCAAGTTCCAGTTAGTAGTAGTCTCAAGACCATGTTTGTTGGTTAACCTCTTTCGGTTTGTATCAACCCATATTAGGGAGCGTTCCTTAGTCTCACACATTTCCTTACTAAACGTTGGTTAGTAAGTTCTCACGGTATGTTGTGTTAGTTTTCAAACATCACACAACAATACAATAAACATAATATTCCGGTTGCATTCTTTATCTTGTTTAGTGAGCACACAGAAACAAATAGCACACAAGCCGAGGGACACCTCGTTAGCAAGCAGGTCACAAGAAGAACTGTACCGTTCACCGTTGGTCGTTCGGTTGCTTACTCTCTTCCGGAGTCCAAATTCCCAAGCCCTAAAACATTCATTCAGTTTTAGGTTGTTAATCACTTAACTTAATTCAACTCATTTAACTTGCTTAACCCATAATGATTCCCACCTAACACCTCTTAAGTTTTACAACTTAATCTTACAACTTAACGTTAAACTTTTAAGTTTGTACTTATCTTAATCTCTTAGGTCTTTACACCTCTAATCATCAATGCCCTCTTAATGGGGTACCATTAATACCACTAAACTTCCTTAGGGTTTTTTTTTTTCATTTTTAGGGTCGACCGACCTTACCGACCGACCTTACCCAAGGTCGGTCCATTCCAGAACTCATTACCGGTTGAAAATTTCACCCCGACCGACCTTGCAAGTCCGGTCCCCAAGGTCGGTCCATTCCCGAGAGCTTCCCCGTGGGATATTTAAGCCCGACCGAACTTGCCAAGTTCGGTCCCATGTTCGGTCGATTCCAGAGACTCAATTCGTACAACAAATACAAGCCCGACCGAACTTGTAAGTCCGGTCCCTAAGTTCGGTCGATTCCAGAGACTCTTTCCGGTAGTGTAAACTGAGCTCGACCGACCTTGCAGGTCCGGTCCCTAAGGTCGGTCGGCTCCAGAACCTTGTTTCTAAATTCCCATTTGACTCCAAACTTCTCCACATGTTCCCCCATGTGTCCTAACACCATTTAGGCACTTAAACTCACCTTAGAACTTCCACCAAACTCTCTAAAACAATTTCCAAAGATCTACTTAAACATTCACTCATTTCTTTTAAAACTCCTAACACTTAGCACTTATTCCTTACATTTCCAACTTATAACCTTACCAAAACTTCAACCAACCCAAGTGTTCCCTCCTTAACAGTTTGAGCACTTCATAAACATCATCTTCCATCTTCAGTTCATTTACCAAGACTTCCTCAAGTCACCTTGCATATCCATGCACAAATTCCTCTCTTTTCCATTTGTTGATCATCAACCTAAACTCATGAACTTACCTATACATTTCTTGTCATCCTCTTAGCACCTTAACCTTGTTCTTCTTTACCTTAACTATCCTACACCCTCCTTGGACATTTCCATCTCCTTTTACTCACTTACTCACCATTCTCATGATCATACGCTCTTTTACATTCCTAATCATTTTCCTTGACATTTGACAACATTCTCCCACACCTTTCACTTCCATCACCCAAGTCCACTCATTACCATCTAAACTAAAACCTTATTGTTCCACCACTAGTATCCTCTTCACTTACACAAGCTTCCCAAAATTCTCACGGTTATGTTCCCTAGTTCATACCTAAATCATCTTAAGCATTATACACCTTCTTCTTCAAATTCATGCACAAGTCTCACCATTCCTCTTACCATGACTTTGGTGTGTTCAATACACCCATCTAAACTCTAATTTCCTCATAGACCATTCTAGGTCATTCTAAACCTCAAGAACTCCTTAGTTAACTCATTTCCACTCAAATTCCTTTTTATGACTCTTAGTAAATCCTAGGTCATATTAATTCACCACCATCACCTAAACACTTATTTTGTACTCAAATTTCGCCATAGCTTCTCTAGTATATTCTCATGCCCAAATGCATTGTTTTCTCACACAATAATCTCACACACACACCAAGTCCATTCTCATCTTATTTTCTCACCCAATCCAACTCATTCACAACAAACTCAACATATTGCAATAATCTTAAATTGCATAGCACTAAGGCTCTTAAATGACATGGCTCTTAGGCCCTTAAATGACTTAAACTTAAACACTAAATTTCCCACATATCAAAGCTTTCAACCTGCAAATACACCCATCAATCTCATAGTAGTTATAATGCTCTTAAAGCTCATCTCAAACTTATCTTACTAACTCATTCCCATTGGCTCCTTAGTCACAAGTTCATAAGCTTGTTTAAGTTCTTTTTCTTAGGTTATATAACCCAATACACAATGTAAGCTCTAAGCCACATTGGTACCCACCTAAACTCATCCCTTAAAACTTAAACCACCATTAGTTAAGCATTTTACCTTGCTTTTCTCAAGTTTCTCTCAACTTCCTCCTTAGGCTTCTTCTTGAATGGATATCGGCCACCACTTAAACTTCCTTTGCCAATGTTCTAACCAATATTCAATGACTCACATGAGTACTAAACAATGCACTAACCTCAAGGAATGAAAACCTAGGTTAGAAATGTGTTCTAAGGCATAAAAGTGGATGATTACCTTTGAAGTCTCACGGTAGACTTGGGCAATGAATGAAATTGGACCTCCACTAGTCCTTGGTGAATAAATCAAGCTAGAACAAGGCATAAAAACAAGGCCCCATGAGTAGTAATTTTCGGCCATGTGGAAGGAATGATGGAAACATGGTTTTTCTTACATATTCCTTACCTTAAGAAAATGGAGAAGCAAATGGGCTCTTCAAACTTGATTTTCCTCCATCAATGGAGTTTCCTCTTGGCACCAAAATGGAGCTTTGAAGGATTTGAAAAGATAGAAAGATAGGTCTTGGCCTAACTAAGAGAAATCTATACTTGGTTTTTGATTTGGAGCAAAGATGAACACTTGGTGAGCATTTGAAGGTGGAGCACCCATGGATGGAGCTCTCTCGGTTTTGGAGCAAGAGAAGGGAGGAAGAAACCGTGGAAGAAGAGAAATGAAGAGAGAGAAGAAGAAAGGTAGCTTATTAAGAGATATTTTGCTTTTATAAAGCAAATAGTAACTTTACTTATTTCCCTCTTCTTTTCTTTAATTGAATGACTTATGTGGTGACTCACCACTCATAAAAATCGGCTGCCTTGTTAAATAAGGGCATGTTTGGCCTTTATTGACCAATTAACTAAACTAAGTTGATTAAAGACTAAACTAGTCACTATGTGGCACTATTCACAAATTAGTGCACATATTTCTGAAATTTTTGATTTCCCATTTATTTAGGCTTCCTAATGTGATACTAATTAGTACACATGTTGATTAAAGAGTAATGATGGGCATTTAGCCACTCAAAACTTAATTCTAAGACAATTTCTCAAAAATGTGCTTTAAGACTTCTTAAAGCACACTTTGTGTTTTAACTTGTTTTCAAGCTTGGTTTTCTTTGGTAATTGGTTTAAAATGACCATTAGAATATTACTAAGGTCTTATCATAATATTTGGGTACTCACCCAAGTCTCTCCAAGCTTAGAGCACAATTTTTTTGCCCTAATTGCCCTTAAGGCACTTTTTGTGTTTTCCTTGGTTTAAATTGTCTACCAATCTTTCTAAGGCATATTCTAGCCTTACTACACCATAATTTGATGTTTACTTAGCATACCTAGGTTTGGGGTATTTCAATTTCCTTACAACATCTCTTAACACTTATAATGTTTTTCCTTAGGTTTTCTAAGTGGTAGTTTCATGCCTATAACTCCACTAACCAAAATGTTACCTTACCACCATTACCACTACTCCAAGGGCATTATTTCACACATACACCTCCCATACACAAACTCCTTCTATTTTCCACTAGTTCACACTTAGATCTCCACAAGGCATTATTTTTCCTTTGATCACCAAAACTTGCACAAGACTTACACTAGTGGAAAAAATGTTTTTAACCACGGTTATTTTGCTTATATACCACGGTTAGGAACCGTGGTTTATGCTCCCGTTGCATATAGAAAATTGCCTATATACCACGGTTGATAACCGTCGTTTAAAAGTACACTATATACCACGGTTTGCTATAACCGTCGTTTAAGACCGTTTTTGGACACGGTCCTCAACGATTTTAAACGACGGTTAAGGAGAGAACTGTGGTATAAAGTCCTTTTATACGACGGTTAAAGGTCAAAACCGTGGTATATTATCTATAAAATCAACGAATAAACCACGGTTATATATATAACCGTGGTTTATAGTCTCTGAAATATTTTTCAAAATCGCCGGCGATTTAGAAGCGCCGCTTCGCAGATATTAAACAGAGCACAGAAGAGAAGAGAATGAAGAGGCTAGAACATGTGTGTTCCTTGTTTGCGATTTAGGGTTGCAAAATAATGAGTGAAGAATGGCGTAGTATGTTCCTTGTTCGCGGTGGGTTGCAAAATTACCGTGAAGTTGAAGAAAATGAAGAATGGAGGCGTAGGTCATGTTCCTTGTTCGCCGGTTATGGTTGCGAAAATTACAGTGAGAATGAGTGAGTGAGGACGAGCATGTTCCTTGTTCGCAAGTGTAAGCTGCAAAAATTACCGAAAAACAAGAGAATGAGTGAGGAAGAGCATGTTCCTTGTTCGCGATTTAGGGTTGCAAAAATTACCGTGAGCTAGTTGAAGAGAATGAAGAATAGTTGCAGAGCATGTTCGTCGGTTTGGGTTCCAAAATTACCATGACATTGAAGAGAATGAAGAAGAAGAGTGCTTCGTCGATATATAAGAGAATAGAGAAGAAAGCGCCGCGTTAATTTTCGGCCGAAAATTAAAATTCCCGCCTAGACTATATACCACGGTTGATCAGAAAACCGTGGTTTAATATAGTAAGATGTGCAATATAAATGACGGTTGCCTAGGAACCGTGGTATATAGGTACCCTATATACGACGGTTCTCCAAGAACCATGGTATATTCACTCCGGCATGTACTATATACCACGGTTGCCCTGAAAACCGTGGTATATAACTAACCTATATACGACGGTTCCGGAAGAACCGTGGTATATGCGCTCTGGTATGCACCTTAAACGACGGTTTCTATTAAAACCGTGGTTTATAAACTTTAAACCACGGTTTTCCATTTAACCGTGGTTTAAACGCCGTCATTAAAAACATTTTTTCTACTAGTGTTAGCACTTCACATAACATAACCTTGGTGTGTTTAAAACACCCATTCGATCTCTAAGTCCCCCAAGACCATGCCCAAGGCACCTTAGCACTTAAGAACACCATATTTCACTTTGTTTCACCATCTTGACACTTAACAAATTCCTAGTACCTTCTAGGTCATAGAATCTCACTAGAACCCATAAACTCCTTGTTTATCAACTAAATTTTGCCATAGATTCTCTTGTATATTCTCACACCCAAACACTTAGGTTTTCACCTTTTGACAACCAAGAACACTTAATCACTTAATGCACATTCCTTACACACAAACATATTGTTTTTCATCCTTTAACCATCCAAGACATTTGTCTTCACAAGTAATGCTCTTTACACACTACTAAACCTTTAAACTACACTACATCACAATATAGTGCATAAACTTAAATTGCTTGGCACTTAGGCCCTTAAATAGCATGGCTCTTAGGCCCTTAAATTGCATAAACCTTAAACACTGAATTTCCTACATATATATTGCCTTTGACCTGCAAATACACACAACATCTCATATGCCCTTAATAAACTCCTTTTAGATAGTTTTCTATCTCATTTCACGTTGGCTCTTTAGGTAGTTTTTAATAAGCAATTCAAGCTCATTTTCCTAAGGCATAAAACTACCTTAGGTTAGGTTATTTACCTCTTTTCTCCAAGATTTTTACTTGGACACTCTTATTCTTCCTTGTTTGGAAATCGGCAAGAGGACTTGGTTACTTGTGAATGTTCTAATCAATACACAAGTAAAGCCAATAAGCATTCAAGCTTCATGCCTAAACTCATTTACAAACCCCGGGTTATATATATTGTCTTAAAACACAACAATGAATGTTTTACCTTGGAATTGGAAGAGAGTTTGACTAAGTAGCAAGAGAGGACTCCACCAAGCCCTTTGAACATTAGAATGAAGCTAGACCAAGGAAAAAGAAAACACCATTACAAGGTGTATTTTTTGTCACATATAAAACAAGAGGAATTGAAGTTTTTCTTTGAGTTTCCTTACCTTGAAGCTAAGGAGAACAATGAGATGTCAAAAGATGAGTTCAAGCTCCTTCCATGGTGATTCCTCTTGGTACCGAATCAAGGTTTTGGAGATTTGAAAAGACAAGATTGTAGAGCTTGCCTAAACTAACAGAATTGTGGTCTTGGAATTATTTTTGGAGCATGGAGCTAGGAGATATGGACAATCAAAGATGGAGTTGATGTTGTTGCTGTAGCAAAACTGAAATGGAGAAGAGAGGGAATGAAGAAGATGGTGGGAATGAGAAGGAAAGAAGAGAATGAAGAAGGAAAGCTTGCTTTTGGAGATATTTAAGCTAAAAGCAAATAGTAACTTTGCTTTATTACTTTCCTTGCTTATTTGATTGGTCAAGTGTGGTGAGTCACACATGAAAAACCGTCCCCCTTAGTAGTTTAGGCTCTTTGGCGGTCTTTGTTGACCAACTAAGTCACTTATATTGACTTATGTTATAAACTAGTACAATTTAGTTACTATTCACAAATCAAAGCACGTATTTGTGAAATTTTTGATTTCCCATTGATTTAGACTTCCTTATGTGATACTAAGTAGTACACATGTTATTTAAAGAGTAATTATGGACATTTAGCCACTCAAAACTCATTTACAAGACAATTTTTCAAAAATGTGCTTTAAGACTCCTTAAAGCACATTTTGTGTTTTAACTTGTTTTCAAGCTTGGTTTTCTTTAGTAATTGATTTAAAATTTTCATTAGCATGTTACTAAGGTATAGGAATGACCTTTAGGTCTTATACAAGGTTACACCAAGTCTAGAGCAAGTATTTGCTTAAATTGACTTTAAGGTGTTTTCTTGTGTTTTGTTTGGTTTAATTGTCTACCAATGTTTCTTAAGGACTTAATTAGCCTTATTATATCATAATTGAATATTATTTAGTCTTTTTAGGCTCTTTGGGTCCTAACCAAGTTCACTCCAAGCTTAGAGCATGTTTTTGCTCAAACTGTGTTTATGGTACTTTATTGTTTTTACTATGGTTTAAATTGTTCACTGGTGTTTCTAAGACACTTTTTAGCCTTTAAATACCATAGTTTAACATTTAAACAACATATAAAGGTTTGGGGTGTTTCAATCTACCCCTCTTAAAAGAACTTCGTCCTCGAAGTTCACATTTCCCACGCATCGTCTGGATTAGAACACGGGGATTACTTGCAAAATAAGACTTCCATAACCAAACATACTTTACATCACAACCTCGGATTTAACGGTCCGGGTATCACATCCACACATAACATAACATACTCATATGATAACCTCGTGCTCTACGGTCCGGGTATCTTAACAACATTCGTACTTGCATAACAACCCTTAGACTCTCAGGTCTGAGTAACATAACAACATTTAGACACATAGGTCTGGGTAACATAATAAACTTCAGAAATCAACCATATTATGACTCAAGGTCAAAATAATATTTATTACACATACCACACAACATGTCTTAGCATGTATAGCAACCAAAAATATCTTTTATATACACTGTGATGCTGCAGGTTCCCTGGAAGATCAAAACAATCACTTAATCTTTAACATACATACTTCCCATGTCACCGGTCCGAAGACAGAGGCTCATACGTCCTCAGCTCGTGAGCAAGTACTACAAAAATATTCTTTATAAGGTTAAGTAGGAGAACTCTCTTTATTTAAAGTATTTATCTAAAGTTTTGGAAATACCAATTAAAAATCCTTTTTGAAAACGCAATACAACTCCAAGTCCAACTTAGACTATTTGTTTCTTTTCTTAGCGTGGTTATTTGTGACCACTTAAAGGGAGCTTCAAGAATCATCCAACCCTGATGTGATCAGCATCAGTGTTGAACTATCCTTCCACCCAAATTTGTGTTCGGCTTCCCTTGATCACATGCAAATCAAGTTCTGCCTCCCACTTCATTTTCAAGCATCAAGTAGTACACTCATTTCCAATTTCTATCTTTTTTTTTTGTCAATCTAGTCATAATCATTACATCTCCAAAGGATAGAACTCCATCTATCAGTTATCTCCATTCACTTAAATCCAGTTACCTAGGGAATCTTATTCTCACTAGGTTCTATGTCGGTTTCATACCCTTTCATGAATCACTATATCGTGTATATATACATATATTTTATCAAAATACAACACACGGTTTTACATTTATATACTGTCGGGGTTTCTGTTCCCCCAGGAGTTTCTTTTACTCCCTAATACTTGTACTAACACACAGCAACTAACTAAGTAGTCACACTTATCACAATGGTATTTCGCATCTTATGTGCAGAATTACCACAATTAAACCATGAATAAATGCATATGTTTATGTAACGCACGCACCAATCATCCAAACAAATTATTTTATGATATGCACAACATAGTTCACGTACACCTGTACGGTAAAACACACTAAGCGGTTTTACGCTCTACCCCCTTAAAAGGGATTACGCCCACGTAATCAATCACTGAACATTGACTTAAAATGTTCTGCCATCGTGAAGTATTTTAACTTCCACGCGGTTTGTTATACAATTTTCTGGTTAGAGGATCACCATATTGGCGGTTTAGTCCCTAAATCAAGAATTCTCATAGATTTATTTTAATCATGACGGTTTCGGTCTGGCCTGTGAGGCTCTAGGCATTGATAATTAGCCATTTATTCGTATTCACAATGCATATTCGGTATCTGAAGCATGGGTTCACTGGCCTCTATTGTAGAACTCTGATAACTTAGAGTTTAGTTAGCCCCATTTGTTATTCTTAATGTATTGTACATCTCCCATTCATCACCTTTATCTTGGTAATAATGGTTTCTCAACCGACGCGTGGTATCTCTTACCGTGAGCGAATTCGCTGAGTTACAAACTTTCTATCCACTTCCATGATAATTTACTGTGTATACTGCTATGTATTTCACAATGATTGACTTGATTCCTTTTGACTTACCGTCGGTTGAGGTTGAGCTACTACTTAATGTGTCGCGCTCTCTCGGTTATTTCCAACACTTGAGTATATTCCATACCGATATTTGGTATTTAGTGCTACTGTAGTCACTTATTGCTAATCATGCCTCCACATTTGGTTGTGTACATGTATTCTTTCCTTGGTACGACCCTGCATTTCCTATGCATCGGTCATTATAGCGTTATAAGACTCTTTCTACTTCCACCACCATTAACATTTCCTAAGTCCTAGCTGTCCCACTCGATCATTACTGCACAAGTGCAATACCAAAACTCAGTCATACAGAGTGCAGAGGCATAAACTCTTGGCAGTAAATCTCTCATGGGATTGCAATAGGAATGAACACCGTGTTTCACTGAGATCCTTATCTCATAATACTGGGTACTGGCTTACTGCCTAGTTTATTTGCTATCACTTACCGTTGTATCTCCACTGGGTTTAACTCATAACTCGGCCCATTTGCCATTTTATCATTTAACAATACTTATACAACGGTCGCTTATTGCGCACCGTGCTCTTCATAACACTGACTTACATGGCATCCACTGTCATATTAGCTTCCGCTCATGCACTTTCATTATTTGTATTATGGTTTGTCATTCCTTTGGATGACCACTGAATACACTCTTTTTCGAGTCTTTATGCTCCTTGAGCGAACCATTACTTTGTTACCCTCACTCGAGTTATAAACCGGCGTTACTCAGCTCGGTGCTTCACATTATACACATATGCTAGCAAGCTAGCTGCTCTCCCGTAATAACAACATGGTCAATCCCTAACATACTTCTTGAACTTGATCCATATAACTGCCGCTTCCGCGGTTCCACAACATTGAGAGGTATCCCCACTCTTAAAGCAGTGGTTCGTTCTCTGCTCTATTCACTTGTATACCATAAACTTCTGCAACCGATATAATTTACATAACACGTTTGTTTGTGGCTTATGTGCCTTATTGCCTCGAGCTGTGCTCATTACAGGCCGTTCACGCACATTTACTTCTCTGTACAATATTACACGGTTTAGAGGTTGCATTGGGCTCCATGACAAGGTCGTTACATCACGCTTCCTTTCATGGGATGCCCTTTAGGAATGTCAGTCTGCCTCCTGACGACTTATGTTTAAACTAAGTGTTCGTTTCTGTCACGTTATTTCGTCCAACAATTGTTGATCCAAGCACCCCCAAGGATTGCTCTTGGGTGTTGCTATGTAATGCCATCATACCTGGCTTGCACTATTGGTGTGTTTAGTTAACTCCGCCATTTTGCGCTCTTAGCAGGGTTTACTATCCTCTTCTGTGAACATCGATACCCCTTGGTAGTCCAGGTGATCATTCCGGGAGATTCATCCTGTTTGTTACACTTTAACTTGTCCATATCAGGCATCTGCCTTGCCATGTATAGGCTGGGTCACCGTTCGAGCTATCATGTTCATCCCTAAGGATCCTTAAGACACATGCAATGTCTTTACATAACAGTCCGTGCACTTCGCACTTCTTGATTCTTATACATTTTCGTGAAATGAATTCACTAATTCCTTTAGTCTCGTTAACTTAACTGAGTTATTTGCTTCAACCATTCTTGGTAATCCATTACTCTTGTTTGACTTTTACTGCTAACCGTAGTATGGAGTCGACTACTTCCAGTGTTCCCGACTCTACTCGTATACATATGTGGGGTACCATACTGATACATTGCTACTTACCCGACTAACCCATAAATAGGTCTGTCAAGTCCACAAGCTCCTATCGGAGTGCGGTCGTCCTACATTTCAGTTGGTACACTCATAGTGTCCGTCACATGCCTAGGTGAAGTATTTGTTGTCAACTCCCTTATATCATCCTGTGATAATATGCATTCCGTGCTTCCTGAACTTAATCAAGGAAAGCCTATCCACTGTTGTATCATTAAGAACTCTACCCATTCCCTCGGGTTGCTACCCTTGGGTTTACCGGTTTCCTTTCCGGTTATTCAAAAGTAAACTGGGTATAACTTACCTACCGTGTGGCACTAAGGCCGGTGTAGGTCCTCTGGTTTGGTTTTTAAAAAGAAGGTAGAAAATGAGTATAGGTTTCAAAGAGAATTTGGTTTTGAAAGAAAAAGAGTTTGAAATAAATCTGAGTTTGAAAGAAAAATTCTCGTGGTTTCACAACGTCTTCTTGCCTCAACCAAGTCTAGCTTCTTGCTGACTGGTGTATTCCCAATTACAAAGGTTAGGCTGTTAAGCCCTTCCACAGTTATGATGATCACACTTAACTTCGTGGTACTTTACCAAGTACTTGTAGTTGCTAAAAATTTTCCCCGAACAGCCCTGTTATACCAGCACTTGCCAGGGCAAGTGCGCCATGCTAACTGGCTATCGGTTCAACACACACATCGGTTGCGGTATTGTTTTCACCCGCACTGTCATCAGTGGCCTTGTTGGCTCATACTTTAATTAATCTTGGCATAAATCCTCTGGGCGATTCTCATTGTCTTCACATGACAATCATTAACTGGGGTGTTCCCCGTTCTTGGAGTCCCCTTTTTTACTTAGTACTGTATTTTCCCTATAGCCCGTTCCACGCATTTGTCGTGGTTACTGAGACTCGTCTCTCGTTTGGGTACTACGTTGTAGTTCCTTAGCCGGTTGGTACACCATTGGCGACATTATTTAATAGTCGTGGTCCCGTAGACACATGTCTCGGGTTCCGTTATTTCACTTCTTGTCTATTGCACGGTTGGTGCGTTGCAAGCTGGTTGTTCTCGACTGCTCGGCATGTCGACCCAGGTTGCCGGAAATTCTATTCTTCTACACATAGGATCCTTCTTTCTTCGATATTAAATGCGGTTAACGTTGTTCAAATGGAAACCGTCTCTGGGATTCCCACTTTTCGGGATCTACCGTATGACAGGTTTTCCGTTCTCATAGAGGTACTTAATAACAGCAAGATCGGGTATTCCCGAGTAAGAGAGGACTTTCATCTCTCTGGTGTTGTTTCCCAAGTTATAAAACAGGGATTGTGGAGGGCATGAAGGATATTGTAGGTTTCCAGTACACACTGGTAATTCCTAACTAGCGTATCTCTCACGCTATCACTCAACCCTTAACCCAAAGTACTAAAATCCTAACTCGGTACTTCCTAAGCTCGGTAATTCAGTCATTAGAGCGATACTTCGCTCTGATACCACTTTTTGTAACACCCCTACTACAGTCATACACTTAACAACAGATTGCAGTGGAAAACTTAACTCATCACATTACTTAACTCAATGGTGTTACACGCCGTTAGCCACCCACGTGGCTAACAAGGCTAATACATATACATTGTATCGGTCTGATGGATCAGATTCCTGAGCAACTACACATTACATTCTCGTTCCATTTCCAACAGTTAATATACATACACATTCCAGCTGTACCGAGTATATAAAAACTAATGCCGACCAAAATTTCGGTCTTACTACACCTACAATGCATACTCAACTTGAATGGCTACCCATGTACAACAACTACCCGTCCTACTCTCGAACGGCTTCTAGCTCCTTGTACCTGAAATAGAAAAGGAAGAAAGAGGGGCCCCCAAGGGGCTCAGCACCTTTGCTGGTATGGTAATCCTGCAACCCGCATGCTACCAAGCCACACACAACTAATTGCCGTTTGGGCATGCGGTTGATTATATTTATATCATCCATGTAATCATAAACACATAACACATTACATACACACAACAATGGGCTCAACAAAACTGACAACTCATCAATACTCAGGTGTTCCTTAACCCTAGAGGGTTTCTCCTCTATTGGAGCCATTTCCTTAATAGACGACACTTACCCACTAGTCGGGTTGTACTCAAATTCGTCTTATAATAACCTGGGGTTCATAACCATGATCCACATTCTCCACATAATAACACATACCACATATTGACATCCATTCTTGCATAACATCGCGATAAGAATTGCATCACATCATTATCACATAACATAACGGGAACGGTTCTCTTTAGGAACCGACCCAAACCTAATTAGTTCACTTGGAGAGCCAAGAGAATGTCGCCAAACTCATGCTAAGCTCGTTACATAACTCATTACCGTCCTGTTAAATGAACGAATAACTTAATCCCAAGGTGCGTCGGATATAGTGATCCAAGCACACCGAACAAACATAGTATGCCTCTGTGGCCCGACGTGAGTCAGTAAAATAGCCTTGGTTAAGCTAAAGGGAAGGTTGAAAACCAAAAGAGAAGACAACCATAACATACACAGAGAATCGAACCTGATATGATAATGATCCCCATACTCACACGCGTGGCCGGAACGACCGGACTCCTCACTCCCCGGTTAGCACTTGTTAGAAGTCTCATTATTGGACTTAGTACATTAATTCACAATCAGGTGGTTAGGTCTAGTTAGACACACACAAGGGTAGTGAACATACTAACATGCACAAACAAACACATAACTAACTCACGCATAGTCGTGGTTAGAACGTTCCCATGGTTGGAAACGTTATTACCGGATACCGTTCTCTTACGTTTACCTAATATTGGTTAACTAGCCTTTCATACGCATTCGAGGTTACCGGTATCGGATAACAACGACTGTAAACTCGTTTCATGATTTATCTTATAACGTGGCAAACATACAGAAAAACACATTGGCATACAAGCCGGTGTAATCCGGTAGGACACAAGTTGCAAGAAAACCATACCTGTCACCACGGTCCACTCTATTGTGCCCCCTTAAGTTCCTCGAACAATTCTCGAACAACTGGTAGCATTACATTTACTTCCATTAACATCGGGGTATCATGATTGTTTAAAGTCTAATGCTCATAATTTACCCCGTTAACTAGTTAAATAACTTCACATTTTTAACTCGTTTTTCTTTCACATATTTCCACAACTTTTCACCCACCAAATTGTCATTATAACTCACCTAACATGACCTCAACAACCTTATAACATCATTACTTATCAATCCCCATCATTACACATCATTTTCCACCCTTAAACAACATTTTTAGAGTGGTCCGGGACTTGGTCCTTACCTTATGTCCCGGACCAATACATAAGAAGACTCTCGGGTGAAAATTGGCACTGGTCCGGGTCTTTGTACCGACCCCAAGTCCCGGACCAGGCAATTGAAGTAACTCTCGGCTAGTTTTTGTATGTGGTCCGGGACCTTGTCCTGGAAGCAAGTCCCGGACCAAAGCTACAAAATTCCATATTTTGCATTTTCAAGCCTTGTTCAACTTGTTCTCTTCACCCATTGTTTACCCAAACTCCATACATGTACTTAGGCATATCCTAATTCCAAAATATCACTTTGAACCTCCTTAAAACATTGTCCAAACTTGTTACTCAATTTCCTTACAACATATCTTAACACTTATAATGTTTTTCCTTAGGTTTTCTAAGTGGTAGTTTCATGCCTATAACTCCACTAACCAAAATGTTACCTTGCCACCATTACCACTACTCCAAGGGCATTATTTCACACATACACCTCCCATACACAAACTCCTTCTATTTTCCACTAGTTCACACTTAGATCTCCACAAGGCATTATTTTTCCTTTGATCACCAAAACTTGCACAAGACTTAGCACTTCACATAACATAACCTTGGTGTGTTTAAAACACCCATTTGATCTCTAAGTCCTCCAAGACCATGCCTAAGGCACCTTAGCACTTAAGAACACCATATTTCACGTTGTTTCACCATCTTGACACTTAACAAATTCCTAGTACCTTCTAGGTCATAAAATCTCACTAGAACGCATAAACTCCTTGTTTATCAACTAAATTTTGCCATAGCTTCTCTTGTATATTCTCACACCCAAACACTTAGGTTTTCACCTTTTGACAACCAAGAACACTTAATCACTTAATACACATTCCTTACACACAAACATATTGTTTTTCATCCTTTAACCATCCAGGACATTCGTCTTCACAAGTAATGCTCTTTACACACTACTAAACCTTTAAACTACACTACATCACAATATAGTGCATAAACTTAAATTGCTTGGCACTTAGGCCCTTAAATAGCATGGCTCTTAGGCCCTTAAATTGCATAAACCTTAAACACTGAATTTCCCACAAATATATTGCCTTTGACCTGCAAATACACATAACATCTCATATGCCCTTTAAACTCCTTTTAGATAGTTTGCTATCTCATATCCCATTGGCTCTTTAGGTAGTTTTTAATAAGCAATTCAAGCTCATTTTCTTAAGGCATAAAACTACCTTAGGTTAGGTTATTTACCTCTTTTCTCCAAGATTTTTACTTGGACACTCTTGTTCTTCCTTGTTTGGAAATCAGCAAGACGACTTGGTTACTTGTCAATGTTCTAATCAATACACAAGTAAAGGCAATGAGCATTCAAGCTTCATGCCTAAACTCATTTACAAACCCTAGGTTATATATATTGTCTTAAAGCACAACAATGAATGTTTTACCTTGGAATTGGAAGAGAGTTTGACTAAGTAGCAAGAGAGGACTCCACCAAGCCCTTTGAACATTAGAATGAAGCTAGACCAAGGCAAAATAAAACACCATTACAAGGTGTATTTTCGGTCACATATAAAACAAGAGGAATTGAAGTTTTTCTTTGAGTTTCCTTACCTTAAAGCTAAGGAGAACAATGAGATGTAAAAAGATGAGTTCAAGCTCCTTCCATGGTGATTCCTCTTGGTACCGAATTGAAGGTTTTGGAGATTTGAAAAGACAAGATTGTAGAGCTTGCCTAAATTAAGAGAATGGTGGTCTTGGAATTATTTTTGGAGCATGGAGCTAGGAGACATGGACAATCAAAGATGGAGTTGATGTTGTTGCTGTAGCAAAACCGAAATGGAGAAGAGAGGGAATGAAGAAGACGGTGGGAATGAGAAGGAAAGAAGAGAATAAAAAAGGAAAGCTTGCTTTTGGAGATATTTAAGCTAAAAGCAAATAGTAACTTTGCTTTATTACTTTCCTTGCTTATTTGATTGGTCAAGTGTGGTGAGTCACACATGAAAAACCGGCCCCCTTAGTAGTTTAGGCTCTTTGGTGGTCTTTGTTGACCAACTAAGTCACTTATATTGACTTATGTTATAAACTAGTACAATTTAGTTACTATTCACAAATCAAAGCACATATTTGTGAAATTTTTTATTTCCCATTGATTTAGACTTCCTTATGTGATACTAAGTAGTACACATGTTATTTAAAGAGTAATGATGGACATTTAGCCACTAAAAACTCATTTACAAGACAAGTTTTCAAAAATGTGCTTTAAGACTCCTTAAAGCACATTTTGTGTTTTAACTTGTTTTCAAGCTTGGTTTTCTTTAGTAATTGATTTAAAATGTTCATTAGAATGTTAATAAGGTCTAGGAATGACCTTTAGGTCTTATACAAGGCTACACCAAGTCTAGAGCAAGTATTTGCTTAAATTTACTTTAAGGTGTTTTCTTGTGTTTTGTTTGGTTTAATTGTCTACCAATGTTTCTTAAGCACTTAATTAGCCTTATTAAATCATAATTGAATATTATTTAGTCTTGGTAGGCTCTTTGGGTCCTAACCAAGTTCACTCCAAGCTTAGAGCGTGTTTTTGCTCAAACTGTGTTTATGGTACTTTATTGTTTTTACTATGGTTTAAATTGTTCACTGGTGTTTCTAAGGCACTTTTTAGCCTTTAAATACCATAGTTTAACATTTAAACAACATATCAAGGTTTGGGGTATTTCATTTATAAATTGTGTTTTGACCTCACAATGTTATACAATGTTACATTTATATCATGATATCATATAATATGATATTTTTATCTCATTAATTATTATAACCAAAAGTTTTAGAAAATCTATATTAATTGTCGAGAAGGCACTTATGTTATAACTCCAATTTCTTTAACTTCCCATACTTTTTATTTATTATAATATCACCACATATTTTATACTAGGTTACATATATCATATATTATAACCCTTTAACTTTGTAATAAATATAACCTATGATTTTTATATATTCAAAACTTCCGAATGGACCCTAGGTCTGTTCTGATTTATTCTTTTTCCAGCACACTAAGTTTCTATAATTACACTTTTACCACTTATCTTAATATATATATATAACATAGATTATATCATTTTAATATTTGTAACATGTATAACCTATAGTTTTAAGTTAATTATTTACGAACAGACCCTATGGTCTGTTTTAATTCCTTTCCAAGCTTGGTTTATTTCCTTATTTACAATTTGACCACAATTTATATTATATACTTTGTAATGTCATTATAAATATATATTATACACTTTTGTTATTTAAACCTCTTATACTATTCCAAAAATTACCAAACTTTACTAAGATGTTATAAAGTGTTATATTAACTAACTACTCTAAGCCAAAACTTTCGGTAATTCCCATTCTTACCCCATATGTTTTATAAATTCTACATTTAACATATAATATTACTATAAGTTCATAACTTAATTAGTTATGTCATTAAATTTGGTCAAGGCTCCTAACATGGTCTATATTGACCTATGGACTACCGGTTTGACCACAAGTCATATAAATTACAGTTTTGACCTAAACTTTCCAGAAATTAAATTTTGACCCTAAACTTTATAAAACTTTATAAAATTCATTTAATTAGCTTTTAATGCCTAGTTTTCGGCTATAATTAGTATTTAGCCTCCAAAATTTATTTTAATTACAAACTAACCCCATAATGTTTTCAGTAATATTTATTATTACCTTAAACTTATTTTAAACTTAATATAACATAAAATCAAATGGCCTAAAATGCATGGCCATATTACAACATTAACATAGAATGAAATTTACACATAACTGTCACAAATGACATATATGGTTGCGGCTTTATATTATAGTTTCTCTAATGTTTTCTAAATTATATTTTAACCATTTAATTAATTCCTATGACATTATAAGTCATTTAAACACTAGGTTAACTAACCAAAAATGTTACACAACATTTTAATACATATTTAGGTCATATAAAAGCTTATAACCCCATAGCTTTTATTTACTAGTAACCAAATGACATAAAAACCTTATAATATGTAAGATTAGTATACTTGATTTCTAAGCAATTAAATCAGCCAAAGCTCTCCAACAGCTCATGAATAAATTTATATACATGCTTAAGTTAGTTTTTGAACACCAAATCACATATAAACTTGATTAGTATGTAATTTAGGTAGTAAGTTAACTTACTTTGACAAGTTTACACCTAGGTTTGTTCTCCACAAATTTAGGCAGAATTTTTCCAAGATTACACAGCATCATGCGGCAGCATATATGCAAGAAAAACACATGTATTAGTCATGTGATATAAGGATCATTAAGGAGTAGTTTAAGCTCAAGAAAGGCATGGTTTTTACCTTGATAAGGTGAGCTTCATGTAGCCTTTTCTCACCTGGATTAACAAAGCAAAAAAGGGTGTTAAAACACCATTCAAAGCAAGGCATAAAACCAATTGAATCAAGCAGGAAAAATGGGCAGAAACCCTTACTGAAAATTTACCAAAATGAAATCCCTTGGCTTGGATCTAGCTACCTCTTATAGGTATAGGTATATCAACTGAATGAACATGAAAATAACAAGAGAATAAGCTAGGGAAGTCATGAAACCAAACTGGAAATGAAGAGGATGAAGGTTTGCTAGTTTAAAGCATGATTTTTACCTTAGAAGTTAATCAAGCTTACTTCTCATCTCCTTTGAGTTTTCAACCCAAAAAAACCTCAACTTAAAGCACCAAATTGGGCTAGAAGGCTGGATGGAAATGGGAATAGATTAGGTCAATGGAAAGAAGAAGAAAAGAGGAAGAAGATGGTTATAACCATGCTTTAAGATCTTACCTTAATCAAGATTAGTGGTTCTTGGAATTTGGTGAATCCTCATGGTTATGGAGGAAGGAAGGGAGGTTTTGAAACTTGTGTTCTCGGCTGGGAGAAGATAATGAGAGGAAAGAGAATGAATTTAGCTTATAAAATAAGATAAGGATGAATTATGTAATAGTTTAGGATGAGTCATAACTAGATATTTTAGAGCTTTCTTAAGGTAGGGGAAACCTCCAAAGCTGGTGGAAATGGGTAATCAAGGTCAAGGAGTGAGTATTGACCCTTGACTAGATTAGGTAATTAAGTGTTATTTTTGCACTATTTGGGTACTATTCACAATTCAGTGCACATATTTCTGATTTTTCTGAAAAACTTTGAATTAGACAGTCTAATGTGGTATGTTATGTCACAATAGTATATTTAAGGGTATTCAAGGCCCTAAAACCAATCAAAACTCATTTTGAAGACAATCTAGCAAAAATGTGCTTTAAGGAGTTTAAGAGAACATTTTATATTCCAGGGTGTTTTTGAGCTTGTTTTTCATTCATAATGGTTTTATTATGTTCATTTATGAGTTATAATGCTTAGGAATGATATTTGGATCCTAAGGAGTTCATTTGGACATATATTTTCCCTAAAGGGTCAAAGGGTGTAATTTTTGCTTTATGTTGACCATTGTTGTTTTAAAATGGTTTTTAAGGCATGTTTAGGCCTTAATTTATTTGATTAGATGTTCAATCAATGTTAAATTAGTTAAGGGTACTTCATGTTTGACTTGAGAAAAAAAGGGGGGAAAAGGTGAATGAGAGTAAGAGTGATGAAAAAGTGTAAGTTAGGTTTGGGTAGTGAGTAATATGTACCTGAAAGTAATCAATTTGAGTCGAAAATGTAGTCATTCTAATGGTGTGGCTCTATTATAAAAAATAGGGGTTTTGCCAGCCATTTGAGGGTTGAAGTCCATAGTTGGTGAAATGGATGTGTGTGTACATGCGTGTGTGTTTGTAGGCTAGTTCGGAGGAAGAAGGAAGCAAAGATCAAAGGGGATGACTTTGGTTGCTTCCATAATTGCGGCTGCCTGTTACTCATGCTTCTATGAGGAGGAGATGTGGGAGAGTAAATGCATCACGTTTAGCCAGCAGTACTACCCCACATGATTACATTACCCAACAAATTCCTTTTTCCCTTTTTGTACAAAGAAGATATTATCAAATTAGAGGAATGATATCAAACAATACTTATAGTAGTATTTGATTCACTGACAAGTCACAACTGATTCACAATATGTGAACATAATAAACACTTTTATGCTTACTATCCAATTTAAATACTCTTCATTTAGAAACATTATTTTCTTGACATTTTACTAATGTACAAACAATACTTATAGCAGAAAATGACACTTGTATATCATTGTAGTTTCATAATCGGTAACTAAGAATCAATTTTAGTTGATTCATTATATGAGTTATTTTGTAACCAAATATAGAAATATTTTTTTCACTATGGAAACACCAAAGATTCATAAATAAGAAACATAATATTCACTTTGTTGTTGAAATTGAAAGTTACTTTTAATTTTAAAACTTAATTTTAGTGATTTCACTTTATAAATCCTTGAAAATATTTTAGCAGGAGAAATTAATACACTTTTAAAACACCAAATTATCATAATTGTTTTCATAATGATTCACTTTGATTGTACTAACTGTTAGAACTATCGTACATTATTATAGCATAATTTGATTCAATGTTACAACAAAATAGATTCACAACAGAAATTTACCATATGAGCTATCTAAAAATTCTTATAGCAGTAAATAGTTCAAATTGATAACTACTTCATTTCATTTTTCATAACACAAAAGATTCACTTTGCACTATGACATCACAATAATAATGTTCTAATCTTAAACTGGAATTTATAATAGGAAACTAAAGTTTATTGCATGAAATAGTTCATTTTGATAACTATTAGGATTCATTTCTCTTAAACATATGATTCACTTTAAACTATGACATCACAATACATAATAACTTTAAAATATGAAACTGAATTTACAGCAAAAAATAGTTCACTTTGATAACCTTTTTTATTCCTTTCGCTTAACCATAAGGTTCACTTTATACTATGAGTTGTCATAGTCCATATACCGCGTTTTGATCCTAAACTTTGAGAGTTATTATTGCCTTGCATCCTGTCGTAGTATTAGTTTTGGAGAACATGCTATTATCTACTTTGCTTAGGCCTTTTGTCCCAGCTTGACAAAAATATATGTTTTTATACTAACAGTACCATATTTTTTTTCTTTTCATTGCAACCTTTAATAAAACCTTTCTTGTATGCATAACTATTGTAACAATTGATAAGCTACATCTTCACTTGCTACCACTTTCCCTGTCAGCACTAAAAGTATATGCTTCAATGAATGAACAAACTTGTGATACGTGATATCAAAAAATACCTACAATTATGTCATAAAAAATATGTATCATACGTATAAAAAAGTGAATCTAACATTGTTATTATGTGAATCTATATCTCATAATTCAGTCCATAAGCATTGACAAAGTCTCTACATCATTAGTCATAACAAGTAAAATGCATACAAATATGAGTTGTTATCACGTAGAAAATATAATTTGATTCACTCTTGAATTCATAAACTTTTTCTCCACATTCAACTGATAATTTGTTCTAGAATTGAACAGAGTAATACCATCAGATTTAATTCCGATAAGAGATAGCTGATTTTTTTAACTTAATTCAAGAGTGAAAGCAATTTGTTAAATTCCTATCATCTCCTTCTGTGGTGATCGATGACACTGAGCTTTTGCCGACTCAGAAGAAGGATTACATAGAAGCAAGATTGGGAAACACATCTCCAGTGCGGTGATCATCTCCTTTACGGTGATCGTCTCTCTGCAGTGATCGACTCCTCTGCCCTGATCGTCTCTCTATGGTGATCGATATCTCTACCATGATCGTCTGCGGTGATCGTATCTCTACCATGGCCGTCTCCTATACCTGTGATTGTCTCCTCTACCGTGATTGTCTCCTTTGTGGTGACTTTTTATAGTGGAGCAATATTGGGGCGATTGAGGAGATTGGGGAACACGTCAGCCCTCCCGCTACATTGCACTTGTGTAACGACCCCAAAACCACCCTGGTTCTGAGACCGTCACACGCCGCACACTTATTACCTAAGATACACAAGGCTACACTCACGATACCCAAAACAAATACAAATACTCATATATTAAACAAATATGATTACATAGCTTGTCCTACCACTTATAAAGCGAAAGCCAAAATACAAATGGGCCCCAAGGCCAACAATTCAAACACAAAACCAAACTCAAAACCAAAGACAAAAGTAGAATTCTTCAGCCAAACGCTAAAACCTATAAATCAGACGAAATAATAGGAATGAGCAACCACATTTCAGCAGGTGATAAACTTCATCAGTAGAGCATGTTCATAATAGTTTACAGAAAACATATATATATATATATATATTCACGAATATGCTTAGAAAAACAAAATTAGAAATCAAAGCATAAGACTTTCAAAACAAGCTGAAATCCAAAACAAAACAGAGCTAAAAGGAAATTAAAACAGATATCCATACAGCGAACGACAGTACTGAAGTCAGAAGCTTTACAAAACCACAACTCAGATGATCAGCATCAGAAACATAACAGAATAGATCAGTAAGAAACCACGATCACATTGTTCATAATCGAACCTTTCTCAAAACAAAGAAAAGATCAAACCTAGTGGTTCACAATAGATCACTTTACAAATAGAATCGGGACACAACCTCACAATACACACATACAAAAAGGATCGGAGACCCATGGATCGAAAGGTCCCTCGACAATGTAGAAATGGTCAGAAGAATAATGGGCCCGTCAGCCCTAGAATAGAAATGAGCCGAAGACCAAAGGACTCGTTGGTCCCACAGAAATAGAATGACATCTACGTAGCATGCTATGGGTAAACCTGACCCAGTCAACCACGGCTTAGAAGGTTAATTCACTAGGTCCTAAAGCTTAAACTTTCAAAACAGAAGGTGTTGCAAAACAAAAACACCAAAGCACATTGCTCTAAATAGGACGAAACCAAAATCATTGCAAAAACAGAAGTCTTATGCCAAGACTAGCAAAATATAGAAAGTTAAGAAAAAGTAAGAAGCCGAAACTCACTTCCAGAACAATTCATAGATCAAAAGTAGAACAAATGCTTTTGGAACATCAATACTTGCAAATGCGTACTAAAACATGTCTAAATAGCTTATACACACTTAGGGAATCATAACCCCGTAAACAGATGTCAAAACAGAGCTCAAAAGAACATTTTAGGTAAATTCAGATGGTTGTGGACATTGTCCGAACCTACAAATTCAGATGCATGTTGTGGCATAAACAGAGGTGCCCAGACATGTGGACGGACTTACAAGTCTAGACACATGACAAACTTCAAAACAGAGCAGACCTAATATGTGTCCGGACGTACAAGTCCGGACGCATGTCGGGTTCGAAATCCAAAAGAGCATCCGGACGTCTGTCTGAACTTACAAGTCCGTACAGAGTCCGAAAGAAAGTGTATGAGGTGTCCGAACTTGTATACGAACTTGCATGTTCGGACACTAGCCGGACTGCAAATCCAGGACCCGTGCTTACACCCCATCTGGATATAACGAGACCGTCAACATTACAGAGACGTCGTGGACACTATCCAGACAGAAGTCCGAACAACATAAAAACTGTAAAATCAGAGATGAAGCAGACGATAAATCCACAGCCAAATTCACCCTAAAAATATACATATCATCTCATAGCAAAGTAATCGATCGAAACACAATCCCATGGGATTTTAGCAGAGCAAAAACACATCTCAAATTCAAGTCAGATTCACAATGAAATCATAGAACAAAACAACCTACACAGAAACAAAAATGAATCCCTATGAGTGAATACACTCAAACCAAATCTATCTACCATCTACCTCACATCTGAAGCATCACATGACTCTACCCAGCACACTCCTCGAATCCCCACTCGAACTTGACGAACAATAGATTGACCGAACAGAGGCCGAAACCTAAAATAAAAAATGAGGAGGAAACGAACTATGGACAGATACCAAAAATTCCAAAAACTACAAACCTGAAGGGCGACCAACTCGCATACCAGAATCCCTACGAACCAGACCAACGAACAATCGACCATTGGAATCAATGGAGTAAGGGAGGAAGTTGAAAAAGAAGAGCCAAATGAGAGGGAGAGCAGAGAGAGAGATAGACTAGAATAATGGGAAGAAGAAATAATGTGAATGAGTAAAATGAAGGAGAGGAAGTTTGAAAATTCCTCCCTGATTCTATTAATAACCACGCAAAAGATGTTCTTACATTCCCCTTCTTAAAAGCTAATAAAATCAACTGCGAATGACATAAGTCACTCTAATATAAGACAGAATATGACATATGCTCCCATTATGAATCAGAAAAAAATTGGGGCACAACATTATACCCCTCTTAAAAAGAATTTCATCCTTGAAATTTGACAAAACCCAGAGCTCACATTAATGATGCACCTCAAGTGCCAGAATTCTACAAACCCTACCCTCACATCCTCAAAGGATCAAACTTCACTATGAGCTACCACTGAGAACTCACTACTGAGATACTGACATGCAAACACAAGAGAAGATTACTGGCCACCTAACCCATAACACAGCAAACACAGCACAAGTCACTCTAACATTAGACAAAATCTGACATACACTCCCTTTGCGAGTCAAAAATAAAATAATAAAAAAAACTTGGGTACAACAACATGTGTATCAAGATCTCTGTTTTGTTTGAGGTCTTCTCATATTTTCTTATTTTAATTGACCAGTATGATGTAGACACGTGGCATGGAGCCACCAAAAAATATGGCCACACTTCAGGGTCTTCATTCTGTATTTAATTAGGGTAACAATGTCAAAGTCTTATCAACAAAAGGAAGCTTACTCCTTTGGTGAATATCTTGTTATTATATAGTAAAATATCGTTAACCTTAAAGCTATAATTATAGGTTAAATAACCTTAATAACTAACATTAAATGAACCCAATATGAACATGGGCTTATCCATTCTAACTCAAAACCAATGTAATTAGTGGCAGAAAAGAGTTAGTTCACTCCAAACATAAATCTATATCAAAATTAAAGTGTATATAAACCTTGCAATTCGGCTCACTCGGATAGGTTTGATTTGGTTTGGGTCATCTATAGATTTCTAATATTCGGTTTGTTTCGGATCGCGTCAAGTTTGAATTAGATTCGGGTGACTTTGGTTTGGCTGATTTTAGTTTAGGACTTTTAGTTCAAGTTAGCCTCTGGTCATTCAGTTTTTTGGGTTATGAGCCAAAAATGAGTGACTTATTCGGGTAAGTTTTGGTTGATAAAATTTTAAAAGTACCAATTTAAGTAAACTTTGTAACTTGTATTGATTTTCATATTTGGCTCCAAATTCTTTTAATATATTGTCACTATAGATCAATACTGCTATTATGTATTGGTTAGACATAATCAAATTGAAAGACATTTTTTGTATATGAATTTTGTATATAGCTTTACAAATTGTATCGAACAATTTATATAATATTTTTGTTAATCTCTGGTCAATATTCAGCACCTGATACCTGGTCTACCCTGCCCACACCTGATGTCGTACCTCTAATAAGCTGATATTTTATTGTCAACTCTCTTATCTTTATTGTCTTTTCCCCCTGATTTAGTACTCAATTGAAGTCCATTCCTATATCTAAAAGAAACTTTTAGAAAAAAGTTATTTTGATGTTCAAATTACTTAGGATGGATATGTTGGGAATTTGGACATTTTCACGGAGGAGTTAAATAAATTAAAGTGTCAACACTAACTCCTTATTTATGTGCAGATATCTCCAGAGTCTTACAAGCATCATCAATGAAATAATTGAAGAGAGTAAGTTAAAGGAATTAAACGTTCTTTGTTTCATTCATGAAACCAAAGGAAATTAAAAAGAAGACATCATTGAACAAACGAAGAGCCATGAGTTTAACTTATAAATACTAAAGACTTTGGCATAGAATTCCATCCATCCATCCACTCATCTTACATTTAACATTCATATCACTTCCTATCATACTTTTCACGCCGCAAAGAAGACTCACACTGAGGAAACTTGGGCAGGAACTCCATCATTACTTCCATCTTCATCTTTCAACCTTCAGCCTTGAAAATTTGAGATCTAGAAGTATAGTACATTCAGGTGTTCTCTATTTCCTTTTGATGAATTCTCAACTCTTTCTTTCTGTTTTCTCTGCGATTATGTCTGGCTAGGTAGGAATTACTTTAGGGGATGGTTGTTTGTAACTAGAGATGATTTAGTAACGTATTTTTGCAGTTACTATTCAATATTTTATGGATTATTTTTTTAGATTAAAATATTCTGTGCACTTCTTAATTTATCTAATTCATGTTGTTTTACGAATCTTTTTACAAATTGATTGGTGAGTAATAAAAGGGTCAAATTAATCTAAAAATATCTGGAAAACTAAATTCGATAGATTATGTTTTCCTTCAAGTCCTAATAATTATGTACACCTAATCCATCTATATGTGTTTTGCTTGTTTGTGGATTGGAACTCGCATGTTCTAATAGTGAGATTTTATGAAATTAGGATTTAGTGCAGAAAAGAAATTAAAGAATTAGCCAATTCAAATCACGTGACAAACTATAGAAATTGCTAAATCTATCTAGAAAAAACAATTTGAACCCAGAGTTCGCTCTACCATATATATTTCATCGCCTTTTATTTAATTGCTAATTTATTCCTTTACTTTATTTTAATTTGATTTTCTAAACAACTAACAAAAACACTCTTGATTTCCGGTTGCTTTAGGATTAGACTAATTTTTTCAAGTCCCACGGTTCGATTCCCGGTAGCTTTGCTATTTTCTATATTATTACGACTGGAATTTTTTCAACCTGAAGGCATTTGGTTTATTAATTTCTAGATTAATTTTTTTAGTTTTGAGTATATCAAATTTCTTGTTCGCAACCTCCCGCCTCGATCAAGCCTTGTGCGTGTCCTACGCCAACGTTTTTCACCTTGTGTGGGCGTCACGTGCATGCATCCCATGTGCGCTCATCACTGCCTCGTGTCTGCGCCCGTTATCGTTTCGTGCCCGCAGCCTTGTACGCCTATCACTGCCTCACACGCTTCTGAATGCGGGCGTCATCTGCTCGCTCCTGGGCGGGGGTCATCCTATTTTTTTTCTTATTGTTTTTTCCAAAATTTAACTTAAATATACGTACTTACAAATGGTCATTTGTTGGTTGCGATGTAGATTGAAATGCAACTTAAATCTCATGAATGACATCCTAATTATCTAAGACGTGGATGTATGTTCCTGCCTTATCTACGAGTCTTGTTTTTGTTGGACTGTTTGTGATCCATAAAAATGGTCATTGAATTAATTGAAAACTGGTAAATTTCATGTTTATCTTGCAGTTTTATTGATCATACCATTAGGACAGCTTTAGACAAAGACATGACTACTGTAAAGACCTTTTGATAAATGTTCAAGGTTGAACATGTTATGTAAAAGTGCATGGAGTTCCACGTGAAGAATTGATCATGGTTTTTTGTTGTGGTTGGTTTAGTTTTTTTTTTTCAATGTGAGGGTTAAGAATTTTTTTTTCATTCTTGTGTGCTAAACTTGCTATGTAGTTGTGTTCATCAATATCTGTGAAGAGTAACAACACACCTTATGAATATTTTGAAACAACAAGACTTGAGATGCTTAAAAATTGAAGATGTATAAAATATCATTTGTGAGCAATGAACACCTATTGGATGTCTAAAGATTATTCTTATGTTGTTTCGAGTTTTCAAGTCATATAATTCGATTTAAATTTGGGTTCAGATTAACTTGAGATGGGTCGGTTTTTTAGATTGGGTCATTTTTATCAGGTCTATATATATAGTGCCCTATACACGCTTTGGCTATAGGCTTTGTTACGATATTCAATTTTTTTTATACTAACTCGATAAGGTGACGTCACGATATTCAATATGCGTATTAACTCACGTCGAACACATCAACCGCAGCCTACTGATCAGTCTTTCGAGATTTATTTTTACAGGTTGTTAACTAAACATCTTGGTTAAGATATACTAATATTATATCCAAACGTTTTTACGTCAATAAGCACAATAAGTATTTAAATGTACTTTGGTATTTAATATTTGTACGAAATCAACATATGTCCGTTTGGGAATATTCCATTGATCAACGACAAAGATTATTCTGAGATTAAAGAGAAAACGACAACGAATATGCACTGATGGTGATAATGATGCTTGTTGAATCATCAAATTCCATTTGTAAGATTACTTATTAGTAGCTATTGAACATCGTTTTTGGTTCAGAGAGTATAATATATTATAACTGGATAGCTAATTGTTGTATAAATTTATTACTCATTATAGTATAAAATTATTTTGAATTATATTAATATTCAAAACATGTTATTAAATACACTTGTAACTTTTTTTCAAAATAGTTTTATGATAGTATAAACAGTTAAATTATAAAAATCTGGTTATAAAAGACATTAAACACATTTAAATACTTTAAACATTGTTCAAAAGTTACATTTTTTTTTTGATAAACTTAGGATCATATTATATAAAATTTGTGAGACAAAAGACAGATTTAAGGGAGCAACATCCCTTAAAACTTGAGAATCCCAATTAAGCTTACAAGCTACTAAGATGTTAGAGGGAACATGCTTTCTCATCCACAACAAGGTTCTATCTAAGAAAAGATTACCTAAATTAGACACAAGTTTAATAGGATGATTGTCATAAAGAGTATCATCGCAGCAAAAAACATTTGTAAAGCTGGGGATAATATTTCTAACTTTAATATATTCTTCCAAAGTAGAGTTATCTTTCCATATAAAGCCAATGCGAAGAGCATTCTTGAATAGATCATGGGTGAAATACCCCGAACTTAAATGTAGGGATTAAAATTAATCTAATACGTATTTAAGGGCCTAATGGCGCCTAAGTAATATTGGTAAGGAAAAATAAATCCAAAAGAAATGAAGAAATGCTTAAAAAGTGAAAAACGCTAAATAAGCGTTAAATAACCATAGGAGGTATGAAACCTCGGTTAGCGTAATATATGGATTCTAAAGGCTTAACAAGGCCTAAATAATATATGGGAACAACTCCCGAAGGAAACGGATCCAAATAATGCATTCAAACGCTAATAAAGCATTGGCGCACCTTTTTCGAGAAAACCCGAAAAACGTGACTTTAAGTGGTCAAACGGACCCGTAAAAATTATGAATCATTAAATAATTTTAAGCATTTATGGAAGCTTAATAACTAATAAAAATAATTAAACGAGAAAATTCCATTCCGGAAAACGGGCCCGGTTAGTGAATAGTACCAAACCGGGTAAAATAACGAGCGATTTCTGTAAAAGAAGAAAAACGCTCCAACTAGTAATACAGTAGGGGGACCGATTTTTTTAAGTCAAATAACCCCACACACACATGTAACTAGCTAATTAATTAAAGGGCCAAAAAGCAAAAGTACCAAAAAAAGTAAAAAGGTATTTACCTTACCTCTCTCCTCTCCCCTCACATTTCTCCTCTCTCTCTGGGGTTCCCCTCACCCAGCGATTTCTCCCTCTTCTTTATCTCTGTTGGCGATTTTTGGAAGCTCCAAAGAGACAACCATGGCAGCTCACCTTCTCAAGCTTGCCCAAGCCTTATTAAGGCTCCAAATCAAAAACAAATTACATATTTGAACTCCCCTCAACATTCTCTACAACTCTATCTTTTCAAAATTCGAAAAGGAAGAACTTCATCTCCATGGGTTTTCCCCATTCAAAGAGAAAATGGTACCAAAGTAAAGCTTGGAGTCTCCCCTCTCCATTAAGGTAAAAATTTACATGAAAAACTCATGTTTCCTTCATCTTCTTTTACAACCGATTCCTACCCCCTTGTAATACTCTACTTTCTCCCTCTCGTTTAAGCAAAATTACAACCTTGCAATGGTGGTGGAATCACCTTCTCAAACCAAGGGCTAAAACCCCTCCTAAAACACTCTAAAGGTAAACCCTAGAATTCGTGATTTGAACATCTCAATGCATTAGTGTTAATGTAAGGGTTAGTATGTTAATTACACTTATTTTGTGTGTATTGGGTGATGGGAATGGGGTTTGGCAACTCCATTCCCCATGTAGCCGATTGTGCAAGAAAGAGAGAAAGAGGAGGATTGGAAAAGAAAGGAAGGAAATATAAGCTTAAGGTAAGAGCTCCTCCCTAATGTTAAATTTTAATGCATTAGAGTGATGGGGATGAGTAAACCAATTAAAGAAACCCAAATATTGTATTAGTATTGTAGTTTGTGGAAGTTTGAGTATTTATGAGCAAGTATTGGAATTGTAGGCCTTGGGGCCAAATAAATTGTGTATGTGTATTTGTATGGTGGATTGAGGAAGTAATGATGTATTTATTGTAATTGAGGAAGTATTGGTGTATTGAGATTTTGTATGAGTGCTGATAGAACCCTTGTGGTTTGGCTAGAATAGGGATGAATTTGATGAGAAAGGAGATGTGTGGATAAGTAAGAAAAGTAGGTGAACTATGGCGAAATTTTAGTAGGAATTGTGTATTAAGAATGACTTGGTGAATGGGAGAACCAAGGTGTGTATTGGGATTTAGTAGAGATGATTTAGTAACTAAGGAGTAGTAGTTGTGGTGAGAGAATGAAAAGATATAAAATCTGTAGCAAAGAATATTGAAGTGTGTTGGAGAAACGAGGACGAATTAGTATGTAGGATTTAGTAAAAGAGCATTGTACAGAGTAAGACTTAGGTTGAGTATAATGCAAATGAGGCAATGGAAGAGCCATAGGAGTAGTGGGAAGAAGAAAGGAAAAATCTGTAGCATTTGGAGGAACAAAACTATAACAGGGGAGAAAAATGTAACAGTGGAGTGTGTTTTGTAACAGATTTTGGTAGAGTGGATTAGGCTAGTTTAAAGTGCTTAATCAATGCTAAAATATGTTAGATTATATGAAGGAATATTGGGGAAGAGATTGGTGGAAGTTTGGAGTTGAAACAGAATAAAAACATATACATTTGACAATACTGTAACTTGTCCGGGTTTGTAAACTAGTACACAAACCCGGACATGTCAAAAAACACGACAAAATGTATTACAGAATGGATGGTCCGGGTTTGTAAACCAAGACCTAAACCCGGACCACCCCCAAGATACACCCGAGAGGTTTTACACACCCATGGTCCGGGTTTGTAAACTATGACCTAAACCCGGACCACATAGAAAACATACCCGAGAGAACTACCATGTATGGTCCGGGTTTGTAAACCCTGCCCTAAACCCGGACCACATACAGAATACACCCGAGAGTTGACCAAATGCATTGGTCCGGGTTTGTATCCCCGGACACAAACCCGGACCACCCTGAAAAGTGCCCAGAATGTATTTTAAAGCTAAACTAAAGTAGGGTAAGGATGGGTAATGATATTATAAGTTAATTAAGACATGATTAATGATGTGTAATGGTCATTAAGGCTATAAACAAGCTTAGAAAATAATTGTAATTAAGTAACTTAAGTAAATGTATTTAAGTAACAAAGAGTTAGTAAGTGTAAACTGGGAATCAGTAAGGGAAGTAATGAGTAAGGTTAGTTATGGATAATTAACCACTCAATTGTATGTATGTCATAGGATTCAAATAGTGAACACCGAAGGGAGTCGGTGAGTCCAAAGTCAACGGTGAAAGGTATGATTTCTTCATGCTCTGTATCCTAACCTGGTTACCCCGATTTGTGTGCTTATGTGATCACCAATAAGATAAATGCACGAATCGGACTTATATTGCACTTAACTGTGTTTGAACTATTTTGTTCTGGTTGTATCTTCTTGAACAATTAGTTTCTATAATTCATGAAATGAATGAATGGAAATGAGAAGTATGTGTAAGTATTGTGTACTTGTGTATTGTATGTATGTATGGAAGTGAAGTACTGACTTCTACTAATTCCTAACAACCCAACTCCTAACTTGAGTAATGAGTAAACTGGAATGAGTAGAAGTCCGATATAGTTTCGGCCACGCGTGAGGATAAGGAAACAAAAGAGGTTGGATCCGAATCCTGGCTATAATCTCTTCCATGGACCAAATCCCTTGAATGAGTAGCATCCTGGATTAGTGGGCCACCCTAAAGCCCGGTGGTGGGATGTAGTAATCCCTGCCCGGAGGTCGTACCGACTTAACTGGAAGTAAAGTATGTAAGAAGTAAGTATTGCATGTGTATTGGTCTTGACTATTGTAAGTCATTGACCTGGAGCAAAAAGTATTGAACACCCGATTAACCCGGGTGTGTAATGAAGCTAACTGGACCTTTGTATGTATTGGAGAATTGTATCTCCGTATTGCGTATTGAGTATGTAATGAGTATGTATTGTGTATGTGTATTCTGGAAGATGGTAAGCAAGCATTGGTTGACTTGTATTGTCTTCCAAGCATGTGTTGTGCTGTGCGTATGTATGTATACCTTGTGTAGTATTGCAGTATCGTGAATGAAAGCATGTAAGTATGTATGTATGTATGCATGTATTGCAAATTGAATTGCATGTATTCGACCAAATGGTCGGCGTACCCTCGCTAGTACGCGGGGTATGCGGTTATCATATTCAGCGTAAGCTGACCCCCTAGGGGTAACGTTTTTAGTGTGCAGGTACCCGAAGCAGACCTAGTCACAGAAGAGACCGGTGGACATGCCTAGATTGCTAGGATGAAGTTAGATTGTAGTAAATGGTACAAGGCTTGTAGCCTTGCCTGTAGAAGTGTACCAAGGGTACACTATTACGTAAGTTGCAAGTATGTAGTTGTGAGGACGGGTAGTGGATAGACTCTTAATGAGTATGCATGGAATTGAAGAGGTATCGTATTTGTATTTGGAACTCAGTAAACTCGGTATGTGTAGTGTATTATCTTGTACTGAAGTAAGGAGTATTGTATTGAAGGGAGTATTGTATTGAATGGAGTATTGTATTGAATGGAGTATTGTAGTACTCAGTAAGTAATGGGAGTATGTATTGTATTTGAGTAGTACTCGGATATTCCGGTCCATCAGACCGATGCTGTATGTATTAGTAGCCTTGTTAGTCACGTGGGTGGCTGACGGCATTGTATCACCCGCCGTTGATAAGAATGTATCCGTGTGTGAGTACGAATGTGTAAGGAGATTGGACGGTAATGACGGTATTAGCGGTAGGGGTGTTACAAAAAGTGGTATCAGAGCGAAGTATCGCTCTGATGACTGGAAATACCGAGCTTAGGAAATACCGAGTTAGGAATTAGAAGCTTAGGGCTATGGGCTGAGTGATAGCATTAGAGAGATGCTAGTTAGGAACTCCCGGTGAGTACCGGATACTTACAACACCAGTCCCACCCACCGCAACCCCATTGTATAACTTGGGAAAGGACGCCAGAGAGAAGAAAAGCCTTCTCATACTCGGGGAAAACCCGATCTGGCAGTTGTGAAGCAATCACACAGTAAACAAGAACCGACGTATGGTAGATTCCAAGAATGGAAGACCCGGAAGTGGATCCCGGTTGAACAACAATAGCCGCACTTAATAGCGGTAGTATAAACACTCCAACCACAAGGAGGCTACAACTTGCAACAGCATGGGGCGACATGCTTAGCAGTCGCAGAACCTAGCTAAACAACCCGCAACAGGAAAAGAAGCACTAACCGTGTGCAACGAAATGGAAACAGGAGCAGTAATGAAACCCGAGACACAAGTCTACGGGACAACAGTAATAGCCAAGCAACACCACCAACGGTGAGCTAGCTGGCTAAGGACATAGTCGGGAGTGACTGACTCCAAAGCTACAACGCCAAAAAGGTTACAAACCTAGCCAATATAGCTCAGAGCTACAAGAATATTCACAAGATATAATCTGACGTAACTACAACCGTAGTGCCTAAACCAAATCAGGCTCAGTAACCACAACAAACGTGTGGGAATAAGCAACAAGGAACAACACAACCAAGTCAAAGGGGAAGCTCCAAGGATTGGAGAAGTACCCCGATCAATGACAGCCATGTCAAACTCACTGAGAAGTTACTCAGAAGAGTGATTAACCTAAGTAAATGATCAACAAGATCAAAGGAAGAGTAAGCAAGATTACCAATTATGAGTGGAAACCATACCGTGACCGGTATCGGGTTACCCAAAAACCACCAGTACCGCGCACTTGCCACAGCAAGTGCAGTGTGAACAGGAACATGCAGGGGAGCACTAACACACCACAAGTACGTAGTGTACTGTGGCCGTAATGGAACAACTACAGGAATAAACACCCCAAAACTAGGGGAATGAAACCATGGAAAGGCCTGACGGCCTGACCACTACATTTAGAACACACCAGTCAGCATGAAGCTAGACTTAGTCAAGACCTCAAGCATGGCTGTGCCATGAGAGATTTCTTTTAACACTGGACCATTGTTTTCAAACCCGAATCCTTCTTTCAAAACCACAACTTCTTTTAAAAACCTTGGATTTTAAAACCAAATCAACAGAATTACGGTGAGTATCATGGAATGATACAAGAGGAGTTGACAATAGAATACTTCACCTAGGCGTGTGACGAACACTACGAGTGTACCCAATTACGGGATGTGGGACAACTGCACTCCGAAGGAGCTTGCGGGCCTGACATATAGTTGGGTAAGTGGTAACGTATCAACATGGTACCCCACGTATGTATACAGGTAGTGTACGAAACACGGGAAGTAGTCGACTCCGTTCTACGGACCATCAGTAAGTTCAAACCAGAACAACTGGACACCTCAGGCAATTAAGCATAAAGGAACTCAGAGAATCCATCTGAAGATAAGGAGTAAGAACTAGGGAGTGCAAAGAGCACATACTAGTAAGTATAGACATTGGATATGTCTCAGGACATCAAGAAAATACACGGCAGCTGGAAAGTATACCCAGCCTAAACACAGTAAGGCAATCGCCTAACGTGGACACCAGAATGCTCAACAAACGGGACAGAGTTCCCAAGAGCAATTACAAGATTACCACAAATATAATCCATCGTCAAAGAGGACATTCAAACCTAGTCTTAAGCACTAGGAGCAAGCATAGACGGTCTACCCAACGACGGGAGACGTTATAACCCAGAGGGAACAGCTTAAATATAATACCACAAGGTGGTATAGTGATAACGTATCATAAACGCTAGCCGGATGTAACGGCATAACCTAACAAACACCCAGGAGCAACCCTCGAAGGGTGTCTGAGTTAACACAATCGAACAAGTGTCATGAAGAGAGCACGACAACCAGAACGGATATTCGGTTAGAATACCGAAGGGATTTCACTTAATAGGAAATACCCTAAATTACAAAAGGCACTGGTTAGCATCAACTTGCCTCAAGGGCCTCCTATGAACGGAAGCGTGATGTCACGACTTACCATGGAGCCCAGTAAATACCTCCAACCTATGGGGTACACAAAGAATGGAAACGTGTATAAGCAGCTTGCAAAGAGCATAGCTTGCAGCAATAAGGCTTAAAAGCCACCAACCAACTACGTGGTGTGAACTCAAACGGTGGCAAAACCCACACCATCGCTAATAGGACTTGCAAGAGATATTGTCCCATATGACAAGAAATCAACAACTGGACCATCAATTCAAATCCAACCTCCTGAGCGGCTTGGAGTAATGGTCAACTCAGTGTCACTGTCACTAGAGCATCAGTCTAGTATACAGTTGACAAGCTTTAATTACCTACATGCCTTCTGTAGCAATGGCAGCACAGAGGCATAAGAATCGTAATAACGCCAACAGTGGCCTAGTCCACACTTGGACACTGCGAGAAACCAGAGGAAAGACACCTCTTGTTGACCAAAGATCACCAATGCTGTAACGATGTGAACCCTCAAAAAGGGCTTTCATCTACCATAACCACAAACTTGTGCATGTAGTTGTTGCCAAGAGACAATCGAACAGAATACGAGATTTTTGAACCACTACGCCTACAAGAGGCTTTGGACTGTAAGGGCGAGACGCTTAAAGAGCATAGAGACCCGAAGGAGTAAGTATACTCCATATGCACCCAAGCATGTGGTGAACCATTGTATAAAGACCAACATGGTAACCTTGCCATAAGACTTATGAGTGGTAACTAACCTCTCGACAAGAACCTTCACCTACCAGTGATGAAATACCCTCCAATTGGGGAACGGGACCAGAAAACCATTAAAGTTCTTGGGATGTCCCGGTAATGTACATGCAAAAGTAAAACTGCATAGCCAGAGCCTATAACCAATGCTCAGCACTGAGGAGACAGTAATTATCAGAAACAATTAATGTGAGTGCACATTGGGCACCACGAATGACCGACGCTCAAGAGAGCCGATGACCCGATGAATCACTTCATCCACAGCCAACCAAGACACTTGGTAAATTGCATTATCGATTATGAAATAATGTGAGGTAGGCCAACCCACACATGGAACCTGAATGGAAACGAAACATTCCCGCATTGGGAATATAGTAACATTGCGGTATGCTATGACAACCGCCATACACACGAATAGAGGAAACCCTCAGTATTCATACCATAAGGAAATGGTGCCAATGGCAATGGCAATGAGTAAGGAGGAACTACTACAGTAACGAAGACAGTAAAAACGATGTCATGTAATGAGTAAGAGTATGGTGCGCAATAAGCGACCGCTAGGAGGAAGCAGTAAGACGATGACACGGAGTATAAGTATGAGAAGACAGGCAGAAATATCCATCCCTATCACATAAGTGAATTACTGTCAAGCGTTTACGCCTCTGCACTCTATATGACTGAGTGTTTTGGTATTGCACTTGTGCAGCTAACGATCTAATGGGATGGCTGCGGATATGGAGAATGTAAACAGTAGTAAATCTTTCTTTTCACCACAAACATGGCATAAGCTAGTCAGGCATTCTTAGCAACAGATCGCACGAAGAGTGTAAAACACACTATCAATCACAAGATGTGAATTTCATTGGAATAAAAAGGTGAAAGGAGATGTAAGAAAGTCACTTGGACCGACGCATTGAGAATGCAAGGTCATACAAGCAAAGAACACTTGTACTGAACCAGAAGAACTGGTATAATTCAGAAGCTAGTGACAACAGAGGGAGCACTACAACTTGGTAGTGACTTAACCTCGCCCGACAACAAGTCGGAGGAACTTAACGAATAATCGTGGAGGCACGAATAGTGAGCGTAATATATTACCAGAGAGCTGGTTACAATCTAAAACTCATTGAGTTCAAACAGCGGTAAGAGAATACCACACTGTTAGTAAACCTCATTCCCACAATAGAGGAATAAAAAGGTGATGTATAGCACATTAACGATAACATGAAGGGTGAGTAACCCAAGTTATCAGGGTCGCGCAGCAGAAGCTAGTGGGCCCTAGCTAAGAAATGAAATACACCTAGTAAGTATGAAAGAATGGCTATTAATGCCTTGAAGCCTAATAGGCTAGAACCGAATTGGTTATGAGTTAAATGAACTCAATAGGAATTCTTGGTGCAAGGACTAAACCATTGACATGGTTAAGACCCTTTGACCAGAGCATATTGTATAGTATATCGTAGTGAAGCTAAACGCTTCAGATTGCCCAAATCGAGTAAACCAATGTGTAATAGTAACATATGGTAGATTACGCGGGCGTAATCCCTTTTAAGGGGGGTAGAGCGAAAACCGCTTAATGTAAGTTTCATGAACAAAACACAGAAACTATAATGTGCATAGCACAAATGAGAAATTATTTAATGATTGGTACTTATGTTAAATAAACATACGTATTCAGTCATATTGTAACTGTGGTAATCAGTCACGAGAGATGCGAATACCATAGGTTGAATATACCCATCTTGTAACCCCAGTGTAAAAGTATTAGTAAAGAGGAGTAGAGTAACTCTTGGGGAAATGATAATCCCTGTAGTGGGTGTCTATTTGAAGTTAGACATGGCACTACAATGCAAGAGTCGGTATAAAACCGATGTAGAACCTAGAGGAAATTGAACTCCCTAGGTGATTGTCTTGATACAATCGAGAATGAGTAGTGGACGGAGCTCCACAAGTATTGTAACCTTCGAGGAAGCAGTGCGAATTGATTATGAGTAGTAGAGGAATGTAACCCATGGGTGGTATATTCGTAAGTATGTTATTGGTAGTAATTGAGGATAGCTAAACTTTATAAGTATTGTAATTCTTAGCTAGAATATTTGTAATGATTGAGAGTAATGGACGAAAGTAACGAAGGTTGATGAAATGAGCACTTAGGTATTGAATCTCGAAGTAAAGTATTTGGGAAGTAGAGTGAGGATGATTGATGGATTGAATTCCATCCCTCGGAGTTGTATGAACTTGTAATTATGACTAGGAAGAGTAAATAGATAGAAAATGGACAAAATCAAATTGTTTGTTTGTTTGAAACTGATGTGGGAAGTCGAACTTGATCCTGATCAGATCAAGGGAAACCGAACACAAATTGGGGTGGAAAGATAGTTCAACACTGGTGCTGATCACATCAGGGTCGAACGATTCTTGAAGCTCCCCTTAAGTGGTCACAAGAATCACGCGTAGGATAGATGTAAGGAATATAAATTGAAATTTGGAGTTGTATGCTTTAGAAGGATTTCTAATTAGCTGTCGGGAAGGATTTTCCTTAGACTGGAGGGTAAGTAATTGTTGGAAGCTTATACCGGAGAATGACAGTAGGTAGCATGTTGTATTATTCCAAGGGCAACAGGACATAGAGGAGTCCTGTGTCTAGATGACCGGAGTGCCTGCGGGATTGTAATGTGTATTGCATTGCTTTGGGGATAGCGTCGCACTGTGTGTATGTATAAAACTTGTAATGAGGAACCGGATGTTGATAGTAATATGGATTGGAGTAACTATTGTACATTGGTATGGTATGGAAAGGAGAATTGGAGGAACGAATTTGGGAATTGTAAGGAGGAGTGCATGGCTTTGGTATTAGGCAAGTGTAAATGAGTAAGTATAGTAATCCCATAACCTCGAACAACTTTGAGGACAAAGTTCTTAAGGGGGGTAGATTGAAATACCCCGAACTTAAATGTAGGGATTAAAATTAATCTAATACGTATTTAAGGGCCTAATGACGCCTAAGTAATATTGGTAAGGAAAAATAAATCCAAAAGAAATGAAGAAATGCTTAAAAAGCGAAAAACGCTAAATAAGCGTTAAATAACCATAGGAGGTATGAAACCTCGGTTAGCGTAATATATGGATTCTAAAGGCTTAACAAGGCCTAAATAATATATGGGAACAACTCCCGAAGGAAACGGATCCAAATAATGCATTAAAACGCTAATAAAGCTTTGGCGCACGTTTTTCGAGAAAACCCGAAAAACGTGACTTTAAGTGGTCAAACGGACCCGTAAAAATTATGAATCATTAAATAATAATTATTAAGCATTTATGGAAGCTTAATAACTAATAAAAATAATTAAACGAGAAAATTCCGGAAAACGGGCCCGGTTAGTGAATAGTACCAAACCGGGTAAAATAACGAGCGATTTCTGTAAAAGAAGAAAAACGCTCCAACTAGTAATACAGTAGGGGGACCGATTTTTATTAAGTCAAATAACCCCACACACACATGTAACTAGCTAATTAATTAAAGGGCCAAAAAGCAAAAGTACCAAAAAAGTAAAAAGGTATTTACCTTACCTCTCTCCTCTCCCCCTCACATTTCTCCTCTCTCTCGCGTGGGTTCCCCTCACCCAGCGATTTCTCCCTCTTCTTCTTCTCTGTTGGCGATTTTTGGAAGCTCCAAAGAGACAACCATGGCAGCTCACCTTCTCAAGCTTGCCCAAGCCTTATTAAGGCTCCAAATCAAAAACAAATTACATATTTGAACTCCCCTCAACATTCTCTACAACTCTATCTTTTCAAAATTCGAAAAGGAAGAACTTCATCTCCATGGGTTTTCCCCATTCAAAGAGAAAATGGTACCAAAGTAAAGCTTGGAGTCTCCCCTCTCCATTAAGGTAAAAATTTACATGAAAAACTCATGTTTCCTTCATCTTCTTTTACAACCGATTCCTACCCCCTTGTAATACTCTACTTTCTCCCTCTCGTTTAAGCAAAATTACAACCTTGCAATGGTGGTGGAATCACCTTCTCAAACCAAGGGCTAAAACCCCTCCTAAAACACTCTAAAGGTAAACCCTAGAATTCGTGATTTGAACATCTCAATGCATTAGTGTTAATGTAAGGGTTAGTATGTTAATTACACTTATTTTGTGTGTATTGGGTGATGGGAATGGGGTTTGGCAACTCCATTCCCCATGTAGCCGATTGTGCAAGAAAGAGAGAAAGAGGAGGATTGGAAAAGAAAGGAAGGAAATATAAGCTTAAGGTAAGAGCTCCTCCCTAATGTTAAATTTTAATGCATTAGAGTGATGGGGATGAGTAAACCATTAAAGAAACCCAAATATTGTATTAGTATTGTAGTTTGTGGAAGTTTGAGTATTTATGAGCAAGTATTGGAATTGTAGGCCTTGGGGCCAAATAAATTGTGTATGTGTATTAGTATGGTGGATTGAGGAAGTAATGATGTATTTATTGTAATTGAGGAAGTATTGGTGTATTGAGATTTTGTATGAGTGCTGATAGAACCCTTGTGGTTTGGCTAGAATAGGGATGAATTTGATGAGAAAGGAGATGTGTGGATAAGTAAGAAAAGTAGGTGAACTATGGCGAAATTTTAGTAGGAATTGTGTATTAAGAATGACTTGGTGAATGGGAGAACCAAGGTGTGTATTGGGATTTAGTAGAGATGATTTAGTAACTAAGGAGTAGTAGTTGTGGTGAGAGAATGAAAAGATATAAAATCTGTAGCAAAGAATATTGAAGTGTGTTGGAGAAACGAGGAAGAATTAGTATGTAGGATTTAGTAAAAGAGCATTGTACAGAGTAAGACTTAGGTTGAGTATAATGCAAATGAGGCAATGGAAGAGCCATAGGAGTAGTGGGAAGAAGAAAGGAAAAATCTGTAGCATTTGGAGAAGAACAAAACTGTAACAGGGGAGAAAAATGTAACAGTGGAGTGTGTTTTGTAACAGATTTTGGTAGAGTGGATTAGGCTAGTTTAAAGTGCTTAATCAATGCTAAAATATGTTAGATTATATGTAGGAATATTGGGGAAGAGATTGGTGGAAGTTTGGAGTTGAAACAGAATCAAAAACATATACATTTGACAATACTGTAACTTGTCCGGGTTTGTAAACTAGTACACAAACCCGGACATGTCAAAAACACGACAAATGTATTACAGAATGGATGGTCCGGGTTTGTAAACCAAGACCTAAACCCGGACCACCCCCAAATACACCCGAGAGGTTTTACACACCCATGGTCCGGGTTTGTAAACTATGACCTAAACCCGGACCACATAGAAAACATACCCGAGAGAACTACCATTGTATGGTCCGGGTTTGTAAACCCTGCCCTAAACCCGGACCACATACAGAATACACCCGAGAGCTGACCAAATGCATTGGTCCGGGTTTGTATCCCCGGACACAAACCCGGACCACCCTGAAAAGTGCCCAGAATGTATTTTAAAGCTAAACTAAAGTAGGGTAAGGATGGGTAATGATATTATAAGTTAATTAAGACATGATTAATGATGTTTAATGGTCATTAAGGCTATAAACAAGCTTAGAAAATAATTGTAAGTAAGTAACTTAAGTAAATGTATTTAAGTAACAAAGAGTTAGTAAGTATAAACTGGGAATCAGTAAGGGAAGTAATGAGTAAGGTTAGTTATGGATAATTAACCACTCAATTGTATGTATGTCATAGGATTCAAATAGTGAACACCGAAGGGAGTCGGTGAGTCCAAAGTCAACGGTGAAAGGTATGATTTCTTCATGCTCTGTATCCTAACCTGGTTACCCCGATTTGTGTGCTTATGTGATCACCAATAAGATAAATGCACGAATCGGACTTATATTGCACTTAACTGTGTTTGAACTATTTTGTTCTGGTTGTATCTTCTTGAACAATTAGTTTGTATAATTCATGAAATGAATGAATGGAAATGAGAAGTATGTGTAAGTATTGTGTACTTGTGTATTGTATGTATGTATGGAAGTGAAGTACTGACTTCTACTAATTCCTAACAACCCAACTCCTAACTTGAGTAATGAGTAAACTGGAATGAGTAGAAGTCCGATATAGTTTCGGCCACGCGTGAGGATAAGGAAACACAAGAGGTTGGATCCGAATCCTGGCTATAATCTCTTCCATGGACCAAATCCCTTGAATGGGTAGCATCCTGGATTAGTGGGCCACCCTAAAGCCCGGTGGTGGGATGTAGTAATCCCTGCCCGGAGGTCGTACCGACTTAACTGGAAGTAAAGTATGTAAGAAGTAAGTATTGCATGTGTATTGGTCTTGACTATTGTAAGTCATTGACCTGGAGCAAAAAGTATTGAACACCCGATTAACCCGGGTGTGTAATGAAGCTAACTGGACCTTTGTATGTATTGGAGAATTGTATCTCCGTATTGCGTATTGAGTATGTAATGAGTATGTATTGTGTATGTGTATTCTGGAAGATGGTAAGCAAGCATTGGTTGACTTGTATTGTCTTCCAAGCATGTGTTGTGCTGTGCGTATGTATGTATACCTTGTGTAGTATTGCAGTATCGTGAATGAAAGCATGTAAGTATGTATGTATGTATGCATGTATTGCAAATTGAATTGCATGTATTCGACCAAATGGTCGGCGTACCCTCGCTAGTACGCGGGTATGCGGTTATCATATTCAGCGTAAGCTGACCCCCTAGGGGGAACGTTTTTAGTGTGCAGGTACCCGAAGCAGACCTAGTCACAGAAGAGACCGGTGGACATGCCTAGATTGCTAGGAATGAAGTTAGATTGTAGTAAATGGTACAAGGCTTGTAGCCTTGCCTGTAGAAGTGTACCAAGGGTACACTATTACGTAAGTTGCAAGTATGTAGTTGTGAGGACGGGTAGTGGATAGACTCTTAATGAGTATGCGTGGAATTGAAGAGGTATCGTATTTGTATTTGGAACTCAGTAAACTCGGTATGTGTAGTGTATTATCTTGTACTGAAGTAAGGAGTATTGTATTGAAGGGAGTATTGTATTGAATGGAGTATTGTATTGAATGGAGTATTGTAGTACTCAGTAAGTAATGGGAGTATGTATTGTATTTGAGTAGTACTCGGATATTCCGGTCCATCAGACCGATGCTGTATGTATTAGTAGCCTTGTTAGTCACGTGGGTGGCTGACGACATTGTATCACCCGCCGTTGAGTAAGAATGTATCCGCTGCGTGAGTACGAATGTGTAAGGAGATTGGACGGTAATGACGGTATTAGCGGTAGGGGTGTTACAATGGGCTAATTCAAAACATATGCTATGGCTAACCCATCAAGAAGGCAAGTTCCATAGCAATTCTTTTTGTTTTGATTTCAGAAAGATGCACTGTAGTAGTGCTAGAGATTCTCCGATTGAAAGCTGCTAAGGGGAGACCCTGGTCATCACGAATCAAACCAGCTATAATAAGGTCTCCTTTGTCATTGCTGAGCTGACCAGTGCTGATTTTTGAGTACCCAGAAGGAGGGAGAGACCACTGAGTCAAAAGACTACCTATTGTATTATCTTGATTCATAATCTGGATGTAGGCTTCAACAAAGGCTTTGTTATCTCCAACAGATTTCAACCAAGAAAGCTCCATATTATGCTTGATTTTGTTCCTTGCAGTGTAGCTAATCCATAGGTTATTAGTAATTAGAGAAAGTTTCTTCACAGTCCAACATTTAGCCATACAATCGAACCAGTCAATGAGGATATCTTTCTTAGAAGAGGGGACACTTGTGACATCGACCAAGTTATTCCAAATCTCAGAAACAACACAACAATGGAAAAACAATGAGCTAATGTTTCTTTGGCTTCACTGAAGAAACAGTTGGAAGGACCTCCAACTCTGTTTGCAAGATATCTTGGCAAGGGATAGTATTCAACAGGAACTTCCACATATTGAGCTTTACTCTTGGAGAACAAATATTGGGATCAATTTTTTTGCATAATATTCTAGCAAAGTGAGATAGATTGGATGAACTTTCAAACACTAAGTTATCAAGAAGAAGGTTGTAAGCTGATTTAACCGAGAACTTGTGGTCTTTGGTGTGAGACCAGATTAGGGATGGCAATGGGTCCGTGGGTACCCATTTCACCCGGTCACCTAACCGCTAAAGCGAGTGAAAACCCCGCATAAAACGGGTGAAAAACGGGTGACAGGTGGAATGGGTGCGGGTGCGGGTCGGGTGATGGGTGAACATTTTTCACCCATCACCCGACCTGCTCACCCGCATAGATTATATATATTGATATATATATATTGTTATTTAATATTCATTCTCCTTTACTCACGATTTTTGTAACCCTAACCAGTGAACAAGGAATATTCATGCTCTGGGTGACTGTGCCATTCTTTATTCACACAACTCTCGTTAATTTTACAGCCCTAACATACTTGCTCTGTGCAGTTTTTAATTCTCTTCTCTGCAGGTAATTGCTACCCTAACTGGCAAACATGGAACAAAGATGCTTTGTGCCTCTATTTTCTTTCTTCACTCTCAGTAATTTTGAAACCCTAACTGAAAAACAAAAAACTTACATGCTCTGTGAAGTTTTCCATTCTCTTCACTGAAGGTAATTTCCGAATCCTAACAGGCGAACATTGAGCATACATGCTTTGCACCTCTATTTTCTCTCTTCACTCATGGTAATTTTGCAACCATAATTGGCGAATATAGAACGTACATGCTCTGTGCAATATTTCATTATTTTCTCTGAAGTAAATTTTGCAACCCTAACCGGTGAACATAGAACATGCATGCTCTATGTCTCTATTTTCTCTCCACTCACAGTAATTTGTAAACCTAATTGGCGAACTAGGAAAAAGAAAAACAAACGGGTAAACGGGTTCACCCGCTTCACCCGTGGGTGATGGGTGAAACGGGTGATGGGTGATACATAATGGGTGATGGATCGGGTACGGGTGGAGCGGATGAAGTCGGGTGACAGGTGCGAGTGATGGTCCACCCGACCCAAACACGACCCATTGCCATCACTAGACCAGATCCACTAATCGATATCAAGGTCAACAGAATGCAATTGATTATTAGAGCTATCTCCAACTTGACTTTTGGTTCCTTTCTAGAAAAGATCCAAAGATGATGAGATTGACTTCTAATAGTACTTCCGTTTGAACTTGGCTCAATCTCTCTAACGTTGTTATTAGGGTAGTAAATGGTTTTAAGAACTTGAGCAACCAAAGAGTTAGGATAGATTAACAATCGTCATAGTTGCTTAGCAAGGAGCGCTTTGTTAAAACTTCCCACTTCTCTGAATCCTAAACCACCACTCTTCACTTTTCCACACACCATTTAATCCAATAAAGGGATTTACCACTTCACTAGAAAGAGGAGAAAGGTGAATTAAGTTTGGCAGTTATTAGTTCCACCATAAACTTTAAAAAGAACAATGTCCAATACCCAACCCATATCATAGAGAAGGTACTGTCCACAAAAATATTGTATAAAATAGAAATGAAAAATCTATGTCCATGGTCATGAACCTGTAACTTTTTTTTATCGTATTGCATTCATTTCAAACACCGCTAAAACCTTAGTGTCCCAGATCTTGAACATTCTTTCTGTGATCATATATACAACACATCTTTTACTTCCTTTTATCTTGTCACTTATCTGTTTAAAACTTTAAACTTTCCATGCTTATATACATAAGTTAAAGTTACCACTTTTTATGATTTTGAACCCTAAATTTCCCTATGTATTTTCAAACTTATTTAACTCTCTCACAAATGTTACAAATCTTAAAAGTGTAAAAAAAGAAAGTACTTTTCCTTAAAGAGGATAATTAAAATAAACATAATCCTTAAGCAACATTAGTATGGGAAAAAGACTACTTTGTTGGGTAATGAAAGCACTGGACACTGAAAAGTTACATTTCAAACCTCTAAACTTAAATCTAATTAATGTTTCCTAAGTTAATAGGTTAAAACTTGGTGACAAATCTAACAGGTTCAAATAAGCTAACTAAGATTAAAAGTTTTTAGGTTATATAGCTTAGGTAAATAACTATAGTTTAAAGTTGGACCTAGTACGTGCAAAACTTATCCTAACACATTTATGAAGGTTCAAAATCGGGGTTTACACACGTGTCTCTGAAAGTCTCTGATTGATAGTGCTTGATATCGGTGGACAGTTAGTTGTCTTTTGTAAGGTGCAAAATTAGTATAGCTTGTTGTTTCTAGAATTCCGTATCAATCCTCCCCATTTTTTACACTATTATAAAACGAGTTTATTTGATCAGCTCACTTTTTCCCTCTATACGTCACATACATCAATAGTCATGTCAACTTTTTACATTTTCTCTTACCTAATTATTCTCTCTACTTTTACTAACTTCAACTGACATAGCTATCAGTTTCAGTCCCCCAAAGAATGGGCCAACCACCAACTGAGACTGGTCGCATGTGTAGGTCCCTAGTTTTTTATTCTCTTTGCTCTATTCCTTCATGATTTTGGTTAGTTTGTTCTTTCATTTATTAAAGAAATTAAAATATCCTAAGTATGAGATAAGAAAATTTATAAGTATAAGGATATAGATGAAGGGTAAAATACATTCATGCTCATAATACATAAAAGAATGTTAAACCTAAAATACCATTAGAGTCCAAACAATTTTGAAGTAAATTTTTTAGAAATAACAATATGATGTCATGTGTTGAACCATACCCTGTTACTTTATAACATTTGAAACTTCTATTAAACATCAAAGAAGAAACACATCAGACACTTTATTTTTGAAAGGGACAACCTCCCTATTCTCAACAAAGTGTTGTTCAAAAACAAAAGCCATATAGACACATCTGCAAGGTTGAAATACTAGACTCCCAATAACCAACAATGCAAACAAAGTTTGAACATTAGGAAATACATCTAGAAAGCATAACAAACCAATCAAAACATCTAGCGCAACTAGAGAAGACCTGTCTGGACAAATCACTCCTACTAGACATATGTAGTAGTCGTGCTTCATTTCAGAGCATATGCAGAGGCTACCCACTAGGACAGCATGCTCCAATGCATGTTGACATGTTCTAATGAAGGTTAAAAATCACCACAAGGGTGTTACTCGATATCTTGTTGTTCACTTGTTGAGACCATTGGTTGAATCTAAGTCTCTTAGAAGCATGTAGATCATTCACTTGGGTATTACTATCACCACATTTCATCCTCCATATTGAGGCGCCATTGAACAAGAGGACTAAACCTCTGTAGCATAAACTTCTCAAGATAACTAAAAGATTGGGCCGGCCATCTCTACCATTATACTCCTCCCCACCATCCTGATTCGAACTAGCTCTGAAACTTATATCCTCTTATATTCAATAACATTTAACAAACCAGCGTAGAGTAGTATTTCAAAGACCTAGAAAAAGTAAATTTTCCACAACAGGATCAAGATTACCCGTGTGCACCTGCACCACTCAACATTCCTATCTAGGGACTTGGGGAAATTAACAAAACTGAAATATTCATCAGTCCATCTTGACCAACAACACTCCATCAGGAAGCAAATACAAGACCAGATTAGTAGAAGAAACAAAACAAAAGGGGCACTAGTTTTACAATTAATGTTAAGTCGAAGAGCTAACCGAGAGGAACTGGAAAGAAAACTAGGTAAACGACGATTTGATGCCGCCTTTGAACAAAGCCCAACATAAACAACTTTCAAAATCGTTGATGTTGTCTCTGCTTATGATGATACTGCACTGAAGGAATTCCAAAATCGCTCCATTATCGCCTCAATGACAATACTTTACTGTAACCCTAGCATAGTCAAGTACTTAGAATCCCCAATACTAGCTCTAACTAGCATGAAGAAGCTCAACTCTAGATACCGCCACCCATAGAAAGAAAATAGGGACGACGATGAGACCACGAATGGAATCGAGGAGAACCTGGCGAAAAGCCAATCTTTCTGATGAATTGATGAGATAAAGAAGAGAACGATAGCGATCGTCTCTGAAATCACCTCCCTTTAGAGAGCCACGTACAAAACAGGCCTTCCGCGGTGTCCCTATTACAACGGTTGCAAGAGAAACTGCTGAAATAGGACGCTTTAAAATTTTCGAATCACCTACCGCAGCTGTTGTTAGCTAGGAACCGCTGCGGTAGGTAGGTCTATTTTTTCAAAAAAAAAATTAGCAATCTATCACAGCGGTTCCTATAACAACCGCTGTAATAGACTAATTTTTCCCGGTTATTCTTTGCGAAAATTTCACTTTCCCAGTTTTTGTTAGCCTATTGCAGCGGTTGTTACTAGGAACCGCTGCAATAGACTTTTTGTTTTAATATAAAAGTTTCTCCTCTGATAACTCACGTTAATTATGCTCTGGGCTCTCGTTCTTTTGGCCGCGACGAACAAGGAACAGATCTGCGCTCTCTTCTTCTCTTCACTCACGGTCGATGGCAAACAAGGTACGCATGCTCTGTGCTCTCTTCTTCTTTTAGTCATTTATTCTTCTTCTCTTCCTCATGGTAATATGCTCGAACTTATCTTTACTTCGGTAATTTTGCAACCCTAACTGGTGAACAAGATGCTCTGTGCCTCTATTAATATTCTCACGCTGTAATTTTGCAACCCAAACTGGCGAACAAGAACATATATGTTGTGTGCCTCTTTCTCTTCTCATATATGTGCATCTTTCATTGTAATTTTGCAACTCTGATTGGTGAACAAGGAACAAGGGTTGCGCCTCTATATTCTCATCTCACGGTAATTTTGCAACAGGTTTGGGAACAAGGAACATGTTGTGTGCCTCTTCTACTATATACTCACGGTAATTTTACAACTTGATATGGCGAATAAGGAAAATGTTTTGCGCCATCTGAGAAGAGAACTCGCCGTGAACTGGCGAACGGCTGCGCGAGGAAGAACATGAAGCAGCTAATTTTTTTTTAAAAAATGAAAAATACCTATGGCATCGGTTCCTAGCTAACAACCGCTACAATAGGTGTGTTTTTTTATCCTAAGACCATCTATGACAGCGGTTCCTAGCTAACAACCGCTGCAATAGGTTTGTTTTTTTGTCCTGAAGCTCACCTATGACAGCGGTTGTTAGCTAGGAACCACTGACATAGGTTACCTACTGCAGCGGTTCAATAACCGCCGAGGTAGATCGAAACCCTATCACAATGCACCTCATTACAGCGATTCTAGAACCGTTGCCATAGACCCAAAACAACCGCTGCAATAGACCTGTTTTGTACTAGTGAGCCACAAAAAAATCCCTCTTCCTCCTGTGTTGTTGATCCTTATCGTGCATATTATTATGTTCCACCTTTCTCTCACACTCATCGACGTGTAATGCTGTTACCGAATCTTAAAGAAGACTATTTAATTTGCTCCGTCGACCTATCTAGTGCCTAAACGTTATTTTAAGACCTAACCTATGCTGATTTAATTACAAATATTGGGTTTAACAGTAGTGCGGATTACATGGCTTTAATTTTTATGGTAAATATATATTCCTTGACATAATGCAAAACATGGGCTAAAAAGTCAACGACGCCACACTTATGCTAACTTATGTTTCCCAATTTTGAGTGGAAGTGGCAGTTGAGAGGGAAGTGAACAGCGTCGTCATCATACATTGCTTTGTTGGCCTGACTTGCGTAATTAGGGACATGCGGGAGTTGACCTCATTTATACAATATTTCTTATGTGGGCATCAGACGACCACATCATCCCAAATGCAGGAGGTGCAGTGGCGACACATAATACAGCAGATAGCATTTTGACCAACCCAGCAGCTTGCATCCTTCCCACGGACCCTTAACCTTTAATTATTAGACTACGTGTATAGTAGACCGGATTCATATATATAATGCTAGACAGTTTGTACACTAATTACCACATTTGATCACATTATCACGCTCAGTGGCGGATCCAGTAGCTTTGTCTCTGGGGCAAAATTTTTTTTTGACATTGTCACTTTTTAAAATATTATATCATTTTGTACTTTTTTTAAAATTTATAAGAGCATTTGAGAAATTTTCAAAAGTCATCACATGGTATCTGAGCCCAGTTAGGGTTTATCTTCCACATAATCTCAACAATGACACAAGAGGAAGAAAAGAAGACAACCAATGAGAAAAAAAGAGGTAAATGATGAGATACTTTCACTTCAATCAATTCCTACTCTGGTGCAGAATCTTGATTTTGCGGACTCGCTATATCTACATAAGTCAGACCATACATCATAAACTTCGGCAAGAAATCTAAAGGAACTGGCTTTGATTATTGGAAACAAAGCACAACCATAGCCTTGATGGCCAATAATAATTATGGACCAGTCGACGAAACAATCACCAAGCCAAAAAGGTTGAGCGAGCAATATCCACACTAGCAAAGATGCAACCACATTGTAAAGTCCTGGATCTTAAACTCAGTTGGCAAGGACATATGCAATAACATAAAGTACTATGAGTCATCAGAATTGATGTGGTAGAACCTTTGTCCGAGATATGACCTGCACAATGGCCCATAAATTTTCTATTTGTGTAGTGCAAAATATAAATGAATATATTTTACTAACTAATGGGTAGTGAACTCAATCGACTATTACAACAAGTATCGTATCCACAAAGACTTCACAACTATAACATGTCAGTAATGTACATACAAATATATAAAAAAAAGAGATAAAGTGCAGTAAATGTTTTGGGGGGTTTTGAGATTAGGTTGATAAACTCATATAAAGAAAACCAATAAAACTAAACTAATTAACTAATATAGATGTACCCAATTCCATTGTAAACATTAAATTCAAGTTCCCTCTAAGTTGCAATGAAATCTATCTCAGTACTTGTCGGTAGATACTATAACGACCCTAAAACTGGCCTAGTTCTAAGGTCGATATACGCCACACACTTATTACCTAAGATACTCAAGGATACTAAAACGATTACCAAATCCATAATTTATTACTTTATAAATTATACAAACAATGCTTACAAGACCCACTTTAACAGTGTACAAAATAAAAACTAACAAATAAAAACATAACACAAGCCCTAAGACTTCAAAATTACACTCGGACCTCTAGATCACCAAATACAAATATAACCTCAAATGTTGAAGGAAGTCAAATCAGAAGACCCTCAGCCGGTCAACTTAAACTACATGCAAATCAGACGATTTATATAGGATGAGGAACCATATGTTGGTCCGTGATAAACTTCATCAGCATGAGCATGCTCAAAACGCATTTACATAATATAGCTTACATAGATATAGGTTTCATAAATCAGAATCAGAGTCAAAACAAAAAATGCTTCAAAACACTCAAAATCAGAAACAAAGATGAACGGAACAGACGTCACGAAAGTAACTCAATACCAGAATATACGCATGACAAAAAGCATCCGGCCGGACTCTGAGATCTAAGAAAGTTGGATCTAATGCAATACCGCCCTCCAATACAAATATACGCATGACCGAAACCATCCCGGACTCCCAAGTAACCAAGTATGTTAGAAGTATCATAAATACATCTTTTATTAATTTGATTCACCATTGTCGATGTCGACTAACCAATATTAGGGAGTTAGTAAGAATTCTTCAAATATTATCCATTATTAGATAAGTCCATATACCTAATCCTCTTGAAATCCCTAATCATTATCATGTGTGTTTTTAAGTCTATTCTATTGTGTAGCTAGTAGTACACCACATAGAACGCCAAGGTCAAGCAAATACAAAACGTAGAACAATGTAATAATCCGTATTCCATGCACTAATATAATAGGTCATTCAAACAAACAATTATCACACCAGACGAGGTAACCTCGGCTGAAATACCCCTAAGGTTCATAGAATTTAATTAAGGGTTTATCAATAATAATAAAGGCGCGCTAATGAGCCTAAAATGATTAAGAAGTTATATAACCTCCAAATATATTTATATAAATAAATATATATAGTTTAAAAAGGTTATTAAACATTACATAAAATATTGCACTAAGGTAGGAGTAATTATAAGGAGAAACCAACTAATAAAGTTGGTTTAACGAGTAAGATGTCATTTCATGAATTAAGAGCCCAAATGACATATGAATCAAAGAACATAATTTAACTATTCATAATGAATAGTGAGTATACCAATCACTCAAAAAACATAAATAAATACACCTTAGGACTAGGTAATCATATTGGTTACAATCTAACGCATGAAACAAGTCCTAATGTACATCTTATGAACCATTAATGTTGTAAGCCACCAAATGACAAACATACCCCATAAATATGTTCATGTGGATGTTTTTGGAGGGAAAAGATGAGTCATCCAAAAGCAAATAGTCATCCTTAGGAAGGAAGCTTCCTTAAAGCATAAAGGTCATCTTACCCTTGGAACTCCAACTCACTAACTCTCTTACACTCTCTTTCTCCTCCCAAACTGAAGTAAGTATCTCCATCTTCTCCCTTACATTTTTCTTCATTCCTTGCTCTATGGAAGAACACATGAATGGTGGACAAGCTTTCCTAAACTAAACACTTAATTTCTATCTTGAATCTTCCTCCTTTCTTCATCTACAAAGCAAGAACAACTTTAACCTCTTCTCTTATTGTACTGGGATGTAATATAAAGCTTTTAAAGGCCAAAAACCATGGATAGACCATGGAGAAAATTAGCTAAGTCTAATCAAATATAAAGATAGGAAAATGTGCACTAAACTCTAAGTCTTTTCGCTTGGTTGTGTATGTCCGAAAATCCTTTCATTCCATCTCATTTTCTTCACCTTTCATGTCAAACTCAAGCTACACCAATCTCCAAGGTTGGCCAAAGTTACAAGGAAAACAAAACCACCAAAGGTGACCTTATAGGGTAAGTCATGAATCAAGGGTTTTAACACTTCAATCTACATTCTAAGATTTATATCTACACAAGATATAACCTCTTACATATTTTTCTAGCCTTGGGCAAAATTTGGGCAAGAAATTCCAACTCCTTGAGTTATAAGGTAAATATCTTTTCTTAATCCATGTTTTGGTGCTCTAAGCCTTAGTGGTTCCTTTTATTATATTTACGAGTCTAATGACCCAAAATTTTCTCTTCTTATCCTTCCCCTTGACATGGCCTAAAATGGAGCCAGGGAAATCCTTGTTGTTGGGCAAAAATATAAGGAACAAAGAAAGGTAGAAAATCAACATTGTGAAGGGAAAGCTCTTAATCTGAAAGCCTTAGTGCTTAAAACCTTCATTAAGGGTCTATTCGTTCCTAAATTAATCTTCAAATGTGGACATTAATGTCATTAAATTTCATGATTTGCTCAACAACAATAGCTGTGATTCATGAAAAATGAAGCTTAAAGAAAAAGGTCAGTTTTGCTGCGTTTGAATATTAAGCTGATAATAAGGCTTGTCATGTTTATTCCATATTACCCCTTTAACCCCACTTTAGCTTGATCAGTACAATCTGGTATAGCTTGCTTTCGGCTTCATCGGTAGGTAATTGATTTCGGCCGATGGAAAAATGATGTTGGTTTTCCATGTCTGTACGCGTGTTCGTCAACACAGAGAACAAGAGAAACGAAGCTAAAGACAAGGAAACTTGTTAGCTCCAAATGTCGTGCCGTACTTCAATGGAAAGAAAATAAGGAAAACTGTGAGAAGGAAGAACAAATATACTAGAACCCAAAGGGAGTACGCTTCGGGACTCTCTTCCAATGGGTGAAGTGAACTGGTGCAATTGAGAAAATGAAGAAGGGGGAAAGAGGACATGGATAGGGAAACAAATCAATGTCGGTGGTATATTTGGTATTTTATCACTAATGTATTTTGAAATGTTAAGACAATAAAAGAATGACCCGGTCTCCCACATTAGATTAATTTGACATTAATGGGCTCATATTAATCTGGGTCCCAAACTAAAGTAAGTGAACGAACGGCCCCTAAACCTTATGATGTATAAAAGAATCTGATCTCCCCTTATTATCAATATTAGGGCCAAAAATTACAAGGAGAAAAGTCTACTTTGGAGCACAATAAGTCCAAACCTTAAGATCATTTTGGTGTTGCAAGGTGTTTAAGTTGGGTAAATCAGTATGGCTAAATCGAAGGGATTAAAAATGGGTTAAAATGACCTAAGAATGAACCTAAACCTATTACAACTTGTATAGCATTGTGTATAGATGATTCATGCGCTTAAGTGCCATTTTGCCAAGTTTAAGTGGTTTTGTGGAAAGAACTAATCTTGGAAAGTGTGTGTGCGGTTATGCCCGAAAAGGGACTTGTCATTAAATTATTTATTATAAGTGTATGTTAAGGCTTGTATGATGGCTAAAATTTTATGGGGGATTTAGATGTATTTTGGTGGATCTAATGCTTCTAAAAGCATAGATTATGTTGGTATTATGTTAGGTATTATAATCTGATGTTCAAGGGTTTTTTGGGTGATTTAAAAAACCTCATAAATTTGGTGGAAAATAAGTAGTGTTTGGTTAAGGTTTAAAGACAAAATGGGGTTTAAAAGTAATTATAAGTTTGTTGGATGACTTAGTAATTATATGACTAAAAGGATATGTGGGGCATTGTAAAAATATCAAGATATGAGTGATAAATAATAATATAGCCAAAAGTTGGAGTTGATTTGGGTTAGGAATGAAAAATATGAGTTTTAGTGAAGTTTGGGATTAAATTGTAAACATTAGAAAACTTGTGAGCTCAAACTGTAATTTTATGAAAGTTATGTGTATTCTGTATGTTACGGTCAAACCTAGATGTGGCTAAGGTGTTGATGAGATAGAACATGTTGAAAATTGAATTAAAGAAGAAATTGTAATGAAATTGGAAAGTTTAGAAAGTTTGTGGGGTCAAACCGTGAATATGATAAAGTTTGGGGTGAAAACCGAATTGGACAGAATGGATATGTTTAGTATTAGGAAGGATTTATTTGTAACTTTGGAATTGAATTAAGTAAGTATGTAAATATAATAAGATATGTGGATTTGGGGGGTAATTGTAAGATTGAAAAATATTTGGTTGTAAGAATATAATATTTGACGATTATGGGGTATAGGCGTGAATTATAGACTTAAGAGTGAAGTTTAATATACGGTTGAGAATTAAATTGTGTAACATTAAGCATAAAGTCTTAATGTTAATGCATAAAAGTTTGAATAAATTAAGGAATTGTATAATTCATATGAATTATGTGAAAAATATTTCCCTCGGGTTACTCCAACGACAAATTTCTCAGGGTTCAACTTAATCTTGTACTTATCCAAAGTGTTGAAAGTTTCCTTCAAATTGCTCATATGCTGAGCTATTGAGTCGCTTCTCACTAATATATTTCGAATTCTACAAGAGGAATAGGATGAACTAAATGAAATAGTACATCAATCCTAGTATCCTTCGATCTGATCTTAATGAAACAGTACGCTTATCCTAGCATGACCCGATCTGATCTTCTATTCTACATTACCTGGTCTCGATCTCAGAGTCTCACAAGAGTAGAGAGGGAGAGAAAAAGAGCTTCTATTGGAATCGAATGTAAGTTTGACTGCCAAATGTTACGTGTCTTATTCCATGGGGGTACCCCCTATTTATAGTATTTTGGGCCTAGTTTTTATGGTGCCAGCCTGTATTTTACATGTATAAGTACGGTTCTACCTTCTCCTAGTATGTTTGAATGACCACAGACGGTCGGTCGTACAATACTTTGCTTTGCCTAAGTCCTATCCCCATCTGGCTGGAGACGGCCGGATGCCCTATGTGTTTCTACTTCCATCCGGCTAAAGCAGCCGGATGCTCTACGTATCCTGTTTTGGCTTGGCACCATTTCTTCCCTTCTCATCAGTCCCACAAGTTCTATCTTTCTGAATTTTGGTGAAGAAAATAGAACTTCCATGTCATGTGTTTCGACGAAAAATTTTGCGACTGCGGCCAATTCTGAGGCTCTTTGGTCTGTCTGAGCTTCGTCTTTTCCTTATCCCTCAGTCCCACAAGTTCTTTTTCGAACCTGCTTCGTACCGCCATTTTGAAATTTTTCCGCCTGTTCTCGGTGTAGAATACGCAGGGTCTTTCTTTCGACTAAACATCGGAAGCGTCTTTAGGAAGCGTGCGGCTCTTTCCTCCCCTGCAAAGAAAGGATACTTTCTGTTCGCACATGTATATATATTATTTATTTGAGCGGGAAAAAACTTTCCTTAAAGCCCGATTTTTGAGCTCCTTCTTCCTTCTTTACTGCCCCTTTACTTCGACTGTTCTTCTTCTCTCTCTCCCCTGCCGCTGTGTACTACCTTGTCTTTCATTGCCGTCGCCCTTTGATCCTTTGTTAGGCTTGACAATGTCTTCTCTTCCTCCGCAAAACAGAATAAACTTGCTGCTAAATTTCCGCCCGCCATTGAGGCGATTCAGGGCTCTCGCTCTTCCAACGGCTTTCGCCCCTCATATCTGAAGTTCACAAGACCCTTCCTATCTGGGCGTCAACCCTCTCCCTCCTCTCTCAATTACTCCTCCCTTTGCGATTGTCTCAGGGATGTCGAAGCCCCACTTGGCACGCAGATTTACCTGCCATCCTCCGACTCTCACCCTAACGACGATTTTGGCCGTGGGTACGTAGTTTTCGCTGATTTTTTCCGCTCTGGTCTGACCATTCCCCCGCACCCTTTTGTGCTGGGCTTTCTCCTTCGCCGCTGCTGCACTCTTGCTCACCTTCACCCAAAGGCCATTTCGCATCTCCACACCTTTGTTTCTCTTGCGAGGGAAGCAAAATCGGCCGGAAGGTACCGATTTCGTCCGGTTCTTCACAGTTAGGGTTGACCCGGATAGCTTAACCCTCATCGCGAAGGCTGGATACTCCCTTTTCGACTATAAGAAGGCTCACGAGTGGGGGTCACGATGGTTCGTTATTGTTCCTCCATCCGGCCGAGTATTGGGCGTCCCATACTGCGCTGAAGTTGTCAAAGGTCAGCTAATCATCCCCCAAACCCCTCCGGCTGAGCTGCCCATTTCGAAGGTTCTGAGGGCACTAAGCAAGAAACCGCCGACTGTCGAGGCGTTTTTTACAAAGGCACGTTTGTCTTCTCTGAAGACATATCACAGTAAGGGCCTTTAACTCTTAGTACAAATTCTGTCATTCCTATCGGTCTTCTCATTGTTTTGACATGTTGTATGTAGATTTCTTCCAGAAGGGGGACAAGTTCGGCCCCTTTCATAGCTGGAACTTCGTCACCTTCAAGAATGGGGACGAAAAAATCAATTATTACGACACGCTGGATGCGGCTACTGATGCGGCCGAGCAGCTTTTGGAGAGTGCTCCTCCGGTAAAGCGCTCTAGGCAAGAAGCCGGGGATGACCAAGCCGGTCACTCAAAGAAAAAGAAGAGGCTAGAATCTCCTGAACGCGCTGACGCCGGGCTGTCAGGTACATGGCATGTGAGCCCCAAGTCTGGGCGCCGTGTCCTCTTTCCCCTTACCCCTAGTTCGGGTTTAGACCTTGGTTCTCGCCTGGGGCGGGAGTCCGGTCATCTGACTCCTATTTGTGAGCAATTTCCTGATTTGACGGGTTACTTTTCCTCAGATCCCGCTTAGGAAAACATCCTGGAGGCCACAGACTTCCGTGCTGGTCCTTCGGCTGAAGAAGGTTTTGGTTGTTTCGCCGCTTTTTCTTGTTCTTTACTTCTCTTCCCTTTTTAGTATCCTTCCACTTCCAGTTTCAACCTTCTGGTCCTAACTGTTTTTATTATTGCGGCAGTCCCCGCTCCTGTCAAGAAAAGACTAAAAAAGAAAACTACATCAAAGCCGAAGGCCACAGAGCCAGGGGCATCAGGAGAAGGACAAACCTCTGGTGATCGCGAGGCTTCAGGATCATTCTCCATTGATGTTGCTGCGGCCATGGATGCGGCTAGGGATAGAGCAATGGAGTATCGCCAGATGCTGGAGGATCCTGAGCTCCGGAGTAAGCAGAGAGAGGACTACATAGCTTCTTCTTCTTCTCCCCCCCTCCTGCTCAGGAGTCCTATACTGGACCCTCCCAAAAGGAAGGGTGGTTCTACCATTGCGGGCACCCTCTTCCTTTGATAACCTACGACTCTGCCAAGTACTCCTCCGTCTGGAAGGAGGCAATAAAGAGATGTGGTCATCCAGACGGGATCTTTGCTCCTCCGGCAACCTTTACTGCTACCAAAAAAAGGCTGCGGATCGGAGATGGGGGGGCAGATGCTATCATGCGGCATTCCCTCCCAATAAATGAAGTGTTTGCCATGATGTGGGGGGGGGGGAATCTTTCAGGTTAGCATGCGTATCCCTTTTGTGTTTCTCTTCTGCTTTGGTTTGGCTTTTTCCTTGTTTTTATGAATTGTGTTGTTTTTAGGTGATGTCCATGGCCCAAAGTGCTGAGGTTCACTTTGGCAACCTTCAATCCAGGCTTCGCTATGAGGAAAGCCGAGCCAATAATGTTGAAGAGGAACTGAAGCTGTCCCGCTCTTCTCATGATGCTTACATTGACCAGGTTGAGTATGAGATCGACCGTAAGGCAAAGGAGAGAACTGAGGCAATAAACAAAGACCTGCAGTTGTCCCGGCGAGAATGCGAGCGTCAGCGTGATGAGTTTGAGTTGCAGCTGAAGAAACTCCGGGAGGAGAACTTCTCTCTAAGAGGCCGGATCAAGGAAGCTGACAATACTTTGATAGAGGTATGAAACCTCTCTTTTTCCTTGATAAAGATAAGCTGATTCGGTCCTTCTTTGACCTAGATATTATGCTGGATCAGGTGCGCTCTATGCACCGGAACGAAGTGAACTCTCTTCAGGCTGACAAGGCCTTTTTCTATCAGGAGAGGAACTCTTTCAAGCAGGAGGCTGAAACGCTCGAGCTGGAGAAGCAAACTCTTCAACGGGAGAATGAAGCCCTTGTGAAGGAAAAAGAAAAGCTTATGCAGGAGCTTGATCGCCTGTCGGAAGAAAAGGCCGCACTGGAAGAGCAGTCGAGGTCCTCCTTTGATCAAGAGAAGCAGTCTCTGCTCCGAGATTGCTCTCTTTTGGAAGAGGAGAAGAAAACCCTTGCTGCGGATAAAGCTGCCCTGATAGAAGAGAGGACCAGGCTGGAGGAGAGAGAATAAAAGAGCTGGAGGAAGCCAAGTCTCGCTCTCAAGCCGAGAATACTGAGCCATCGGGCCATGGTAAACTTTCAGGCCTTCGACTTTTGTTTCTCCTTTTGCCCTTTCTTCTTCTTATTCTTTTTTTTGTGTTCCGGCTAGGCTTGAGTTCTGCCAACTTACTGAAGCACGTCACCCAGTTGAGTGGTCGGGTAGCCCGCGCTAAGGAGGAGCTGTCATTTGCCAATTCTGAACGTGATAAGTATCGAGCCCAAGTCCTGACCCTTGAATCTCAAGTGGCCAGGCTCAAGTCATTTTCCCGGCAATCTCAGGAGGAGATACAGAAGCAAGGCACCATTAACGCCCATCTAAAGGAGTCCTTCGCTTCTCAGTGTCGCCGGATAGTTGATATTTGCCAGCAGATTGTTTCGGATCACTCTCTCGAGAAAGGAGAGTTGCTGGATGATGATCTGTACAACAAGCTGGAGTTCAAGGCTGTTGCCCAGAAGTCCAACTTCTTCTTGGAGCTCGAGAGGTTCTGCCGCAGTCCCGGAGAGACATGTTTTGGCGCCGGCGAAGCCTCATTCCTTCCAGCTGGAAGCAACATCCTACCGTCTGCTGGAGGGATGCAGCGTCTTTCTAGGAGGTCTAAGTCTTCTGAGAGTGTGGCTGGTAGCGGCGATAGGTTGTTAGCTACTGAAAAAGAAGCTGTAGAGAAAGTGGAATAGAAGTTTTTTTTATTTTTAGAGGAGTTTTTGTTTCGGCATGTATTTTTTGTGTTTGCTGAATGATCATATTTTGTAACTGTTTTTACCCCACACTTTGGGAGAAGTATAAGCTATATTTTTCACCATCTTTAGTTACTTGTCCGCCGGAGTACCTCTTTTGAGCCAAGTTTCCTATTGCCGTGATATTCTCTCTTTTTTTAACGGCGCACGTATGGTTATCTTATGCAAGTTATGCCAGTGTAGTATTCATTTTTTATAACACAAGGGGCTTGCGGTTTTGGACTTTTGTTCCGGCCGGACCCTTTTTTTCCTTTTAAAGTATGGTTATCTATGGTTTTTAGCCGGATTTTTTAGGATATGGAGTATAGGAACCTGCGGCCTGTTGGCCGACGCCTATTTTCAAGGCAAGATAGCCTGCGGCTCATTGGCCGAATGTTTCTTTCAAGGCGTGATAGCCTGCGGCTCGTTGGCCGGATGCTTCTTTCAAGGCGTGATAGCCTGCGGCTCGTTGGCCGGTGCTTTCTTTTTCTTTCAAGGCATGATAGCCTGCGGCTCGTTGGCCGGATGTTTCTTTCAAGGCGTGATAGCCTGCGGCTCGTTGGCCGGTGCTTACTTTCAAGGCATGATAGCCTGCGGCTCGTTGGCCGGTGCTTTCTTTTTCTTTCAAGGCATGATAGCCTGCGGCTCGTTGGCCGGTGCTTACTTTCAAGGCATGATAGCCTGCGGCTCGTTGGCCGGTGCTTTCTTTTTCTTTCAAGGCATGATAGCCTGCGGCTCGTTGGCCGGTGTTCTTTCAAGGCATGATAGCCTGCGGCTCGTTGGCCGGTGCTTTCTTTTCTTTCAAGGCATGATAGCCTGCGGCTCGTTGGCCGGTGCTTTTTTTTCTTTCAAGGCATGATAGCCTGCGGCTCGTTGGCCGGTGCTTCTTTCTAAGGCATGATAGCCTGGCTCGTTGGCCGGTGCTTACTTTCAAGGCATGATAGCCTGCGGCTCGTTGGCCGGTGCTTTCTTTTCTTTCACTTCCCAAAAATAATACCTTTTATTGAAGAGTTATAAATTTTACACATAGAACTTTTTCAGACATTCTCCATGCCAAGAATGCGGCAATTCGTACCCTTCACCATTTTTCAAGCGGTATGAAGCTCGTCCCGTCTTCTGGTGTATGATGTACGGTCCTTCCCATTGGGGTTCCAGCTTCTTGGGTTGCTTAACCTCTCGGAGAACTAATTCTCCTGGGGCAAAACTTCGTTCTTTTATCCTCCTGTTGAAATATCTTTCTACCTTGGATTTATCTTTCGCCATCCTTACTGCGGCGGCCATCCTGGTTTCTTCAAGGAGGTCTAGGTGATCCTGTACCCCTTGATTGTTGACCTCTTCGTCATATGATTCCCACCTTATGGATGGCACCACAATCTCCGCCGGAATGACGGCTTCCAAACCATATGTCAATCTGTAAGGCGTTTCTCCCGTCGGCCCCCTTTCTGTCGTTCTGTACGACCAAAGGACCTGGGGTAACAATTCTGCCCACTTTCCTTTCTTCTCATCGAGTTTCTTCTTTATCGCCCTTACTATTTGCCCGTTCGCATTCTCGACCTGCCCATTTGCCTGAGGGTGAGCTACTGATGCAAATCTTAAGTCGATCTTCCATTCTTCACAGAATTCTCGGAAGCTTTCGCAATTGAACTGTGTTCCATTATCAGTTATTATTGCTTTCGGTATACCAAACCTGCATACCACATACTTCCAGATGAATTCTTGTGACTTCCTAGCCGTGATGGAGATAGTAGGCATTGCTTCGACCCACTTTGTGAAGTAGTCGATGGCAACGTACATGAATTTGAACCTCCCTGGTGAAGCTTCCGGGAATGGGCCCACAATGTCCAACCCCCACATAGCAAAGGGAATTGGGCAGAGAATAGATTTTTGCTCCGCCGGAGGAGTATGTATCTTGTTTCCATGCTCTTGACACTTGCGACATTTTCGTATATATTCCTTGCAATGCTCCATCATTTTTGGCCAAAAATATCCGAGTCTCAAGATTTTGTGGGTTGTGGTCCTTTCTCCTTGGTGATTTCCACAGAGCCCATCATGTATCTCTCTTATTAATTCTGCTCCTTCAGCTATGGTAACACACTTCAGTGCTGGTCTTGCAAAAGATCGCTTATACAGCTGGTTATCCTCAATATAAAAATGATGCGGCGCCTTTTTATTATCCTGGCCTCCTTTTCTCCTTCCGGCAGCTTTCCTTGCCGTATGTAATCTATGATTGGAGTCATCAGGATTCTTCTTTGTCACCTATCTCCACCGCAAACACCTGAGTTCCTTCTATACTTGGGGAAGTTCTGATTTCTAGCCATATCTCATTAGGTACCTTTTCGGCCATACTTGCCAATTTGGCTAAGGCATCAGCTTCGACATTCTCTTTGCGGGGAAGGTGTTTTATCTCGCATCTTTGGAAATTTGCTTTTAGTTCTTGGACCTTGAGCAAGTACCTCCATAGTTTTTCCTCTTTGACTTCATAGATGTTGTCGTTTTGTCTCGCCACCAACATAGAGTCCGAATATACCTCTAATTCTGTTAAAAATAGGTTATATTCTCATAAGTTTTACTTCAGACAAGATTTTATAAGAATGAAAAAACAGAGAAGGCATCTTTTCTATGGAACCTGTCGCCCCGAGGGTTGTAGCTACTTCCAAACCCTGGATAAGTGATAAGTGTGAAATATATCTATTTTCAGGGCTATAATACTTTTCACTTTCATAACGATTTATGTCATATTTCTCACTTACTATATGTTTTTTTTTTGGATTTATGTTTTGATGTGAACTGATACATTTTATGTGTCAAATGTATAATATATATAACACGTGCGATCGATTCGGCATATCAACTAATGAACCATTATTTTAATGAATCATTCACTCACGTCAATCATGAATCATGACTTTATTATCATATTTACCACTTTTTGTAACACCCCATCCAACATTAACACACTTACAATAAACTGCAGCGGAAATACAAACCTCATCACATTACTTAACTCGTTGGTGTTACACGCCGTTAGCCACCCACGTGGCTACAAGGCTAATCCAATATACATTGTACCGGTCTGATGGGCTAAATTCCCGAGCAACTACACGTATTATCCCTTCCATTAAAAAACAACAAAACATACACCTTTCAACTATACCGAGTATTTATAAATTGATACCGACAACAATTTCGGTCTTACTACACCTACTGTATATGTACACTTAATGATTACCCATGTACAACGACTACCCCGTCCTACTCTCGAACGGCTCCAGCTCTTTGTACCTGAAATAGGAAAAGAAGAGAAAGGGTGGCCCCCAAGGGGCTCAGCACCTTTGCTGGTATGGTAATCCCGCAGCCCACATGCTACCGGGCCACGCACAACTAATTGTCGTCTTAGCATGCGATTAATTATACTTAAATCATGCATGCAACTGTAAACACACAACACATAATCATTTCGCCTCAACGGGCTCAACAAACGGATAATATATCCTTACTTAATAATTCACTCATGGTATTCATTATCCCTAGAGTGTTCCTCCTCTAATGGAGCTACTTCCTTAATAGACGACATTACCCTTAAATCGGGTTATCCTTAAACGCCTCTTTTCTCAAACTGGGATTCATATCCATGATCCACACACTTCATATCTCACAATATATATCATTCCTTACATACTAAACTTAACAACACTTTCACGTATCGACGTGCATATGATAACATCCCAATAGGAATTGCTTACAATAACATCACATAACATAACGGGAACGGTCCTCTTAGGAACCGACCCAAACATAGTTAAATCACTGGTGAGCCTAGAGATGATGTCACCCTCATGGTAAGCTCGTTATACAATAACAACAACACTCATTACCGTCCTAATAGTCGGACGAGTAACTTAAGTTAAGATGGTTCGGGTTTGGAGGCCCGAACACATCACACAAACACATGTTCCCCCTAAACCGATCATAAGTCAGAATAGCTAAGCTTTGGAATAAGCTAATGGGAGATCATAACCCGTGAGGGAAACAACCATAACAAAGAGAAGGGTAAGGCTAAGAAGGATACCCTCTCCCAAACAACGCGCGACCGGCCAAACCGGATTCCTCACTACTGTTAGTACATATTTACTTTAGATAATAGTTAGAACCCCACTATGGAGTCTATCACACCTACACACATACAGTATTACAACTGGGTTAAACACACAAGGGAGATCCCTACATTCACATACACATATCACACAATTAACACACGCATAGCCGTGGTTAGTGCGTCCCATGGTTCTGGTCGTTTACTCCGAATACCGTACTCTCATGTGATCCTAGACTCAGTTAACTAAGGTTAACACTTCCGAGGTTAAATGGTATCGGAGTTGTACACGCCACATAAATGAATTACTGTAAACTCATTACATGTTTTATCTTACAACGTGGCAAACATACAGAAAAAACACATTGGCATACAAGCCGGTGTAATCCGGTAGGACACAGGTTGCAAGAAAACCATACCTGTCACCGGAGTCCACTTACCACGTCCACTTATGTTCCTCGAGCATTCTCGAACAACTGATAACATTACATGTACTTTTATTAACATCGGGGTATGATTTATTTAATGTCTAATGCTTATAACTTCTCCCCGTTAACTTAGATACATAACTTAACATTTTAACTTGTTTTACTCTCACATTTTAATACAACTTTTAACCCACTTAATTGTCATTAAAACTCCACCTAACATGTCCTTAACAACCTATAACATCATTACCTATCAATCCCCATCATTACTTATCATTTTATAACCATAAACAACATTTTTGGTCCGACCGACCTTACGACCGACCTTGCACAAGGTCGGTCCATTCCAGAACACTTTACCGTCAAAATTTTCTACTCCGACCGACCTTGTAAGTTCGGTCGCATGTTCGGTCCATTCCCGAGAGAGTTTCTTCCCTTTGAAAATTCAGGCCCGACCGAACTTGCCAAGTCCGGTCCCATGTTCGGTTCGATTCCAGAAACTTAATCCATACACAAATACAAGCCACGACCAACCTTGCAAGTCCGGTCCCCAAGGTCGGTCCATTCCGAAACTCCTTCCGGCAGTGTAAACTGAGCTCGACCGACCTTGACAAGTTCGGTCGCAAGGTCGGTCGCTCCAGACCTTTGTTTTCCATTGGCCATTTAACTCCAAACTTCACCTCATATATTCTAATATGTCCTAACCTCATTTGGGCATTCAAACACATCTTTAGCCATGTACTAAACTCTTTAAATCACACACCAAAACCATTTTATCATTCACAAATTCCTTACAAAATCCTAGCATGGAATGTCTTCTCCTTAAGATTTCTAAGTGGTATTTCACCAATAATGACCACTACACCAAGGTGTTTCCTCTACACCTTAACATCATCTCTCAACTTCTTTTCTTACTAACTAAATCTCCTTTTCACAACTTCTAAACATCACTTATTCCTTGGATATCAACATTACCTAAACCTTAAAAACTCTCCAAGACTTCAATACATTCTCAAAACACTCATTGAATCCTTAGAACTTCCAAGATAACACCTAAATTCTTGTATCACTCTAAATCACCTTAATACATGTTTTCTTCCCAAGTAAAACTTTGTTCACCTTTACACCTCCTAGTTCACCGAAACTTACTTAAAACACTTAGAACTTCTTACACATTTCCCAAATTTTGCCATAGCTTCTCTTGTATATACTCACATCCAACACTTAGGTTTTTACCTTATTTCATTCAAGAACCCTAAAATCCATCAAACACATTTTATACACAAACTTCACACATTTAGCACTACATCACATATAGTGCATACTTAAATTGCTTGGCACTTAGGCCCTTAAATAACATGGCTCTTAGGCCCTTAAATTGCATAAACCTTAAACACTGAATTTCCCACATAAATAATGCCTTTGACCTGCAAATACACCCAACAATACATATGCCCTTAATAAACTCCTTGAGAGCATTTTACTAGCTCATTTGCCATTGGCTCTTTAGGTATTTTTAAGCAAATCAAGCTCATTTTCCTAAGGCATTTAAACTACATTGAGATAGTTGGTTTACCTCTTTCTCCTCATAACTTCTTTCTTGTTTCCTTGTAAAACCGGTGGGATGTTTGGTTGTTTGTCAACTTCTAAACAATGTACACATAATAGAATGAGTACTCAACATCATATGCTTCATCTCATTGTAAACCCTAGTTACATATATTGTTTTAAGGTATTAAAATGATTGTTTTTACCTTGGAATGGAAAGAGAGCTTGAATGAGTATCAAGAGAGGACTCCACCTAGTCCATGAAAGCTTGGAATGAAGCTAGAACAAGCCAATATAAGAGCACCATTAATGGTGAATTTTCGGACAACAACAAAACATGGAGGAAATGTCATTTTTCTTTGATTTCCTCACCTTGAAGCAATGGAGAATGACAAGGCATGAAAATATGAGCTCAAGCTCCTTCAATGGTGAATCTTCATGGTACCAAAATGGAGTTCTTGAAGATTTGAAAAGATAGGAATGAAGAGCTTACTCTAACTAAGACAACGGTAGTCTCGGAATTAAATTCGGAGCATGGAATCATAAGTTGCAAGTAAAAGGAGATGGGATATGAATGGTTCTGTTGGAGAACGAGATTGAGAAGGGAGGATGAAGATAGGTGACGTGTGGAACACAAGGAGAAAGAAGAATGAGGTGATGAGTATACTTTGAAGATATTTATGTTAAAAGCAAAAGTAACCTTTTACTTACTTTTCTTTCTTTCTTTTAATTGGCTAGCCAAGTGTGATGACTCACACCCATAAAACCGTGCCCCCCCTTACACATTAGAGATATTTATGGTCTTTGTTGACCAAATATTTGACTTGTTGACTTATAACTTAAACCTAGCACTATTTGAGCACTATTCACAAAACAAGGCACATATTTGTGAAATTTTTGATTTCCTATGATATAGACATCCAAATGTGATACTATATAGTACACATGTTAGTTAAAGAGTAATGATGGACATTTAGCCATTCAAAACTCATTTACAAGACAATTTTTCAAAAACGTGCTTTAAGACTCCTAAAGCACTTTTTGTGTTTTAACTTGTTTTCGAGCTTGGTTTTCTTTGGTAATTGATTTAATATGTTCATTAACATATAAATAAGGTATAGGTATGACCATTGGGTCTTATACACATTTATCCCAAGCTTAGAGCACATTTTAGCCCATATTGACCTAAGGTCTTTTCTTGTGTTTTGTTTGGTTTTATTGTCTACCAAGGTTTCCTGAGGACTTGATTAGCCTTATAAAATCATAATTAAATATTATAAGTCTTGGTAGGCTCTTTGGGTCCTAACCAAGTTCACTCATAGCTTAGAGCATGTTTTTGCTCAAGCTGTATCTTAGTGCTTTACTGCATTTACTATGGTTTAAATTGTTCACTAATGTTTCTAAGGCACTTTTTAGCCTTCACATACCATAGTTTAAATGTTTATAACATATCAAGGTTTGGGGTATTTCACTCACATCATCATTACTTTGCAGGCACATCACGATGGTGATTAATTATTAACGAAGAGGGGTTTAACAACGGAAATTCATCACACCATTATTTCATGTTGCATAAGAGGGGGCCACAGAAGAAATCACAATTCTTCATGTACAAGATACGCTGCACTTTATCTTTGGATGGAAAATATTTGAAGATAAAAAAACACTTGCTATATATATTCGAGCCCCACGCCAGTTTGGACGCCTCCAGCCACGGCGCTCTGCGCCTCTCAATTCACCATCTTCAACAGACCACCACCACAACTCCAACATTCATTCACCATTACCACCATACATACGACCACTTCCACCACATCACGTACACATCCATCTCTTCACCATTATCGATTCACCACATCCACCACCACTCTACACATACCATAATTCACCATTGTTATACTGACGTGACGACGAAGGCGAGCGGGGATCCAGAGTCAACTTGCTAACTGAAGTTTTCTCTATCCTCTCTCTTATTTTGTTTAATATCGTTATTTGTTGTTTTTTATTTTTTAGATTCATGTTTGAGTAGTTAGTTTGGCTCCCCGATGGGGTAGCAAATCGGATCTTTATATTTATTTTGTAATCTTTTACTAATTCAATAATGCAGTAGTTTAATTCCAGTTCTTCAGTTCGCTTTAATCTTCTGATCAATTATTAAAGCAATCTTTGTAGTTTTCTAATCATCACGCGAGCTGAGATGATAACAAGACATAGGAAATTAAACCATGATAACGACTAGAAGCGTGATCCTGCTATAGGTTAATCGGTCTCAAATATAAACTGTTCTTTATGCGATTAGTTGTGTCCAGATTAGAGCATTAGTCTGCTGCTAGTTCTAGCAACTGGTTAGGATTCGTTGACTTAGCCGTTGACGAATTATTATAGTTTTTGAGTTTATTGCAGAATTAGTGAGAGTTATTAGTAGATTAGAAAGTAAAGGTTTGCAGAACAATCCGGGGTGCTTCTTTTATTTAGAGTTTTACTCTTTATTTATTTGTTTAGTTTATTTTACTGTTTTATTATTTTATTAGTTTGTTGAGTCTTTCTTTTCATTAAATTAAGCAAACCTGAAAAAAGTGACATTTTCTGTTTTCTTAGTTTAGTTTCTCAGTTAGTAAATAAATTGTCAATAATTGAACGAGGTCCCTGAGATCGACAACCCCACTCAATTCACCATTCCGCAAAGATAGGTACACTGCCTAGGTAGAGATAGTTACATATTTCTGCTAACAAGTTTTTGGCGTCGTTGCCGGGGACCTCTGACACGGTTGATTGACATTTTTTTATTTGATTGAGTCTTTATTCTAGTTTTTTTTATTAAATTATTTAATTCTATCTCTGTTGATTTCCATTTTCAGTTAAACCCTGCCTTTGAATTCGATTTGTTAACTTCCGAGATTTGTGTTCGTATTCAGGTTATTTAATTCTGATTTAGTTGAATCTATACGAGTTTGTTACGTACCTGTTCATTACGATCAATTTGTTTAATTTTTTTAAATTTGTTTTGTAATTAGTTTAGATACATACAAATTTCATTTGACTTAATTTTGTTTTTTTTTTTTGAAGTAAAATTGAAACATCTCATTAAACCAAAAGCAATTAGGGGATTACAAACATATTCCCGAAACCTGTGAGAGTATTTTTAAAGAATGGGAACACCCTCCCATTCTTAACTTTAAATAAAATTCAAACTTTGGTGTTCTAAACACACCCAGCACTAATACTATAGAGAAAAGCTGAAATACATATTGGAAACATACAATTCTCCTCCCTACTAACTATAGATCTTCCAAAGATAATAGTAGCCTTTATCCAAAATCTTCGCTTTGTGTATCGTGTCTTCGGAATGAGTCTTTACTGACTCAGACACTAGTTCATAATACATGCATGGCTACCCACCAGCGCGGTAGCTCCAAAGCAATTTGTTGTATTATGAAACTAGTAAACTGCACATTGAATGTGCTAAGACCAAGACTGTTGTAATCCAACCAAGAAACTGGAACACATAAGAGAAACCCAAATCGAGATAGAAGACTTTCCAAAAGATCTGAACCTTGCATTTGTCCAGATTGAAGTTCACCAGAGCTATTGAAGTAACTAATACGGGAATAGGCTGTAACCTATAGCACCACAGAGAAATACAGCTTCTGCTAGCCTGGATCATACTAGATTTGCAATTGTAAAATATGGCGAATCAAGGGTATCTAACAACGGGGAATAAACTGTAATCCAAAAACCCATAGAAGTATATTCTCCACAAAAAAGACTAAGACAACAATGCGTTACATCTGCCCCATTCAATATTCTTGTCTTGATAATTGGGAAACATGGTTGACTTGAAGTTTGAAGCAGGCCCATCTTGACCAACAGCAACCCATCGGAGGGCAAAGAAACCAGAGTCCAAAAGTTAAACAGCACCCCTTAACACCCACCTGACTTGGACCAATCGACAAAGACTTCGAACAACTCTGGTCACCACACCCCAATCGACAACACACCAGCAGAACAAAGTAAACCCAACTATTTCCTTCGAGTTGGTAATCACACACTCACTCTTGACAAGTCCAACAGAACCTTGACCGGAATCTTGTCACAGGCAGCAAGACCCAATACCACCACACACAAAATCGGACTAGAATCCAGAACAAGTCGATCGCAAGAACAGGCAAAAAGATGCTCGAGAGAAAAACGAAAATAACGAGACTACCGGAGAAGGAGTACCTCAACTCGAACAAGAACAAATAATATCACCGTGATGTACACCTTCGCCGACAAGCAGGAGAACCCTAGCGAGAACTCCTCATGGGTTAAACTTCTTCCTCTTCGAAAAAAAAGACGATAATTTGGATAGAGATCTCCCTGTTTTACCAGAAGAGAATGAGAGAGCGATGGAAATCGCCTCTAAAATCGCCTCCTGCAGAGAGAGCGATACAACTTGTACGGAAAGCGCGTTCGAGTGGCCATGACTTAATTAGACTCATTTTTTTTCTAGCTTAGGATCCAGTACGCTGATTTGTTTTTCCTTTCGAATTATTTGCTTTCTGTATTTAGTTCGAATTGATTTGTTTTTAAATTATTTGTTAATTATTCCGTTTTTATTTTACTTTCGTTTTATTTATTTGTTATTTATTTTATCCATTCTTTTTTATTTATATTTTATTTTTCTGTGTTGATTTAGTTAATTTTGTTTTTGTGTTTCTTTTCTATTTTCTAGTTCTAGTTTACTTTTTCTTTTTATTTTGTTTTTATAGGACTAGATACTGACAATGAAGAGCAGTTACGATGAGGAGACGAGATTGATGGTGGAACAAGCTTTACAGCGCAAACGGGAAGCAGTACTTGCTTTTCAAAGACTGATTGGATATCAACCACCACCACAAACTGATCGAGAACTTTATTGGTGGGAAAGTCCTCCGCCCGTAGAGCATAAGATCTTGCCTGAGCCTAACCCCGAGCCGGTAGAAGCACCAGTAGTGGATGATTTCATGGGGAATGAGGAAATTGATGCAACTACCGCAGTTGTCTACGAGCATTATTGCACGATAGAGCCTCACCAACCGGAAGAGGATATTTATATTCTCAAATCTGAGGAGAAAGCGCCACCACCAATTGATCTGCAATTTCAACCTTGCCTCCACGAGCCTCAACAAAAGGAGGAGGACGTTTACGTCCTCGAATTTGAGGAAGAAGAGCCACTCACACCTGGTCTTCTGATTGAACAGCGTTACCTGCAATATCTCCTCAAACACCAGGTTTTATGGAGTATTTACTTCCCTATTTTATTTGCCAAGATAACGTTTTGTTTTGATCCAGGTGGTTTGCTCTTAATTACTACCTATTTTGTTTTCCTGGCAAAGCAGTTGTCTACTTTTATTTTTGATCCAGGATAATGAAGCGAAAGTCTAGCCAAAGACTATAAAGACGGGCAGCTTACTGGGAGGCAACCCAGTGGTTAAATTTTTATTTTATTTTGTCTTTTGTTTCATTATAATGTTTTCCGGTTTTATTTTTGGTTTGTCTAGGTTTTTTTATTTCAGAGGTGGCAGTGGTGCATGTGCTTTTAATGCAACGCTTTCAGCGTTTTTGTGGTAGTTGTGAGTGTGTGCATGTGAAATTTTATCATGGTGTTTGATGTACCCCTAAGGCTGGACACTAGCTTGAACGCAAGTGTGAGGAACGACACTACCCCCTGTTCGAGGTTAAGTGTGAGGAAGGAACCCTTCCTCAATCTACGATATCAGGGGAGTTTCAGTTTCCTTCATTTTTTTTAATGTGTGTGTTCAGCCTACGATGATTTATAATGCTTAATGGTTATTTTATATATCAGTCATTATTGACCTGAATGAAATCTTTGATGAGTTTGCAAGATTTAGAAAGTCCTTTTCTAGGTTTGAATTTGTGAACAATGAGGACATTGCTCCTCTTAAGTGTGAGGAAGTAGAGGTACTTTCTAAATATTGATAATTGCACTTAATGTCACATTTGTTATTGGCTGTCCTCTTATTTTGAAAGAATTGCTTATTTTAAGTGCCAATAAATATTGAATATTCAGGTGAAAATAATTGTTGAGGTTTTGAAAACAAGCCTGATGGCCACCTCAAGAATCTTTCTGCTTTTAGCTGTTTCTATGTATAGTTTTATCCAAACTGAATCTATTTTCACTGAAATTTGGTGGATTAGCTGATTATGAAAACTGAATTAGTCTAGTTTGGGATTTTGGGAATGATAAGAAAGTTTGGTATGAAAGGATAAGGCAAGGTACTCCGCTGATCTGAATTGAAATTTATTTCTGAACCAAAACAGGCCTCTTCATTCGGTTATTAAGTCCTTGGGGTGCTTCATCACCCATCTACCTAAGCCGCTACAAGGGTGAAGAGAAAAGTCTGAGGGGATGAATTAAATATGCAAATGGCAGAATAGAATGTTAAGGAAAAGGAACTTTGAAAAGTTAAATGTGTAATTTGATTTTGCTTATTCTGATCATGAGTATGTGGTGTTGAAAGGTATCACGGAATAAGGTGTTACTTCACACCCCTTGTCATCCAAAGGTTAGAGGAAAGAAATGGTGGAAGATCCCAAACTATTCTATGTTCAGTTTCCATAATCTAACTTCTCCATGCTTTTAACATCATTCTTTTTCACTGATTGCGAAAACCTACAGCTGATAGCAGAACTATTCTTTTGATTGTCATTTTGCTTGTTTTCCATCAGCAGTTGTTTAATCCTGAGTTTCAATACTACGGCCCTTAAGAGTAGTCATATTCTGTATTTGCTTGAGGACAAGCAAAAGCTAAGTGTGAGGAAGTTTGATAAGTGTGAAATATATCTATTTTCAGGGCTATAATTCTTTCTACTTTCATAACGATTTATGTCATATTTCTCACTTACTATATGTTTTTTTCTTGGATTTATGTTTTGATGTGAACTGATACATTTTAACACGTGCGATCGATTTCAGCATATCAACTAATGATACCATTATTTTAATGAATCATTCACTCACGTCAATCATGAATCATGACTTTATTATCATATTTACCACTCACATCATCATTACTTTGCAGGCACATCACGATGGTGATTAATTATTAACGAAGAGGGGTTTAACAACGGAAATTCATCACACCATTATTTCATGCTGCATAAGAGGGGACCACAGAAGAAATCACAATTCTTCATGTACAAGATACGCTGCACTTTATCTTTGGATGGAAAATATTTGAAGATAAAAAAACACTTGCTATATATATTCGAGCCCCCACGCCAGTTATGGACGCCTCCAGCCACGGCGCTCTGCGCCTCTCAATTCACCATCTTCAACAGACCACCACCACAACTCCAACATTCATTCACCATTACCACCATACATACGACCACTTCCACCACATCACGTTACACCATCTTCACCATTATCGATTCACCACATCCACCACCACTCTACCACATACCATAATTCACCATTGTTATACTGACGTGACGACGAAGGCGGAGCGGGGATCCAGAGTCAACTTGCTAACTGAAGTTTTCTCTATCCTCTCTCTTATTTTGTTTAATATCGTTATTTGTTGTTTTTGTTATTTTTTTAGAGTCATGTTTGAGTAGTTAGTTTGGCTCCCCGGATTGGGGTAGCAAATCGGATCTTTATATTTATTTTGTAATCTTTTTACTAATTCAATAATGCAGTAGTTTAATTCCAGTTCTTCATGCGCTTTAATCTTCTGATCAATTATTAAAGCAATCTTTGTAGTTTTCTAATCATCACGTGAGAGCTGAGATAGATAACAAGACATAGGAAATTAAATCTGATTAACGACTAGAAGCGTGATCCCGCCTATAGGTTAATCGGTCTCAAATAGAAACTGTTCTTTATGCGATTAGTTGTGTCCGGATTAGAGCATTAGTCTGCTAGTTCTAGCAACTGGTTAGGATTCGTTAGACTTAGCTGTTGACGAATTACTTATAGTTTCTGAGTTTATTGCAGAATTAGTGAGAGTTTATTAGTAGATTAGAAAGTAAAGGTTTGTAGAACAATCCGGGGTGCTTCCTTTTATTTAGAGTTTTACTCTTTATTTATTTGTTTAGTTTATTTTACTGTTTTATTATTTTATATTAGTTTGTTGAATCTTTCTTTTCATTAAATTAAGCAAACCTGAAAAAAGTGACATTTTCTGTTTTCTTAGTTTAGTTTCTCAGTTAGTAGTAAATAAATGTCAATTAATTGAACGAGGTCCCTGAGATCGACAACCCCACTCAATTCACCATTCCGCAAAACGATAGGTACACTACCTAGGTAGAGATAGTTACATATTTCTGCTAACAATAAGGGCTTCGTATTCGGCTTCATTATTAGTAACGTCAAAGTCCAGTCGAAAGACATAATTCAAGCTTTGCCCATTCGGCGCCTGTACCACTATTCCAGCTCCTGCCCCACTTTTGCATCAAGCTCCATCAACCAAGATGATATATGGACTTTGAGTCTGCTTCTTTTCTTTTGCAGTGTTTGTCTCCGTTATGAAGTCTGCTAAGGCTTGAGCTTTAATCGTCGTTTTGGGCAAGAAGTGAATTTCATATTGTGTCAGCTCTACTGTCCAGCTTACCATCCGGCCGGAGGCATTCGGATTGTTCGCAATTTGCTTGAGCGGCCAATTGGTCCTGACAAAGATTTGATGTGACTGGAAGTAGGGTCGTAGTTTTCTTGACGCCACCACCAGTGCAAACAAGATTTTCTCTATGTTAGTGTACCGTCCTTCTGTCGGGCTCAAGATTTTGCCCGTATAGTAAACTGGTACCTCCCTTTTCTCTTCCATGATTAAGACAGTTGCAACCGCCCAATCTGTTGCGGACAAGTAAAGATATAGATCCTGTCCCGGGGCAGGTACACCCAATTTAGGTAGATCCCGAAGTATGTCCTTGATCTTTTCAAATGCGTCTTTGCACTCTTGTCCCCACTGGAATTTGCTGTTCTTCCTTAGAATATTGAAGAACGGGATCGATTTTTCTTGAAGCTTAGAACAAAACCTGCTTAATGCTGTGAGTCTTCTGTTCAAAGCTTGGACATCTTTGATATTTCTTGGAGGAGAAAGGTCGAGGATTGCCTGACTTTTTTCCGGATCGACTTCAATACCTCGTTGCCCAACAATGAAACCAAGAAACCTCCCTTTGGTTACACCAAACACACACTTTTCTGGATTTAACTTGATTTGGTATTTATCCAGAGTGTCAAATGTTTCTTCTAAATCCTTCATGTGTTGTTGAAATACCCCGACCTTATATATGGCGATTAAATTATCTGAATAGGTATTTAAGAGTCTAATAATGATTAAGAAGTATTGGTAAGGGAAAATAAATCCGAAAGAAATAAAGAAACGCTTAAAAAGCGAAAAACGCTAAATAAGCGTTAAATAACCATAGGAGGTATGAGACCTCGGTTAGCGTATTATATGGATTCTAAAGGTTTAATAAGACCTAAATAATGTTTGGGAACGATTCCCGAAGAAAATGGATCCAAGAAATGTATTAAAACGCTAAAAGAGCTTTAGCGCACGTTTTTCGAGGAAACCCAAAAACGTGACTTTAAGTGGTCAAACAGACCCGTAAAAATTATGAATCATTAAATAATAGTTATTAAGCATTTATGGAAGCTTAATAACCAATAAAAATAAAGAAACGAGGAAATCCCGGAAAACGGGCCCGGTTAGTGAATAGTACCTAAACCGGGTAAAATAACGAGCGGTTTCTGTAAAAGACGAAAAACGCTCAAGCTAGTATAACAGTGGAGGCTGGTTTTTATCAGTCAAATAACTCCCTCACACACACATGTAACTAGCTAATTAAATAAGAGAGCAAAAAGCTAAAAGTGATAAAGTAAAAGGGGTACTTACCCTTTTCTCTCACCTCACTCTCTCATCTCACTCACCCCTCTCTTTCCTTCCTTCTGCCCACCGTACTCACCCTCTTCCTCCTCCCTTGGGCTGCGATTTTGAAAGCTCCACAAGAGCTCCAATGGCAACCTCATCTTCTCCTCATTGCTCTACCTCCATTTGAGCTCCAACCACAAAAATAACTACATATTTGAACTCCCCTCACTCTCCTCTACACTTCCCTCCTTTCGGAATTTCAAAATGAGGAAGTTCATTTTCGTGGGTATACCCCATTCAAAGAGAAAAGCACACCATTATGGAGCTTGGAGTCTCCTCTTTCCAACAAGGTAAAAATCTCCATGAAAACCTTAAGTTTTCTTCATCTCCTTTGGTAGCCGATTTTTACCCTTGTGTAATGCCTTGTTCTCTCTCTCTTTTGAGCATAATACCAACCTTGCAATGGTGGTGGAATCACCTTCTTGAACTAAGGGCTAAAACCCCTCCTAAAACACTCCAAAAAACCCTAGAATTTGTATTCTAAACACTCCAATGAATTAGTTAATTTAAGGGTTAGCATTTTAATAGCACTATTTTGTGTACATTGGGTGATGGGAATGGAGTTTGGCAACTCCATTCCCCATGTAGCCGATTTTGAGGCAAGAAAGGAAGAAGGAGGAAAAAGGTGAAAGAAAGAAGGGAGTATAAGCTCAAGGTAAGAGCTCTTTCCTAATGTTAAATTCTATTGCATTAGAGTAATGGGAAAGGGTAAAATATTTAAAGAACCCAAAACCTTGTATTAGTATTAAGGATTGTGAAGTTCAAGTATTTAGGAGCAAGTATTTGAATTGTAGGCTTTGGAGCCAAATGTAATGTGTATGTGTATTAATATTGTGGATTGAGGGAAGTACTGATGAATTGGTATTGTATTGATTGCTGGTAGGACCCTTGTATGGGTGTGGCTAGAATAGGCATGGATTTGGTAAGAAGGTGTATGTGTGGCTAAGTAAGAAAAGTAGATGAGCTATGGCAAAATTTTGGTAGGAATATGTACAATTATGGATGACTTGGTGGATGGGAGAACCAAGGTGTGTATTGAAGTTAGTGGAGATATTTAGTAACTATGGATTGGTACTTGTAGTATGAGTATGTGAAAGTGTAAAATCTGTAGCAAGAAGTAGATAATGCATTGGAGGAACTAGGAGAAACTAGGTGTGCTTGGAGAGCCTAAAGTGTGAAGTAAACCACTTTGTAACAGATTTTGAAAGGAGCTAGATAATGGGAAGGATTGAGTGGAAGGTAATGTAATGAGGATATTAGTAGTGGTATTGGTAGAAGAGTATTGAATGATAAAGGTTGGTTGGAAATCTGTAGCATTTGAGGAAAGAGCAAAATCTGTAGCATTGGTGAAAAGGGGACTAGTATAAGGTTGAGAAGAAGTGAGGGAAATGTGCAAGTGAATGTAAGTATTGAGTAGCAAGTTTGGTGTATGAACTAAGGTGATTTAGAACATCTAAATGAGTGGTAAACATGTAGGAAAGTATGGTCAAGATTGGGGAAACAATGGGTAAAGAAAACACCAAAAACAGATTTTAAAACTGAAGTACTGGGCCGGACCGACCTTAGGACCGAACTTGCAAGGTCGGTCGAGCCAGATTTACAAGACGGGAAACCTTCTGGAGTCGACCGACCTTGCGACCGGACTTGCAAGTTCGGTCGGACCAGAAATTTCTCCCGTCAGAAACCTTCTGGAATGGACCGAACTTGCGACCGGACTTGCAAGTTCGGTCGGCCAGAAAAATTCCCGTAATGCAAGCTACTGGAATGGACCGACCTTGCGACCGGACTTGCAAGGTCGGGGGCTAAAATTTTTAAATACGAAACTTACTGGAATGGACCGACCTTGGGACCGGACTTGCAAGGTCGGTCGGCCCTGGAATTTTCACACGATGTAACCTACTGGAATGGACCAGACTTGCAAGGTCGGTTGCAAGTCCGGTCGAGTAAAAAAAAATTGTTTTAATTATATGATTATAGTAATCATATATACATGTATATATGCCTATATACACATATGCATATATATGTAATAACACACCATTAATGAAGTAGTAATGGTAAGAAAGTATGTAAATGAGTAAGGAAGCAAGCTTAAGAAGTAATAAGGAAAAGAATGGTTTTATAACCAAGTATGAATGTAAAGGAGTAGTAAGTAAACATTGAGAATATCAATGAAGGAGTAAGTTAGATCAATAATAGACCATTGATCATACTACTTCATGTATGTATAGGGATCCAATAGTTGATCCTCGAAGGAGCTGGTAGTGCGGATACAACGGTGAACGGTATGATTTCTTCATGCTCTGTATCCTAACCTGGTTACCCCGATTTGTGTGCTTATGTGATCACCAATAAGATAAATGCACGAATCGGATTTATAATGCATTTAACTGTGTTTGAACTATCTGTTCTTGTTGTATTTCTTTGAACAATTAGTTTGTATAATTCATGAAATGAATGAATGGAATTGAGAAGTATGTGTAAGTATTATGTACTTGAGTATTGTATGTATGTATGGAAATGAAGTATTGACTTCTACTAATTCCTAACATTCTAACTCCTAACTTGAGTAATGAGTAAATGGAATGAGTAGAAGTTGATATAGTTCGGCCACGCGTGAGGATAAGGAAACACAAGAGGTTGGATCCGAATCCTGGCTATAATCTTTCCCTTGGACAATTCCTTGAATGGGTAGCATCCTGGATTAGTGGGCCACCCTAAAGCCCGGTGGTGGGATGTAGTAATCCCTGCCCGGAGGTCATACCGACTTAACTGGAAGTAAGTATGTAAGAAGTAAGTATTGTATGTGTAACGGTCTTGACTATTGTAAGTCATTGACCGGAAGTAAAAGAGTATCGAACACCCGATTAACCCGGGGTGTAATGAAGCTAACTGGACCTTGTATGTATTGGAGAAGTGTATCTCCGTATCGCGTATCGGATATGTAATGGGTATGTATTGTGTATGTGCATTCTGGAAGATGGTAAGTAAGTATTGGTTGACTTGTATTGTCTTCCAAGCATGTATGGTACTGTACGTAGTATGTATATCTTGTGTAGTATTGTAATATCGTGAATGAATGAAGCATGTATGTATGTATGAATGTATGTATGTATTGCAAATGAATTGCATGTATTCGACCAAATGGTCGGCGTACCCTCGCTAGTACGCGGGGTATGCGGTTATCTATCATATTCAACGAAAGCTGACCCTCTCAGGGGAACGTTTTTAGTGCGCAGGTACCCGGAGCGGATACGGTCAAGGTAAGAGACCGGAGGCGCGCCTTGTAATTAGAAATATCTAGTTTGTGAGGAATGGGTAGCAGATTGACTCCTAGTGAGTGTGTATGAATTTGGGAGAAGTACTGTACTGATTTTGGAACCTAGTAAACTCGGTATGCGTAGTGTATTGTCTTGTACGGAATTGTGGAGTATTGTATTGAATGGAGTATGGTATTTAATGGAGTATTGTATTGAATGGAGTATTGTATCGAATGGAGTATGGTAGTACTCAGCATGTAATGAGAGTATGTATTGTATTGAGTAGTACTCGGAAATTCCGGTCCATCAGACCGATGTTGTATGTATTAGAGTCTTAGTACGTGGGTGACTAACGACATTGTACCACCCGCCGTTGAGTATGAATGTATCCGCTGCGTGAGTACGAATGTATAAGGGGATTGGACGGTAATGACGGTATTAGCGGTAGGGGTGTTACAGTTGTTCTTTTGACGGACTTTTTACAACTATATCATCAACGTAAGCCTCCACATTTTGAGCAATTTGCTGACAAAATACTTTGTCAATGATTCGTTGAAAAGTGGCCCCTGCATTCTTTAGTCCGAAGGGCATTACCTTGTAACAGAATGTTCCGGCTGAAGTAATAAAGGATGTCTTTTCCGAATCGTCCTCTTTCATTTTTATTTGATTATAACCGGAGAAAGCATCCAGAAAACTTAACACATAACTCTGGGCAGTTTGAAACCACCAATCTATCTATTGATTGGCAGGGGATAGAAATCTTAGGACATGCCTTATTTAAATCTGTGAAATCCACACACATTCTCCATTTCCATTTGCTCTTCACCCATGACAAAACATATCCAACCATCGTGGGGGCGCAACCTCCCTGATGAAACCGGCCTTGAGGAGTTTTTGGACCTCGGTTCGTGCGGCTAAATCTCTTTCTTCCCCTATTACCCTTTTCCTTTGCCTGACCGCCGGATGTTTAGGGTCTACCCTGAGCTCATGCCGGATAACGCTTGGGTCTATACCAGGCATCTCGTCCGTGCTCCAAGCGAACGTTGCCCTTCTTTTTTCCAGGAACCTCATTAAGTGAGTTTGCTCTCCACTGTCAAACACAGTTCCTATTTTAAAAAATTTAGAAGGGTCAGATTTTAAATGTACCTCTCTGGGGGAATCATGGGCTGTTCGACATCCTTCCTTTTCTCGACTCGGCCTTGGGGAAGAAGGCAACTTTCCCTTGAATTCCTTGTCCGATCCCACAGTCTTGACCACCTCCTCACTAGGAAGGCTGTCCATGATGCGGACTTCGCACATTCGGGCCATCTTTTGGCTTCCTCTTATCGTAACCACCTTCCCGTGTGAGGTTAAATATTTCATTTTTAAGTGATGAGTGCTGTGGATGGCTTTGAAAGCATTGATTCCTGGCCTTCCAAGGTACATGTTATATCCAGAAAGGCCTGGCACAATAAAAGCCGTGAGTCTCTCTGTCCTTCTTTCGTCTCCTTGGCCCAAGGTCATTGTGAAATCTATACTGCCGGAAGACATGGTAGAGACGCCTCCTACAAATCCTCCCAGAACCGCCAAATAGGGCTTGATCCGGTCCTCAGGTATCTCCAACTTCCTAGCCTCCTCGGCTGATATGACATTTGCTCCGGCCCCACTATCGATTAAAATTCCCTCCATCATTCGATCGTTTACCTGTGCACGAATGACAAGTGGATCGTTGTGCGGGTATAGCACTCCATCCTCATCCTTGTTGGAGAAGAAAATTGGAGGAAAACTTTCCTTTTTGGCGATTTTCTTCTCCGGGAGCTCTTGATGTACTTGATGAATGTGCCTTTTTCTTTCATTAGGGGTTAGTGGTCCTACCTCTGAAAAAAGTCCTGTGAGTTTTCTTAGAGAAAGTTTTATTAGCTTTCTTCTTGGGAAAAGAGGGGGGTTGTTAATAGTAAAAACACAAAAAGAATGGAAATTTTATTTCTCCTTTTGGCAACATGATCTTTGACAAACTATGTGACACAAAATTTTCATCTTAAAGCAGGCTACAAATTGTAACTCCGAATGTTATCCTGAATGAAAGGAGAAAAAACTTTTACTCTCCTTTTTACAAACCTGTTATCATTCCCACTGATTTGCTGGGATCAAGCCTAGGGTGAACCTCTTCCTCTTGTCGCCCTCGAGGTGCATTCTGGGAACTACCCTGTTGGCCGCCGTATTGCCTTTGTGCTCCGGCTACCTGCTTTCCTTTCTTCTTATTTTCTTCGATGATTCGAAGTTCTTTGGCCAAGGTAGCACAGTTTACAGTCCGGTGGCTACGGTTCCCGTGGTACTCGCAGAATGCAACCAGAATTTCTCCCTGCGACGGCTTTCTAGGTACAATTTCGAAGCAACTTTCCCTCAGGTGTCCTTGTTTGTTGCATTTGGTGCAGATTAGGTTTTGTTTGCCTTGATCTTTAACAATGCCTTTGGACCCTTGACTTTGCCCAGATTTCTTTGTCGGGTCTCTTCTGGCGCTCAAGACGATTGCATCTTCTGTAGTCGACTCGGTTCTGGAAGAAAGTAGTCTTCGCTTCTCCTCTAGACAAACCATGGAGAAAGCCTCTTCAATAGTAGGTAGAGGTTCTTTTAATAGTATGTTGGCGGTGACATTTGAGAATCGTTCATCCATAGCCATGAGAAATTGCATCAATTTCACTCTTTCCCTTCGCGTTTCTTGTTCGTTCTTTGCACTGCAGCTGCAAGTGTTACTTTCTTCTAGAGCCTCCAGCTCGTCCCAGAGTCGTCACATTCTGGTATAGTAGTCTGCTACGGTTTCGCCGTTTTGCTCCATTTTGCTTAACTCCCTCTTTAATGCGTAGATCTGGGCTGAGTTGGCCTGTTCGTATCTGGAACACAAAGATTTCCAAGCATCTGCGGCGTAGGTGTAGTAGATTATTGTGTCTCCAATCTTTTTGCTTAGGAATTGCGTAAGCCACGAAATTAGCATATTATTGCATCTCTCCCAGCTTATATACTTGGCATCGTCTCGATTCGGCGCTTTTAGGGTTCCGTCCAAGAACATGAATTTGTCCTTAGCTTTGAGCGCCACCATGATCTTTTGTTTCCACCCTCCGAAACTTTCTCCCGGAAAATTAGAGAATGTATATCCGAGAACTAATCCGAGATTGTCATTCGAACTAAAAAAATATGGGTCGTTGGTGTCGACTCTAGCGCTCTTTCCATCTCCACCCACGCCTATGGTTTCTCTGTATTCATCATTCTTGTGTTTTTTGGAGATCGAAACAAGAAACAAAAGGAGGAAGATGATGAGATTATGAAAGAACGAGGAAGGATCGTGTTGAATGCTCTGATACCATTTCGAATTTCACAAGAGGAATAGGATGAACTAAAAGAATGCTCTGTCGACTACAGAGTTGTATTACTAACTTTAGTAGTATACTAATGTCGCTTACTGTACAAGGTTCTAATACAACCTATTTATCTAGGGGAACATAACGGGAATATTAAAACAGTACTAATATGTAACAGAATTAATCTACCGACTATATCTCTATGCAACAGCTGTAAAGTGTGTCTAGAAATATATGTAATTCATATGTATATATTCCAATCATCTACGGAGGCTTCAACGTTCGGGACAACTGCTCCCGGAACACCTCGTCCATCATTCGCTGGAAAGTTGCTGCCGCATTTTTTAGCCTGAATGGCATGACCTTATAACAGAAAACACCAGTTGAAGTGATGAAAGACGTTTTTTCTTGATCATTCTCATTCATCATTATTTGATTGTAACCAGAGAATGCATCTAAGAAACTCATTACATTGCTTTGAGTTGTTGCCATCACTAACTTGTCTGTGGACTAAAGCAGATAAAAATATTTGGGACAAACCTTATTTAAATCCGTGAAACTAACGCACATCCTTCACATTACATATGCTTTTTGAATAATACAAGGTTCAACAACCATTTTGGGTAAAACACTTTCCTAATGAAACCAGCCCGAAGAAGCTTTTCTACTTCTACCCAAGCCACCTCATCTCTTTCTCTTCCCATTATTCTCTTCTTTTGTCTTATGGCCGGGAATTTGGGATCAACGTTCAAGCTCTGACGGGTAATGCTGGCATCTACCCCGGGCATTTCTCTTGGGCTTCAGGTAAACGTTTCTTTTTTTTCCAAAAATCTCTTCAAGTGGGTCTGTTCATCATAATCAAAAGCATTTCCAATTTTGAAAATTTTAGAAGAATTAGATTTTAAAGATACCTCTTTCGGGAGATCCATTGGGGCCAAAGCTTTTTTTGGCTCTTCCAAACGCGCCCCTGCTCTTATCTCTTCTTCCTTATATTTCCGGGATGTTCTGGCCTCCTTCACCATGTCATCCTCTAGGAATCCTTAAGTGATTTTTTACCTCAAATACCCGTGCAGTCTTTTGGCTTCCAGGAATTGACACCATCTTCCCCAACCTGGTAAGATACTTTAGCTTAAGGTAGTATGTGCTGCAGACAGCCCCATAGGCGTTGATGCCAAGCCTTCCCAAGTAAACGTTGTACCCGGACAGGTCTCTCATGATATACAGGGTTTTTTTCCGTCCTCCTATCATCTTTTTGACCCTGTGTCATGGTAACGTCGATGCTACTTGAAGCCTGTGCTATGATTCCCCTATGAATCCTCTGAATGTTTCAGTAAAAGGCTTAATTTTTTCTTCCGGGATCTCCAGCTTCTAGAATGCTTCTAAGGAGATTACATTCGCCCTCGCTCTGCTATTGACCATAATATTACCCATCATCCTGTCGTTGATTTGGGCCCGAATGACGAGAGGATCATTGTGCGGGAAATAGACTCCAACTCCGTCCTTATCTGTGAAATATATTGGGGACAGGGAGTCTTTTTTGTAATCTTCCTTTCTTGAAGTTTCTCATGAACCTCATGCACACGCCATTTTCTTTCGTTCGCGGAGAACATCCCTTTCTCTAAGAATAAGCTTGTTATCACACCAAAACCAAACAACTTACTATGGTTTATCTCGGGGTGAGTTTCCTCCTTCTGACCAGTCATGTTCCCTTCATACCACCTAGTTCGAGACCGGTACTGATATTAGTTGTTCTTTTGTGACCCAGTGGCTTCTTGCTTGTGCTTCGTTTGTTGCTTTATCTGCTCATTGATCCTATTTAACCCTCTTGATAATGTGGCAAAATTGGTTGTTTGGTGGGTATAGTGACCATGGAACTTGCAGTATGCTACTACATTCCCTCCCTGAGCGGGCTTCTTAGGGGGTATTCTTCCTTTACCGCAGTCTGCATATCGGCCGGGCGCAATCGTAATAACTTTTGCCCCGAATGCCTGCTTGTTGCTTGCACAACTAGAGGAATCTCTTGTATAAGGCTTATATCTTGCTCCCCATGCCTTGGAATTTGACGTCTCCTCATAAGTGCTTCCCCCGGACTGATTTCCTCCCTTTTTCTTCTTTTCAGTCTCATTTTTGAAACTGGCCGCAAGCTCTTTCACATTGTTCTCAGTAATCTCTGATTTCAAGAACTCATGTAGCATCTTAGCGAGTTCCCCATGTGTTTTTGGTGCCTTGGCGGCGATTTTCCCAACCAACCTTGGGTGAGCCAAGCCATTCCCAAAGGCCTTCACTAGTATCCATTCATCTACATCATCTACTTCCACCACATGCTTTGAAATGATTACTATACTCCTTTACCGATTCTCTCTTCTTTTGCCTGATATCCATCAACTCGATGGTATCCTTCTGGATCTTTTTACTCACTGTGAAGTAGAGTTGGAATTCTTCGGTGAGTTGCTTGAAGCTTGTAATGGGCCGTGGTTTCGTGGAGCTCCAATTTAGAGCTCTCTTCGTAAGAGTCCCTGGGAACAGATTGTAGAGAGCCTGCGAACTAATCCCCTGCGTGTTCATCGCGAAGAAAAACTTTTGTTTGTGTTGTGCGGGGTCCTCGGTTACATCGTATTTCTCTACAGATGGTGCCACAAAGAGTGGCGGGAGGTTGGCATTCCGGATGTTCTCAGTGAAGCGATACAAGGTCATGTCTATGGTATCCTCTTCCTCCGTGACAATCGACGGTGATTTCTTCATTCCGCTTCCCTCTTTGCTTTTCTAAGCGTCCTTGTTCTTTAGATGTTCAATGATGCTAGCTATGTGCTCCATTTTCTTCTCATAATCTTTGTCCCTCTCCATGAGCTCTTGCTGGAATTTCTCGTTACTATCAATTATTTCTCGTTGACGTCTTGTGTGAAGCTCCTCATCAGATCGTGGAAATCCTGCTTCGAGAAGGACTCTCCCTCAGCTTCAGCTACCTTTCCCTTTCCCTTTCTAGTTCCTGGTGCCATTTTTGGTTTGAGAAGATGAATTTGTGGTTTGGATCATGGTTGTCTTCGGACTGTTCTTTCCCACAGACGGCGCAAATGAAGTGGGCGTGATCTCACCTCTCTCTCTCTCTCTCTCTCTCTCTCTAGCACTCTCAAGATAATAATCAAATAAGTAATGATCCCAATGTATTGATGTGAGCCCGAGTCTTATTACTTTTTCATATATTATATTTACTAGATCAGATGATCTATATACTTCTTCCATCTTATCTCACATCTCTTCTACACCTGCTTCTATCATTATCTAAATACTTTCACATTGTAATTCTTTATTTATCATGCATCTGCTATTGGTCTATTTCTCACACTCTTTACTTATACTCATACATCTCTATATCTCCCGTCTCCCTTTCTTTCATACCTCTTTTTATCTTTAGATATATTTAGTCCATATTATTTCTTATCCGTGTAGAGCTCCTATTTATCACGTTATCTTTTTCTTACTCTATCTATCTCCTCTCTCTCTAAGATATCATAGTACCTGTATTGATGTGAGCCCGTCTTTACTAGCTATATCCCTATTTATAAGCCTGTATGAAGCTTAACTGCCTCTACTGATCTTAGACCCACCATTTTCTAGAATGTTCTATATACATGGGACTATTTTACACACATCTTTTACATTTGCTTTACACTTAAAACCGACAGTTTATTCCTTTATCTCTAACTACCGGTCCTTTCGATCACGACCGGTCTTTTACTTTAGAACTATAGGTAAGGATCCCTATTTATTATTACCGTAGGAGCTCCTATTTATCACGTTTGGCTGTATCTATACATTTTTATACAAGCAGGTAGCTTCTTCACTGCTCCTAGTAATAGCCTGGTTGCTCTGCCCGGTAGTGCCCTACTTCAACAGTTATGGCTAGGGCTTCTGGTGGAAAAGAACTAAGGGCGTAAATTGAAAGAACATCACAAAACCAGTCTCCTGTCCCTGGTTTCACAAGTCCAGTTGAGTGAACTAGTCAAGCTTCTACAACATAATACCAGTATCACCAGCGAAAGCTAGAATGATTTTGATAACTACGTAGGTAACCATTTCCAAAATCCCCCTCGTTTAAACCTGATAAGTGTCCAAATGAGCATGTTTTATGGGTGTATTTCATATATATATTAGCACTTTTCTTGCTCATTTCTCCACTTTGGTTAGTTTTCCTCTAGTTTATGTTTTATTGGTTATCTTACAGATTTATTGGTTAAACATCAGGAAAACCAAGGTAGGAGCAAAGTAGACGAAGAGACGAACGCGTAGGCGTAAACGGGTCGAGAAACGGAGTCCAAACGAAGAATCTAGAGCCGGTCGAAGTTCGCAAAAGAAAACGAGTCAAATACACACGTCTGGGTCACGTCCGGGGATAAAAGGCCGGACGTGACACGGATCGATGTGTTAGAGACGTCCGTGGCATGTCCGCTCAAATTTGGGCGGACAAGAATTGTGTCCGTGTGTTGTCCGTGGAGAAAAGGGCGGACAAGGGACACCATGTCCGTGGAAGTTTGGCCGGACAGAGGGCGGACAAGGGACAACATGTCCGTGGTGTGTCCGCGGAAGAAAGGCCAGACATGAGACAAGGTCCGTGGCTGACCGGGGATAAAAGGCCGGACAACACTTATGCTGCGCTAGAGATGTCCGATGAAATAAGGCCGGACAAGAGATAGAAACGTCCGCCCATTTATGGAAGGACGCGTGAAATGGAACCCAGATCCAGAAAATCGACATCGCCGACCGTCCGTCTTCCCCATTTTTCTTGCGCGCCTGCAAACACACATCTATACTATCACCAATCAGCATATCAGGCACCGGCGCATTCCTTAATTTTCTCACGCGGTATTCCAGTTCTGTCTCTCTTCCTCTTCCTTTCTTCTATATAAACACACTGCACCTTCAACCAAAAACATACGTTCGACCCCCAGAACTCAACACTCCAAATCACTCATTCCACATACAAATTCCTTCGTACATCCTCCACTCTTCGTTCTCTTCATTTCTCCATTCACAATCCACACCTCCACAACACCGTATTATTATTACGTCCAACCTCTGACCGACTTATTACCAGTTAATATGTTAGGCTAAGGAGGATTTACTCCGGGTGAAGGTTTAATTATAGTTTGTTTAGTTATGTAATCTATATTTCTACCGTTTAAAATAAATACAGTTTGTTACGATTAAAGTTTACCTCTCGCCTTTTTAATAATTTCATGAATTTATTAAAAAGCTTTACAAAGTCTCTTTTGATCAGACCAGTGATAAATAGACAGGTTAATTAATCGATAAATCTGTGGAAAACTTATTTTGATTAAATAAGTTAGTATTTTCAGATGCAAAATATAATTTCTCGTATTTAATGTCCGTTTTGCATGTGTTTTGCTCAAATCTAGATTAGATCGAGCATTTTCTGGTAAACGAGTCCTTTTGAGTCTATGATTTAGTCCTTAAGATAATAACAGGAATTTTGCCAAACTATTATAATAAACCGGTAGAGATAGCATAATTAATCAGATTATATAAACCTGAACCCGGAGTCCCATTTAATTTATCTTCTACTCAGTTAATTTTATCTTTCCTTTTTATTTATAAAAGCAAGTATATCAATTCCCCCCTTTTGTGACAAGCTTAGGTACTATATTATTTCGCTATAAGTCCCACGGTTTGACCCCGACCGCTTCTGTCTTACTATACTACTGCGATCGGGTTTTATTTGCAGCCCGACGGATATTTGAGTTATTAATTTCCTGTTCAATTGTTTTAATTACACCAGTTCTAACCACTCATAATATGCAATCTACAAAATGGCGCCGCTGCCGGGGACTTGATTTATTCTAGTCCCTAAGCCCCGGATAACTCACTTGCTATATTATAATATTCTGTTGTTTTTTATTTTATTATTTCTACTAACTTCTGTTATTTAATTATTTCAGCAATTTAAATATCGCATTAATTACAGTTATTCATTTTCCAGTGTCCTTTAAATTTCAGCAATCTAACTTCTAACATTTAATTTCAGCAATCTAACTTCTAACATTTAAATTCTGTCATTTAAATTTCTGTCATTTAAATTTTAGTAAACTAATTCCTAACATTTAAATTCTGCAATGTAATTATTAACATTTAAATTCTGTCATTTAAATTCCAGTTCTTTATTTTATTGTCATTTAAATTACTGTTATTTAAATTCCAGCAATTTAATTTTGTCCTTTTCTTTTTATTTTATTTTATAGTTTCCATTTTCTATTTACTACTTAATTATTTTCTTATAGTTATTTTTCAGTTGTTTAATTTATTTTGTTATTTTTCTGCTTTTCTTTTTTATAATTTATTTATTTATTTGTTTAGTTTATTTTGTTAAAAAATGTCAATGGTTTTGGTTGTCAATTATTATTATTTTGTTTTTATTAGTTCATTTTGTTCTTAGTTTTTATTATTTCTAACTAATAATGGCAAGTGAGGAGCAATTCATGTGGGAATCCTTTTATTCCCAAGATAAATATTGCTCGTATTGTAGGGGACCTCACGAGTTCAATTTTTGTCCCAAAGTTGAAGAAATGTGGCAGAATCAAATCCAACAGCAAATTGAAGAGGAGTTCAATCGAGAATCATGCTACTCACAGGACATATATTGCTCGGTATGTGGGGGAGATCATGAGTTTGAGGACTGTCTCGTAGTACAAGAGCAACTATGGTTAGAGGATTAACCAGACTACCTGGAGCGAATCGATGTTGTACAACACAATACGATCATGAGCAATGTTGTCGAACAACTTGTTGGAGGAGACCATGAGAGTGCTCATGGTTCTACAATCATGCTCCATACATTAGCTTAACAGGAGCAACAACTAGAGAGTGAAATGATCCATGAAGTGAAGGAAAAGACCTCGACATAAACCAACTACAGCTCTACGCTACATTAGTAAAGATAAATGCAATGGCGGAAGATCCACTTGCATCGCAACAACTGGAGAGCGAAATGGTTCATATAGTGGATGACTTTACTGAGGATTTGAGTTACTCTGTATCACCACCCCCGTTCGAACCTGAGCAAAAGACATCAAACCTTCTGTTTGAGCTTGAAGACAAGCCATCAGAGGACAGCTTCTACCTCAACTTCATGGAGTCCCCTCCCTCTGAAGTTAACTACCGTTATTTTCCCTCCTTCTCTGTGCTATACCCAGAAAATGAGGATAGTTACATCCTCAAAAATGAAGAGGAGGAAATGCTCGCTCCCGTCGCGACATCCAAACAAAACACCAATATCACTTTCAAGGAGCCACCTCCCTCTGAAGTTGAATTCAATCAGGACTCTTCCTACGAGCCTCTTGAAAAGATGAGGATATATACATCCTCAAATTTGAGGAGGAGGAGCCATCCAACTTTGACCCTCGCACCAAGGGTCATCCATTGAAAAATCTGGGCCCTTCTCCAAAGAAAAATATGCCCGCCCAACCCACCCATTGACGCCCAATTCCACCTTCATTTTTGATCCAGGGGAGGAAATTTACATCCTCAACTCTGAGCGCGGAACACTACTACCAACTTGTCTCCATCCGGCTCAACAAAAGGAGGAGAATGTTTACATTCTTCAGTTTGAGGAAGACAAGCAACCATCACTCGGTTCCCAATTCAAGATTAATTGCAGCAACCACGTCCTTCAAACTCAGGTTTTGTGGAGTTTATATTTTCCACATTTAATAGCTACAGTAATCCTTTGTTTTGATCCAGGTGGTTCGGTCCTACTTGTTGCCAATTTCCTATTCCCGGTGCTACCATTGTCAACTTTCATTTTTGATCCGGGATAATGTAGAACATGCGTCTAGCTAGAGACGTTAAACCTGGGCAGCTTGGTGGGAGGCAACCCACTATCTATACTTTTCCTTTCATATTATTTTATTTTGTTTTCTCTTTTGTACTATATTTCCCTTTTATATGTTATAATAAAATGCGGGTTTTACTTGAGTTCTTCTGGCTGTGTAGAATATTCTTTACAGGTACATTTCATGTCAATCTACAGCTGCACTCAAGTGTGGAGGAGCTCTACACACTCTGCGAACTTTGGGGAGTACACTCTTTCCCTACTGATATTTCATATTCCCTTTTGATTTGTTTGAGTAAATTGCATTATAAGATTGCATGCCCTGTTAATTTAATTCTATCTACGCAATGAGGGCATTGTTTGGGCTTAAGTATAGGGGAGAGCCCTTTTCGGCGACATTTTGTGCTTACAATGTTTAAATCTCTCTACTTATCTTGCATTTGTTCAAAAAAAAAATTAAAATTATGGACCCTGCTAATGTGGGTTGTTCTCTTTAAAAACAAATACTGTTATGAATTGTGGGATAAAAGGTACAAAAATTTGATTGCTTTGAGGAGCATTTTTCTTATGCGGTGTGACCAAATGATCTGCAATGGTTGGATTTTATTGCTCAGGGTTTCTTTCTATCCTCTCTCTTAGGGATTACTAAGGGGTGCTTCTCTGTCAAAAAAAAATAGTAAAAATAATAAACAAGGGACTTGCGAGACACCATTGGTAACCAACAAAGAGAGTTGAGTGTTCTTAAATACAAAGGCTTGATGCCTACATATTATCTTCTCATCTCTTATGCAAAAGTGAAACAAATGCATAAATCTATTTTTCCTTTTGTTTTTCTCCTCAATGCCCATTCTTGAGAGAAGTTGGCCGTGGTAAAAGTTCTCAAAAGTCACCTAAACTGAGAAGCATTGCAGCACCTTGGATCATACCTCGAAACTCTAATTTTTATTTTTACCTTGAGCACACCTATGCCACCAGCAGTTGATGGATCACACTCCTCAAAAAGTTTAAAGATCATGAACTGTTCAACTCCTTATCATACCCCTTCATAATAATATTTGTTAGTATTGAGCATTCCCTACTTACTTGGGTACATGGTTTTGCTTGAGGACAAGCAAAAAGATAAGTGTGGGGGTGTGATAAGTGTCCAAATGAGCATGTTTTATGGGTGTATTTCATATATTATATTAGCACTTTTCTTGCTCATTTCTCCACTTTGGTTAGTTTTCCTCTAGTTTATGTTTTATTGGTTATCTTACAGATTTATTGGTCAAACATCAGGAAAGCCAAGCTAGGAGCAAATTAGACGAAGAGACGAACGTGTAGGCGCAAACGGGTCGAGAAACGGAGTCCAAACGAAGAATCTAGAGCCGGTCAAAGTTCGCAAAAGAAAACGAGTCAAATACACACGTCCGGGTCACGTCCAGGGATAAAAGGCCGGACGTGACACGGATTGATGTGTTAGAGACGTCCGTGGCATGTCCGCTCAAATTTGGCCGGACAAGAATTGTGTTCGTGTGTTGTCCGTGGAGAAAAGGGCGGACAAGGGACACCATGTCCGTGGAAGTTTGGCCGGACAGAGGGCGGACAAGGGACAACATGTCCGTGGTGTGTCCGCGGAAGAAAGGCCGGACATGAGACAAGGTCCGTGGCCTGACCGGGGATAAAAGGCCGGACAACACTTATGCTGCGCTAGAGAAGTCCGATGAAATAAGGCCGGACAAGAGATAGAAACGTCCGCCCATTTATGCAAGGACGCGTGAAATGGAACCCAGATCCAAAATCGACATCGCCGACCGTCTTCCCCATTTTTCTTGCGGCACCTGCAAACACATCTATCTACCCCATCAGCAATATCAGGCGCCGGCGCATTCCTTAATTTCCTCACGCGGTGTTCCAGTTCTGTCTTCTTCCTCTTCCTTTCTTCTATATAAACACACTGCACCTTCAACCAAAAACATACGTTCGACCCCCAGAACTCAACACTCCAAATCACTCATTCCACATACAAATTCCTTCATACATCCTCCACTCTTCGTTCTCTTCATTTCTCCATTCACCATCCGTACCTCCACAACACCGTATTATTATTACGTCCAACCTCTGACTGACTTATTACCAGTTAATATGTCAGGCTAAGGAGGATTTACTCCGGGCGAAGGTTTAATTATAGTTTGTTTAGTTATGTAATCTATATTTCTACCGCTTAAAATAAATACAGTTTGTTACGATTAAAGTTTACCTCTCCCCTTTTTAATAAATTTCATGAATTTATTAAAAAGCTTTACAAAGTCTCTTTTGATCAGACCAGTGATTAATAGACAGGTTAATTAATCGATAAATCTGTGGAAAACTTATTTTGATTAAATAAGTTAGTATTTTCAGATGCAAAATATAATTTCTCGTACTTAATGTCCGTTTACATGTGTTTTGCTCGAATCTAGATCAGATCGAGCATTTTCTGGTAAACGAGTCCTTTTGAGTCTATGATTTAGTCCTTAAGATAATAACAGGAATTTTGCCAAACTATTATAATAAACCGGTAGAGATAGCATAATTAATCAGATTATATAAACCTGAACCTGGAGTCCCGTTTAATTTATCTTCTACTCAGTTAATTTTATCTTTCCTTTTTATTTATAAAAGCAAGTATATCAATTCCCCCTTTTGTGACAAGCTTAGGTACTATATTATTTCGCTATAAGTCCCACGGTTTGACCCCGGCCGCTTCTGTCTTACTATACTACTGCTGACCGGGTTTTATTTGCAGGCCTGACGAATATTTGAGTTATTAATTTCCTTTTCCATTGTTTTAATTACACCAGTTCCAACACTCATAATATACAGTCTGCAAAACCCTTAATCATCGTTTGATAACTTCATTGGTGCTATATGCTGTAGTGATACCTCACAATTGGGAAAATATGATGAAGTATCCCTTGTTTGTGGTGTGACATAACTTGATAAGTCCTTGTTAGCCAAGCTTAGAAATATGTGGATATTAGATTTGGGGCAACAAAACTTTTGAGTGGAATGAATTTTTGTTAGAAAACCCTAAGAAAATGACAAAATATAGAAACATCACCATGCGAGATGGGCAGAAGTGAAAGATTAGCAAATCAGGAGATGTTTTTATGGGTAAAAAATAATGTTATGTTTGTTGAAGGAAGTCTGGTATTCAATCTTGTATCGGTCAAAAGATTCATTGAACATATAGGTAAACTTTTAGTTTTTCATGGGGAATATGTGCATTACAGGAGTCTAATTACAGGAAGAAGTAAAAAAAATCAAATATTAACAATCAAGGCTTTATTTTCTTGATCTAATCAGCGTGGGGGATTACAAGAAGAAGAACATAATTCGCTCCTAATAAGTTTTGCAACTTCAAGAAAGAAAATTTTAGTCTTGATTATCTAAAGGATCTGATGCTATGGCTAATAGGTTAGGACATATGTATGTCACTCATGGATTATGTTTTAAGAAGCAAGGCGCAAGCAATGGGAAATATCATTTATATGACTGAAACATAATTTTGAAAGAAAGTCACTCATATGTAGTGATAACACCTATGAACTAGCTCTCAAATAGATGTGAATTATTTAAGAAAAATGGCATAATACTCCAGACCACTTGCTCTCATGCACCTCAGCAGAATAGGGTTGTTGAGAGAAAACAACGGCCTCATAATGTAGGTTGGTAGATCATTATTGTTCCAGTCAGGTCTTGACATAGAAAAGTGGGCATGTGCATTTGTGCATGTCACCTATTATAAAATAGAACAACCTCTACGGTTGTTAAAAATCTTAGTCCTTTAAAAAATGTATAATAAAAAATCAAATTTTATAGACACAAGACTTAATAAGAACACACTAAAACCTAGATGAATCACCTATATCTATCTAGTGAACCCACCTCACACATATGGTTACATTGGTAAGTGTATAAATGACCATGTTATAAGGGGTTATTTCATGTGTTTTATCAAAGTTTATCATGCTCATTTCTCAACTTTAGCTAGTTTTCCAGAATGTTTGTGTTTTATTGGTGTTCAACACATTTTTCTGTTAAAACATGAGGATAACCTAGCTCGGAGAAAAGTAGAAGAATAGAGAAACTTCTAGGAGCAAACAAATCTAGAATCGAAGGCACGCCGAAGAAGTTATGCTCTATTGTATAACTGCCCGGGTATGTGTTCAGATTCTAGGTAAATAGACTCGAACCAACGACAAGGGAAAGCTTCTACCTATTTTCGAGCCTAGTTTGGCTATATGTCCGATTTGACAAACCTTGACCACCTTTAGCCACATCCGACCCTACAATTCTAGACACATCGAACGGAGCGCCCATAGTCAGCCACACGAGTCTGGTATGGGTATATACAACCGGAAATAGACCTGGACCAGACATACCATGAGTAAGATTCGTGAGAATAATAATGGAAAAGAAGAGAGAGAGAGAGAGAGATAGAGAGAGAGAGAGAGAGAGAGAGGATGGATCCGGAGCCGTGCACAACACAAAGAAAAGAAAGAAAATAAGAGAGAACAGAAGAGGAAGAAGAGGATGAAAAGCTCCACCTTCATTGAAGATCTTCTTTAACTCCCATGGCTCATTTCACTCTTATATATGCTATAATGGAGAAATTTCCTCCTTGTATCTTGGGATGAATATATTACCTTAAATCCCCAAAACTCCATTATATACTCTTTAACTCTTTTGTAACTTTATTTTAGTTTTGTGCTTAATGAAAGATGTATTGATTATTTATGGCCTTTGAGCTTGTTTACATATCATAGTGTGATTTGTGTAGAGTTTTGCTTAATTTATTATCTATGTGTTAGATTGCTTGGTTTTGCTTTGAATGTATTATATAGGTTCTAGGTTGTCGATTAGTTATTATTATTATGGATTTATATTGAAGTCAATTGAAGATAGAAACCTAAACCAAGAGGAGCTAAATCAATGTAATTGAGTTGCAAGTATTTTGGGATAGGTTTCATTGAAACTTAATTAAGAAAAAGTTATGTGTAATGCTATTAATTGACAAGGTACTAGAGTGATAACTTGGTTATGAGTCAAATGGTAAGCATTAGTATGTACATTATTTGGCTACCAATTGATTAAGTATTCCCGTTGTCTAGCTGCGAGTATGTGAATCGAGAGTCGATGGTAAAGGTTGAAGGGGATACAGGTCCATCCGTGTACATCTATCCAAGTTAGTTAGTTTAGTTTTATTTTTTCTTCCTTTCTCACTTATAAAGGTCCTTCCTATGGTACATCTATCCCAGGGGATAAAGCCCCGCAATTTACAACATTTACTTCTTTTGTATATATTTATGTAAATTTAATAAAACTAATAAGAAGCTGAATAGAATCCGAGTTCCAGAGGAATGAAAACCCATTCACCGCTCTACTCACCCATACAAAATCACACTCATCACAACGTGAGAAATAACGACAAACAAAGATTGTCACATTTTTTAGAGCATTTACCTTCTAAGAGACAAAGAGTGGATTGATCTTTGGCATATAATAGTAAAGGATATCACTAAACAATTTTTTTGTTGTGAGGAGATAAACACTAGTAACAACAAACATTCCACGGGTGAGTGTGATCAATTTGATAATCAAACTGAAAATTTGAACAGAACAATAAGAAATTTAGGCTTTCAAAACTAGAACCAAGAAATGAACAATAACTCAAGGAATACAAATGAACAAAATCATATAGATTTAGAAGGCGTTGATAACACTAATCATCTGAAAAGATTCAATCAACAATCCAAAACAACATCTCTAGGATACAGATGAACAAAACCAAACTGATCAACCTATTTCTGATGAAGCTACTACTCTTAGAATATCGAATTGTGATCACAAGCAACCATTAGATTTAAAGATTATATTTGCACTAATAATTGGCCTGACATTCTTACAAGCATTCTTTGTACCTACTTAGAAAAACAGAAATAAACAATGAAGATAGTCAAACTTGTTTTCCTTAATAGCTTGCTTGATATTGTAAAAAACAACTTAAAATCTCTATCCTAGGACCCACTCAAAAGAGATCCTTGAGTAAACTAGACAACCTGCAAGAACCTTCTAACTATGACCTATATAGGTTGAATCCTAGGTGGAGACAAACCATGACAGAAGAATTCTAAGCCTTAGAACGAAACAATACTTGGTCTATAGTTGATTTACCTCAAGGAAAGAAACCAATAGGGTGCAAATGGGTTTATATAACTAAGCTTAAATCATTAGAGATCTTCGAACACTTTAAGGGTAGGATGGTAGTTCGGGGATTCACTAAAAAACATGGCCACAATTATGATGAGACATATTCCCCTGTAGTGAAAATGACAATTGGGCGGGGTCTTATAATTTAAGCTAATAAAGGGGCTGGAACATTGATCATTTTGATACGAACAATGCCTTCCTTCATAGAGACTTAGATGAAGATGTCTACATGAAGATACCCGAAGGTTTACATGTCATATCATAAGGTAAGGTATGTAAACATCCCAATTCATTATATGGCTTAAAACAAGCCTCAAGGCAGTATCATGAGAAATTAGGACATTTCTACATTCTCTTGGTTTTCAACAATCTTCAAATGATTAATCTTAATTTATAAGAGAAAAAGAAACAAGGTCATTTACCTAGGGACATATGTTGATGATATTGTGGGAATAGGAAATGACAAAAAAAGTTACAAAGTCTAAAAAGGGAATTGGACAGAAGGTGTTAGAGTAGGGACATGTTGTTGAGATAGTCTTCAGTCGAATGAGTCAATCAACAAGAGAAAAGTCCATCCTTGCTGAAAGATTGAGTAAGTCCTTCGGCCGAACAAGACTTCGTCATTACCGAAAGATCGAGTGAGTTATTCGATCGAACAAGTCTATGTCCTTACTGAAAGATCTAATGAGTCCATCCATGTGAATTCGTTAATGAGTTGCAAAATTTAAGGAGCAACGTCCACTAAACCACAATGGTCGTCAAGTGTCATCCTTGGGCTGAAATTCATGCAAAGTGAGAGCAAATCTAATGCCTTGACTCTCTGATAATTTGAGAGTCCGTCAATCAGTTGTGAAAATAAGGAGCAACTACAATGACCTTACAACGGTAATCAACATTCAAAATTGGACCAAGTTCTCTCTCAACGTGGCAATAATCAGAAGACTTGACTCCATCATCCAAAATTAAAGGAAAGAGTCGTTAGTTCCAAAAATTAAGGAATTAAGTATCTTGAATTTCAAATCTGGCAACTATATAAGAGACTTGTCATTTAGTTTCTCATTGAGGCTTTCCAAAGAGAATTATACAGAGCACAAGTGTAGAGAAAGATTCACTATCTTAGAGAGAGTAAGTACTAGTTTTAGTTTGCGCACATCGATAGAGTCATTCTAGTACAATTCCATACTTAGTATGATGGGTCAAACCATTTCATAGACTAACACCTGAGTTGGTTTGAGTCAACTGTCCGATCCTAAATGTGGTATCAGTGCCTCGTTTAGCTGACATTCCAATCAAGAAGACTTGAAACATGACCAGACTCATTCCATGATCCCGACAATGAGGTAACAAGATCTCATTTAGAGACAGACCTTATACTGTATATCTTTATGGGTTTTATGACTTTGATTGCTAAAATGTTTTTGAAACTAACTCTCTAAAATTGAGTCTCAATAGAAAAAATTCTGAGTTGACTAAAGAACTCGAAGAATCCAGAATTACAATGTATACTCTAAGAGATGAAATTGAGGAGCACAAGACCATTTATTGTTCACTTAGATCAGATCTACAAGACTTTCAGCGTTGTGTTGACTCCCTTCAAAAGGAGCTCAACAAAGCCACAAGTCTTTCTGAATCAAATCAAAGGAAACGGGAAGAGTCCTTGACTTCAATTGACTCTCTTAGGAAAGATCTTACTATTTTCGCTCACAAGTGTTGTTCTTCGTAGAATGAGTTAAATAGTTCAGAATCTCAAGTTATCTCTCTAAACTCTTCTATTGAGACTCACTCTAAACTGAAAAAAAAGAAAGAAAAGGAACATGCTCTCTCTCTCTCTTTCAAACTAGTCAATTTCACCAAATAGGTCACTCCATTAGAATTGCCTGAGTGGGCCAACTCCAAGATCTAGGAAGTTAGTCAAGATCAAGATAATCTCCAAAAGAAAGTTGATAAACTTTCTCAAGAGATAATCAATTTACGATCTAGAGTGGATCCACTCAATTCAAGCCTAAGTGGCATATAAGTAAGTTCGATATCCCAAAAAAATGTTTCGAAATCCACAATAGACCCAAGCGCCAACAACAAAAAGAATATTTTGATTCTTGATGGAAAGGATAACAAAAATATGTTAAACTTCCTCCAACCAAGATCTATGGTTATTGTGGATGTCTTAAACATCGGGATAGTGCCTGTGAAAAGCTTCACATGGATACGTCATTTAATATCAAGCGACTCAATCTTATCCTTGAGACACGAGAAAAGTTGAACAGCTGAACAAATCTAGTTCAAAAAGGGAACCCAAGTATATTTGGGTTCCCAAAACTACCAAGTCAACTTTTTGTAGGTGGAAGCGAGCGTGAAGATGTACTATTTGTACTTGGACAGTGGGTGCTCCAGACACATGACTGGAGATCCGACAAATTCAGCTCACTTTGACCTACAAATGAGGCAAGGTTATTTGGGTAACAGCAAACAAGGAGAATTCATAGGAGTTGGATCCGTAGGTAACCCTTCAAATTTGAGGTAGATGGAGTCTATCTGGTCACTCGACTTCAACATAGTCTATTAAGTATTTTTCAAATTTGTGATGGATTCAATTTAGTACTTTTCTTTTTCGTCAATTGCAAAGTCTTTTAATGAACGTACTAGGTCTCTAAAATTCACAAAATGTTGGAAGGAAATCTATACAAGATATGTCCAAATGCCATCAACCCAACGACAAAGTCTGTCTATGAGCTTACTTTCAAGTAGCACCAAAACAGCCCCAACTCAAGGCAGTGACGTGCATGTTTTAATACTTAAAAAGGAAGAAGCACCATTTTTGGTACCATCATTCCCCTATATTACTTGTAACACCCCAACCCGAAACTCCACAACCTGAACGATGATAGCTCCCGACTTCAACTGGAAATGCAGCGGAATAAATACATAAAAAGGGTGGTGCTACAGCGTCGTTAGTCACCCATGTGACTAACAAGGCTAACTCCAATACAACTTACAAATGATACGGTCTGAGCGCTGAATACAAGCCGCTTAAAATAACAAAACCAATAATAAAAATACAGTACTGTAAAATGATGTCGGTAATAACAATCCCTGTCTTAATTCTACCCCTCCTACATTCGGTCGGGTGATCTCTTCAACTTCAGGTACCTGAAAAGTGGGGGTGCCCCCAAAGGGCTCAGCAAACAACGCTGATATGGAAAACGTGCAGCCCTCGGCTACTAGGCCACACCAACTACATTGTCGAATACATGCAGTTCATTTTTTTTGTAAAGCTGTAAACAAGCATCATAACATAATCATAACAAGTAACCATACAAGGACAACAATGTCACACAGAACTAGACTGCAGAAGGTCAAGTTAGATGTCCTGTAATTGTTCACTAGTAGTCAGATCCTCACAATGGGACTAACATGTATATACGAGTACCTCACAGCAGTGGAGGTATAGTGACTTCGTTAAACTCCATCTTCACAGAGTAAATTGGTCGGGTATGATAAACCCTTAGACGAGATGGGACTCTCGTACGAGTAGGTGGGTAATAATTCCCTCAGAAGGTAACGTAGTTAACTCCTGCACTAACAAAGGTGGGTATCGTACCCTCGAGAGAAGTGAAGTCTTCCTCTTAACTTGAAATGTTCCGGTACGGTCCCGGTGAGTGGACATAGAGTGCACAAAAGTCCCGTCGCGACGTAAAATTGAATAGGAGACGACCTGAGACAGGTACAGCTCCTGTAGCATGCATGGCCAGATACAACTGGGCTCATCGCTTCTCGTAGTATAGAATTTGTTAGATGTCACAAGGACATAATCAAGAACACAATGTGTATTCACTAGTAGAAAAAATGTTTTTAATGACGGCGTTTAAACCACGGTTAAGTGGAAAACCGTGGTTTAAAGTTTATAAACCACGGTTTTAATAGAAACCGTCGTTTAAGGTGCATTCCAGAGCGCATATACCACGGTTTTTCCGGAACCGTCGTATATAGGTTAGTTATATACCACGGTTTTCAGGGGAACCGTGGTATATAGTACATGCCGGAGTGAATATACCACGGTTCTTCAAGAACCGTCGTATATAAGGTACCTATATACCACGGTTCCTAAGCAACCGTCATTTATATTGCACATCTTGCTATATTAAACCACGGTTTTTTGATCAACCGTGGTATATAATCTAGGCGGGAATTTTAATTTTCGGCCGAAATTTAACCGGCGCTTTCTCTCTATTCTCATATATGTCAACGCACTCTTCTTCTTCATTCTCTTCACGGTATTTTGGAACCCAAACGACGAGCTCTGCAACTCTTCTTCATTCTCTTCAACCTCACGATAATTTTGGAACCCAAACCGACGAACATGCTCTACAACTATTCTTCATTCTCTTCAACTAGCTCACGGTAATTTTGCAATCCTAAACCGCGAACAAGACATGCTCTTCCTCACTCATTCTCTTGTTTCGGTAATTTTGTGTAGCTTACACTTGCGAACAAGGAACATGCTCGTCCTCACACTCATTCTCACTGTAATTTTCGCAACATAACCGGCGAACAAGGTACATGACCTACGCCTCCGTTCTTCATTCTCTTCAACTTCACGGTAGTTTTTCAACCACCGCGAACAAGGAACATACTACGCCATTCTTCACTCATTATTTTGCAGCCATAAATCGCAAACAAGGAACACACATGTTCTAGCCTCTCATTCTCTTCTGTGTTGTGTTTGATGCGTAGCGGCGCTTCTGAATCGCCGGCGATTTTGAAAAAATTTCATAGACTATAAACCACGGTTATATGTATAACCGTGGTTTATTCGTTGATTTTATAGATAATAAACCACGGTTTTGACCTTTAACCGTCATATAAAAGGGCTTTATACCACGGTTCTCTCCTTAACCGTCGTTTAAAATCGTTGAGGACCGCGTCCAAAAACGGTCTTAAACGACGGTTAAGGAGAGAACCGTGGTATATAGTCTACTTTATACCACGGTTATCAACCGTGGTATATAGACAATTTATCTATATGCGACGGGAGCATAAACCACGGTTCCTAACCGTGGTATATAAGCAAAAATCGTGGTTTAAAAATTTTTTCCACTAGTGATTGTCAGTTATCACGTTTAGGATAACGACGTTTGTTATAAAGTGAAGTTAGTGAGAAACTTGAGTACAAGTTCTCGGTATGATAAAACGCAAGTATTTAATCCACTGGTAATGTAGTGTGTATGCGTGGGACATACACGTTATAGTTAGTATCATTCACGCACATAAAGCAACACAACAGTGCACAAGAGTAATACAACATTTTACATGCAATTATCTTGGTCGTTATTTCAAACAACAGATAGCACACAAGCCGGTGTAATCTGGTAGCAAACAGGTTGCAAGAATCCCATACCGTTCACCGTAGACTGTACTTGTTTAATTCTCAGTCAACGTCTGGTCAAACAAAGTCCTAGAATAGGATCAACTGAGAGTGTTAATTTATGTAACTCTCGTATAATAATTTTATTGATTCATGAAACAATTTCTTACTCGTTATTCCATGTGAGGTTTATTTCTTTATACTTAGGTAGTTTCCTTTAACCTCTTAACCTTATTAATAATTAAGGTATTTATATATTTCCAAATCATGTATTCTTAATTTATAAAACTTATATGGTGTGGTAATTTCTTTTAATTACCTTATGAGTTAATGTATAACTTATTTGTTATTTCTTTTGATTTATTTTAAAATCCTTTAATGTATATAACTATATACTCATGTACCATTTATGTTACCTGTTTTACAATTGTCTAAATGACATAACAACTTCATAATTTCTCCAATATATTTATATGTCACACATGGACATGATATTCTTATAATTTTTGTTATTCTCCACTTAACCATAAATAATATTTATTGGTTACAATTAAATTCCTTATAACTATATAACCCATAGTTTTAATTCCATAATCCCTTATATTCATTTCCTTTTTGATTTACTTGAAAATCTTAACTGTATAAGTCTTATACACATGTATTATTTGTGATACTTATACATAATTGTCTAAAGGACATAACCACTTAGTAAATTCTCAAATTATATTACATGTCACGCATGGGCATATTTTCCCATATCTTTTATTAATTACAAACTAACCCAAATAATATTATTTCTTTTACAAGTAAATTACTTGTACTTGTATATCATATAGTTTTAATTTCATAAATCCTTAAATCATAATTTTCTTTCCTAAATTTCCTAATTATCCATATAGGACCTATACTTATTTAAACCTAAATACTTTACCCTTATATTTCAGTTATTTACAAAACAACCATAATAATTCATAAACTTTACATTTAAACTCTAATCTCATTTTATTATATAGTTTTAATTCCTTAATTAATTATATTACAAACCACCATTAATATTTCGGTATATAACTTTGAACATTATAACTTTTCAAAAATTACAACTTAGCCCCTCAAACTTTTGGCCTTAACATAATCTTTCCTATAATTACAATTTATTCTCAAAATCTTATAATTTTTACATAATGTCTTATAAACTATAGTTTTAATTTTAATTCCCTTTAATTGCAGAATGTATATATGTAACACCCCAACCGTTAATCCTTCCATTATCCACTTGTAACACCCCTACTATTAATTCAATCATTACCTTCCAATCTCCTCGTGCTTCCCGAGTCACGCAGCGGAACATACATACATCGGGTGATACAACGCCGTTAGTCACCCACGTGACTAACAAGGCTACTGCAAACGATTTATTTGGTGTATTAAAAACTAAGAAATAATCCTAGAATTCAATAATTCAAAAGATCGTCAGGTTGCAAAAATCCCGGTCGAAATAGTATAGTAATTAAAGAAGCGACCGGGGTGTCAATCCACGGGACTCGATAAGTAAGTCTAGCCTTAGGTATTGGTTAACTCAAAAGGGGGTTTTGTTTTGATTTTGGTTTCACAAATAGATAACAAGAAAGTAAATAGCAGATAAAGTAAAGTGATAGTCTTGGGAGTGTGAACGGTACTCTGGGTTCAGGGAGTTGTTTCACTAGCTAGGTTCTACATATTCTACTGCTTAAGTGGAGACTTGGATCGGCTTGTAATTCTCAATTATCTATTCTGTATTAAGTCTTAATTCCAGATAGCTCATCTAGACAGGGCATGTAGTTCTAGTCTAGACCTAGCAAGTATATCTAGGTGGCTTTAATGCACAGAATTACTAGTCTGGTTGGTTCAATCCGGACTAAAGCTCCTAGTGACTAATGTGATCTATCCGATTGCAATTGTCACAGGTAACAGGTTAATAGGACCGTCAATGCTAATCACCTTATCTGATCATAACATGATTCGAGGGCTTATAATAACTTAGCAACGTTTATTAAAAGCACTTAAAAGCATTAACCTGAACAATCCAAATTGTCTCAAATAAGCAGTAACGTAATGTAGAGTTTAGCTAATTACAACATCCCTTCCCCTAGAGTATATCCTCTTAGCTAGACATAGCAATTATAATCATAATGAGAGAGAGTTAGAAGAATTCATCTGTTACGAAGATCTTCTTGCTCGCTCCGTCCTTTGTCCTTGCACCGTGCTAGCTTGAAGGTTGATCTCGGTGATAATGGAGTGGACTGGGTGAAATGGGGCGAAAGTGGAAGTTTTGGTGAGGTTTGTGAGGTGTCCGGATCAACAGGGTCGGACGTGATCCGGACGTGTGTAAAATGAGTGTGTCCGGCTGAGCCGGGGCGGACGTGATCCGGACGTGGGTGGAGTGAGTGTGTCCGGATCCGGACAAGGGTAGGACGCGGCTAAATGTGTGTATGATACGGGATATGTGTGTGAATGACCGATGGAGATTACGGAGGTTTTTGAGGGAATGATTATGGATTTTGTGAGTGAACGATGCAGTTTTACGGAGGGAAATTGATGAATGGAGATGGGGTGAATGAGAGGATATGCAGAGAGGGAGAGATGAGGGGTTAGACTGTGAAGTCTGGTGCGAATTGGAATGAAGGCAGTAGGGGTTTTTATATAGGATTAGGGATTCAGACATGGGTTAGTGGTGATTTTGACGTTTGTGTGAGTGGACACTCTGATTGAGGATGGGAATGAATTAATCGATGTTCAGTGCGCCGCTCCCCTGTCTTCTTATTGCGCCGTCTGATAATTAGCCGAAAGGCTAATTATCAGTGCGTGCCTTTTTATTTTTCAATTCTGTGTGACGTCCGGATCGTGTCCGGATCGTGTCCGGATCCGGACGTGACACAGAGTTTTAGATCTGAAACGCGAACTCTCGGATCTAGAATTTTAGTCATGTCCGGCTTGCGTCCGGCCCAATCAGATCCGGACAAGAGATGTCCGGCTTTGTGTCCGGCCAAACTGATCCGGACAAGACCAATTTTTGTCTCTTCTCCTGATTTGTTCCCCGTTTGTTGTGTTGTAATCCTTATGATGTATAATCTTTTTTTCCTGGGTTTTTCCTGCATTTAACATATATAACACATCAGTTCTTATCAAAGCATCAATCTTTAGGAAAAACACATAATAAGTGGGAAACATTGCCTGATTGTTACAAATTATAAGGTATTTAAACCCTAAAAAGCCTATATGTTTCACACTTATCAACTTCCTCACACTTAAGCTTTTGCTTGTCCTCAAGCAAAATAGGAATAAGAATATCTCTAAAACCTTCAAATAATCTCAAATTTGAAACAAGTGCAGGGCGAAATCAAACCAAGTGATAATGAAAGAATAATCTCGCTCTCTGAGGTAGGTTTTCACAAACAGTGAAGCAGGAACAATTTTTGTAAAAGCATAGATAAACTAGATTGTAGAAAACCAGTTAACTTAGCTTGGGACTTTCCACCATTTTCATTCCTCTAACCTTTGGATGACAAGGGGTGTGAAGTAATGCCTTATTCCGCAATACCTTTCAACACCACGTACTCGTGATCAAAAACAAAAATTAAACTGCAATGAATTTTTCTTTCACATGCAAAAACATTCTTCTTCCAAGAATTATAAAACAAACGAAATATTGTGAATTGCAGAGTTTATTCCGTAACCCAGACTTTTCTCTCCTATCCATGTAACGGTGCTGGGCCAACTATCCCAGATCACGAGACCTTAGGTAGATAGGTGATAAGGCACCCTTAAGACTTAATAACCGGATAGACGAGGCCTGCTATTGTTAGGAAAAAAATTTTGATCAGTGGAGTACCTTGCCTTACCTTTTTCATTCCAACATTCACTTCATTTCCAAAATCCCAAGCTAAAATAATCTGGTTTCCACAATTAGCCAATCTACCAGATTTTTAGTGCAAAGAGAGTATTTTTAAATAAAACTATTTTTATACAAACCCCATCAAGCAAAAAGATTCCTACGGTTTTCACTTTGGTTTAACATCACTCGGTGTGCACAGGCATTAGAGAAGCAAAAAGCAAGTGTGGCATTAAAGCACAATTAGCATGTTTTCAGGGAAAGGTCTTTCCTTCCTCACACTTAAGATGAGCAATGTCCTCATTGGTCAAAGAAGAAAAACAGAGAAAAGAGCTTTCAAAACATGCTATACTCATAATAGATGCATATGCCATAATTAACCCTCAACGCAACAAATGTGGAACATCAAATAAGTGAAATTATGAACAGAGACTCCCCTGGTGTTATGGATTAGAAGATGTTCTTCCTCACACTTGAATTTTGGCAGGGGTGGGAGATCCTCCTATGAGTCACAGACAGTATACGTTGTGTGCAGATTAAGAGTTGCTAATTTTTCACTGGCAAGTACAACACAGAATAAAGTGCATTAACTCGAACTACAATAGAAATTTGAATCGATGATGTCTAATTAGAGAAGGATACTCCCATATCCTTAAGATTAGACAGCAAGTCGCAGTATGTTTCCATGTACTTATAGCCATTTGTTTCGCAGTAGAGGTGACATGTAAGTAATCATTTTAGAACGCTGCACTGCTCAGAGAAACAAGAAATTTAGCAATTTAGAATTTTAAACACTGCTGAATATATCTAATACCACTTCACCTGCAGTCCCATGTTTCCGTTAGTTTTTTTTTTTTTAGTGGTGTCCGGTTCTGTCCGGATCCGGACAGCTAGGGTTTGAAATGTCCGGCTCAGCGTCCGGCTGAGCTTAGCCGGACACGTTGAAACTTCATTTTTTTTATATAAAAAGAAATAAAAACCACTACTCTAAAGTACCTCATTCATAAAATGAAATTTTACACAAATAATAAAACAAAAAAAAAAAAACACACACGGAATGCAGAATTAAATAACAAAAGTGTTAAAGGACTCCCTGATCCTTGGTGAACATTGTCATGACTCTTCCTCACACTTGAGTTCAGTTTAGCATTAGGATGAAGTACCTGAAAGATTAAATCTGCAAAACCAGAAGAACTCAAGTGGAACTAGATAAAACCATTAGTTATAAGGTAAGAGCCATGGCTCTTTCGATTTGCACAACAGTGATTAACACTGCTAAATAAGAACAAAAGAGGAAAATAATTAACTAAACCAAGGAAGAGATACAAACCGGTGGGTTGCCTCCCACCAAGCTGCCCGGAGTTAAAGTCTCTGGCTAGACTTTACAGATAAGGTCAAGGAGGGCCGCCACAACAGCTAGCAATAGCTTTCTTCAGTTTGAAGTACCATTGCTGGCGTGGCTTCTTGGATGCTTTGGGAGGCGGTGCTGCAACACAATAGCAAGATAGAATTTATAGAATTGGAGCTGTCAATCAAGGATATACCTGGTGCAGGAGGCTGAGAAAAGGTATCGCCTAGGTACTTCTTTAGTCGAGCACCATTTACTTTGAATACTTCTCCTGTCTTATTCTCTAGCTCATAAGCACCATAAGTAGTGATCCCTACAACTTTGAATGGACCTGCCCAATGTGATTTCAACTTACCAGGAAAGAGGCGCAGCCTGGAATTATAGAGCAACACTAGATCCCCTACTTTGAATTCTCTCTTATGGATCATCTGATCATGGATTCTCTTTGTGCGCTCTTTATAAATTCTGGAACTGTCATAGGCTTGCTCTCTGAGTTCCTCTAGTTCAGATAGTTGAAATTTTCTTTTCTCTCCAGCAGTGTGCATATCAAAATTCAGGCTTTCAATGCCCAGTAAGCTTTGTGCTCTAATTCGACTGGAAGATGGCAAGCTTTTCCATACACAAGTTTAAAAGGAGACATACCTATAGGAGTCTTGAAAGCAGTCCTGTATGCCCACAAAGCATCATCTAGTTTAACTGACCAATCCTTCCTTGATGCATTTACAGTCTTCTGTAGGATCCATTTCAGCTCTCGATTAGTCACTTCTGCCAGACCGTTAGTTTGGGGGTGATAAGGTAGTGCTACCTTGTGGGTTACCCCATATTTACTCATTAGGGAGTCGAATGCTCGGTTGCAGAAGTGGGAGCCACCATCACTGATAATTGCTCTGGGCACCCCGAATCTGGTGAATATGTGTTTCTTCAGGAATTTCACCACTGTCTTGGAATCAGCATTGTGGCATGGAATAGCTTCTACCCACTTTGAGACATAATCTACGGCTACCAGGATGTATTGATTTCCATGAGATGAGGGAAAGGGCCTGTGAAATCTATGCCCCAAACATCAAAAAGTTCTACCTCAAGAATACCTTTCTGAGGCATCTCATGCTTTCTGGAGATGTTTCCCATCCTCTGACAGGGGTCACAATGGGAACAGAAATGGTGGACATCTTTATGTAGAGTAGGCCAGTAGAATCCACACTCCAATATCTTTGCAGCTGTTCTTGTATAACCATGATGGCCACCTGCTTCTTTAGCGTGACAAAATTCGATTACACTCTGGATCTCCTTATCTGGAAGACATCGCCTCATCAAGCCATCAGCACAGATCCTAAACAGATATGGATCCTCCCAGATATAATGGCGGGTTTCTGACAAGAATTTCTTCCTCTGGTTATAGCTGTAGTCATGAGGAATTAAACCAGTAGCAAGATAATTAACTAGTCAGCGTACCATGGTTCATCTACTTTTCCAATTTTGAACACTGTCTCATCAGGGAAGAATTCGTTGATCGGGATTCCATCATCAGGGATATCAAGTCTAGATAGGTGATCAGCAACTCCATTCAGCTTCCCCTTTTTATCCACAACTTCTAAATTAAATTCTTGGAGAAGTAAGATCCACCTCAGAAGTCTTGGTTTCGATTCATTCTTCTGAAAAAGATATTTGAGGGCTGAATGATCTGTGTGGACTATCACCTTGCTTCCAAGCAGATATGGTCGAAACTTGTCCAGAGCAAACACCACAGCTAGCAACTCCTTCTCTGTAGTAGTATAATTTTTCTGTGCATCAATTAAGGTTTTGCTAGCATAGGTGATTACCCTCAGCATCTTATCTTTCTTCTGACATAGAGCGCCGCCAACAGCATAGTCACTCGCATCTGTCATGATCTCAAATGGTTCAGACCAATCCGGTGGGACCACAATTGGTGCTGAACAGAGCTTTTCTTTGATAGTCTGAAATGCTGTCAAGCACTCCTTTGTGAACTGAAATTTGATATCCTTCTGAAGCAGGTCTGACAGGGGTTTAGCAATTTTTGAGAAGTCCTGAATAAACCTCCTGTAAAAACCTGCATGACCAAGAAAGATCTCACATCTTTAACTGAATTTGGTGGGGGGCAGTTTTTCTATTACCTCTATCTTGGCCTTGTCCACCTGGAGGCCTTCTCTTGACACCTTATGCCCAAGCACAATTCCTTCTTGTACCATGAAATGGCACTTCTCCCAATTCAGCACTAAGTTCGTGTCCTCACAACGAGCCAAGATCTGGTTTAATTGCTCCAGACAAACATCGAAGCTTTGTCCATAGATAGAGAAGTCGTCCATGAACACTTCAATACTTTTCTCAATAAATTCATTAAAAATTGCCATCATACATCGCTGAAATGTGGCTGGAGCATTGCAGAGACCAAAGGGCATCCTCCTGTATGCAAAAGTACCATAAGGACAGGTGAAGGTAGTCTTCTCCTGATCTTCTGGCGCAATGGGAATCTGGAAGTAACCACTGTACCCATCAAGGAAGCAGTAGAACTCCTTCCCAGCTAACCGCTCCAACATTTGATCAATAAACGGTAGTGGGAAATGGTCCTTCCTTGTGGCCTCATTCAAGCGCCGGTAATCGATGCACATCCTCCAACCTGTGGTTTGCCTCTGGGGTACCAATTCACCTTTCTCATTTGGCACTGCACTATCCCCCCCCCTTTCTTTGGAACAACCTGGACTGGAGATACCCACTGGCTGTCAGAAATAGGGTAGATAATACCTGCATCAAGAAGCTTTAGCACCTCGGCCTTGACCACCTCCTTTAGATTTGGATTCAACCTTCTCTGAGGCTGTCTCACTGCCTTGTAATTCTCCTCCATATGAATCCGGTGTGTGCAGAACCCCGGATTAATCCCCTTGATGTCAGCAACTGTCCAACCCATGGCACTTTTATGTTTCTTTAGCACCTCCAGAAGTCTAGATTCCTGCAAAATAGACAAAGATGCAGAGATAATAACAGGCAGGGTGTTACCCTCTGCCAAGAAAACATATTTGAGATGGGAGGGGAGAGATTTAAGTTCCAAGGTAGGAGGCTTCTCTATTGAAGGTATGGGTCTTTGAATGGATCGATCCAACTTTTCCACAGGAGGAGAGGAGGAACGAAAGTATGATTTCCCGTGATTCAGCTGCTGGACGACCGAGGCCATCTCAAAACTGTCTTTGTCATCCTCAATGGATCGACTTATTGCCTGCTCTAAAGTATCAGAAAACTTAAACAAAGAATTAAAAGATCAATACTCCTATAGGTGTAGTCATCATCAAGATCATAAGAATTATCAATTAAATCAGCAGAGAAAACAGCTTGAGAAGAAGTGTTTTTCTGCATCATCTTATTTATATCAAAGCTTAATTCTTCATCATGAATTTCAAGGTAATCTTCCCCTTGTCAACATCAATAACAGTCTTTGCAGTTCTGAGGAAGGGTCTACCAAGAATCAGAGGTACCTCAACATCTTCATCCATGTCAAGGATCACAAAATCAGCGGGGAAGAAAAATTTACCCACACTAACAACTACATTTTCAACCATACCTCTTGGTGTGATCGATGATCTATCAGCTAACTGGAGTCTGAAATGAATGGGAACGAGCTCACCCGCATGTAGCTTTTTAAACATGGTGTATGGCATCAGGTTGATGCTCGCTCCTAGATCGCAGAGACCGTATCCGCAATCCATGTCTCCAATTGAACAGGGGATGATGGGCTGACCAGGATCACCACGCTTTGGAGGCAGCATCTGTCGGAGAGCTGCTGAACAAGTTTCGGTCAGCTGGATGGTGTCCTTCTCTTTATATTTCCTCTTATTCGAAATCAGATCCTTCACAAATTTAGCATAATTCGGCATCTGCTTAATTGCATCAATAAGAGGGATATTGATAGTCAGCTTTCTAAAAACATCTAAAAATCTTCCAAATTGCTCATCGAGCTCTCGCTCTTTGACGGTTTGGAAATGGAAGTTCCTTTGCAGATTTTTTTCCCTTTTTATTTTTAACAGCAGTAGAAAGAGAGGAAGAAGGAATAGGAGCCTGGGTCTCCTCAGAAAAACTACCTTAGGAGGGGCAGAATGCCCTGATGGTGCACCAGCGGTATTAGAAAGAGGCTCGGTCTCTTCATCAGTACGGCTTCCTGCCACTTGGTCTTTTAAATTCCTCCCACTTCTCAGGGTAACTGCTGCTGCTGCTTCAGAATCCTCGCAGTCTTCGTCTGAGACCCGACACTGCCTTCAACTGCTCTTTTGGATTGGTTTCTGGTTGGGAAGGCAATGATCCAGAAGGTCTCTGCTGCATGAGGAATTGAGTCAACTGACTCATTGTTCCTTGCATCTCCACCATGGAATTCTCTAACTTCTAGTTGATTACCGTTTGCTTTTCCTGAGAAGCCATCAGTTTATCCACCTTCTCCCTCAGACTGGCATTGTTTGAGCTCAAAGATGGTTGTTGAGCTTGAGGTTGTGTGGCCGGAATTGATTATATTGAGGCCTAGAAAAACCGGGTGGTCCCCCCTGATTCATCCTCTGAGGCTGCATTTGATGTGAATTTAGTGCATTGTTAGGATTTCCGTACCTCAGATTTTGGTGTTGATTCTGCACCCAGGGTTGCCTGTTGTTGAACTGGCCTATTACATTGGCCTCCTCGGTTTGCCTCATCTCGGCTACTTGTGGGCAGTCCTCATAGTCGTGTGCTTCCCCACACTGAGAGCAGCAAGCTTCGTTCGTGGAGATTTTCTTGGCGGATTGCCTGGTGGTTGGCCCCATGGTGAGCTGTTCAAGCATTTTCGCCATGCTTCCCATCGTGGTCCTCATCTGTGCTTGCTCGGAGGCTAGTTGTTCCATCATCGGGTCTGGAGCTCTGGAAGAACTCTGACCTATTGAGAATACTCGTCCTCCACTGCTGCTCCATTGGCGAAGCTCCTCACAGTAGGACTCACAGCTAGCTGCCATGAACTGCTCCCCACTTTTTGCTAGCAGGTTTCCTCCTAGGGCGGATCTTATCTCGCCTCTGTGTTCGTCTTTTAACCCCTGGAAGAATCCCTGAGCTAGTGAAGTGATGTCCTGACCATGGTGAGGGCACTGGCGGAGTAGCTCTTTGAATCGATCCCACGCCTCACAGACTGTCTCATTACCCTTCTGTCTGAATGCCATCAGGTCGGCAATCATTTGTCGTGTCCGATGGAGATGGGAATGTACTTCTCGTAGAATTTGTCCATCATTTTCTCCCAGGTGGTAATGATGCCTGGTGGTAGTCTGTGGAACCATTTGAGGCTTCTCCTGATAAGCTGTGCTGGAACAGGCTCAATCTGGCGTACTCCTCCAATCCTGAGATAAGCCAAGAGAGTCCAAGTGCACCAGAAAGCGATGTACATGGTCCAATGCATCCGATGGGTCTGCACCTGAAAAAGTACCTACAGGGTGATTTCTAACAGCATTGGATTGGTGAGAAGGTTTACCTTTGCCAATCGGATATAAGTTCTGCAGTCAGATTGGGGTAGAACCACTGGCCCTCGTCTTGGTGTGGCTGGTGGTCTGTTTATCCTTCCCATTGAGTATTGGGCCACTGCACCTGCTCCAATTTGGTCATGATTTCCTGCCATATTGAAGTCAAGCTGCCTTCTTGTTCTCAAAGCTTGGAGGTATACTCTTTCGATTTCAGGATCGAAGTCTGTATCGGGGGACCAGTTGGCGTGTTCTTCGCATCCACTAGGTGCTTATAATCAGCCCGAGAGAAAGGAACAAAATGAGTGAGTTTTAAAGTAATGAAAACCAATTGTATAAAATGGCACACAAAATAAATTAAAATCAAAATATATTACAAAACAAACAATTATAAACAGTGTGTTGCAATAAAGTAACGAATTAACCAAGGCTAGGGACTAGACAAAAGTCAAGTCCCCGGCAACGGTGCCATTTTGCAAACGATTTATTTGGTGTATTAAAAACTAAGAAATAATCCTAGAATTCAATAATTCAAAAGATCGTCAGGTTGCAAAAATCCCGGTCGAAATAGTATAGTAATTAAAGAAGCGACCGGGGTGTCAATCCACGGGACTCGATAAGTAAGTCTAGCCTTAGGTATTGGTTAACTCAAAAGGGGGTTTTGTTTTGATTTTGGGTTTCACAAATAGATAACAAGAAAGTAAATAGCAGATAAAGTAAAGTGATAGTCTTGGGAGTGTGAACGGTACTCTAGGTTCAGGGAGTTGTTTCACTAGCTAGGTTCTACATATTCTACTGCTTAAGTGGAGACTTGGATCGGCTTGTAATTCTCAATTATCTATTCTGTATTAAGTCTTAATTCTAGATAGCTCATCTAGACAGGGCATGTAGTTCTAGTCTAGACCTAGCAAGTATATCTAGGTGGCTTTAATGCACAGAATTACTAGTCTGGTTGGTTCAATCCGACTAAAGCTCCTAGTGACTAATGTGATCTATCCGGTTGCAATTGTCACAGGTAACAGGTTAATAGGACCGTCAATGCTAATCACCTTATCTGATCATAACATGATTCGAGGGCTTATAATAACTTAGCAACGTTTATTTAAAGCACTTAAAAGCATTAACCTGAACAATCCAAATTGTCTCAATAAGCAGTAGTAACGTAATGTAGAGTTTAGCTAATTACAACATCCCTTCCCCTAGAGTATATCCTCTTAGCTAGACATAGCAATTATAATCATAAATGAGAGAGAGTTAGATGAATTCATCTGTTACGAAGATCTTCTTGCTCGCTCCGTCCTTTGTCTTTGCACCGTGCTAGCTTGAAGGTTGATCTCGGTGATAATGGAGTGGACTGGGTGAAATGGGGCGAAAGTGAAAGTTTTGGTGAGGTTTGTGAGGTGTCCGGATCAACAGGGTCGGACGTGATCCGGACGTGTGTAAAATGAGTGTGTCCGGCTGAGCCGGGCGGACGTGATCCGGACGTGGGTGGAGTGAGTGTGTCCGGATCCGGACAAGGGTAGGACGCGGCTAAATGGTGTGTACGGATACGGGATATGTGTGTGAATGACCGATGGAGATTACGGAGTTTTTGAGGGAATGATTATGGATTTTGTGAGTGAACGATGCAGTTTTACGGAGGGAATTTGATGAATGGAGATGGGGTGAATGAGAGGATATGCAGAGAGGGAGAGATGAGGGGGTTAGACTGTGAAGTCTGGTGCGAATTGGAATGAAGGCAGTAGGGGGTTTATATAGGATTAGGGATTCAGACATGGGTTAGTGGTGATTTTGACGTTTGTGTGAGTGGACACTCTGATTGAGGATGGGAATGAATTAATCGATGTTCAGTGCGCCGCTCCCCTGTCTTCTTATTGCGCCGTCTGATAATTAGCCGAAAGGCTAATTATCAGTGCGTGCCTTTTTATTTTTCAATTCTGTGTGACGTCCGGATCGTGTCCGGATCGTGTCCGGATCCGGACGTGACACAGAGTTTTAGATCTGAAACGCGAACTCTCGGATCTGGAATTTTAGTCATGTCCGGCTTGCGTCCGGCCCAATCAGATCCGGACAAGAGATGTCCGGCTTTGTGTCCGGCCAAACTGATCCGGACAAGACCAATTTTTGTCTCTTCTCCTGATTTGTTCCCCGTTTGTTGTGTTGTAATCCTTATGATGTATAATCTATATTTCCTGGGTTTTTCCTGCATTTAACATATATAACACATCAGTTCTTATCAAAGCATCAATCTTTAGGAAAAACACATAATAAGTGGGAAACATTGCCTGAATTGTTACAAATTATAAGGTATTTAAACCCTAAAAAGCCTATATGTTTCACACTTATCAGCTACTACTGCTACATACAGCATCGGTCTGATGGACCGGAATATCCGAGTACTACTTAGTACAATACATACCCTCATTACATACCGAATACTACAATACTCCATTCAATACATTACTCCATTCAATACCATACTCCATTCAATACAATACTCCACAACTCCGTACAAGATAATATACTACGCATACCGAGTTTACTAGGTTCCAAAATCATTACAGTACTCCTCCCTAATTCATATACACATACTAGGAGTCAATCTGCTACCCATTCCTCACAAGCTAGATACTTCTAATTGCAGGGCGCGCCACGGTCTCTTACCTTGACTGAATCCGCTCCGGGTACCTGCGCACTAAAAACGTTCCCCCGAGGGGGTCAGCTTTCGCTGAATATGATAACCGCATACCCCGCGTACTAGCGAGGGTACGCCGACAATTTGGTCGAATACATGCAATTCATTTTGCAATACATGCATACATACATACATACATACTTACATGCTTTCATTCACAGTACAATACATGCTTGGAAGACAATACCAGTCAACCAATGCTTACTTACCATCTTCCAGAATACACATACACAATACATACCCATTACATATCCAATACGCAATACGGAGATACAATTCTCCAATACATACAAGGTCCAGTTAGCTTCATTAGACACCCGGTTAATCGGGTGTTCGATACTCTTTTACTTCCGGTCGATGACTTACAATAGTCAAGACCAATACACATACAATACTTACTTCTTACATACTTTACTTCCAGTTAAGTCGGTATGACCTCCAGGCAGGGATTACTACATCCCACCACCGGGCTTTATGGTGGCCCACTAATCCAGGATGCTACCCATTCAAGGGAATTGGTCCAAGGAAAAGATTATAGCCAGGATTCGAATCCAACCTCTTGTGTTTCCTTATCCTTACGCGTGGCCGAAACTATATCGGACTTTGACTCATTCCATTTACTCATTACTCAAGTTAGGAGTTAGAATGTTAGGAATTAGTAGAAGTCAATACTTCATTTCCATGCATACATACAATACTCAAGTACACAATACTTACACATACTTCTCAATTCCATTCATTCATTTCATGAATTATACAAACTAATTGTTCCAGGAAATACAACAAGAACAGATAGTTCAAACACAGTTAAGTGCATTATAAATCCGATTCATGCATTTATCTTATTGGTGATCACATAAGCACACAAATCGGGGTAACCAGGTTAGGATACAGAGCATGAAGAAATCATACCGTACACCGTCGTATTCGCACTACCGGTTCCTTGGAGATCAACTATTCGATTCCTATACATACATGGAGTAGCATGATCAATGACCTATTATTGATCTAACTTACTCTTCATTGATACTTTCAATATTTACTTACCACTTCATTACTTCCTTTCTTGATTATAAAACCTTCCTTTACTTTACTACTTCTTAAACTTGTTTTCTTACTCCTTTACTTACTTCCTTACCATTACTACTTCATTAATGGTGTATTACTACATATATATGCATATGTCTATATAGGCATATATACATGTATATATGATTACTATAATCATATAATAATTAAAACATTTTTTTTTGACTCGACCGGACTTGCGACCGACCTTGCAAGTCCGGTCCATTCCAGTAGCTATCAGTACGGGAAATTTCTGGCTCGACCGAACTTGCAAGTCCGGTCGCAAGTTCGGTCCATTCCAGTAGCCTGTGTTACAAGAATTTTTCTGGCCGACCGAACTTGCAAGTCCGGTCGCAAGTTCGGTCCATTCAGAAGGTTTCAGACGGGAGAATTTTCTGGTCCGACCGAACTTGCAAGTCCGGTCGATTCCAGAAGCTTTCCCGTCTTTGTAAATCTGGGCTCGACCGAACTTGCAAGTCCAGTCGCAAGTCCGGTCCGGCCCAGTACTTCAGTTTTAAAATCTGTTTTGGGGTGTTTTCTTTACCCATTGTTTTCCCCAATCTTTACCAATAAATTCCCACATGATTTGGCACTAATTAAGCCCTCTAAATCACCTTGGTTCATCCACCAAACTTACTACTCAATTCCTACATTCACTTGCACATTCTTCCTCATTTCAATCCAACACTTGTAACAGTTTTCGTTACACTTATGCTACAGATTTTAAAACTCAATTCTCACATCCAATACTTCTACTACCAATACCACTTCTAGCATCCCAAATACAATTCCTAGCACTCTACAACATCTATACCCAAATCCAACTCTCCTCTTACCAAATCTTGCACACTAATTCTTCCTAGTTCCACAATGCAATTTAATACATCTTTGCTACAGATTTTGGTTCATACTTCCTTCATACATAGTTTCCTCTCCTAATGCCATTCCCAAGGCCTACAATGCATTGCCTCACCTCTTCAAGTCCAACACTCATTCCCTAGGTCATGTACATAAGTCTTCCTAGTTTCTCCAATGCCATTCAACAATTCTTGCAACAGATTTTACATTCTTTCATTCTCATACTATAGCCACTACTTCATGGCCATTAAACATCTCTACAATCCCTAATACGCACCTTGGTTCTCCCATTCGCCAAGTCATTCATACATGTACATATTCCTACCGAAATTTTGTCATAGTTCATCTACTTTTGTTACCTAGCCACACATACACATTCTCACCAAAATCCTTCTTATTCTAGCCACACCCATACAAGGGTCCTACCAGCAATACAAAGCAAACATAGTTTCACCAATACTTTCTCAACCCACAATTTTAATACACATACACATTACATTTGGCTCCAACGCCTACAATTCAAATACTTGCTCTTAAATACTTGAACTTCACAATCCTCAATACTAATACAAGGTTTTGGGTTCTTTAAATACTTTACCCATTCCCATTACTCTAATGCAATAGAATTTAACATTAGGAAAGAGCTCTTACCTTGAGCTTATACTTCCTTCTTTCTTTCACATTTTTCCTCCTTCTTCCTTTCTTGCCTCAAAATCGGCTACATGGGGAATGGAGTTGCCAAACTCCATTCCCATCACCCAATGTACACAAAATAAGTGCAATTAAAATGCTAACCCTTAAATTAACACTAATTCATTGAAGTGTTTAGAATACAAATTCTAGGGTTTACCTTTGGAGTGTTTTAGGAGGGGCTTTAGCCCTTGGTTCAAGAAGGAGAATCCACCACCATTGCAAGGTGAAATTTATGCTCCAAGAGAGAGAGAAAATGGTGTATTACAAGGAGGTAAAAATTGGTTATGAAGCAAAATGGAGAAAACATGAGTTTTTCATGTAGATTTTTACCTTGATGGAGAGAGGGACCCCAAGCTACACATTGATGCTATTTTCTTCACCAATGGGGTATACCCACGAAAATGAACTTCATCATTTTGGAATTTTAAAAAGAGGGAAGTGTAGAGGATGATGAGGGGAGCAAGAATATGTATTTATTTTTGCATTTGGGGCTCACAGGGAGATGGAGCATGGAGTCAAAGTGGAGAAGCCATTGGAGCTTCTTGGAGCTTCAAAATCGCCCAGCATAAGAGGGAGAAGAGAGAGAAATCGATGGGGATAAGGAAGAAGAGAGAGATGAGGGAAATGAGAGAGTGAGGTGAGAGAGTGTTTTATTTGCTTTTACTTTATTGTTGTCCTTTAGCATATTAGAGAAGTAAAGAGAGTGTGAGGGAAGGGGGGCTACCGATCACACACACACACTCACTCAAATTTTTGCTTTTTATTTACAAAAGTGGACACACAAGTTTTCTTTTATTACAATGTCACCCCACTACTTCCCGGTTGTTACAGTTTTTACTAACCGGAACCCGTTTTCCGGAATTCTCTCGCCTAATTATTTTTATTGGCTATTAAGCTTTCATACATGCTTAAAAATTATTATTTAATGATTCATAATTTTTACAGGTCTATTTGACCACTTAAAGTCACGTTTTCGGGTTTCCTCGAAAAACATGCGCTAAAGCTCTTTTAGCGATTTAATACATTCTTGGATCCGTTTTCTTCGGGAATCGTTCCCATATATTATTTAGGTCTTATTAAACCTTTAGAATCCATATCATACGCTAACGAGGTCTCATACCTCCTATGGTTATTTAACGCTTATTTAGCGTTTTCCGCTTTTTAAGCATTTATTTATTTCTTTTGGATTTATTTTTCCTTACCAATATTGCTCTAGCATTATTAGGCTCTTAAATACGGATTAGAATTATCTTAATCACTATACTTAAGTTTGGGGTATTTCAATCTACCCCCCTTAAGAACTTTGTCCTCAAAGTTGCTCAAGGTTATAGGATTTCAATACTTGCTCACTCTTACTTGTCTATGCCAAAGGTCGTACATTCTTCCTCCTTACAATTTCTGAATTCATTACTTCGGGTCTCCACATTCCATACAATACAAGTATACCATGCTTACTTCCATCCGCATCACGTCCCACCATCTGGTTCCACATTACAAGATTTATACATACGTACGGTGCAAAGCTATCCCCAAAGCAATGCAATACACATACAGTCCCTCAGACACCAAGGTCATCTAGACACAGGACTCCTCTACGTCCCGCTGCCCTTGGAATAATACAACATACTACCTTACTATCTTCTTCGGTACACCCTTCTAGCAGATCCTCATTCTCCATACTAAAGGAAATTCTTTCACTACTACCAATTAAAAATTTTCTAAAACACACAACTTCAAATTCCAATTTATATTCATTACTTATATCCTATGTGATTCTTGTGACCACTTAAGGGGAGCTTCAAGAATCGTTCAACCCTGATGTGATCAGCATCAGTGTTGCACTATCTTTCCACCCCAATTTGTGTTCGGTTTCCCTCGATCTGATCAGGATCAAGTTCCACTTCCCACATCAGTTTCAAACAAACAGATAGTTGGTTATTTCAATTTTCTATCTTTTTACTCTGTCTAGTCGTGATTACAATTTCACACATCTCCAAAGGATGGAATTCAGTCCATCAATCATCCTCACTCTACTTCCAAATACTTGCTTCAAGATTCAATACCTACATACTCATTTCATCGTCTGTTACTACTTCCATTCACTACTCTCCTTCATCTCAAATATTATAGCTAAGGACTACAGTACTTAGGAAATTCGGTTGTCCTCG